>CM032430.1:2400000-3077808 GCA_019049465.1 Dryas iulia moderata | reverse complement strand
GTTTTTGGGATGATAAGTTTATATATAATATTTTGGGACATATATAATCAATATTAAGATTTATTAAATATTTTAAGTAAGTCTAGTGTGATAAAGGAAAATTGAATTGCGCTACGGACACGTAATTTACCAAATTGAGGCGATAGAGTGACTATCGTTTATCATGTAGCCCCTACCATTTTACTCTCTTAAAGCATGTAAAATATTTATATAAGCTAGCAGTTTCAATCTTTCGCCATTATTTGCTCAAGCTTGCAACCTTGTTAACGATAAATGGCCTATTTTTTTAGCTTAACGCTGTGATCCTGTACACGCAGGGTGCATACCCTGAGGTAGCAGGCCTAGGTTACGAGAGGGAACCTAGTGTTAAGACACTCCGTTACCTACTTCGCCGAATTCGGAGGGCAGTGGTGTAAGTGGCGGAAACTAATGACCGCGCTTAGTCTCGGTACAAGACCGAAGAAAATGGAAATATAAATATTTCCTATTTAATTCATGTTGCGTTTTTTTTCTTTTTTTTATCCATTATTGTTCGAAGCTTGAACCTTTTAGCGATAAAGTCTATTTTATTTAAATACTACAATTATGAATATTACCTATTTTAAACAATATTGGCCTTTTTTTTTTTTTTTTTTTTTTTTTTTTTTTTTTTTTCGCTGGGAAATGCAGTTTACGCAGACCATCCGTGCGTAAGGCAGGCAAACTGCCCTACGGACGGATGATACTGTGGGACTCATCGATAAGTCCGACACTACCCACTAAAACCCAGCGGAAACCCTCTCCACCCTCATGAGGCGTCGCAGGATCGCTTGCGCATTCGGCTACGACGCCTCGGTGGACAACCCGCCTATTGCGGGCCACCGTCACCTTCAGGGTGCTCTGGGGTTTCTTCCAGAGCACCCGCAGCCTCGATGACTTGCGGGAGGAACAAGAACCCTCCCGCTGTAGCTCCTCTAGGGTAGGGGGAGTACGAGATGCGCATACCGCCTTCTCCTACTCCCTGGCCTCCGACGGCGGAGCGAGTTTGCATTAGCGCTGGACTCACGCGCCCGCTCCGCGGTCTCCTTCAGTGCGATAACTGATTCGCAGAAGGAGACCATTGCAGACCAGTTCCTCTCACTATCCAACATGGCCCCCACCACGCTGGTTAGTGAGAGGTCCCTACCCACTACAGCCATCAAGGCGTGGCGTTGTGGCGCCCAAGCGGGGCATTCCGCCAAAGTATGATGCGCTGAATCGACAGGCGCATTACATTCATGGCACGCCGGCGACAACTCCCGACGTGCAATCTAGTGCAGGTATTTACCGAAACAACCATGCCCCGTCAACACCTGCACCAGTCTAAACGTGAGGACTCCGAACTTTCTGTACATCCAGCTCTCTAGATGGGGGCGAACTGCCTCCACCGTCACTAGGCCTGCTGCCGGGGATTCCAGGTCTACCCTCCAACGTTTGTATCAGGGCTCCTTCTGCTCTTCTCCTGATTCGAACAATATCGTCCTGTGATGGCCGTTCGCCTCGTGACCACTCACTCGCGCGAAAATGATAAACTCTGGCGAGCACTTCCGCCTGTAGCTCCCAAGGTGGATCACCGGCCAGGAGGGTAGCTGCCGTCCATGACACCGTGCGGTACCCCCGTATTGCTCTCACCACTATGACCCGTTGTGCTTTTCGTAATTGAGTCTTATTACGAGTGGTGAGAGCATCCACCCACACAGGGGCACCGTATAGTGCCATAGACCTCAACACGCCGACATAAAGCCGTCGGCATGCAGAATCCGGCCCTCCAACGTTCGGCAATAATCTGCCAAGGGCCCCGGCGACTTTTAGCAGCTTCGGCGCAAGCTGAGCGAAGTGCGACGCGAACGACCATCGCCCATCCAGTGTCAGACCCAGATACTTCATCTGGGCCTGGACTAACACCCTCTTGCCCTTGGATACACAGAGTAGCCCTACGGGGGGGTCCTCTGCGCGGGCCATGAAATAAGAGGGCCTCGGTTTTTGGCATGGAGACCCTCAGACCCAGCGCTTCGATGCGATCGACTACCATTTTTGTACCGGCTTCAGCTAAGCGTGCCGCCTCCTGGAATGAGGAGCCCTGGGCTGTGATGAGAGTGTCATCCGCATAGCAGATAACACTCATCCCAGGCAGAAGCCGACAGCGCAGGAGCCAATCAAACCCGATGTTCCACAACGTCGGCCCCAAAACTGACCCTTGCGGAACCCCGCAACTAACCCTACGTCGACCGATCTGGCCATCCCCCCCAATCCAAAGGACTTCTCTGTCCTGGAGGTAGTCGTCTAACAGCTGCCGGAGATAGAGAGGCACCCCATGAAATCGGAGAGCCTCTCTTAGTGTCTCAAACGGCAGACTGTTAAAGGCGTTGACCACATCCAACGAGACAGCGAGAAGAACATCTCTCTCTGCTGTCGCGGCCAACGACCGAGCCTTCAGTGCGTTCAGGGCGTGAATGGTCGAGCGGCCAGCCCTAAACCCAAACTGAGCATCTGAAAGACCCGGACCTACCTCCTCTAGGTGCTGAATTAAACGAGCAGCGACGATCTTCTCAAAAAGCTTACCCGTCTCATTCAGCAGAACTATGGGCCTGTATGCGGAAGGAGAATCCAGAGGACGACCCTCCTTACGCAAAAGGCATAAGCCTCCTTCCTTCCAAATCTTCGGGAACCGTCCAGCTAAGAGGCACTGATTAAATAGTTCCCGAAGATTATCACCTAGGTATTCCAGGACAATACCTAAAACTCTTCCTGGAATACCGTCTGGTCCCGGAGCCGTCTTTTTGGCCCTCAATCTTCTAAGAGCCAAATCCATCTCTCCCTGAGTTATGGGAGGAACCAGCGACTCTCCCTCAAGCATAAAAAGAGGGGTCATTCTAGGAGGAATGTGCACAGGTGGCTCTGGAAACAACTCCCCCACTAGGTGTAGGAGGAATCCCGGCAACAGAGTTTCAGTTAATGGAGCGCCGCGCGGGCGGAGCTTTCCCCGCGCACCTAGGTAAGGGCGCCCCCATGGATCTCTACTCAGTCTCTCTAATAACTCTTGGTGGGCTTTGTCTTTTGCCGAATGGATGGCGAGCTGTAGGACTTTCTTTTTCTCTCTGTAAATGCCTCGTAATTGATTCTCAAGAGCAGAGTCCAATCCATTCCTCCTCCTACACCTTGTGTATGCCCGGCGGGCGCGGATGCAAGACAACCGCAGCTCGGCAATCTCAGGCGTCCACCAATATACTTGGCGACGAATTGACCGTCGATGGGCTCTCGGCATTGACGCATTGCATACATCTGTCAGGATGCCATGCATCCGATCAGCCAGCCTATCGATATTGGAGTTGTCATCCATACCACTCCCTTGGAGGCTCCACTTTGCCACGATTGCAGCTTCTTTGGCAAGCTGTACGTTAAGCCGGCTGAGGGCCCATCTCGGGAACTTTCGAGATTGGACCCTCGGGCGGACCATTGGCACCGACTGGGAAGAGATTTCAAACCTAATATATTGATGGTCTGACAAGGTCTCCACCTCCTCCTCTACTCTCCAGTTTAACACATTGCGCGCAACGTTCGCAGTAGCAAAAGTAAGGTCCACCACAGACCCCCCGTTGTGTCTTACGCAAGTGAACGCTGTCCCTACATTGAGAAGGAACAGCCCAGACAGTAGAGCCCACATTTGAACAGCTGTTCCCTTAGTGTCTGAGGTTTGATTCCCCCACGCCCGGGATTTAGCATTGAAATCGCCGAGAACCATGATTTTGTTCGACGTTTGTCGGCAAATCGCAGCTCTAACGGAGTCAAGAAAAATCTCAAATTCCGCTAGGCTGCGATTAGGAGAGAAATATACCCCTACTATTACGTAATCCCTCCATCCTACCACTACATAGCCCGAACTCCTTTCTAAGATTGTGAGAGGGGGACCGGTATTGTTACTCCCAGTCACTATAGCAACAGATCCGTCCAAGTCACCCGCCCAGTGAGGACTGTGAAAGACTAGATACGGTTCACAGACGACACCAACGTCGATGCACCACTCTGCCATAGATTGCAGCAACAAATCCTGCGCACTAGCACAGTGGTTTATGTTGGTCTGAAGGAAGCGTACTTGAGTACTGTCCATTATGACGACATAGTATCATCCACCTGGCCCTGCCGGCCTTCGGCTCTAGAGGGAATTCCGGTTCCTGGAGCCTCAGTTCCCTTAACAGGCGGCGGACGGCACTCTACACCACCCATTATATGCCCGGCTGGCCTCTTAGCATCAGTGCATACCATGCAGCGAGGCTCGACCCGGCATACATTAGACTTATGCCCCTCACTACCACACCGGAAACACAGATGCTCCCTAACTATCGTTGAGGGACACCGAGGCCTGGAGTGACCTAACGCCAAACATCTGAAACAACGCAAGGGGCGCTCCTCCAGAACCTGAATCTTCGCAGAGCTCCAGCCTACCAAGATGCGCCCCTTAGTTACAATGGTCTTCGCTGATTCGCATGGAC
Organism: Dryas iulia moderata; assembly: GCA_019049465.1. Taxonomy (NCBI): domain Eukaryota; kingdom Metazoa; phylum Arthropoda; class Insecta; order Lepidoptera; family Nymphalidae; genus Dryas; species Dryas iulia. The sequence goes on along the minus strand of CM032430.1, from coordinate 3,073,300 downwards.
ATCTTACCACTGCTGTCATCATGCCCCTGGGACCAGGGAGGATTTCAGACACATAGACGGCATCTGCTGTACAACCACCAGCATTTACAACGGCATTCGTCACCTTTTCTTTAGTGACTGAGTCATCTAGGCCTATTAACTTTAAGGAGGCATTTTTACGAGGTCTGGTGATAACAGCCACCCCCTCCAGAACCGTTTGCAGCCGTTCCGCCAGTGTGTCTGCTTGCTCTGAAGAGTGTGCAGCAGACAGCTCTAACAGTCGAGCACCAGACATAGCTTGACGCACCGTCAAGCCCCCGGTTATACCCAGCTGCGCCAGATTAATACCTTGCTGCGCCCCGCTCAAGTACCTGAGCATAAGATATGCCTTTCACGATGGCTTCTGGCGTCAACGTAAGTACAACAGCCTTGGTGCGTGGGGGCTTAGCTATTTTAGGCTTGGGCGGCTGGCTGTGATTCTTAGAACTAGCCGTCGGTTTTTTATTCTTTTTGCCTCTTTTAACCACTGTAGTCCACGAACCATCTTCCTCTTCTCTACCTTCAGATGCGTTGACCTGAGTTACCGCCGAGGCTCTGGCTTCGGCCTCTGGGAGAGGATTAGGTAATGGCGATCTATCTTTCACCATTGAAGATACACCTATTGCATCTTTTCCCGTCTTTTTACGCCTCGGTGTCCGCCTCGTATCCACATCTGTCTCCATCTCTGGACATGTCGATGGTTCAACCACTCTTACAGATCTCTGCTGTTCCCGAGATGCCGTCCTCTTATCTGATGCTAGTGGGGGGCGTATTCTCTTTGCTGGCAAGAGACGTTCTTCAATGCCAGCAAAGCGAGCATTGATCATGGTCCCCACAGAACAGATAATAGATCGCTTCAGTTCCTCCAATACATTTTCGTCGACACTGAGTGTTGACGCTGAGATTACCTGAGGTGTCTTTCTAGTGGATTCTAAAGCAACTCTTAGTTCTTGTACGTCCTTGTTATGAGAACGTAACTCAGTCCGCAGTTTCTGTACTTCTTCAGTAAGCCGTCGGTTCTCCTCTCGCACCCGACGAACTTCTTCATTCTCAGTACGTGTGGCGAGAGATTCGACAATATCCGTGAAGGCAGCTGCAGCTTCCTTAAGTTTGCGCACATAAGTGCCCTTAAGGTGGCCAGACTTCGTCGCAACCTCCAGTATCGAAGCTGCACGTTGACCAGCGTACGTGCGTAACTCCTCAGCGGAACATAAGGAGATGTCTTTCCTCCCATCCTCCACTAAAACACTCTCCGCGTCCGACGTACGAGGTGACCTATTTGGATTTGACGCCCAATCAGATAAGTCACGTTCAAAATTCTCTTCGCGAGATTTTTCTACACACCGTCTCTGCTCCCTACGAGAGCGTGCTATGCCTGTACCGCGAGCTTTTGGGGGCCTTCCCCTCCTCGCCGTATGGCACTTCGAAACAGGCACTGCCTCAGTTTCCGAGCCAGAATCATCTCCTTCTTTCCCATCTTTAACCGGCAAGGGTCGCTTGCGCAGTTTGCGCTGTTTAGCTCCTGAGTCCGAGCCAGACTCCAAAACTCCTACATCACCGTCAACATCATTTTTTTGTTTATTATTTTTATTCACCATACTTGTTCCCACGAGTATGGGGGAAAAACGGTCCATCCAAGCAGTGCCCCCCGTACTTGGATAAGCCTAGCGTAACTCGCCACGGGTGTCGGCCGGTACCCTGGCGAGGATAGCAGTAGCGACTGATCTCCCCATCAGCCACGCACCCCTCGCGCTGCTTCGCCACTTGGGTTGGGGTAATTTTTTATAGAGGTTTTCTTCCTCACGGCCCGGCCGGTGAAGGCAAGACCCTCGGTTCCACTCGAGATTACGAGACATGACCGCAACCTCGAGTAGAGTTCCGATATCCTCGGCGCTGGCATAGAATCCAGAAGATACCTACGCCGGCGCGACGGTAGTGTTAGTACACGCCACGCACGCCCTCACTCCTCTCACTGTGTCCTCTGCTTATCAGAGGAACACGCGGAGGATAACCCTCTCGTCGGGTTATTGGCCGACGAGCAATTATCACCCAGAGAAATAATCCCTGTGAAACACTTGCTCGCCGCCCGGGGGAGCACCGACTCAACGCACTGTTCTCCCACTGACCAAACAGTATGCGAGCACACGAGGAGGTTACCCGACTTAGCCCCCCCACCTATATTGGCCTATTTCAAGTTCCTGTATATATTTTATTTAGTAATATATTTGGAGTTCCACCACTTAACATTCGATTGATTGCTCCAGAATTCGGAATGTTTTCACAATAGGTTTCCTTTTTCTAACCTGCTGTGTGCGGGATACAGCGTGAAGCTAAAATAATATATATATTTTTGTATTCTACCTAATATATACGGAATTTAACGCGTTCAACTAAATAAATTCTTCTAGTTTAAAATATTACGCGAGATAAAATACAATCTAACATATATATATAAGTTAGATACTATTACAATAATAGTACTGCGAGAGCGCTAGGACTGAACAGTAAACAAAGTTTCGTATAAAGCATATTCACGTAACGAGATAAAAGTTGCACGTGAATCTCTAAGCTTATAAATGGTGATAAAATGGACTACTAAAATGAATGGTGCTTTTATTTTTTTTTTAATATAATCTAGGACTAGGATTATGAGATAATGTTTTTAATTATTTATTTTTATTTATTTTATCATTTTAAAGTGTTATTCACACATTTAGATTTTTTTTATATAGCTTTACGCTGTATCCCACACACAGCAGGGTAGGCAGAGGGAACCTAGTGTTAAGACACTCCGTTCCCCACTTTCCGCCGAATGCGGAGGCTTGCGTGTTAAGTGGCGGAACTTAACGCCGCGCTTTACCTCAATACCAGAGCGAAGAAAATGGAAATATAATTTCCAATCCTCAAGTCGGAATCGACCCCACAACCAGTCGTTTACAGTCACACGCTTGTGCCACTGGGCCACGACTGGCCACTTAGATTTGGCCATTTAGAAATTAAAACAGATATTTTAAGATAGCGTATTAAATTTTAGTACAGGAGGATGAAGGAGGGAGGGAAGGAGGATTGAACCCGCGCCTCTTGGAAACCGTTCCATCCCTCTGGATGAAAAGTATCTTTTATAAATGTCTTACTGATTTTAAATGTTTTTTTTAAGTGTTTTTTATTATTTTTATACTTTTTCTAAATGACTTTTTTAATTTTCCTAATTGTCTAATAACACTTTAAAAATGTTGAAAAATGATTTTTTTATTATTTTCAATAGTTAGTATTATAAAGAGTTTCTTCGAAACCGTATATAATTTTTAACGCACATTATATATTTTTTGACGAAGGCTTAGCTTAGCGGGCAGACCACTTGGGCAGCATGCAAGAGACGCAGGTTCTAATTCTGCTAACTTTAAAATGTTTATTCTATTTTTATAAATATTTTTCCAGTCAATATGTGGCCAGTCGTGGCCCAGTGGCACAAGCGTGTGACTGTAAACGACTGGTTGTGGGTTCGATTCCCACTCGAGGAGTGGAAATATTTAATATTTCCATTTTCTTCGCTCTGGTGTTGAGGTAAAGCGCGGCGTTAAGTACCGCCACTTAACACGCAATGCCTCCGAATTCGGCGGAAAGTGGGGAACGGAGTATCTTAATACTAGATTCCCTCTGCCTACCCTGCTGTGTGCTGGATACAGCGTGAAGCTAAAAAAAAATATAAATATTTTTCAAATTCTAAGTGTTGAAATAAGACTTTGAAAATTTTATTATCTTAGAAATATACTTAGCGGGTATATATGATAGACCACAATCCCACCTACATATATATGTTCGTAAGAATTTTGAAAGCAAGCGTTAGATTACTTATAAAGATAGTTTTAAAGGTGTATTCGGAAACAATGCCTTTGAGTTGTACTGAACAAAGACTCGCCGTGGGCGGAAGGTGGCTTTCCATCTTAAAGTATCGATGTTCTGTCGAGAAGTTTCCTCCTGACTTACTCTCAAAGGGCGAGATACGCTTAAAAATAGATTTAATATTGAAAATTGATATTAGAATTAATATATGGGTACTTCCGCTTTACGAACTTTTTTGTATTAAAAATACTGTTTTGTTATTATGCATCAATTTATTGTTTATCATGTGATTTTTAAGCTGCAATTTTTTTCCCGTCTACCTACTGGTAGGTCTGATAGAACCTCGTGCTAAGATACTTCGTTGTCTTTACACTTGAAATTAAAACATTCTGTGTTGAATGGCGGAACTCAACGCCGCGCTTTGTCGTGCCGAAGTGGACAAATGAAAAGAATTTAAATATAAACATTTCCCCACGTAGAAATCAAACCTACATATAATCACATTTACAGTCTGACAATATCCCACTGCGCCTCCATGGACGATATTTTCTGTGATTCCATTTGTAGACTAGTTTTTGTTTTATTAATCTCGCCGCTTAACAAGTAATGGGATTGGAGAATCGGGTGGAAAGCGAAAAACAGAGTGTCGCAACACTAAGTTCTCACTGTATGTCTCGTTATACGATAAAAAGCGTGAAATATATTGCGTGTATATATTTTATTTTTATTGATTTTCTATTTTTTACTCGCTTTTTTTTTATAAAAGCACTCTCGTCAGCTAGTTACGTATTCCATCTGTCAATAACACGGGACAGTTCGATATGGTCGTCACATCGTTTGTAAACGTGAAAGTTATATTACTTTGAAACTCTGTCCTGCCCGTTTGTTTGAGTATCAGTGGTGTGTAACGTTATGGGCGATGAAATGGACTTTTTTTTGTTTAAAGTATATAAATTACAAGAATAGAATAGAATATATGCATTGCGGTTGAATGGATATGTAAAATTGTAAAATATTGCTTGTTTTTTGTTGTGTATCCACAAAGGTCCTAAATGGAAGATATGTAGATTCTTTTATAGTATATATTTTCGCCTTAATTTATGGAAAGTTGATTATTAGTAGGATTATCAAAATCGTTCTCCCTTTATGCAGCTTTTATCGTCATGATCACATTACAAATACTTATTTAATGCGAAAAGTAGGTAATTTCGAGAAATATATGTAAATATAGCTTCACGCTGTATCCCGCTCACAGCAGGGTAGGCAGAGGGAACCTAGTGTTAAAACGCTCCGTTCCCCACTTTCCGCCGAATTTTGGAGGCATTGCGTGTTAAGTGGCGGAACTTAACGCCGCGCTTTAGCTCGATACCAGGCGAAGAAAATGGAAATATTAAATATTTCCACTACTCGAGTGGGAATCGAATCCACAACCAGTCGCACTTTATGCCTCTGCGCCACAACTGGCCCATGTAAATACTATAATGTGAAATATATGTTGTCTACATACTTCACTATAAGTCAAAAACACACGCATTGTAATGTTTGTACCTACCGGTGGCGAAGTGTTTAGCATTATATTTTTTCAAATTCCACGTGGATGAAGCTACGAGCACAGCTAGTTTAAAATAAAAATTTAAATTTCTACTTTTATATAAAAGTACAATAAAAAAATTATAAACTTTTTATTATAAAATCATTTTAAAAAGAACATTAAGTTTTTGCCTCTAACACTTATAGTCAAACAGAATGCCCCCAAGCGTGTTATTTAAAAACTAGAAGGAGTAGTTTAAATAAAGTCGTGATGTAATTCGTCACTGGAGAGCTGTAACAGTCGCAGGAACCGTCTCATTCCCGTCACGCGATGCTCCTTATATAGAATGCGCGTGAGTCATTGTGTATGACGGAGTTGGGACTTTTTGTTGAGATTTTCGTTTGTTTTGTTAAGTATTTTTTGTTGTTTTTATTTTTCGGTAAAAAGTTGATTCCTTATAAAATATATAACGAACGAAGTAAGAGCCATCGTTAGCAGAAGGTTGATTTACTTGTTTTAGTAAGCGTAGCTAAAAAATGTAACTTTAGTAATAAATTATTTAAAAAATATATTGAATTTATTACAGAAAATATATTATAGCATAGCAGGGATAGCAAATTGTACCTAACGTCAAGACATTCCGTTCTCTACTTCACTCCAACCATACTTGAAAAACACCCAAAGATGAATGAACCACCTACACGTTGAGTGTTGATTGGCGACAGTCAATACTTCGCTTTACCTTGTTCATCATCAAAGGGGAAAGTGACTAAAACTATTTAATTTATGATTGTTCCGTCTAGTGGAAATTGGACCCACTACCACTCATGCTTACGCTAAGACTCGGTTTCACTGCACCACCATGGTCACAATTGCCACGAATCGAACGAATGGTGAATCAAAAATTAGTTATTTAGTCCATTTTGAGTATTCGATATTTTTTCTGTTTTCTTCTGGCGCTATAATAACTGTATTGTTATTAACAGATAGATTCGTTTTTGACAACATTTGATAGGTTTAAATGTAATGAAATACGTTATCATATTAATGCTTATGCTTATTATATATAAGTACTGAATAACGAGATTTGTATGACTTCATAGAGTACTTCCGAGACTTCATAGACTATTGACATCATGTAAACATGCAATGTTTGTTGCATGCGATTATGTCAGGTCGAAAGTAGAGAACGGAATGTCTGGACACTAGTAGGATTTCTCCGCTTACCTTGTTATGTGGGAAAACTTCGAAGCAGTAAAAATATATAAACTGTTTCTTTATAGTTGACTAATAGACGATGAACAGCTAAAATTACTGCGCGTAGAAAGCTAGAATTTGGCATGTAGTTTCCTTTCAAGAATTTCTCGAAACTTACGAAAATAATTATATAAAAAACGAAGTAAATTACGAAAAATCTCGAAACGGACGTTTTTTGTGTTACAGTATGTAAGATAAAAGTTGTAATGGGATGGCTATGATCATAAAGCCTATGCAGACACGTCAAGCGACTGTTTAAAAAATATAAAATTTAGTATAAACTTAGGTGTCATTATAATTACGCAGCGTTTAGGCTTTTCAAAGCAGTTTCAGGGCGCAATGTGGGTTAAAATTGGGATATGAAAGAAAATGTAATACAAATTCCTTATTAATACTTGTAATATTTTGTTTCAGCATTATATGAGGACGACTCAGACAGCGACCTCGGGTCTATGGAGAACCATGGCTCCGTCGTCACGCACTTACTGTCTCAAGTCAAAATCGGAATGGATCTCACTAAGGTATTCATTATTTAGTTGTTTTTTTTTATTAAACTGACTTTAATAGGAGTATTACCTACTACTACCTTTAATATAGTTTCCTATGTCAAAAATACGTTTTTTCTTTGTATAATGATCAAAACTAAATTAAATAGTTGATAAAAATTAAATAAAAAACACATCACAAATGATTAAATTCGTAAGCAGACACAGCACGCTGTTAAAGTTATAATTAAGAATTGTTAATTTAAAAACGTTTTAACATTTAATTAACAATAATTAAAACAATAATGAAACAAAAATTGCACATAAAACCGGAATAAATAATAATTATTAGCTAGATTTATTACGTAACTAAACAATTTGTTTTAATTTGTGTCGCACATAAGCTATTTTTTTTATTTATTTATTCATTTTTTACTCGTACACATATAGAAACATCTTAAATACTACAATTACAATTTATAACTTACAAGCTAACAAATTAATCTAAAAATCAATTGGAATGGAGACTGACGCCTGAACTAGGATTCTCTGTATTTCAGGCCACCAGGTCCTTCTCCCTTGAGATATAATAATGTAAACACTTCTTTACACCCAGGCAAAGGGAACCTAGTGTTAAGACACTCCGTTCCCCACTTTCCGGCGAATTCGGAGGCATTGCGTGTTAAGTGGCTATTGGAATAACGTTGAAAATGTCTTAAATAAAGCCTATAGAGTTGTATACTGTACTCATAGGATACAAAGGCGAATGCCTTAATATATTGATTTTAATAAAGGGGGGGAAGAATCTTATAAAGAAAAATGATATCGAGTATTTTCCTAAGTGCAGAAAAAGATCGATATTTTATAAATAAAATTCATTTAATAAAACAACGTTTTGAACACTTTACAGTAGTCGGTACTAGTACCCACGGTAACTAGTACCTCATGCAGGTCAACATCATTGCGAATAGCAAAATTTTAACGATTAACCCGGCTGATTTATCTTATATAAATGTGTCAACCCAGCAATTTGCGTTACTAGAGCAGTGGCATGAAAACAATTTAAATATAATTATCTCCCGAATGGGAGTCGAACCCACAGCCAATCGCGTTAACAGTCAAACGATGGCCCACTGCACCTCGATAGTTTCATATTTATAATATATATTCGAGAAGCTTCATTTTGTTTGGATAATGGTGAATATCTAATGGGCGTAAACGTTGGCTAATCGAGTAAAATGGGTAGAATTTTACCTTTTATGTGTTAGTGTAATCTGCAATGCTTAACTAAAGAATCCTACAAAAGAACCAAAGGGATGCGTCGGCTATGTTTTTATTTAAAAAAATCAATCATTTATCACTTGTTCCTCAAGCGTAAGAGACGTATATACTCTTCAACTAGCAGCCAGCTCGCGACTTCGCCGCTTGAACTAGATAATTGTTTCGTTTTATTGCAACCCTTGGGGGTGAATTTTTGATAAATAATTAATCTTGGATTATCCACTACATTTATGCTAAAATTCATTACAATCGGTCAAGCGGCTTAGATTTTTCATATAAATTTACATCCCCTGTTTCAACCCTTTAGAGGTTGATTTTTGAAAAAATAAGTAGCCTATGTTAGACCATCTAACTTTTACTACTTCTATTCTAAATTTCATCCAAATCAGACCGGTAGATTAGTCGTGAAAGCGTGACAGACAAACAGACAGACTTTCGCATTTATAATATAAGTAAGGAGACGGCCAATTTTCATCGTAGCTTCAACTTCTTAAGATTTGACATACTCGCCGTGGTGTAGCCATCGCTCTGGAACCTGTTGAGCTTCGTTTCACTATCATCTTCATGACTATCTCCGACATATATATGTATATTTTTTTTTACTTCACGCTGTATTCCACAAGACAGTCCGTTCCCCATTTTTCGCCGAAATCGGAGGTATTACATGTTAAGTGCCGGAAATTAACGCCGCGCTTTACCTCGACACCAGAGCGAAGAAAATGGAAATATTAAATATTTTTACTCCTCGAGTGGGAATCGAACCCACAACCAATCGCTTTACAGGCGCACTCTGTGCCTCTGCCCTACAACTGGTCCCTATTATATACATACATACATACATACATACATACATATAAACGAATTATTTCTTCTACTTTCAGGTTGTGCTCCCTACATTCATTTTGGAGAGGCGGTCACTGCTCGAGATGTACGCGGATTCCTTCGCACACCCTGACCAATTTGTTAAGTATGTGTAAAGCTATAATTTTTAGTTATTTTAAATAAAATGCTGGTTGAGTTATGATATATTAAATATTTAATTTTCTAATACAAATTCGTTATAAATTAATACAAGTATTATACTCACCGCTTTCATAATTATAGACCTGGCATATATTGTTGTGTGTTATAATCCATCCTGAGAATATAGTTAAGAGTAAAAAAATATACCACCATTATTTTTTATTATTTTTTATATCTTTATTAAAGGACTTATCACAAAAACAGTAATATCTCATCCTATTACATCTACTTAAATGTATAATAACAATTTAAAGACTTATTGCTAGTTACATTTTTGAATATTTAAGCATAAATGTATCCATAATACTTATACATATGAATTTACAAAAATAAAACAAAGACCAAAAACTGAAAAAAATACTAAAATGACCTCTTATATAAGCCTAACCTCACTAATATATATAGGACAATGGCAGAACGTAAATTGGGACGTGATAATATACTATTATACAAATACCAATATTCATATCGCCATCAAAAAAATATGTTTTCTAAAAATATCATTACGCTTACACTCCATCAACATATGGATAAACATCTTCCTTTTTATTACACACTAGCGGCCCGCTCGCGACTTCGCCGCGTGGAGTATTTCGTTATATTGCAAACCTCGGGGGCTCATTTTTAAAAAATAAAGTAGCCTATGTTTAAGCTTAGATTATCAACTATATTTATGCCAAAATTCATTGCAATTGATCAAGCGGTTTAGATTTTTCAAATAAACTTTCATCCCCTATTTCAACCCTTTAGAGTTGGTTTTTCGAAAAAATACTTTTACTATTTTGATTCTAAATTTCATCCAAATCGGACCGGTAGATTAGCCGTGAAATCGTGACAGACAAACACACAGACTTTCGCATTTACAATATAAAGTATGCATAACACAATCAGGTGAAGTAACCTTTTTAATTAAAAATGCAAAAAAGCTTAGAGGAATATGACGAATACGAGAACGAATCCTAAAAGCTAAAACGAGAATACCAAAATGTGGTCAAACAAAACGTTTTTATAAAAATTAACGACTATTATGATATGATTTTTTTGACATTTACATACATGTAAACTTGTCGTCGTACACGTAAAAATACAATTCCGCTTTTTAGTTAAATATACAATTTCATGTTGAATTTTGCGACTCAAAAAACAACGCACTGTTTAAAAGATGAAATTAATATATTAAGACGCAACATTTCTAGCTCGCACGAATAGCGGGAATAAAATGTTTCTCACTAAGTTTTAAGTTTATTTAGCTTACTACGATTATATGAGGTGAAACTTTAAAAAGCTATATATTGAAAATTAATTTTTCCACAGGATAGTAGACATGCAAACGCCTCGCGAGAGAATGGTGCAAGTAATAAGATGGTACCTCAGTTCATATCACGCGGGACGCAAGTCGCAAGTGGCCAAGAAACCATACAACCCCATATTGGGGGAAATATTTAAATGTCACTGGGATATCGAGGGGGATGGCGGGGAGAGTAATTCTAAGGTAAGATCGTTTTTTTTATGTTTTTGAAGTGAAAACTTGTTTAGGCGCGTTGAGCGTTTTGGTAGAGGGTAAAATCCTCGGTTCGCGTCACCGACATGATAATGATAATAGTATTGAAATTGAAATTCGTGTAAATATAAATACTATGTATAATTAAGATAACTGTATATTCATTATTTTTTCAACCACTTTGTATTTATATTTTGTTCATGATTTGTTTAACCCATCATATGTAACTAATAAATAAAACTTAAAAAATTTCATATAATTTTTGCATATAGTTTTAATTACACTCAACTTAATAGTTCCTTTTTCACTTCTATCGGCAGTCCCACGACTGCTATTTAATTTTTTATATAGGAGGGTAGTCGGAGAAAACCTAGTGCTAAGTTACATTGTTCTCCAATTTTTGTCTGAAATCGAGATATTGCGTGTTAAATAGTGAAACTCAACGCCGTCCTTTGTTTTGCTTTAGGTACTAGAACTGAGAAATGGAAATTAAAATATAATAATTCAGTGTATTCGATTCCTACTCGGAGGGAATCGAATACACTGTTCCACTGCGCAATGACCTTTTTGATTGTAATGTGTTTGATTTTTTTTGTGTTTTTTTTCCTTATAGCAGGGTTGTCAGAGAGAGAGTGTTAAGGCATTCCGTTCTCAACTTTCCGTCTGTAATTGAGTATCAGAGCGGTAAAATGGAAATAATTAAAATCCAAGCATATCTTTGAATATTAATAACAATTGATAAAATATTATGAGATACAGCTTTTAAACGCACGTTTTCAAATCTTGCACTTTTACCACTTTTCTTTAGTGGTGGAACTTAATACCGCGTTTCGTCTTACCACAGTGGAGAAATATAATAAAAATTAAATATAATCATTCTTCCGAGGAGAGTTCGAACTCACAACCAACTTTAACTTAACTATTTCCACATACATATAAATATTCCGTATTCTATTAATATATAATTTGCATACATTTAAACAATTTCCAGCAAGAAGTAGGCGACGGTCCAGTACCATGGTGTAGTCCAGACCAGCTCTCCTTCGTGGCGGAACAAGTCTCCCACCACCCCCCCATTTCCGCCTTCTACGCGGAACACGTCAACAAACGTATCCAGTTCGATGCCTGGGTGTGGACGAAAAGCAAATTCCTAGGCCTTTCCATAGGTGTTCATAATATTGGTAAAGGTATTGTTACCCTGTTGGACGTTGGAGAAGAGTATACGTTGACGTTTCCTAATGGTTATGGCAGGTTGGTTGTTTTTTATAATTATTTATTTTAAAATTAAATATTTCGTATTTTTTTAAGCTTACGTTAGTATTCATTTTTTTAAAGACAACCTAATGTTAAGACACTCTGTTCGCCATTTTTTTTACCGAAATCGAGATATTACGTGTGGAGTGGCAGAACTTAACGCCGCGCTTTGTATTTCTTATCAGAGACAAATAATTCTTATTTTTTAATTTATTAATATATATTAATTCCTTCTATTGGTATTCAAAATGTAAATTCATACGTATATATTTTTTTACATTGAGATTAAATTTAACTATAAGATCAAATGAACCTCTATTAACAATTTTACATGTAATTTTCCTTTTTTTAATATTCTACCTATGTTTATGGCTATTTTCAATTATTTTTATACTTTTCAGATCAATTTTAACAGTGCCCTGGATAGAGTTAGGTGGTTCAGTTGTCATAGAGTGCATACAAACCGGACACAAGGCCAATGTAGAATTCCTCACAAAACCCTTCTACGGGGGGAAGAAACATCGAGTGACTTGTGAAATATATGCAGGAAGTGAGAAGAAACCGTATTACAGTGCTCAGGGAGAGTGGAACACGAGGATGGAAGGAAGGTGGACGGATACTGGGGTAAGATATCTTTCTGTATATAAAAAATAGCTTGTCCTGATTCACAGACTGACTGATTCATCATCGCCAAACTATTGAACGAAACTTAGACTTTTTATTTTAATTAAAAGACGCTTATTAAGAAAGGGTTTTTGAAATTCAACCCCTAAAGAGGTCAAATAGGGGTTGAAAGTTTGTATGAAATTCCGCCAGTATTACGGTACAAACTTGAAATTTTATGTCTAGATCATTTATAAAAAATTAGTACATACCTATTTCAGTGATCGTAAAAATTCTTTAAATTAATTAAGAAAGGATTATTGGATATATAACCCCCTAAAGGGGTCAAATAGGGATTGAAAGTTTGTATGAAACTTCGTCAGTTTCAAATTAAAACTTGAAATTTTATCTCTGTCATTTATTAAAAATTAGTACATATCTATTTCAGTTATTGTAAAAAATCTATTCCTAAGAGGGTGGAATAAGGGTTGAAACATTGTATTGAAGCAGTTCATTTTGGCCATGCGGGGGAAATCGTGGGTAGCAACAGCTAGTTAGTTTATATTAGGCACATATCGATTTTATCGAAATAAAAAAGTTAGGGGACTCGTTGTGGGTTCGATTCCCAGTCGAGGAGTGGAAATATTTAATATTTCGAGGAGAGGAAATATTTAATATTGTCGTCCCTCCGGTGTCGAGGCAAAGCACGGCGTTAAGTAAGTACCGCCACTTAAAACGCATTGCCTCCGAATTCGGCGGAAAGTGGAGAATGGAGTATCTTAACACTAGGTTCCCTCTGCCTACCGTGCTGTGTGCGGGAGCTAAAAAAAGCTAAAAAAGAAAATATGACGTTTCGTATAATTTTGTATATGGGAAAAGTCTGAGGACTAACAATAGCTGACTTTTTTGGAAATTTTTGTAAATAGGTTGAATGTATAATCGAAATTGAGTTACAATTCTCAAAAAAGATAACATTTTCCAAAATTAATGGATATCTATATCTATCTTATTATAATAAAAGTGCATAAAAGTGAATGAAAAACATCAGAAAAAAATTGAATTGGGTGTGGTAAAAATATTAAATAATACAAATATCGGATAACAAAGGGTCTGTCGGTGTGTCTATCTGTTCATTTGTTTGTCAAGCACGAATGATTTTTGGATGAATAATTTTTGGCATACGGCTACCATATGCCAAAATAATTTACATTATAGTCCAGAATTACAACATAGGTAGGATAGTTTTTATCATGGTATTTGATCTAATTTCTTTGGGAAAAATAAAACACCTTATACTATAAATAAATTACTATGGGCACTGATATCTACCAATCAAATCGAAATTAATATTTTTTTTTGCATGATGTTAGCTAAGAGGCTAGAGCTATATGTGGGATTTTAGTTTAATTAGTTTAGTTTTTATTCTGATATTCAATAAATTTCCCGAGTCCCGTAGCGTACAAACTTTTATACGTTTTCTAAATGTCTTTCAATTTTCTACTCACCCACAGCGCACGGAAATCTTATTTGACGTATCATCAATGCATGATAGATTGTTAAAATGAGAAATATTTTAATTTCAATATTAAAATTTTTAAGTTACCTATAGCTCCGACCTCTCAAATTAGCGTGTGCTAGCGAAACAACTTTTATGAACACTTGCACCGACACAACATCTTAAATGATGTACTCTAGCATTTTTAATTTCGAAAATATTCTAATTCCATTTGAAAACACATACATGGTGCAGAAACTCTATTCAACGTATAATAAATGTGTTATAGCATATTTACTCGTAAATGAGAAATATTCTCATTTCGTTTTAATATTCGCTTGCTGCGTTTCAAAATACTATTTGATGTATTAGCAATAGCTTCCAACCGCTAACCGACCGCTAACTGGAGAGCAGTTAGCGCGTGCTTGCGGTACATAATTTTTAGTTATACAGTCCTGAATTATGCCTTGAGCTTAGAATTTTGTTGTTTTGTATTTTTCTCATTTTTGTAAAAAGGCCTTTTTTGTATTCTTGTTCCATTTCACCACACCCATAGCACACAGAGACTCTATTCGTCGTGCCAATAATACGTGGTAGTTTGTTTAAATGAAAAATATTCTAATTTCGTTTTAGTATTCACGTGCAGCAAACCGAACCCCTATTTGACGTGTTAAGAATATTAGATTCCACCACACCCACAGCGCACAGAGATCCTGTTCGACGTGTCATCAATGCGGGCGCACCGCAAGCGCGTGGCGCCCGTCTCGCGCCAGGCCGCCGGCGAGTCGCGGCGCGTGTGGCGGCACGTCACCGCCGCCCTGCGCGCCGCCGACACCGACGCCGCCACCGCCGCCAAGCGCCGCCTCGAGCAGGCGCAGCGCGACGCCGCCAAGAGGCGCGTGGATAGTGCGGAGAAGTGGCTCACTCAGGTGAGTGTGTGTGAGAGAGAGAGAGACGCCGCCAAGCGACGCGTGGACAGCGCGGAGAAGTGGCTCACTCAGGTGAGTGTGCGCGTGAGAGAGACGCCGCCTCGAGCAGGCGCAGCGCGACGCCGCCAAGCGACGCGTGGACAGCGCGGAGAAGTGGGTCACTCAGGTGAGTGTGCGCGTGTGTGTGAGAGAGAGAGACGCCGCCAAGCGACGCGTGGACAGCGCGGAGAAGTGGCTCACTCAGGTGAGTGTGCGCGTGTGTGTGCGCGTGTGTGTTCGTTTGCACGTGTGTGTATGTGTGTATATGTCTGAGGGCGTGTGTGTATATGTATGCGTGTATCGAGTGAGAGGAAATAGATCGCGAGATGATGTGTTTTTATTGCAATGTCACTTTTTCATATAACAAGCTAAAGAAAACCTAATGTTTTGTCATAAAACCAAAAAACGAAGAAATGAAAATTAAATATATAATCATTCCCGATTAGGAAATCGAACCCACAAAGTCGACCTCAACTTTCAAATGAATACTTCCATTTAATATACCTATATATTTTTATTACAGCTCTTCAGCCCGAAAGGTGAAGAAGGATGGGAATACAACCTGCCTTTACGAAAACGTATCGAATCCAAATCCCCACAACGCAAAGCGCCGGAAAATGAAACGAGATAATGTAGTTTAATACTTTGGACTCTATAGTTTATACTATACTACGCTATACTATAAGGTTTCTACGTCACTACTCACGTTGCGTTCACGTTTTGGTACCAACGTTTGATCCAATGTTGGTTTTATTTGTTTGGTTTATATTTGTTAATATTGGTTTTTATACTTTACTAATTTTTGATAGTGATGGCATTTCGATGTAATTGAAAAGCATTTAGTTGTTATAATAAAGTTGTATATGTTTTTAAATTATTTTCATTTCTCCACTCTGGTACTTAAAATAAAGCGCGGCGTTGAGTTCCGCCTATGAATGACTATCACTAACTAACCTAACCTACTAAATGTGGAAGTAATCCAAAAATAAAAAAATAAGTATTACCAACATTGCATCAAACATTGGCCATTAATAACCAACTCGTGAAACTTTTCTATAGAAATAGAGATACATTTCGTTACGCACCGTTATCGCTTAGACGAGTTTAGATGCGAGTTGCGAGTGAGTGAAATGCGAAACAATCGAGTGAATCGATACATTAGATAAATTACGGTATATCGATTAAGTGACAAAAGTAATACTCGTCAATGTTGCCAACTAAAAAAAGAGAAAATTTTCAACTATCGTAAAATTTTTACTTGTAAATTTTATCTGTATTAGTTAATATTATACATATTTTTTGTATGCTTATATTTTTTTTATTTTTATTTTATTTTTTTATGTTGGCAATACTGACTGTTGTGTTGAGAATAACCTGTAATAAGTCAAGTCGATTAAAATCGATTAATAGTTTGGTTTCTCGTTCGGGTTATTTGTGTTTATCCAAAGTAACTTAATTTAATGTTATATTAAATTAATTTAATTATTACTTTTAGAAAAAATAAATTATATAATATTTTTCACTGTAAATCTCTTGCAATTGTTATTAATAATAATTATTAAAATTAATTCGATTTAGTTGCTTTGGATAATTGGATAATATACTTGTAACCCTCGTGGCGCAGTGGGTCAGCGTCTGACTATAAAGCGATGGTTTTGGGTTCAACTCCCCGGAGATAGATTATATTTTTTTAATTTTCAATTCTTCGTGGGTTCGATTCCCACTTGGGGAAAGATTATTTAATTTTTCAATTCTTCGCTCTGGTACCTAAGATAAAACGTAGAGTTGAGTTCTGCCATTCAACGGAGAATGGAGGACGGAGTATCTTTGACGCTAGGTCATCTCTGACTACCTCGCTATGTGGAAAAAAGCTTAAAGCTGTATATAATTATCAAATAAGAAAATAACCTGATTTTTTTGGAATAAACCAAACTATTAATGAATAACTATTTATTTGTCTACGGCCTATATTAAATAGATTTGAGCAATAATTGTAAATAATATAAATTCCTATTCCGCTTATTTAAATATAATTCTTGGGAGTTATTTTAGTTTCTTAAATAAATTGTGCGTTGTCTATGTATTTTATTTTTATATTATACTTATATTATGATCGATTGTTTATCAATTTTGTAACTTTTTTTTTAATTTTTAAACTGACCTTTTTGGTGGAATTTTGGAAAGAAATTAATAGACTTTCATATGCTATGTTCAGAAAAAAAAGAAACAAAATTTTTTTTTCTTCGTTTAAACGAGTAATGTTAAAGTAAAGAAACTTGAATAGTTATCATAGAAAAATTAAAGTTATTTTTAGTAAAATCGTATGAAAAAGTTTGAAAACAAACACTGCTATGTAAGTGTTGTTTGTTCATTTAATACATATCGCACTAATAATACAATAGTGTTGTACTTTAAAATATGGTGAATGTGACACAGTTCTTTATTTAAACGTAAAATGAACTTTACATTTGAATATAATATTGTGAAAATTCGTCATACTTTGAATTTATTACAACACTATTACATTATAAGTTCGATATTTTATATGCAATTAATATTATTTTGTCTTTTAAATATATATTTTATTAATTTAAAATAGAAGGCAGAATTGGTTACACGATTGGTGGTGGGTTCGATTCCCACTTAGAGAAATAATTATACTTAAAATTATTTTCAATTCTTTACTCTGGTGGAAGACAAAGCGCGGAGAGAAGCGGAAAGAAATCACGATTTTTTTATATAAATTACAATTTTAGTTAAAATCGTGTATATCATATAAATTCAGTTTTGTAATATCCTTTTTTGAGTCCATCTGTTTAAATTTTATACTTGTGTATAGATTTTTTTTTTGAAAACAAAATATATTTGCTCTTTGCAATCATTTTTAGACAATATAAATTCTGATAGATATTCAAATGAGCGCTATCGCAAGGACGTGGGTTCGAATCCCAAATGGGGATTATTAAAGTTAATAATTTTCTTGACCCAAGAAAAAGAAGTATAGCAAATAATTATAAAGAACTCTTCATTTGAATACCTATTCGAGTTTTACTTTTAAACAAAAATATTTAAATTATATTAACTGTATGTACAAAGAAACGACTAAGCTATATTCTAAATATAATTAGGTAACGTCAATTTGTAAAGTTTCTTCAATCATTCTTATTAAATTTATAAGAGAGAAAAAAACAAGCGAAAACGCGACAAATAGCTAGTTAATGTATTTTGTTCTCGACACGTTCCCTTAGAAAAGACTGACCGCGAACGAAAAGAGTTAACTCGGCACTTTAATGTATGTATGTATGTATGTATATCCAAAACATGGACTTCAAATTACATAGCTATAGCTACCATGTTGTATATTTAAATAAAGTTTAAATTATTAATGGTGGTTTTTTTTTATTTTATTGTATTATAAGACAAAGTGCGCCGTTAAGTTTGAGTTTAACCTGCTTGTCGGGATAAAGCGTGAAAACGTGAAGCGTGAAACTGTTTTTTTTTATACAAGTACCTGTCTACAACTTAGTTTGTGTGGACTTTTCCGGTTTCCGCCAAATGACTCGTCACGCAAACAATTTTAAGGTCCTTATATCTTATAATATAGCTGGTCTATGGTTGTAATGAACCACTCTTACGAATTTAATCAACTTATGGCCTGACTAAGCTTGTTATAAGTTATACAACAAAAAAAGGTTTTATAAAAAGTATTATCATAGATGTACGCCCACAAATATTATTTTAAATTGTTTGATTAAAGTATATAGATTACCTTCTTAAAGTCATCGAGGCGCAGTCATAATTATGGGTTTATTGATCTTAAAGAATGCTTATACTCAAGACCGAGGTGAATTCCGCCATGTCTCTGAAATCGGAGAAAAATAAAACATTGTATAGACTTGATTTTATATTTTATCATTTTTTAGTTGCCCGCAGATTAAGTAGAGAGAACCTAATGTTAAAACACTCTGTTACCTATTAGCCACCGAATTAAGGAGGCAATGCCTGTTAAGTCCGATCCGATCCGATCGAGTCCGATGTCCGATCTCACGCCACTTTTTGCATCGACATCAGCAATACCACCCATACTTAAAATTTGGTACTGTAGCACCAAATTTTAAATATTTTATTTTCTCGAGTGAAAATCGCACTACCAGTCGCGTTTACAGTCGCACCTTGTGAGCCTGTCTCATGGCAGGCGGCAATATGAATATTTATCTAAATATGGGTATACTTACCAGTTAAACTAGGATAGAAATTATTCACTTCTATAAAACTGAAAACTACATTTTTTTATTAATAATTAATAATTGTTATTATTATAATCATAATATTTACCCTTATAACAAGTTCTCACAAATATCTAAAATACACACGAAAGTTTTTCAAAATTTACGCGCGTAAAATTTGACCACAGACAAATTAGAAAATACTGACAAGCAATTCTTCAAAAAATCACGTGACACTTCCTGTAACTATAAATATCTATGATATTACTTAAACATATGGCTGCATAAATATGAATTAAATAAGATAATACTTGTTTGATTATTATATTTAAAAGAAAAAAATAACAAATTTTATTTTTTTTTAGTTGCGACCTAAAAACTGAACACACACTGTGACATGACTGAAACGTCAACTTTTTGATGTCAATTTGTTTAAGACTAAGTTGTCACATTTAACAAAGTTGTTCATTGTCGTCCAATAAAATATATTAATTAATACTCTATTTATTCTGTATTCTATTAACCTTGAAAGATTGCCTTGTACGTAACTCAAAGTAAATTGCAAAAAAATTGCCAAAAATGTCAGAAAGTGAATTAAATACAAGTAATGGTGAACCTCCGACTGTGAATGAGCAAAGTAGTGAGAAACGTATTGGATGTGCTCACTACAAACGTAGGGCAAAATTTGTGGTAAGTCATATTTGTATAGAAGTTTCCATCAACATTTCAATTATATATGGATTGAAGACCATTACCGGGTTCAAAACACTCAGATCTATATTTAAATCCTTCTACGCAGAAACCTCGCAATTCGAAGTTATACGCACATTTACAGGAACAAAAGCATGTCAATGAACTAGAAATTTGAAATTTTGTTCAGTCAAGTTCATTGAAGTCTTTGTCTAAAAATAATTTAAACATAAGTTAGTAATATTTAATATTTGTTTTAATTAGACATACCCTGTTCCTTTATAAAATATTTTATGATAATGGATATATATATATATATATATATATTTGTATATTAAAATGTACGACTTAATAGTTGTATGAGGCATGTATTTTATGATTGATTCTTTAAAATTTTAGTCATAAAGTATATAGTTATTAAATATAAGGTATAATAATGCCACAAGAAGTTTAGTGAGATATGTTGAAAATCCAAAATATAGGCACTATATAAGGTTAAAATTAGATTAACTTAATAAGTTTTAACTCACATCTTGTGTACATAATTTAACTGGAATTATTTTAAATTTATCTACAGAACCAGTTCACCTCTAATCCCGTAATAACCAATACATTGTTAGTCTATCTATAGCAGTATATTACATATGTCTTAATGCCATTGATAAACTGAGATACTATCTTAATATTTTATATAATGTATACCATATTTAAATCAATGACAAGAAAATTGCTAAACTAGTCTGCTATATAATAACATATATGTGTATTTATATTTCAGACACCATGCTGTAACAAATTTTACATGTGCAGATACTGTCATGATGAAAATGAAGCTCACTACTTTAATAGGAAATCAGTTACAGAATTGATATGCACAGAATGTGACACTCGGCAAAAAGTGCAGGCCGAATGTTCTAACTGTGGAGTTACATTTGGCAAGGTATTTCTTTAGGCTTCATACATTTTTCATATTTAATATTCCCTTGTTTTTTCATCTAGATCTAGGTTAAACAACATGCTTTACCAATGGGCCTACCCACATATTGAAACTTTGGTTTGTAAAAATCATCATTTTTAATAATATTCAAAAAGTAGCAGGAGAATATCTGTAATTTAAATGATATTGGTGGACTTCATAAAATTCATAGAATTATTAAATGAGCTGCTTTCTTTCCAAGAAGCTCTGGTTCTTTACCAATGCTGATTAATATATTATTAGCAAAATGCAGTATACAAGTTCCTCCTTTTATTTTTAAATACCTTCTATAACTTAGTATTAAGACTAGAGTTAATGCTTAAATTTTTTTAATATGTTAAGTGGTGGAACAAGGCACTGTGCATTGTATTATCAGAGCAGAAAAAGGATAATGATTTGAATTATTGCCATAAGTGTCCATCTAAGAATTGAACTTACATTCAGTACATACATCCAGACCCATGTTTATATAGATTGGAAGGTTTGCAGTGAATTTCAGTAAACAAATTGCTGTAATTTTGGCTATAATCTTAACTCATATTTTACACCCACTGTTTGTTTACAGGAAGCACTGAAATGGAACTTAATATTAATTAGAATGCATTGACACTAATTATATTTAAACATGTCTTTCACGTTAGTCTTTGTAAAAAGCTAATGAACTTTACATAAGATTGTTGAGAAAACATCACTTGTTTTTAAGTGTTAAGTTAGTTAATCCTTTAATTAAAAAGAAAAGTTTCTAAATTAAAGAAGCGACAATAGAATTTTTAATTATTTTGCACTAGTATTGACCAGTTGTGTCCCAGTGGTAAAAGCATGTGACTGTAAACAACTGGTTGTGGGTTCGATTCCCACTTGAGGAGTGGAAATTATATTTTCATTTTCTTCGCTCTGGTGTCGAGGTAAAGCGCGGCGTTAAGTTCCGCAACTTAACACGCAAGCCTCCGAATTCGGCGGAAAGTGGAGAACGAAGTGTCTTAACACTAGGTTCCCTCTGCCTACCCTGCTGTGTGCGGGATACAGCGTGAAGGTAAAAAAAAAACTAGTATTGACAATCTAATAGTTTATTAGCTTCACCTGTATCTATTAATTAACCTTTTTCAATTGAATGCCAACTAGAACAGCCTGTTTTAGTTTCTCAATTTTTGTTGTTTTCTGTATATAAATAAATAATCTTGTAAATAATAATAAGTTTTTTTATTTGTATACATACTAGTAAAGTATTTTATGCTGAAATCTTTTTGAATTGCTGGTTAAATTGCAAAGGGTTTGTACAATATTTTTGTATATAGAACATGACGTTATCAGGACGCGTTTTTTTTCGTCATTCGGCATGAATATGTTGATAAGTGGGGCTTGCATATAACTTTTTTTAATAATAATAGTCAATAGACTTTCTTTTATTTATTTGTTTGATAAATGACTAAACAAAAAACAATTTAAGGAAAGAAATAGTTAAAGTATATAAAACTACAAGTTAGACTTAAAAATCCGCGCTCTAAAAATTATGCATTTAACCACTTATTCGCGCCTAATCGAAATACTAACAATAAAACACTTTTGTGGCCAGTCGTGGCCCAGTGGCACAAGCGTGTGACTGTAAACGACTGGTTGTGGGTTCGGTTCCCACTCGAGGAGTGGAAATTATATTTCCATTTTCTTCGCTCTGGTGTCGAGGTAAAGCGCGGCGTTAAGTTCCGCCACTTAACACGCAAGCCTCCGAATTCGGCGGAAAGTGGGAAACGGAGTGTCTTAACACTAGGTTCCCTCTGCCTACCCTGCTGTCTGTGGGATACAGCGTGAAGCTAAAAAAAAACACTTTTAAGTTTCATTTTAAACTAATTTATTACTATTTCGTTTATTTTCAGTACACATGTCTTATTTGTAATTTATTCGACGATGAAGATAAAAAGCAGTATCACTGCGAGGGTTGTGGGATATGCCGCGTTGGAGGTCGCGACAGGTTCTTCCACTGCGAACGCTGTAACATGTGCCTGCCTGTACAATTGCAACGAGTTGGACATAGAGTGAGTCTTTTTTACGTTTTTATTTACAGTGTCAGAAAGAATCTAGTGTCTGGAATCTACGTTTTTCATATTACCCCTGAAATCGAGGTATTACGTGTTGAGTGGTGACTTACAAAAACTAAGGTGTTGAGTAGTAAAAGTTAGATAACGAACAATGTTTTTAACAGAAGTGGAGAAATGAGAAGAAATGTTGTCGAGGGGAAATCGAACCGGTAACCATTCATGATGATAGTCACAGACTGTCCTATTGCACTACAATGGTCTAAATGTTTTATGTTTTACCTGTTTACAAATAATATAGGAAAGGAAAAATTCTTTGTAATATTATGTAATTATTAACACACTTTTATTATTTTTTTTATTGTTAATACAATAGTATTTTGATTCACACTTTTATTATTTTTTTTGAATTTGTACATACGTACGAAGTCCATGAAAATACAATATTTATATACGATACGTCTTAAATTCTTGTTAAGGTGACCAGATTTAAAAAAGATATATATTTTTTTTTTTTTCATTACTTACCTCAATTAAATACCTTACCTCAAGGGATAAATGTCGCAAGCGTCTTAAAATTCGGACGGAAAGTGGAAAGCGAAGTGTCTGGACACTAGCTACTCTCTGCCTGTCTTATTATGGGGAAAAATGCGTGAAGTTCTTTTTTTCTTTATTAAAAACTAGTGCAGGCTGATAATATAATACATTTAATAACAAAATTAGTTATTCAAGATGACCTTACTTCGTGAAACGTAGAAATGTTAACGAACGCTAAGATTTATTTAATATTTAACCTCCAGTTCTTACATTTGTGCAAATATTTCTCTTTAATGCAATCTTTCTTCTAAAGTTTACGCTATGCGTTTACAAATATTTATATTGTTGATTAAACATATATATTTTTAAATTGATTTAAGATTTTTGTTAATACACTTTTTGATATAGAATTATGTAAAGTAATACGTAGTTCAATTAGTATACACGAGGATTATGGGTTCGATTTCCCATTTTGTAAAATATATTTTTTTGGTCAAACTTCAAATTAACGATTTTTTCATTATATGTTTCTACAAAATGCATATAATATTTAGTATAAAAATAAAGAGTTTATCTATCTATCTATATATCTTTTTTCCGTATATCAGGATATGCAGAGAGAGTAGTGCTGACACACTTTGTTTCCACTTTCTTTCATTTCATTGTAGTCACGACAGCGCCTAACAGTAACCACAATTCGTTTTGAGTACAATTCCCACTCTTAGGAATGATTATATGCATATCATTTTCAATTCTCGCTCTGATACATAGGTTGAGTTCCGCTACTCAAAACGCAATATCTGGGTTACGGTAAAAGTGGAAAACGGAGTGTCTCAACGCTACACTCACTATGCGAAAAAAGTAATATGTTTTTTAGATTCACACTGTATCCCGCACACAGCAGGGAAGACAGAGTGAACCCAGTGTTAAGACACTTCGTTCTTCACTTTCCGTCGAATTCTGAAGACATTACTTGTTAAGTGGCGGTACTTAACGCCGCGCTTTGTCCTAACACCAGAGTGAAGGAAATAGAAATATAAAACATTTTCTCTCGAGGTTGAAACGATCCCACAACCAGTCGCGTTTACAGTCATACTTTGTTTATTTGCCCTTGGCCTTGACTTGGCCCACAGGCCACGACTGGCTCCAAAATTTAAATTAATAATATATATATTTTAACTTTTTATGTGTTGGATTTCTTATAAGAAAAGCCTTGAAAAAAAACATTGCAAGCTTTGTAGGTATATCGGAGAGGGTCGGCCTACTTAAAATGAAATTTAACGACATATCATTGTCAGTTATTCAAGTATACGCACCCACAGAAAGTGCTACAGAAGATGAAATTGGAAAATTCTACATGGATTTACAAAAAGCGCAAGAAAAAGCTGATAAGAACTTTTTAGTCATAGGAGATTTTAACGCAAAGATTGGGTACCCCCAGAAGGAAGAACACATGATAATGGGGAGATACGGATATGGGCAAAGAAATGCTCGAGGGGAAAGACTTATACAATATGCTTATGAAAACAAACTCTCTATAATGAACACATACTTTAAGAAAAGGAATTCTCGAAAGTGGACATGGGTATCCCCGGACCATAACACAAAAAACGAAATCGACTTCATACTGAGCTACAACACGAAAGCAGTGACAAACTTAAAGATATTAAACAGGATAAACTTCCCATCAGACCACAGGATGGTAAGATGTACAATTAACTTAAGAACACCTAAAATTAACAGAAAGTCATTTAAAGTCCCAAACAACATGCTAAAATCTACAAAAGAACAAGAAGTTTATATAAATAACTTAAGTGAAAATATTACAATACTATACGAAAAAACAAAGAACACAGAAGATGTACAGATCCTGAGCAACGAACTAGAAAAAATAATCACAACGTGTTTAAAACAAAATGAAGGAATAAAAAGAAAAGACAAAAATACAAATATTATAAGCAATAAAACACAAGAACTCATATCAAGACGAACGGAGCTCCTAGCTAAAAAAGAAAAGTCTAAAGAAATAAGACAAGAACTGAAAGAATTGTATAAAAAAACGAATAGAGCAGTTAGGCAAGACTACGAAAACCATAGAACAAGAACCATTGAAAGAAATATGACAACGTTCAGAAGTTCAAAAAGAGCTTATAAAGAACTAGCAACGCATAGAACCTGGATACAAGGCTTAAATAACGGAAAAGACAAAACACAAGACAGAGAAAATATATTAAAACAAGCTACAGCTTTCTATTCAGACCTTTATAGAACATCGCCTCAAGAAAAAAATAAAGTAGAGGAAACACAAAAGGAAGAAATAACTAAAATCAACATAACTAAAGAAAGCCCATCGAAAAAACTACCCTTAGATAAAATAAGTGAATGTGAAATATTCGTTCATATAACGAAATTAAAATTAGAATAAAGTCCTGGAGCAGATAACATTTCTAATGAAGCCCTAAAAATTGGAGCACCGTTTTTGGTAACCTACCTAACGAAACTATTTAATTTAATTATAGACAAAGAACAAATACCAAAACAATGGTGCAGCTCCAGCATAATTTTACTTTATAAAAAAGGGAATCCGCTAGACATCAACAACTATAGACCTATCAGTTTGTTATCTACAATTTACAAACTGTTTTCAGCGATAATTTTAAGTAGAATAGCCCCAGACATAAACAGAAATCAACCAATTGAGCAAGCAGGATTTCGTCCACACTACTCAACGATAGATCACATACATACTACAGAACAAATAATAGAAAAATATAAAGAGTACAATATGCCATTGTATATTGCATTTGTAGATTACTCTAAGGCATTTGATAGTATATCACATTCGTCTATATGGGAAGCCTTAAATAAAAATAAAATAAATGAAAAATACATAAATATAATAAAGAGTATCTATGCCAAAAGCGTAAGCAAAATAAAACTCGAACGACTTGGAAACGAATTTAAAATTGGTAAAGGAGTGAGACAAGGAGACCCTCTCTCACCAAAGCTATTCATAGCGGTCCTGGAAAATATATTTCGGAATCTAGAATGGAAGAACAAGGGTATATGGATACTAAATAAAAGGCTAACACATCTAAGGTTCGCGGACGACATAGCTATCTTCAGTGAATCAGCAACTGAACTAGAAAGTATGTTACAAAGCCTGGACATACAAAGTCAAAAAGTAGGCCTAAAAATGAATACGGTCAAAACAAAAATTATGACAAACAGCTCTAAAAAACCAATTATATTAGAAGGAAATCCCATTGAATATGTAAGCGAATATAAACTAATCTATATCTAAGCAAACAAGTAACATTTAAAATAAACAGTAACGAAAATGAAATAGATAGAAGAGTAAATATAGCTTGGAATAAATTTTGGGCTCAGAAAGAAATTTTAAAAGGTAAATATAGCTTGAAAATGAAAAACATAGTAATGGATTCGTGCATCCTACCAAGTCTGTCTTACGCAATTCAAACATGGGTATATACAGAAAAGGTAAGAAACAAAATCTTGTCTTGCCAACACGCGATGGAGAGAAGCGTCCTAAAACTACGAAGAATACAAAAAACCAAAAATATAGATATCCGCAAAAAAACCGACATCATTGACGCACTCCACCATAGTTTAGGACAAAAGTGGAAATGGGCAGGGCACATAGCCAGATACCCTGACAAAAGGTGGACACTCCAAACTACCAAGTGGAAGGGTCCAATAGGCAAGAGGAGTGTAGGCAGACCAAGAAAAAGGTGGGTGGATGACATTAAGGAACTAGCAGGAGATAACTGTATGGACGTTGCAAAAAACAGAAAGGAATGGTCCAAGTTGGAGGAGGCTTTTACCCAAGAGGGACTGCATGCCAAAAACAATTGAAATTATGTTTTTTTATTTTATTTGTAATTGTACATGGTGTGTAGATAAATAAAGCTTTATTATATTATTATTATTATAATTTAACTTTTTTTTTTCAGTGCGTAGAAAACGTGTCCCGGGCAAATTGTCCCGTTTGTCTCGAAGATATACATACATCACGTATCCCGTGCCACATCCCGGACTGCGGTCACTTGCTGCATAGACCCTGTTTCGAACAGATGTTGAAG
The DNA here is from genome assembly GCA_019049465.1 of Dryas iulia moderata. Lineage (NCBI taxonomy): Eukaryota > Metazoa > Arthropoda > Insecta > Lepidoptera > Nymphalidae > Dryas > Dryas iulia. The sequence goes on along the minus strand of CM032430.1, from coordinate 3,045,479 downwards.
TCGGGTCACTACGCATGTCCTACTTGCCAGACGAGCATGATTGATATGACTAATGTAAGTTTAAATTAAAATTAAATAGCTTCACGCTGTATCCCGCACACAGCAGGGTAAAGGGAACCTAGTGTTAAGACACTCCGTTCCCCACTTTCCGCCGAATTCGGAGGCATTGCGTGTTAAGTTTATATAAGTTTAGTATATTATATATGTTTATTAATGATTTTTTTAGTTTTTTTTTTAATTTCAAGCGTGGCTTATTATAGATAAGAGCGTTTAGATAAATTCATTTACTAAAACAAACTTTTTAAGAATACTTTTCACACACATCGGATATGAAAAATATATTAAAGTAGTAAATATATAAGAATATCGACGTAGCTGAATAGGTACTTTTTGGTTTCTTTCATGAATGATTCTAAGGAGACTCGGTTTGAATCTTGCTTCATTGCATTTCATTATATAAGTTTTATATAAGTTAATTCCATTTCATTATATAAGTTTTTATTTTTTGTTTTACAAATCTGGATATCAATAAAATTTGTTTTTGCTTAATATTATTACTTAAATACTGTATAGGTTAATATTATTATTGTTTTATAGTTGTGGAATTATTTGGACTCTGAAGTAGCGGCGACCCCGATGCCTCCGGAATACGCGGACTACAAAACTACTATACTATGCAAAGACTGTCATAAGGTAATCTTATATTACATATCTTATATTAAAAAACTAAATGTGAAAAATCATATTATTATATGCAACATAGTGCAGTATGGCTTGTTTCGTCCTTACCCCGAGTATGAATCGAACCAACTACCATGTCTTTTTCAGGCAGACGCTGTCCAACTGCGCCATGGTGCCTTCTCTTCCCTCTATGTAACAAATAAATTCTTGGTCCCCTGAAATTCTTTATAAAGAGTTGAATAAAAGTTGTAAAATAAAAAAAAAACAAGTAATGCTATATTGTCAAAATAATTGTCTAAACAATTAATTAGCAATTTTTTAAATTGTATATAGCATATACACTTTCATTTTGTCAGTCAGACATTTCCACTTTGCAATGTTAATGTTATGAATGTTGAATTGAAAAAAAAAATGTTATGAATACTAGATAGAATACTAGAATAAAATTATTTATATCGATTTATCATTATATATGGCTATGTTATTTTTTGTTATTATTAATAAATGTAATTAATTCCAGCTTTCAACAGTGAAGTTCCACGTGGTGGGTCTGAAGTGTCAACACTGCGGCGGTTATAATACGTGTCAAACTAATGGATTCCATAAGTAAATGTTATTTATATATTTTTTACTTCAAATAAGGAAAAAATATTTGTTCTCTAGTGATATGTCAAATGTGTTTTTAAAGTATTTTTTTTTTAGCTTCACGCTGTATCCCGCATACAGCAGGGTAGGCAGAGGGAACCTAGTGTTAAGACACTCCGTTCCCCACTTTACGCCCAATTCGGAGGCTTGCGTGTTAAGTGGCGGAACTTAACGCCGCGCTTTACCTCGACACCGGAGCGAAGAAAATGGAAATATAATTTCCACTCCTCGAGTGGGAATCGAACCCACAACCAGTCGTTTACAGTCACACGCTTGTGCCACTGGGCCACGACTGGCCACTATTAAAGTGGCCACATTTTATTTTTAAAGATTTATCCAATTTACTTACTTTTGTAGACTTAATTTTGTAGTTGTTAACCTAAGTTGTAAAACGTTTAAGAGTTTCAACGCAACTAGATTTAGACGGTAAGGCATAGTGTTAAAGCACTTCGATAGTTCCGAAGAGGTCCAGTTTCGAATCACACAGCATTCCATTTTCTATATGTTTCATAAAAACTGTTTCATATCCTAAAAGAGTGAATAACAAAACTTTACACCTAGCTTTATCTAACCTGAGTTGCAAAATGAAGATGCAGTTTTACGCCTTTTTATGCTTTTTCCCGCCTGACTGTGTAGGCAAAAAGAATTTAGTGTCAGAACACTCCGTTTTACATTTAGCGCCTAAATTCGAGACACTGCGTCTTGAGTAGAGGAACTCAACGCTCGCTTTGTCTTTCTGGAGCTAGCAAATCATACTAGTTTAACTAGGATTTCACAACTAAATAGGATTTTTTTTTTTTAGCTTCACGCTATATCCCGCACCCAGCAGGGTAGGCAGAGGGAACCTAGTGTTAAGACACTCCGTTCCACACTTTCTGCCGAATTCGGAGGCTTGCGTGTTAAGTGGCGGAACTTAACGCCGAGCTTTACCTCGACACCAGAGCGAAGAAAATGGAAATATAATTTCCACTCCTCGAGTGGGAATCGAACCCACAACCAGTCGTTTACAGTCACACGCTTGTGCCACTGGGCCACGACTGGCCACGATCATCGAATCAAGCTTATAATTAGGATGACGTAATACAAATAGCCAAAAAAACACAAAAAACTAATATAATATAATTTAAAATATTTTTTTTATATTTCCAGAGACACAGGCAATCCAGACCAATGTGAATCATCGTCTTCAACTTCCTCCTCCAGCAGGAGCGGATCGTCATCCACCACCTTCGAGGTGAGAGAGGAGAGACAGAGAGACCACGACCTGCCTCAAGCTAACCCCATGGATGAACCGCCTCAGGCCTGACCTGAGTAGGAAATTTCTTTAATTATATATATTTGGCTATTTTTGTATTATTTTTAAAGAAAGCTGTGCAAAATAATTAGGAGTATAAAAATTTGATAGTCAAGGGAATCGAACCCGAGTCCCTTGGTAAACGTGGAATGCAGAGATTTTGGCTGTGTTCATTTTTTTTTATATCCTCGAAGAATGTTATTTTTTTAAGTGAATAACAGTTAAATTGCTTAAATTGAAGATATGTAAATTAATTTACAATTTTAGTATTCATTTTTGTTATAAATATAATTTTCACCTTCAATGTGAGAGGGGAGAGACAGAGATATCACAACTTGCCTCAAGCTATCCCTCGGGATGAACCACCTGACCTGAGTAGGAAAATTATTTATATTACCTTACCTTACCTATTTTTTTATATTATCTGTAAAGAAAAAGCTGTTTTAAATTAGTTTTTTGGATGTGTATGGAAACGTTACACTGGTGGGATTCGAACCTGTGTCCCTTGGTATATGTGAAACAGTGATTTTGGCTGTGTTAAAATTGTTATATGTTTTCTATAAATTTTTTTTAAAGTGAATAACAGTTTGGAATGTTAAAAGTAATCATGTAAATTAATTTATAATTTTAGCATTAATTTTTGTAATAAATGTAATTTTCATATATGTATGTAAATTGCTTCAAGCGGATATTAAACTTGTAACTATGTAGTTTCTTGTATTAGATCTGTCTCTTTCACTTCTTATCTTATTTTATTAAGAAGTGAAAGAAATAGACAATTACTGGTCTCGAACTAAGCTTTTGTAATATTTTTAATTATTAATAAAATATATATATGTATATTAATTAATTTTTATATTATTTTAAATTTGGCTACATGTGGATATAATAACTTTATAGCTTCACGCTGTATCCCGTACACAGCAGGGTAGGCAGAGGGAACCTAGTGCTAAGACACTCCGTTCCCCACTTTCCGCCAAATTCTGAGGCATTGCGTGTTAAGTTAAATAATACCAGAGCGAAGGAAATGGAGATATTAAATATTTCCACTCCGCGAGTGGGAATCGAACCCACAATCAGTCGTTTACAGTCACACGTTTATGCCACTGCGCCACGACTGGCCCCATATATATAATAACACAATATTTAAGTAAATGGTGATAGGTAATATATTGTATATATTATTTTATGTTACTTCTAGTATCTATATCATTTGGTTACCATATTATAAGGGTCTAAAGCACCCATATCTGTAGAATTGATAATTTTCTTGGATATTGTTCTTATTATATTTAACATATACATATAATTATAGCAAGAAATTGAGCATGAATTTCTCTCTGCTGATGAAAAAAAATTTTGCTATATATATTGAAATGAACATATTATATTGAAATGAGTTTTTTTAGCTTCACGCTATATCCCGCAAACAACAGGGTAGGTAAGGTTTTGGAGGCATAGGGTTTTGAGGCCTTGCCTCGACACCAGAGCGAAGAAAACAAAAATATTAAATATTTCCACTCCTCAAGTGTAAATCGAACCTACAACCAGTCGCTTTACAGTGCCTCTGCGCCACGGCTGGCCCAAAAATCCTAAATATGTGGGAAATTGCGTGAAGGTAAAAAACGTAACTTTCTAAACCTGAACACAATTATAAAATGGCATAATTGTAATGATGTATGTTTTAATGATTATTTTTCTGTATATTTAATTAGTATGCATTTTAATCTTAATTATTTGAGCTTCTTAATTTGTGTTTTAATAAAATTACTATAATACATAATATTATATGCATAATATTGTCGTAAGTACATTGAACTAAGATTATAATTTTGAATTAAACAATGAATTGTGTCTTGTTATGTGTGAGGAAAAAAAAATTTTTTTTTTTATTCTTTTTTAAAACAATTTTGAAATTAATCGAGCAATAATATTAAATAATATATAATAATATTATATAAGATAATTGATTATTGTGATTTTGTATTGATATAGTTTTTTTTATTTTATAGCTTCGCGCTGTATCCCGCACCAAGCAAGGTAGGCAGAGGGAACTTAGTGTTAAGACACTCCGTTCCCCACACACCGCCTAATTTGGAGGCATTGCGTGTTAAGTTGCGGAACTTAACGCCGCGCTTTGCCTCGATACCAGAGCGAAGAAAATGGAAATAATAAATATTACCACTACTCGAGTGGGAATCGAACCCACAACCAGTTGCTTTACAGTCACACTTTGCGCCACGATTGGCCCCTTATATTAATATAGTACAGTAAATAATTTAACTGTAACCTCAATATATTGGAGATCAACTTTTTAGTGCTTTCATGTCCACATGAAATTAAAATACAAATTATACAATATTTATATGTAGATTGTTTTCTTAATAACGTCCATTTTCTCATATATTAGATAAGTCTTAAAAATGTTTGTTTGACCATTTTAGAATTATTAATATAACCATGGTCATATTATTATTGAAAGCAATTTACGATTTATAATAATTAAATAGAAAAAAGTGTATATAAAAAAATATTTCATACAACTGCCACGTTACTCAATATTAAAAAGTAAAAAAATAAATTAAATATATTAAGATTTGTATATATTAAGGTGTTTTTTTATAAATGTATAACAAAAATTTAAATATTTTTTTCCTTATTATTTGCATTTTTTTAATGTATATTTTTTTATCTGTAGCTTTTTTTTTAATTTTAATATACAAAGCAATAAATGCTTAATGCATAATATTTAATTAATTATAGTTATTGTAAATTATTTTTTAGTTAAGAGCATTTTGTAAGCTTCAAGTTGCATAATTTTATTTGGTATTGTTGATTTTGGGTGCATATCCAATAATTTTAGTTATTGTATAATAAAAAGAACGTACAACTGTAGTCTTGTTTTATTTATTACTAGTGGCCCGCTCGCGGCTTTGCCTGCGTGAACTACACAGCTATTTCACCTCTTAAATTGTCAATTTCTCTAATATATTATACATATAAACCTTCCTTTTCAATCATTGTATCTATTGAAAGAAACCGCATCAAAATTCGTTGCGAAGTTTAAATATCTAAGCGTATATACAGACAGACGCATATACTATGTAAAGATATTGTATATATTTGGCTATTTGCGTTTTACTAATATTTAATTGAGTTAAAGGCAGATTTTAGTAGCAGTTAAGTCAAAGACACTAACTAGGCTCTAGAGTGAAAACACTTCGGTCTCCATTTTTTACCCGAATTGGAGACATTGTATATTCTAAGGCGGAATTTTTGTTTACGTGAGCAGAAAAATTACATATATAAATTATATACATTCCTCCGAATAATAATCGAACCTATCACGATTACAATGACGTCGCAAAGTCACATTTATATAATAAGTAGTATGCAGAATAGATTATTAAAAATCGATTTCAAGACAATCGACAACAATCCATTATGATTTGGAGAATCGATTGTATTGACTAGAAAATAAGCATTGCATGTTGCGTAGGAAAATTCTACGCTTCGTAGTAGGACGCATGGGTCAGCGGTGAAAGCGCCTGGACGGTATTCAGGAGGCGCGGTTTCGAATCCCGCTGCGTCTAATTTTTTATACGTTTTCTAAAATATCATTTACAATATGGATAATAATTTCCTAGAGTGGGAATCGAACCCACAAACATCGCGTTTAGTCAGACACTGTCCTATTACACCACTACGGGGCCCTAATAATAGAAGCGTAGTAATTATTCATTCATTGATGTCATCACTGTCGGTAAAGTTTGGCTCTGCAGACGGGTTTGTCACAGCTAAGTACCAGGAGTTCATAAGTGAGAAGTAGTTAAAAGTAGTCGGTATAGGGTAGTCTAAGAATATACTGGTCCCGCAGTGCGGGAACTTTCAGATATTTATGGAGGTAGGCTTTATGGAGGTGTGTCCAGCCTGGGCGTCTCAACGCCGCACTTTGCGCGGCGTCGTTGGGGACGACCTCTCGCTGCCTGCCGTGTTGAAAGCCATGGTGGGCAGCGAGGCGTCGTGGGACTCGGTCGTATCCTTCTGCGATGCAGTAATGCTCGCGAAGGAGGCGGCGGAGCGGGCGAGGGAGGAATCTTCCGAACTCGCCATCCGTCGCAAACGGCCGGGTCGCCGGAGGGCGGCACACGACTGTCGCCTTCCGCCCTAACATCGGCCAGAGGGCGGTCAGAGTGGGGCTTTCTGACCGCCTACTCCCCTGGCCCGAGTAGGTGCGCGTGGTAGCTCCGCGCGCTACTCAGAGCAGGCCGTCGGGGGTGCCCACCACCCCTTGACTCCAACGGCGAGCCTTGCTGGCACCCGCCGCCCAGGTCCGCGGACGATTGGGGCAGTGCCCGAGACCTGGGCTAGTGGCGGGTAAGGAGCACCGACCCACATAACCGCGTCCGGGTCCCCACCCCGGGCGGGTATCCGTAACGGATTTTCCTGACGATAAAAAAAAAAAAAAAAAGGGTAGTCTAAGAAAACCCGTAGAAATTGAGCGTCGCGAAGCATGTCGTCTCGCTCTAGCGAGCACCATTACAAACTATGTAAGACAGAGATGGGTATAGTTCGTTACATTTACAACCACATCAACAAATATTGTAAACTCTTCGATAGTTATAGCTAGGAGTGCCCTAGTAGATTTTTGTAATTTTAACGAATAAACATGTTTGAATTTTTAACACCTTTTTGCAAAATGACTACTAAAAAATGTTTTTTCTGGACGAAATCGCTACCGTAGATTGGAAAAGAGTAAGGAACGACTCCAAAAATAATCTCTGCCTAATGTTTAGATTTATAAACAAAACTGTCTTCAATAAGTTAATTAATTAATAATTTAATTGTAGAAATAAATAAAATAAGATAACTCGCTTAGCTTAATTTAAAACATCATTAATTTTTGTTCTGAGTAGTAAGTAACTTTAAGAGTTAAAATCAATTGATATTAAGGAAAAAATCTATAATAAAATAAGCTCGATTTCACGCACTTTCTATAAACAAATGTAATAATAATAATGAAAATGGAGGTCAGTCGTGGATTGTGGGCACAAAGCGTGCGTTTAATTCTCACTCGAGGAGTGGAAAATATTCATTATTTCCATTTTTTTCGCTCTGGTGTCGAGGCAAAACGCGGCGTTAAGTTCCGCCACTTAACACGCAATGCCTCCAAAATGTGGCGGCAAATGGGGAACAGAGTGTCTTAACACTGCGTTTCCTCTGTCTACCCTGCTATGAGCGGGATACAGCATGAAGCTAAAGAAAATGAAAATGGAAACATATAATAAACACGTAATAATCACAGAGTGTAGCCACCATTTTGCATTTTTTGTAATTTTATTCTTTAATCGTTTAAGTTTCGTTCAATGCCGCCAGCCTTCAGTTGCCAGAATAAAAAATGATTAAAAAATAAAAAAATATACAAAAAAATATGTCGGATTCAAATAATAGATGGCGTTTTAAATGTTTATGCGTTTGAAACTCTGTCTAAGTACCAGGAGTTCATAAGTGAGAAGTAGTTAAAAGTAGTTGATAGAGGGCAGTCTGAGTAAAACCCGTAGAAGTTGAACGTTGCAAAGCATGTCGTCCTGCTCTAGCTGCCGCCAGTACAAGCTACGTAAGACATCTCTCTCATCGCTACATTTACACACTCATAAACAACACTAATAAATATTGTGAACTCTTCGATAGTTATGCACTCCTAGTACAATTTGTAATTTTGACGAATAAAACAGTTTTAATACTACTAACTATACTACGTGCAAGTCAAAGTAAAATAAATGTTTGATGCAAAGGAAAAAACGATTTTAAGTAAAAATGTTAAGTTAAGTTTTAACAATTTTAAAATAAAATGTCATGGTGTAGTGGGACCGTATCTTATTGTAAACACGATGGGTGCGGGTTCGATTTCATCTCGAAGGAATAATTATATTCTTTTTTAAATTTTTCGCTCTGGTACAATGAGACGATGCGTGGCGTTGAGTTTCGCCACTTAACACGCCATGTCTCGATTTTCTTTTTAGAATTAAATGAATAACCTTCATTTAAATTTTATATATTAAGAAGACATTTTTTTAAAGCTTATTAAGTCTGGCGAGTTAGGTCATATGTAAAAATATCTCTCTTAACACCAATCTTTAAACATATCTTAGCTAAATTGTTGTTTTATTTCTATAATTATTCTTCTTGAAGATAGAAACTGTGAAATTCGTATATTTATGATGTCAAAAGGTATGGTGTGAAGTATCTGGGACTAGGTGACGTCGCTACAGTACCTTTAGATTACGCCATTCCATAATTTATATTATGAACTAGCTGGCTCTCCATTACAATAGTTTAATAGATAATGTATTCTTTGAGCACTGAACATTCATTAATAGGTAGTGTGTATATTTTTTTAAAATTACAAAAAAATAATTAAATAATATCTAGAAAATGTGCATTTTTTTGGAATATTCCATAGTAAATATTTAAGGAAAAAGCTTTAACTTCACAAAATTAAGCGTAAGAAGTGCAGAAGCAAATATCTTTTATAATAATGTGAAAAAATACAACAAAATATATATTACACACTACAATTTGACATAGATATTCTATATATAAAGTGACATACACGTATACCCGCATACGCAACACATTTATCCGAGGTAGTCTTGGTGTCCGTGACGTAGCGGATAAGCTTCAAGAGAGTCGCCTGAGATGGTATGGCCACGTTGCACGCCGGCCTGAGAACTATGTCGGAAGAATTTGCCTCGATATATCTGTCCCTGGAGCAAGACCCCCAGGACGCCCAAGAAAGCGATGGCTGGACACCGTGAAGCACGATATGAGAGCCAATGGACTTACCACCGAGGATGCCAAAGACCGTGCAAAGTGGAGAAGGTTAAGCAGGAAGGCAGACCCTGGCTAGAGCCGGGATAATGCCAGGAAGAAGAAGATTCTATATATAAAGTGACATACACGTTACCATGGCAACACATATTTTACGCAAAAAGAGTATATTAGTAAAGGTATAAATAAAACAGTATGGAAATAGCAAAACACGTTTATTTCATTAATTAATAAAATACAAAAGTTATAAGTTTCAATATCTAGGAATGGCGCGGGAATGCAATCTTACACTACGTCAGCTGGGCTTTCTCATTTGGTGGTACCATAGATTACTCAAACATGTTATCATTACTTAAATTTAATAAAAAATATTTAAGCTTATATAATAATATCGCAATTTTATTTTTTTTAATTTTAATAATAATTATAACTTTAAAATTACAGATAATCTATGTGAAAAATTTGTTTTTTTTTTTTAGTACAATCGGCTTTGTTTGACAGTTTTATGTATATTACAATACAATTTTCACGCCGATCGTATTTTGTATACTGAGCAATAGTTGCACTTGAGCTCAATTATAATAATGACAGTCTAGAGGGGAGACAGAGAGAAAAAAAGAGAATCTACATTCATAACACAGTGGTATTAAATAAATTTTATAAAGAACAACTTTAAATATGCAAAATTATTTGTTCCTATCAATAATTATTTATGTATTTAATAAAGATATTAGGTGTTAAAAACTAATAAATTTAGTTTAATGTGTGTTGTTATCACACAAAATTCAGGTCAATACTAACAAACTATACACTTAACAAACGATACATAATTTTTAAAACATTTTAAATGTTACATTGCGGATTATTAATAATGGACTTGACGCCTTGAGTCGAATAGTACGAATTACTATTAATTACATAAAATCAAGATGTCGTTTTTTACTAAATGTTGTAAGAATATTGACCAGTAAGGAATTAAGGAATGACATTAACAATTTCAGATTTAAATAACAATACAAGAGCAATCTTTTTATGCATCGGGCCTGTACAAATGAAGTGCGAATCTACCGTAGTGGGCAATATGTGCATGCCAACAATCTAAATTGCTTGTGACGCCTTATTTGTTGGTCACTGTTCACTGACTTACGCCGGATTTTGGAGTCACCATATCACCTTAATAAATATTATAAAAAAATATTGGTGCTAGTTATCAATTCGTTATCTTCGTGTTCATATTCGGACTCGCACTGAGCCGATTTTAACGTAGCTGTGAGCGCCTTTAATGGGCTGGATCCACCCCTGATCGGACCAAAATCATATATTTAAATAGCACTTAAGTAACATTAAAGTAACAAGAGAAATTCTGTCATATAAATAAAGTGGTTAGAAATTCTGTCTTATAACGCTTGGTGAGCCGGATAAATAATAAGCGGGCCGCGGGTTGTTAACCCCTTCTCTAGACTGTCAATAACTGGATGAAAACCTTAGGTAATACAATATGCACAGCATTTTTATCATACGTATAAAAACTATTAACATATATGTATGTATATGTAATTATAATTATTACAATTTTCACAAGCATTACGTTATAGCCATTGCATGAGATCATTAGGCATCTATTACACTGTACTTACATGTAAGCTACGTACAAAATTATAAATTTTCAAATAAAAAAATAAGTTTAAATAAAAAAAAATAGAAAAGAAATTAGAAGCGGCCACTTTTGTTATTGGTTAAAAGATTTTTTTTACAGCTTCACGCTTATTCACCCACAGCAGGGCAGTCCGAGAGAACTTAGTGTCAAGACACTCATCACACATAATTTTCTTATTTATAAATAATCGAAAACATTTGTTTTTGTTTAACTTCACGCTGTATCCCGCACACAGCAGGGTAGGCAGACGGAACCTAATATTTAGACACTCCGTTCCCCACTTTCCGCCGAATTCGGTAGTATGGCGTGTTAAGTGGCGGAACTTAACGCCGTGCTTTGCCTCGACACCAGAGTGAAGAAAATGGAAATAATCAATATTTCCACACCTCGAGCGGGAATCGAACCCACAACCAGGCGCCACGACTGAATCACAAAACTTGTATTGACAATTATAAAATTTGTTAACTCTCATATACACGGTAACTTCAAAAATATTCTTATCATCGATTTTATAACATTCGATTAATCATCGATATAAGTTATCGATAAGATTAATATTTTTATAAATTTAAAAATAAATGTGTACATTGAAAGTTAAATTAATAATTGCACACATTTTATTCGCAATATACCAATAATTCTGTCGTCACAATTTATCTGTTACCGTTATCTTCTTTAAAAAAAAATGTAGATAACGCCTTATCCTATATAGAGGAAATCCCTAGACTAAATTATCTGACTAAATCCCTAGACCGAATATTCACTGTATTTAAGTAAAGTTTAAAGCCAAAACAAAATTTGAAAATGACGATTTTTGGTTCCAATTCTGAATTTAAAACATTTTTTTCACAATTATTCTTAATTTTAAGCAGTGAAAATCTAGTGTCAAAACACTCTGTTGTCCACTTTCAGCCTGAAATCTAGACATTACCTGCTAAATGGCGGAACGAAACGAAAGGCCGGGCTTCTTTTCCCTATTCAATAATAAAACTTCTTACCAGAGCGAAGAAAATATAAAAAAAATAAATACAAACATTGTCCTTGGCTGGCTTTGATAATATAATATTGTTATTTAATATATTGAGGCCGTCGTGGCGCAGTGGGACAGCGTCTGACTGTAATGCGATGGTTGTAGGTTCGATTTCCACTTGCGACAATGATTATATTTAAAATTTCATATATAATGTTATAAATTTGATTATTATAATTATTGTTGTTGGAATTTTTATATTCTGTAATAAATAGATTTATTATATTTCTTCGCTCTGGTACCTAAGACGTAATTAAAGTGCGTCGTTGAGTTCCGCCACTTAACACGCAATGTCTCGCAATGACTCGGCTTCGGACCTAAAGTGGCGGATGGAGTGTCTTGACACTAGGCCCTCTCTGACTAACCTGCTATGTGACGTAAAGTTGTTTTTTTTTATATTTTAGTATAAAATTTCACATTCTTTCATCACATGATTAAAATTTTATAAAGATAGACAAGCACCAATAGTAAGTAAAGGGCAAAAATAATTACAAAGGAACTTTTGAATAAAAACGTAAAATCTAACAAATTAAGTTAAACTTAAATGCTAATTTCTCTTAATATTTCACTATTTCGCGCGTAAATTATAATAATATATTTATTTAAATAAATAAATAATAGAATCCCGACATTAATAAAGTATGTTAGAATCCTGTTAATGGCTTTTTCTTTTTCCTTCAAAAATATACAAGATGTTCTTTGTTATAGACAAGTTATGTAAATTAAGAGGGTAAGCGGTAAGTAAAAATATTCCATTTTTTTATGCCAAAATACCTGACATAATTTTGGAAAAGACCTGATACTTTTCAAACTGTAGAACTCATTTTGAGCAAACATAAATAGGCTAAAAAAAAAAGTTTTTTTTTTTTTTTTATAAATAGGCTACGATGTCACAGATAGATAAGGCTGTGTGCAGATCTGGTGTGGCATCGTAGCTCTTAAACGGATGGGCCGATTTCCATGCGGTTTCCTTCATTTTAAAATCTGTTTCTTTCCGTTTCTTAGTATGTTTGGTAAAAATCACTCCAACAGTTTAAAGAGTATAAGCGTTTTTCTAAAATAATTTTTAATTTGACATATAATAATAACTTTGAATATTGAGTTATTAATTAGCAAAAACTTACTTGTTTGGCATATTTTTTGAGCAACAATGTCAATTTACAATGCAGTTAAATTGTTTACATGTTCTTAATCGTTTACAATCACAAGTATATTGATAGCTACCTCTTATAAATATATATTTAATCTGATCTTTTTACTAATACAAGGAAATTAACAGTGAAATCAACCGGAAAAACTAATAAAAATTGAAGTTTTAACATTTTTAAAGTGTAATTTCAAACACTAACGACGAAAAACATTTCCTGAAAGCGTATAAAAAATTGAACGCAGCGGGAATCGAACCCACACCTCTTAGTCATTTTACAAGCTTCGAGTTCCGCTACGTATAAATTATTATACATTTTCTAAATATGTTTTTATTTTATTGAAGAAGTTATAGAAATCATTTTCAACTGTTTTTTAGGTTCACTTACATACATACATACTTGAGCCAAAATGTAAACAACTTGTATATTTTTGAGATGTTTTGGTAAAATTTTATATATTATATATAAAATAATATTATAATAAATAGTAAATAATACTTGATTTATGGTAATCCATGGAAATCAAAGTCTGTGTACAATTTTTCCACACGTGAGTACGCTTCGTCGCACGACTGTAGCGTTTGAGGCAAGATCGCGAGCGCCTCCGTTAGTCTTTCTTCTGACCCAAATATCTGTAACATATAAAAAATAACAATAAAAGGTTTTTAGAAAATGTATAAAAAGTTTAACGCAGCGACATTCGAACCCGCGGCCATTTGGAAGCCGTTTCCGTCGATCCAGCTGCGTTTCAAATTTTATACATTTCCTAAAAATATTTTTTTTTGCTTCCCTCTGTACCCCGCACACAGCAGAGAAGCCGAAGGGAACCTAGTGTTAAGACACTCCGTTACCCACTTTCCGCCGAACTTTGAAACATTGCGTGTTAAGTGGCGGAAATTAACGGCGCGCTTTGCCTCAACACCAGAGCGAAGAAAATGGAAATATTAAATATTTCCAGTCCTCGAATGAGAATCGAACCCACTATAAGTCGTTTTACAGTCACACTTTGTGCCTCTGAGCCACGACTGGCCCCAAATATTTTTTTATTTGCTAAAAATATTTAAAAATATTAAACTTGTTAATAATAAGTAAGTTTTTTATACTTAAGACCGGATCAGGGTGCAGTAAAAGTGACTGACTGGAAAAAGTCAAATTGGATATGGATTCCTTTCTCATTCAATGAAATGATCATAATTTAATATTTAATTATTTCCATTTTTCCATTCCATCACTCATAAGAACTTTCGTCAAATTTCTTTATAGTATTATTTATAAATATTGCGTCTTACTGTGATCATAATTATATAAATTGACGTATTTTACAAACATTGATATAAAATAATAAAATGATAATACTACAGTATAAGTAATTTGACGTAACTTGATAAGAACATATGATTTAAATGGCTAGGGCGCTTGGATAGATTCCAAGAAGTACAGGTTTGAATCTTGTAATGTACAACGATTTATATGATTGATTAAATAAACATTATGAGGCCGTCTTGGAGCAGTTAGACAGCGTCTGACTGTTAGCACGATGGTTCTGGGTTCAATTCCCTCTCAAAAGAATGTCTCAAAAGATATTATTTCATCACTTATTCGTTAAGCTCCGCCACTTTACACGAAATGCCTCTATGAAAGAAAAAGTGTGAAGGTGCTTTATTTAGCATTGTTATGTGCGTTATTTTTTTAAAATTAAATTAAATAAAAATTAAATAGCTTCACGCTATATCCCGCACACAGCAGGGTAGGCAGAGGGAACGTAGTGTCAAGACACTCCGTTCCCCACTTTCCGCCGAATTCGGAGGCTTGCGTGTCAAGTGGCGGAACTTAACGCCGCGCTTTACCTCGACACCAAAGCGAAGAAAATGGAAATATAATTTCCACTCCTCGAGTGGGAATCGAACCCACAACCAGTCGTTTACAGTCACACTCTTGTGCCACTGGGCCACGACTGGCCACTTTTTTTCGTTAACTAAAAAATATAACTCTACCAACTCTACTAACTTGTGGCCAGTCGTGGCCCAGTGGCACAAGCGTGTGACTGTCTGTGAAAACGACTGGTTGTGGGTTCGATTCCCACTCGAGGAGTGGAAATATTTAATATTTCCATTTTCTTCGCTTTGGTGCCGAGGTAAAGCGCGGCGTTAAGTTCCGCCACTTAACACGCAATGCCTCCGAATTCGGCGGAAAGTGGGGAACGGAGTGTCTTAACACTAGGTTCCCTCTGCCTACCCTGCTGTGTGCGGGATACAGCGTGAAGCTAAAAAAGTATAACAATCGCATATTTAGAATGAAAGTAACGTATTTAAAAATGTCTAGTTTCAAATTAATTATTACTAGCCAATGATAGACCTACGTTTCTTAAGTGATAACTTAGAAATGATTACCACATTCAAACAGGTGTATAGTGTATAGTGTTTCAATAGTACCAAATTTATATACCATATAAAGCCAAGCCAAACAAGTGTGTTTCGCTAAATCTTATTTGTTTAAATGAAGTAATTGGAAATTTGAAGCATAAACAGAGATATGTTAATGCTGCTACATTATTGTGTTCTGTGCTTTTAGTATTATAATCGAGCCTGACGCTACAAAAGGAAACCATACTAGAGAAAAGAAAGGATTTTCCTATATTCACAAAGCATAAACTAGTCGAAAAACACTTTTTGTGCTTTTTTGCCTGACACCGAGACGTTGCCTGCCAACACTATGCTATTTATTTTAACGAGTAGTAATCAGAATAATTTAAATTAGCGATGCGCCAAATAGTAGTTTCGCCGTATAACCGAATACCGAATACTATTCGGTTTAACCTTTACCGAATACCGAATATTCGGTTAACAACTTTTATTGTTTTGCCGCGAAAACTTGTTTTAATATGCACGCAGGACTATTGAAAACACACTAATACTGGAATGTTGGATAATACTGGAGGAAGGTCATGTAAAATCCATGAGGATTCCCCGGAGTGAGGAGGGGGTGTATGAAGATGTGTGTGGACGAGGCGAAAGAAGTATGCAGAGACCATAGCGTTTAACACTCTGCTTTCTGTGATTAACACGCAAGGAATAAAACGTGAAACTAAAAAAATGATAACTTATGATAACTCAATAAAAGTTGATTTGAAGTTATTTGCTTTATTTTAATAGATGTATTCAATACAATCTTCATAGTATTTCTTTTATTTTTTTCTGGAGGCATTGCGTGTTAAATGGCGGAACTTAACGCCGCGCTTTGCCTCGGCACCAGGTGAGGAAATTGGAAACATTAAATATTTCCACACCTCGAGTGGGAATCGAACCCACAACCAGTCGCTTTACAGTCGCACTTTGTGCCTCTGCGCCACGACTGGCCCTAATATTCATCATGGTATTCATTTTATATATTTTGGTTATGACGTGTTGAATTTCATTTCTTAACGCTATCGTGAATTTTCGAAACATAGCTCTTCGGCACCATAACCGAATAATTCGGCCGAATATCCAATGGTAAAAAAGATGCCGAAATGCCGAATACCGACCGAATATTTGGCATATCTCTAATTTAATTATAAGCATTTCTCCGATTGGATATCGGGCGATGTCCCGCTGCGACACGACTTAATAAAACTATTTAGATATCAACATTTGCCTATATTACAGTAAAAGTAAAATTTTTGCACGTAGACACACAAATGTATAATTAGCATAAAATGGATTTAAACCAGCAACCACATTATAGTTATGATTTTCTTATCTAAATTAGCATTGTAGGGTAATTAGAGTGTCAAGAGTCGCCTTCCACAGCGAAAAATGAAAATAATTTTAAATACCCCCTCAAATGGGAATCGAACCTGCACG
The DNA here is from genome assembly GCA_019049465.1 of Dryas iulia moderata. Taxonomy (NCBI): domain Eukaryota; kingdom Metazoa; phylum Arthropoda; class Insecta; order Lepidoptera; family Nymphalidae; genus Dryas; species Dryas iulia. The sequence continues at coordinate 3,028,351 of CM032430.1, read as the reverse complement.
TACAGACAGAGGCGGTCCTACTGCGCTACGGAGGTCTTCTTAATATTTTTTTATAGCATATAAATTGAAAAATAATTAGAATGATTGGTTTAAATCACTTTGGCCTTCAAAACATTTAACGCTATTCACTTGTTTCAGTTGCAATATCAACCGATGTTCGTTTTATTGGCAGACTAAGATATTATCTGGATGGCCTGATATTGATAAAGCATAGAAACATATTATAAAGTTCTATTTATTAGTTATAAAGTTATATATATTTTATATGTATAGTTGAAGATATATATGGATGAAGATATATCGCCATACTTGTATTACGATAAATTTCAAATTTGCAAATTTTTTTGCCAAAATGTTATGCGAATATTGGATGTTTAAAATGGTTAATGTATTTAATTACAAAAGAATGAAATTATTCTAAATGATTTTGTCATTTCAGATTTATCTCATATCTTCAGTTGCCTTAAACGTTTCCCCGTCTAGCAGATTCAGTAGAGAAAACCTAGTTGGTATCCACCACATGGATTAAATAAGAAAAGTTTGAATAACATTATATGAAAAAGATGTTTCTCCCATGCAGCATCCAAATATACACCTAGCAGGGTAGTCAAAGAGAATCTAATATTAAGATACACTATTTACTATATATAAACAAATTATTTATATTTATTATTCAATATTGTATTTATTAAAAATTCTAATGCAAAAAGGAGCAACAGAACTGATAGTCAAATAAGTAAAAAAAGGGGTTAAATGTTATCAGTGCTTACAAAAAACAAGATATATTTATGCAAAACATAAATTTTAGACATATTAAAAGATTGATAAAATCTATATAGTACTTTTATTTTAATAATTACTTATGTATAAAAATTATGTAGTTAATAAATTAACTTTACGAAATAGATCAATACCATAGGCAAGAAAATGTTGTTTTTCTAAGACATTGCACATTGCAAGTTGCGGAGATTAACACTGTGCTTACCAGAGCAGGAAAATAAAAATAATTAAAATATAAATCATTATATTACTGGCCAGTCGTGGCCCAGTGGCACAAGCGTGTGACTGTAAACGACTGGTTGTGGGTTCGATTCCCACTCGAGGAGTGGAAATATTTCATATTTCCATTTTCTTCGCTCTGGTGCCGAGGTAAAGCGCGGCGTTAAGTTCGCCACTTAACACGCAATGCCTCCGAATTCGGCGGAAAGTGGGGAACGGAGTGTCTTAACACTAGGATCCCTCTGCCTGCTGTGAGCGGGATACAGCGTGAAGCTAAAAAATCATTATATTAATATGTGAAGGAAAAACTTTGGACCTCTTTTTACAGCAGTAATTGTACAGGTGGTTAAGTATGCAATTGGACATACTTAAACTTAAAGTTTATATGCAGAAAACCAATATATTATATTATTTTTGCTTCACCCTATATCCCGCATACAGCAGGGTAAGTAGGGGGAATCTAGTGTTAATATACTCCGTTCCCCATTTTGCGCCGAATTCGGTGGCATTGTGTTTTAAGTGGAGGAACTAAAAACGCGCTTTGCCCCGTCACCAGAGCAAAGAAAATGGAATTAATAAATATTTCCACTCTTCAAGTGGGAATCCACCCCACAACCAGTAGCTTTACAGTCACACTTTGTGCCTCTGCACCACAACTGACCCTAAATTATAAAAAAAAATAAATAGCTTCACGCTATATCCCGCACACAGCAGGGTAGGCAGAGGGAACCTAGTGTTAAGACACTCCGTTCCCCACTTTCCGCCGAATTCGGAGGCTTGCGTGTTAAGTGGCGGAACTTAACGCCGCGCTTTACCTCGACACCAGAGCGAAGAAAATGGAAATATAATTTCCACTCCTCGAGTGGGAATCGAACCCACAACCAGTCGTTTACAGTCACACTCTTGTGCCACTGGGCCACGACTGGCCAAATTATAATATACATCAATTTTCATTATAATCCATTAAATTAATTAATAAAAATATATATAAAAAAATATATATAAAAACAATTAATTATAATATATTACATACAATACAATATTTTTGACATATACTTTTGCATTAAATAACAAACAATGCTAAGGTAATGCATATTTAAGAGTCATCGGGAATACTATTAGTAAACAGGACCCAACCTACAACCATACAAGTCACAATTTTCCCCTGTGCCCCACAAGTGTGTAGTACATAATAAAAATAACAACCAAATTATGATCAATTAAGTTTATGATCAGATTTAACTAACAGGTATTGTAAATTACCACTATCTCTCAAATAGATAAAGTGTAATGAAAATATGACGTGTAATAAGTGTTTAATCTACTATAGGATTATTATCAGTTACTTTATGTATTCAAAAAGACAAATAAACAAAAAAGTTTTTTTTTAATTTATATTTTGAATTCAACATTATTCTCCTAAATTCAAATACTGTTTGTATTTGTTCCCCTAAGTAGAAATCAAACCCACAATCAAAGTCAGATGTTATGAAAATCCGACATATAGCCTCTAATTCTCCAATAGTCTCTTACTAGTTATTAATATATATCACCAATTATTTAAGAACTCACATTTAATTTGTGTTTAAATTAATATTGTCAAGGGTAAAAATACAAAATCACTATATTATATTATATATATTTACATTTTTATAATATTTTAAATTATTTTTTAGTGTAAAAGATGAACTTAACTTTACCTTTTTTAATAAGTCAGGTCTGGAAGGCAAGGCATGCATGGCTAATGTAGCTGCTTTTCTAATATACCAAGGATGAAATTCCGCTAGTGTTTCATTGTAAGAATTCTGACATAATGTACAAGTGTTCACAGTTTCATCTCCCTCACTCAACCTCTTCAGAAACAGTCTTATAAAATCTGGAAACACATAAGTTATTAATTTTATAAAATTTTTCTGCATTATATTCATGCATGCATGTTAATGTTTTAATATGAAGTACAAGTACATAGGAAAAATCTTTCAAAAAATAAGTTGATAATAATAATAATAGTCAATTTACACACCTAAGCCTCTATGCAACCTCAACATTGTCCTAGAACCCGAAACAAAGCCATTTTTCTCATGTAAGCTCGTTTCCTTTTCATACTTCATCATTTTCTTAAAAGACTCATAATAAATTAAGTCTTCTCCTGCTCTATGTTTTTCCATAATTTTAATTTTACTTTTAACATCGCTGCTCACAAAAGAAAATACTGAACCAATCAAGTTTAAGAACCTGAACAAACAAAACTGTGTCAAACTCTAAACAATACCATATGGAGTAACAAAAAAAAAATAAATTATCTTACTTTACTAGTTCATTGTAACCGTCTATATATGCATCTATTATAACATCGTCATCTTCTTTTAAACTATTCTGAAAGCTTTCGTGCACATATTGAAGGTCTAAAGTATTTTCATTAGACATTTCTTTCAAATTGAATTATATCTCTAAAAAAGGATAATAAATACACTGACTAGACCACTTCCTTACACTTACTAAATGACGTTGACACTTTGCGACTGCTGAATACTGACATATGACAGTTGATACTGAAATATTTATCATAGCAAAAATTTTAATTAACGAATATTTCTAAAATATATTTAAATTGTTGGAAGGGCAGACATTAGTAATAAGATAAGTGAAAGGTCGTTTATTTTCTTCTATATGTTTTAAAGCTACTATACGGGACTCGGGAGGCGAGTTGTGGTTGTGATTATGGATTCCTTATAACCTAATCACTAAAATTACGCAATTTGTTTACCTAACGTTGAAGTTATTATGCAGTTGAAAGTGCAAATTTACAATATAATATTCTATGATATTCTTCACTTCATGTAGTATGCTAAATTTATTAACACTCTGTGTGACGTTTCAATCAAAAATGACATTTCATATGTCAGATGTAACTTGTGATTTATTTCGCGAATTGCGACTTGTGTGGGTATCAAATTGCAGTGTTGACTCCCGAACAAGTTATCAATTCGTTTCTGATTGTCCATTGAAGTGCTAAAGAGTGTATTTGCATTGTTTTGATAATCTACTTATACGACTACTGTTGTTTGCGACTTTGAATTCAACAAAAAAACCTTTAAGGCAAAATAATCACTGGAAAGAAATTATCGCAAATATTTCACAATTTTTAAACCTTGGTATGTGGGTAAACGTCCTAATTTAATAGTTATTTATATGTTATTAAATTTAGTTGCGTGGGCATTGTAATACTTATCTAAGAATGAGCATAGAAATAAAGCGTAATATATTTTAAATTTAAGCATGAAGTAAACACTTATATTTTTGTAGATATGTTAAAATATGACATCTAAGCCTGAAGCAGATGACGATTCGTTTATAATAATTCTCGGTTCATCCCCTGGACCAAGTATGGATACTGAGAATTGTAATGGGGAACTCAAAGGAGAAGCTTTGGACAAATCACAAATAGAAGATGTTATGAAAGATCTCTCGTTAGAGGCCAATATGGCTTTTAAAGCACAGTTCAATCTTTCAGATAGTGTAAGTACATAATATTTCATAACTTATTATTCAATAGAAAACAAATGATTAATTTTTTACTATCTTCTTTATTTATTTTTATATTTATAGTGACTAAACAATTTAGTCAACAATTAAAATTACAGTCCTCATGTTGCCTTGTTGTTTGTTTTGGCATTGACAGTAGAAAGTACTCATTAGCATTAAGTAATGTACTTGTGAGTATTATAGTCTATGGTATAAAAAATCAATGTTCCTGATTACATGGAAAAGTATTCCTAAATTGCATGAAAACATTAGATAAATATTAATGTGATTTTCATTTTTTTTAAATGCCCATATACACTATACAACTTGATGAAGTTGCAAGAGATTATTGATACCTTCCTAAAGGCAGTCGAATCATTTGAAAAACATATCTACTTTTCAAATGTTCTAAGCTTTGGGTAATGTAACTGTAGCTTATATTTCAGTTGGATTTGAACCCACTAATAGGTCAAAGTACTTGCTATGCTATGATAATATAAAAATATATATAATTATCATTACGTCTAGACAATACATTATTCAATCAATAAAAGAAGTAGTAACATTTTATATAATTGATTATTTATATAATAATCTTGGACTATGTCATATGTTTTTATAAACAAGCTTAATACACTATTGCAGTACAGGTTACACTTTCATTTTAAAACATGCATGGATGCTTGTGAAATGTATTGCATAACTTGAATTTAAAATTTTTAATGTAGCTTAAAATTTTTAAAAGATATATGATAAGATTGAAATTTTGTGTTTTAGTATTTTATTTAACCATGTTTATCTAAATGAAAAGTCTTTTAATAAGAAAAAACATCGTTTATTTTATAGAAAAATTAAATGAGAAAATTTCTTAACAAAATAGCAGGAAATTGTAAATTTTGAGTCATTTCATAGAAATCTACTTTATTATTGTATTTTTTCAATTATCATGAACAGGCTAGTGACATAAAGTACTATTTATAAGCTAAATTCTTTTTTTTTAGCGTCACACTGTATTCCACCCACAGCAGGGTGGGCAGAGTTAAGACACTCCAACGTTTTCCGAATCCTGGAAGCATTGCGTATTAAGTGGCGGAACTTAATGCGCTTTGCCTCCACCACCAAAGCAAAGAAATAGAAAATATTAAATGTTTTTATTCTTCAAGTGGGAATCGAACCTACAACCATTGCGTTGCAGTCAGACGATATCGCAGTCGCAAACGGTGTATGTATGTGTGTATGAAAAAATGTTTTTCAATTCAGACTTGTATGTGCATACAAAGTGTTCAGTTCCGTTAATTATAAACATTGTGATATAAACATTAATCATATTCTTTGTTAAACGTAAATAGTATAATAGTATATAGGACTGAAATATTTTCCCTATCATTTTTTTATTTTAAAATATATGGCGTGGCGAAATGGAATAGCGTCTGACGGTAAATGCGAATTTCTATAGGAGATTCAAATACCATATTTTGATTATGTTCATTTCTCTGTAAGATAAAGCGCTGTATTGAGTTCCGCCACTTAATTCACAATGTCCGTATTTCAGACGGAAATTGGAGAACGTAGTGTTTTGACACCAAATAGAAAAAGATAACCCATCTTTCAGAAAATTACGTAAAGATTAATCATAATATTAAATATAGTATACAAAAATATTATCCATTATTAGGGCCAGTCGAGGCGCAGTGGCACAAGCGTGTGACTGTAAACGACTGGTTGTGGGTTCGATTCCCACTCGAGGAGTGGAAATATTTAATATTTTCATTTTTTTTCGCTCTGGTGTCGCGGCGTTAAGTTCCGCCACTTAACACGCAATGCCTCCGAATTTGGCGGAAAGTGAGAAACGCCCTCTGCCTACCCTGCTGTGTGCGGGATACAGCGTGAAGCTATCCCATGGTATTTTAATTACATTATGTAGGTAACTTTATATTGCGTGTTAGTCGCTTATAATTAATTGCAAATCAGCACAAATCGATGATGCATACAATAGTGACGTTTAACTCGTACTATAGAATTTATTTGAATACTAATTTCTTATCTCATGGTGAATATCGATAAATAACTTAAAAATTCTTGTGAATTGGCACGGCTTACCTTGGAATTGTGCATGCACAGCGTAAATTATGACGGCTTGTCATTTTTGTAATTAATTTGAGATATTATGAATGAACAATGAAAAAATGAAGCTTAACTGTTATTAGTTGTTATTAATCGTAAGAAAATAAATAAATAAGTAGCTGCTACTTCGTCTGAGTGTACTAGAAAACGTAAAATCCTTTTTTAATGCGTTCCCATATCGCACCCTCACAGTTAAACTGATCTAACCACAAATTTTCCAATTGGTTTTGCTAAAAAGCCTAAATAAATTCGCCTAAGATATGAGTTTCGATATGTTCTCTTTTAGAAAAGAGTTCCTATAAGAGTAGTTTCTTTGGAAATCCCAAGTAACCTACCAAATATAAACTTTCAATTTTCATTACTTTCTGATGTGCGACTTACGATGTTTGTCATTCATAAGAAGCGCGCCGTTGAATTCTACCGTCAAAACGAATTATATAATTTCGATTTCCGGTAGAAAGCGAAAAATGGAGCAAGATATGGAGTATCTTATCTACACTAGATTTTCCCTGAATAAGCTTCCGTGCATAAAAAAAATATATTAAAAAAAAATGTACTTATCTCATTTAAAATTCCCAGAAAAAGTTTAATCTTTTTAATTGGTATAAAAATTCCCCATTATTTATTTCGCTAGTTAATACAATAATCATATTAAATAAACCCAATAGTGTATTATTCATACTGATAAGTATCTCGCTATTGATAAAGCACGTGTCTATGAGTCATAGATATCGTTACTAATTGCTTTATAAAGCTCTAAGAGAGGTTTTTGAGATTTTTCTTTTTAAAGTATTTCCTTCTTAAATTATTTTATATTTAACATTTTAAGTTATTATACACAGATTTACGAAGTTGAAGTTGGGGCCAGTCGTGGCGCAGTGGCACAAGCGTGTGACTGTAAACGACTGGTTGTGGGTTCGATTTCCACTCGAGAAGTGGAAATTTCCATTTTCTTCGCTCTGGTGTCGAGGCAAAGCGCGGCGTTAAGTTCCGCCACTTAACACACAATGTCTCCGAATTTGGCCGTAAGTGGGGAACGAAGTGTCTTAACATTAGGTTCCCTCTGCCTACCCTACTGTGAGCGGGATACAGCGTAAAGCTAAAGAAAAATATATAGTGGATTTCGAATTCGCGCTTGGAATTGGAATACGTCCAAGAGCTTCAAGAAGTCAGAGCGCTTGGACGGTTTCCAAGAGGCGCGGGTTCGAATCCCACTGCGTTCATTTTTTTAAGCTTTCTAAAAATGTCTTAATTTTATTGGATAGGTCGTTTGTTTTTTTTTCAGTTTCCGAAATATGCGTGATCTAATTTTATTATAACTGTGGAAATGCTAATGAGTCCTCAGGTCATAACTCTCTTGACAGTTCGACTGTCTCCACCGTTCGTCGTAAGATTTACGTGTTAAAATACCCAAAACATATAAAAGCAAAGCTCGTTGAAGTGTAAAGTGTAAAGGAAAGAAATTTAATGACAGCTTCATACTTCCACATAGCAGGTTGTCCAGGATGTTTGAGCGACACTCCGCTATCCACTTTCCGCCCGTAATCGAGACATTGGGCGCTAAGCGCCAACGCTAAGCTTTACGCTTTGTCATACTAGAGTGGAAATATTTTTAAAAAAATACTGAACCTATATTTATAAGAAATTAACCTTTTCCAGCCATCTCCAGCCAGCATGATGGTCGCAAGTACGATCATAACCGACGACAGAAGTACAGAAGAGTTACAAAAACGCTTCGGGGAACTGCTCGACGAAAATGTAGTGCTCAAGGAGACTCTGAAGCAGAACAACGACTCTATGAAGGAGCAGTTCATGTTGATTGCGTCGTGTCAAGAGGACATGCTCAAAACTCACAGGCTGCATAAGGAAAAATTTGACGAGACTAGAGACTTGGTTGACAAGGTGGGTGGTTAATTTTTTTTAATTAGCAGCTTTTCAAAGCATTTTCTCGCAAAATGGAGTAGTTAGTGTAATTCCTTTCGAAATCGAAACATTGTGTGTGGAATGGCGAAAGTCAATGGCGTCTTTTTATTAGGTGCTAGAACGAAGAATTGAAAATTTAAATATTTGTATCATTCCCTCGAGTAGCACTTGAACCCACAAACATAGCTTGCGAGTCAATCGCTGGCCCACTGCGCCACGACGGTCTTCGAGGTTTTTAGGTCATGTATATGTATATATATCCCATGTGTGGCAGGTAGGGGAAATTGCATGTTGCGTGATGGAAACCAATGGTGGACTTACGGAAAATGAAGAAATGATCGTCGCCTTTCACAAAGTTCATCGAACCCACAAAAATTGTTCGTAGAGCCAGACAATGGCCTCAAAATAACTTATTTTCTTCATGATAAAAATTGCTAATGTGATTGGAAAATGTGTAGTAGATATTATAATAAGATAGTTTCGAATTCGATGGCTGCTGTAGGGATCGTTTATATTTTAAACATTTATTTACGTTTGTCAAATAACAAATGTCAAAAAATATGAAAATTAAAAATACAATGCAAATGACTAACATTTCACTATTTACTACCTTTCCTTGAAATCTTGTAGGGAAAAGTACGTTTTTTTTTTTTTATGGAATAAAGGAGGCAAACTAGCAGAAGGCCCACCTGGTGTTAAGTGGTTACCTTCGCCCATAGACATCCATAACATTAGAGTTATGGATGCGTTGCCAGCCTTGGGAATGTAGGACAGAAGGAGGGAGGAAGGATGGGAATGGTGGGAATAGGGAGAGCTGGCTTACATGCCATCGAACCGGAACACATCATAAGATATTTGGCGGTTCGTCTTTGACATGATAGTGGTCGCGAGCCAGTCGGAGAACGAATCTCCTACCACCAAACTACTGGGTTACCCGCCTTTTACGGGACGCTACTAAGTGACGGGGGGGAATTGTATTCTTAACCCGTCCCCCCACGGGAAAAACGTAATACGTAAAAATAAATCATAAATAAAATCGAAAATCGAATCATACTCGTATTTAAACTAGTACTTCGATTGTAATGTAAATACTAACATAAATATGTAGGTCGTAATATAAATATTTAAATAAAGATTATAATATATTCGTATAACTTAAATTAAATTGATAATGAAAGTAACACAACACTGTCTATGGAATTTTTGGGAAACTAATATTAATTAAGTTTTATATACTATTTTTTTTTATATCTTCACGCTGTATACTATTTTTAAATAATTTATTTTGAGGCCATTATAAGTAAGTTAAAAAGTATGGTTCGATCCCCACTCGGAAGAATTATAATACATCGCCTTTGCATACTACAATTACTTATCTGTGCTATTTTGTTGCTATGTGTTTTATTTTTTTTTATTTGTATATATGTGCAATAAAGAATTTTATCTATTATATAATTATTTTCATTCTCGTATAGTAAGACAAAGTGCAGTGTTGAACTCCGCCAATCAACATGAATGACTTGATTTAGAGCGAAATGAGGAACGGAGTGTCTAAACACTATGACTATCCTGCTATACGTAAAGCTTAATACAAATTGTTTTATCAATATTATTCAAAATACATTTTTTTAGCTTTACGGTCTATACTGCATACAGAAGGGTAGGCAGAGGGAACCTAGTGTTAAGACACTTCGTTCTCCACTTTTCCTCAAAAATTCTGCATTCATTACTTGTTAAATATTGCGACTTAACGCCGTGCTATGTGTCGACACCAGAACGAAGAAAGTTGTACATTAATAAATATGTCAATTCCTTGAGTGGGAGTCGAACCCACAACCAGTCGCGTTTACAGACACTCTTTGTCCCCAAGCTACGACTGGCTTCGTAACTAACTAACTAACTAAAACTATTATTCAAAATAAAGTTATTTTAATTTAATTTCAGCTCCGCAAAGAAAACAAACAACTAAAATTAGACCTGTCGCGAATAGCCGATGGAGATTCTATCGTTGCAAATGGGAGTCATGAGAGCAAGTCTGGTGCTTCGTCGGGAATCGAATTCGTTACCTCCCCAGATGATGATACGATTGAAAAGCTTACCGCCCAATTGGAACTAGTCGAGAAACAAAGAAGACAGGTATTTATTTTTTTTCTTTTATTTAGCTTCACGCTGTATCCTGTATGTAGCAGAGTAGACAGAGGCTCCGGTCCTCATTTTATGCCGAATTTCGGAGACATTGCGTGGTAAGTGTAGGAATTTAATAGCGCGCTTTGCTTTGACACCAGAGGGAAGAAAGCGGAGATTTTAAATAGTTTCATCCTTCCAGTGGGAATCGAACCCACAAACAGTCGGTTTACAGTCACACTTTGTACCCCTGTGCCACGACTGGCCATAATTATTTATAAAAAAATGTTTATTTACTCAATAGTACTTGACAGAGATGACTGGTAAGTATTTAATGATGTGTTTCAATGACATATGAGCCAGCTCTCCCTATTCCCACCATCCCCGTCCCTTCTCCCTCCTTCCCTCCTTCACCCCGAGAATGACAACGTATCCACAACTCCTCTAATGTTGTGGATGTCTATGGGCGAAGGTTCCATCGCATCGAACTTACCATTAGGTCTTTCTGCTCGTTTGCTTCCCTTTATGCAAAAAAGGTATCATACAACGGACACTACTATTTTTAGGGAGATCCGCTCGTGGCTTTGCTTACGTGAAGTTTTAGGCAATTAAATAAATCAGTTGTTTTATAGGATTTTATCCGAACAAAGTTTAAATTATTATTAATTAATATACTTTTAAACATTTTTAAAGTGTTATTTCACACTTAGGAAAATTGAAAAAGAAATTTTAAAGAAAACGTATGAAAATTTAAACGCAGCGGGATTCGAATCCGCGCCTCCTGAATACCGTCGAGGCGCTCTCACCACTGAGCCATACGCTCTACAATCCGCTGCGTCGAAATTCTCATACGCTTTATTACAACTTAGTTTTGTTGTTAGCATCTCTGTAGAGAGATGTTTACAAATTTCTGCTACCCAAAGATTATTCTACAAGCAATCATTTGCCAAGAGAGAATGCTATTTATTAAATACTTTTAAACATTTTTAAAGTGTTATTCTTAGGAAAATTGAAAAAGACATTTTAAATTATTATATTAGACATTTATTTTTATATTAGATATTCAGGAGGAGGGTTCGAATCCCGCTGCGTTCAAATTTTTATAGGTTTTCTTTAAAATGTCTTTTTTAATTATATATATTTTTAATTATAATATTTTTAAAAAGATAAAGTTATTAAGTGTCTCTTACGTCAATATAATTATTTATATTGATGTAATTCTTTCTTTGGCGCGCGTTTCATAATAACAGTGACGTGGTAAATTTATTCAAGTGTTTATTAAGGATGTGTATTAAAATAGGTATTTCGTTTTATTTGATTACCTAATATTTAGTTTTTTTTTAGCTTCACGCTGTATTCCGCACATAGCAGGGTTGGCAGAGGGAACCTAGTGTTAAGACACTCAGTTCCCCACGCACCGCCGAATTCTAGACGCAATGCGTGTTAAGTGGTGGAATTTAACGCCGTGCTTTGCTGTGCCACCAGAGTGAAGAAAATAGAAATACATATTAAATATTTTAACTCCTCGAGTGGGAATCGAACCTACAACCAGTCGCTTTACAGTCACACTTTGTGACTTTGTTCTTCGCTCTAGTACGCAAATTCTTGATTTCGCACAGAAAGTGGAGGACGGAGAGTCTTAACACTAGGTCCTCTTTGACTATCTCGTTATGAGGGAAAAAAGTGTGAAGCAATTTTCCCTTCTTTTTCTCCATATTTTTAACTATGCCAAATTTGGTACTCCTTCGACCGCTTAGTTTTGGTAAGAAAAGGTCGAAATATTTTCGTGCATTTTGATAATTATTTATTATTATATACTACTTTTATTATGCACTTATATTTTAAAATGGTTATTTATTATCATAAAAATCCTCCTTTTTGTTTCAGTTGATAGTTGACAACGAAAAATTGTCCTGGCAAAAGGAATCGCTGGAACACATAATAGATGCCACGTCGAAGGAGCGGGATGATGTCAAAAAGAAGTTGAAAAACATTGAGGTATTTAAGTTTGTTTTTTTGTCAATATTCTAAAATTATTAAGTGTTTATTCCGCCTAATGTGCAATTTAATTTTTATTTGAAAATTTGATTCCGTATGTAGATCATTCAAAATTAATTTCTCCTTTATATCAGGTTAGTCAGAGTGTCAAGAAATAATAATATAATTTCTTCGATTGGGAATAGAACTCACAGCCAATCGTGTTTACAGTGGGGCAATGTTTAATTGCGCCACAATACTCATAAAATATTAGTGTCAAATATATTGTCTTGTCATATTGTCAATTAAACTAACGACTGCTTGCAGCTACGTCAGTATAAGTTGTCATACTAACTTCCATCCCTTATTTTAAACCTTAGGGGTTGATTTTTCCAAAAAATATATGTATTTTTGACCATGGGTCTTCTACTATTTTCACTTCGATTTTCTATTCAAATTGGTAGATAGCCCAGAATGCCTAACAGACAAACAGACCGACAAATTTTTGCATTTATTTAGAGTATGGATAAAATTAATATTTTGTATATTATTTTAGCTACAACTGTCCAGTAAAGAAAACGATCACAGTCAAGAGTTACAAAAGCTAAACTTCATTATAAACGATCTTCAAAGTAAATTGACGTCTTCTAGTTCTGTGAGTATTTAGTGCTAAAAAGACTTTTTACTATTTTTAAAATTATATTTACAGAGGTGTAGTAAAAATATTATGAAAATCATTTTTAAGTTCTTAATTTTCACAGTTTGTTATTTCATATTTTTAAAATTTTAAAATATTTTAAACCCAAAATGGCGGAACTCTCAAGATGGTGAACTTATTATTTTTAGTGCACTTCTACCATATCTTCTTCTTCTTTAGGTGCCTCTTCAATCCTGAAGGTTGGCCGCTAGCTTCCCAAACTCTGCTCTGTCCAATGCTAGACGGAATAATTGTTCTACGGATTTGATTCCGGTCCACTCCCTGATGTTATTCAACCATGTTTTTTTCCGTCGTCCAGCGCGCCTTTTGCCGTCCATCTTACCCATCATGATAAGCTGAAGCAACCTGTATCTATCGTGCCTCAGAACATGGCCTAAGTATTCTATTTTGCGCTTTTTGATGGTTTGCATCATTTCACGGGGCATGTTGACACGCTGGAGCACAGTTTCATTACGGATTTTCTGCGTCCAACTAATGCGAAGCATGCGACGGTAGCACCACATCTCGAACGCTCTTATTCGTCTTATGGTGTCTTCTTTTAAGGTCCATGCTTCACACCCGTATAACACAATAGGCCAGATGTAGCATAAGAGAATTCTAGTTCGGAGCTTTATGTGTAAACGTCGACAGCACAAGACTTTTCTCATTTTGTTAAATGAAGCACGAGCAATTTCTACTCGTATCCTAATTTCTTGGCCAGAATCACATATATCGTTTAGCCAAGCACCGAGATATTTGTACTGTCGAACTCGCTCAAGATTTGTACCAGCTACAGTTATTGTTGGATTCAGATCTGGATTTCTGGAAATCACCATAAATTTGGTCTTGCTGATGTTAATCGACAATCCTGCTCTTTCACTACTCTGGTGAACACTATCTACAATTGTCTGCAAGTCCACCTCAGAAGATGCGATGAGTACAGTGTCGTCTGCGTAGCGTAAGTTGTTGATAACTTTTCCGTTTATTTTTACACAAACGGAAAGGTTTGCTAGAGCTTCTGACATCACAGTCTCTGAGTAAACGTTGAAAAGCAGCGGAGATAAGACGCATCCCTGTCGGACCCCACGACGGATTACAATTTCATCGGTCTCCTCGTTGTCAACCCTCACCGTAGCTATTTGGTGCTCGTACAAGTTACGGACGATTCTTATATCCTTACCATCAAGACCGATGTCGTCTAAGATGTTAATAAGACGCTGATGTCTGACACGGTCAAAAGCTTTTTCATAATCGATAAAGCATATAAAAACATCTCTTTGCATATCTCTACATTTTTGTACAAGTACATTAAGAGCAAACAAGGCTTCTCGAGTGCCTACGCCCGAACGAAAACCAAACTGGCTATCTCCCAATTGTTCGTCACACTTTGGTCTTATGCGGTTTTGGATGATATTTAAAAATACTTTTAATACATGACTCATGAGACTAATCATACGGTACTCTCCACATGTTTTGGCATTCTGCTTTTTTGGGATAGTAATAAACGTAGATTTGAGTCAGTCTTGGGGTATGTTGCCAGTATTGTATATGTTGTTAAATAAATTCGTTAGTACATTGATATGATCCTCTTTCAGAAGTTTTAAAATGTCTACTGGTATGTTGTCTGGTCCCAGTGTTTTACCTACTTTTGCAGATTTTAAGGCATGTAGGACTTCTGAGTTTAGAATAGACGGCCCAGATTCGTCGTCACACAGTGGGAGGTTTTTTGAAATATCTGCAAACATTTTGGAAACGTATTCGCTCCATTGTTTTTTCCTGATATCAGTATCAACGACCGGCTTGCCAAATTCGTCAGTTAACGTAGAGACGCTCCTTCGAGGCTCTTCCGCCATTATTTTAATATGTTTATGCAGGTTGAAGCTGTCGTGTTTCCGGAAAAGTTCTTCTATATATTCACAATTATCGCTATAAAACCTATTTCGAGCTTTGACAATCTCTTTTCTAATAACATCGTCTATTTCTTTATACTTATTAGGATCAACAGTTTTGTACATCCTTCGTTCTTCCATCAGGCGTAAAATTGAATCCGTCATCCAGTCTTTCTTCCCAACATGTAAAGGTGGCGGCAGATACGTGTCACAGATAGCACTTACATTTTGTTTAAGGCTATTCCATGTGTCTAGGGTGTTCGAAGGTGCTGTTTGTTGTTCTATGGCCCACTTGTTAATAGCCTTATGGACCTTGGCTCGCGTTTCCGTATCAGAGAGATTTTTTAAGTTTGGCCTTCTGTGAGTTGTTCTACAGCGTACCTTTTTTAACTTGCACTGGATGTCGACCACCACAGGATTGTGATCTGATCTTATATCTGCGCCTGGATATGTTAGTGCTCTTTTGACACAGTTTCGGAACCTTTTGTTCACCATTATGTAGTCTATCTGATTTCTTACAATATGATTAACTGTGTGCATTGGCGATGTCCAAGTATATAAGCGGCGAGGTGGAAGTTTGAAGAGGGTATTTGTAAGAACAAGTTCTTTATCTTGGCAAAATTCTACTAAAGTATCACCTCTTTTTACTTTGGCATTCATATCCCCCATTACAATAACGACATCCTCTCTCCTCGTGCTTTCCAAAAGAATTTCGATTTCCTTATACATATCCTCTACTTCAGCCAACGGTCGTTGTTCAGTGGGCGCATAAACCTGGATGATGTTTATATCATATGGTTTTGCTTCTAGTGTGATAAGCATGGTCCGGTTAGATAAAGGAATGAATTTTTTAACAGATTTGGAGATTTCATTTGTGAGGAGTATACCCACACCATATCTTTCTGTTACATGATCGCACCCTGAATAGTATAAAACACTCTTGTCACTGGTAAAATGTTTTCCCTGTCCTGGCCATTTTGTATCGCTGATACCCAGAATATCCATATGCAACCGTTGCATTTCGATTAAGGTGTTATGTAATTTGCCTTCCTGTTTCAAGCTTCTAACATTCCAAGTACCTATTCTACTCTACCTATTCTACCATATATGGATATCAAATGAACAAACTTGCTGAGAATAATTCAAAAACATTTATATTTTTTATACACGTTTTATTTATTCTGTTTGTTTTAGAACATCCCTCCGGAAGAAATGGCGAAACGAGAAGCTTACACACAGCAACTAGAAACTAAAATAACGTACTTGCAAAGCGAATTAAAAAAAGCGCAAATGAAAATATTGGATTTGGAAAATGTTAAGGTAATGTTTTTGTTTTTTTTTTAATTTATACCGTGACTGCCGTCGTGGCGCAGTGGGATATCGTTTGACTGTGAAGTGATGGTTGTGGGTTCGATTCCCATTCGGAAAGTAATTATATTTTAATTTTCATTTCTTCGCTCTGGTACCTAAGAAAAAGCGCGGCATTCAACACGCAATATCTCGATTTCGGGTGAAAAGTTTAGGATTGCGTGTCAAGACACTAGGTCCCCTAACTAGGTGTAACTACCCTGCTGTGTGGGAAAAATCGTGAGGCTGAAATAAAGAAAAAATATTATTAATATATGCAATATCCATAAAGGCGAATGTCTGTCTGTTCGTCTGTCATGCTTTCACGATTAATCTACTGGTCAGATTTGGATGAAATTTAGAATCAAAGTAGTAAAAATTACTGAATCTAACATAGACTACTTAGTTTTTCAAAAATCAACCTCAAAAGTGTTGAAATAGGGGATGAAAGCTTATGTAAAAATCTACATAAAATCTGACAACGCGGCGAAGCCGCGAGCGGGCCGCTGTATATATAAATATTTAAATATATACACCATAATAGCGCAGTGGTAGACTATGACTGTAAATGTGATAGGTTGCAATTTAGATTCGAAGATATGATTATTTTAAAATTCAATTCATTTCTAACTATTCAAATAGACTTTTAAATCATTTTTGAATCGTCATATATAAAACTACTATATTTGGTAAGACAAAGCGCCGCGTTAAGTTCCGCCAATCACCACTCAATACCACGAATTTAAAATCTAACTAAATAATACATAGTACTTTTTTCTCTTTCAGCTGGAATTCTCACAACATAAGTCCGGAATGGTGGAAACTATAAAAATGTATAAAGATCAAATACAAGATCTCAATAATAGGATAAAGGAAATTCAAACTACGGTATGGTATTGCGTTCTTATAAAAAATATTTGTAATTGCGTAGTATTGAAGTGGTAGTAGATACGATTTTTATTTGATGAATTGTTAGGAGGTCCAAAGGATACAAAGAGTGACTTAATGTAGTGTCACGACTGGTTGTGATTTCTATTCTGATAATTGAGAGCTGGCTTACAAGTCATCGAACCGGAACATATGATAAGATGTTGGACGGTTCGTCTTTGACATGCTAGTGGTCGCGAGCCAGTCGGAGAACGAATCTCCTACCACCAAGCTACTGGGTTACCCGCCTTTTACGGGACGCTACCCAGCAGAGGGGAAATGTATTCTCAATCCGTCTCCCTACCGGTTCTTTTCTGCTCTTTTATTTTTTCTTTTCACTTTATATGTTCGATAGGAGCCAGTCGTGGAGCAGTGGCACGAACGTGTGACTTTAAACGACTGGTTGTGGGCTCGATCCCCACTCGAGGAGTGGAAATATTTGATATTTCCATTTCCTTCGCTCTGGTATCAGAGGCGAAGCGCGGCGTTAAGTTCCGCCACTTAATACGCAATGCCTCCGAGTTCGGCGGAAAGTGGGGGACGGAGTGTCTTAACAATAGGTTAAAGAAAAAAATGTTAGATTTTGTGTAACTTGTTACCATCTGCACAATATGAAATAAAAGAAACATTCTTAATGTTATCTAATTCGGGAAATAACGGTTGGGATTTGTACCCAACAACTAAATAAGGCCAGTCGTTGTTTGTGGGTTCAAAGTGTGACTGTAAACGGGACTGGTTGTGAGTTCGATTACTACTCGAGAAGTTTAAATGTTTAATAATTTACTTTCTTTGGTATGGTCTTTGTCTGTTGTAGTCGAGGCAAAGGTCGGCGTTAACTTCCGCTATTTAACACGTCCGAATTTAAAATGGGGAACGGATTGTCTTAACACTAGGTTCCCCCCTCTGCCTAACTTACTGCGTGTCGGATACAGCGCGATGCTAACAAAAAAAAATGATATTAATTAAATTTTGTTTTCAAGACCAGACTAAAAATATTACGGGGTAGAAATTAAATGTTGGAATGAAATGAAAATGAATGAACAATAAAATTGTTAATCCTCTCTCGATTTCAATCCGAGAATGGAGTCTGTTTTCTCTACCTACCCTGCCCTCCCTCTTATGTGGAAAAAATGGAAAGCTGTCACCTATATCTTATCTATATTTTTTACTTTATTTTAATAACCTACATTTATTTTTTATTTTTTTTTTCAACAGGTATTCCAACCAGTTAGAGTGTCGATAAGTTCGGAAAAGAACACACAATCAGAATACGCAAGTTATATATCTAATATTAAGTTATATGATAGAACGTTGAAACACCTCTCTGAATACCTCAACGCTTTGACCAATGGGTATGTATTGAATTACTTTTAACATTTTAAAGTGTATTGTACACACACTTAGGAAATTGAAAGAGATACTTGTGGAATATGTTATACATTTTGAACTCAGACAATATCGACGCAGCTGGTAGTAGAACGCATGGCTCAGTGGTGAGAGCGCCTGGACAGCGCGGGTTCGAATACCGCTGTGTTCAAATCTTTATACGTTTTTTAAATGTCTTTTTTCAATTTTCTTAAGTGTGAAATAACTTATCTAAAAATGTATTTTTTATGTATGAATATATTGTTAGGACAGTCGTGGCACTGGGGTGCCAAATGTGACGCGATAGATTGTAGGTTCGATTCCAACACGATGAGTGGGAATATTTAATATTCCCATTTTTTTCGCTCTGGTATCAAAAAAAAGGCAAAGCGCGGCGTTGAGTCCTGCCACGCAATGCTTCCAGATTTCGGCGGAAAATGGGGAACGGAATGTCTTATCACTAGTCTGCCTGCGGCCCTACCCCGCTGTGTGCGTGATACAGCGTGAAGTTAAAAAAATACGAGTAAAATACTCGAGAACTAATGTTTTGTCAATTTATATATGGCGTCACTGTTATGTTATTAAAATTGTCATTCGGGCTGATATGCATAAAAATGTAAATATTGATTTTTCTTACTTTTATTCGTGTTGAATTTTTAAAACAATAGTCTTAATTTTTCCCCGTTTTAGCGGGACAGACAGAGGGGACCTAGTGTCAAGACACTGTCTTCCACTTTACACCCGAATTCGAGACATTGTTTGTTGAGGGGCAGAATTCAACCCCGCGCTATGTCTTATATACCAGAGCGAAGACACGAACATTGAAATATAATTATTTCTCTGAGTGGGAATCGACCTCACAACCATCGCTTTACTGTCAGACGCTGACCTACTGCGCCACGACAGCCTCATGTATGATGTGACATATTTTAAACGTTTTGTAATTGTAACATATTTTAAGTTTTTATAAGTTTTTGTTTTATATTCAAATATATAAACTATATTCAAATAGGTATACTTTCGGAATTTTGTTCCATCCTTTCTAGGAGAAAGGCTTTAATGACTACAACACAGTTTTCAACTATTGTAGCCATTATCGTACTGTATTTTATGTATTGTTTTTTTAAATTCCAATAAAGATTTTTTTTTGTTTTTTTTATATGACATATCTTTTTATTTTTATATTTTTTATTATTTTCAGTTTATCAGATAGTTTGGTACACACGCTCGGTATTATAGCCAGTTTGCACGACTTTAAGCTGGAAAGAGGGTCAGTAGAGAGAGTTAAGGCCGGTCTCGTAGATCTGAAGAACATGGTGGAAACGCAACATGGTACCGCTTTGAGTAATATGTAAGTTATTTTTTACCTTTTTTTCTCATTTTTTTTATTGTTTTGTTAGTTTACTCTTTATTTTTTGTACTAGCGGCCCGCGTGAACTTCATAACTGTTTCATTGTATTGCAACTGTAGAGGGTAGATTTTTTCAAAAATAAAGTAGCCTATGTTTAAACTTGTATTATCAACTATATTTATGCCAAAATTCATTACAATCGGTCAACTGGTTGGCTACAGCTATCTACACCATTAAGTATCATGATTCCGCATAAAAGCACAGAGAACGTAGTGTCATGTTACTCCATTTATAATTTCGACCCTTATAAGGCATATTGTGCGGAACCCAGCCCGGCGGCTTATATTAGCAGATGAATGAAAATAATTTAAATATAATGTATGTAGTTTTGTCATCCATACTTATATTATAAAAGCGAACGTCTGTGTGATTGTCTGTCACGCTTTCACGGCTAATCTATCGGTCCGATTTGAATGAAATTTAGAGTGAAAGTAGTAAAAGTGACTGGGTTTAACAAAGGCTACTTAGTTTTTCAAAACTCAAACCTCTAAACGGTTGAAATAGGGGATGAAAGTTTATATGAAAAATCTAAGTCGCTTGACCAATTGTAATGAATTTTGGCATAAATATAGTTCATAATCTAAGCTTAGACATTGGCAACTTTATTTTTTTAAAATATTGTTATATTGCAACCCTCGGGGGCCCGAGGGTTGTAATATGTGCGGCGAAACCGCGAGCGGGCCGCTAGTAGTACATACATATATGCATTTATTTTTCTTTTAAATATACAAAACTAAGCTTGCTATTATAAAAAAAACGTTTTTAGAAAACGTATTAAAATTTGAACGCAGCGGGATTTTTATAGGTTTTCTAAAAGTGTCTTTTTCAATTTCCTAAGTGTGTAAATAGCACTTTACAATGTAGAAAGTAGATTTAGTTTTTTTTTAGCTTCACGCTGTATCCCGCACACAGCAGGGTAGGCAGAGGGAACCTAGTGTTAAGACACTCCGTTCCCCACTTTCCGCCGAATTCGGAGCCTTGCGTGTTAAGTGGCGGAACTTAACGCCGCGCTTTACCTCGACACCAGAGCGAAGAAAATGGAAATATAATTTCCACTCCTCGAGTGGGAATCGAACCCACAACCAGTCGTTTACAGACACACGTTTGTGCCACTGGGCCACGACTGGCCACAAGTAGATTAAGTATTTTATGGAAATGTGTCATTTATGCAGTTTTTGTTAAAAGCATGTATTTTTTTCTTACAGCGCTCAGGTTCGTGGTACTATGACAATATTTGAAGGTATATTCAAAGATTACAATGAAATATTGAAGAAGTCTGTCACTAAAACTGAAAATGTAAGTAACACTAGTTATTATTAATAATACATAAAAGTTCTACCAGCCAGGCCAATCGTGGCCCAGTGGAACAAGCGTGTGACTGTAAACGACTGGTTGTGGGTTCAATTCCCACTCGAGGAGTGGAAATTATATTTCCATTTTCTTCGCTCTGGTGTCGAGGTAAAGCGCGGCGTTAAGTTCCGCCACTTAACACGCAAGCCTCCGAGTTCTGCGGAAAGTGGGGAAAGGAGTGTCTCAACACTAGGTGCCCTCTGCCTACCCTGCTGTGTGCGGGATACAGCGTGAAGCTAAAAAAAAAAAAAAAAGTTCTACATTTACTGAGTGACTGACAGAAAATGCACAGACAAAAATTATTTGACGTAACATAATGTTATTTAGCATGTAAGCTGTGAGGAGTGCGAAGGACACTAAAAGATTTCTTGAGTTTTTTTTCTATCAACTATATTTATGTCAAAATTTATTACAATCGGTCAAGCAGTTCAGATTTTTCATACAAGGGTCCAGTCCTTATTTCAGGCCTTTAGGGGTAATAGGAAAAAAGTTGTCGGTTAAGTTAGTAAGGTAAGTTGGTAAGTAAATGGTTATTGAAAAAAAAGTAATGTCTATGGAGACTTCCAACCTCTGGACTTTCAACTATTTTCATTCTGAATTTCATCCAAATTGGGCTGGTTGATTAGCCGTCAAAGCGTCACAGATAGACAGATAGACTTACACATTTTAATATTATTATGGATTTAGTTAGATTATTACACGCACTTTCTAATCATTAATTAACATGAAATGTCAATAATTTCATACGTACAACAGGCCACTACCGGATGTTTACACATTTAGAATAAGATGAAAAAAATATCAAAATATTTATTTTTTATCCCAAGTGTAACTAAATAAAAAAAAATGTGAAACGCGTATAAGTATTTCGACGCAGCCGGTAGTAGAAAGCATAGCTTAGCAGTCACAGCGCTTGGACGGTTTTCAAGCGGCGCGGGTTCAAATCCCGTTACATTCAAACTTTTGATTATTTCAAAAAATATTTTTCTTTTTCCCAATTTTATAAATAGCTAACGATATAAATAAAATATTTTAATAATCAGAATGCATTAGAGACGCAACTAACTGAACTACGCGCCAGGAAGGATGACTGCGACTGCCTTAGACCACAAATTAACTTACATCGACTATTTACATACTTAGAATAAGAGAAATTATCACTAAAGATATTTTTTTATTATTATGTCAATAACTATATAAAAAATGAAACGATTTAGAACAAATGTATGTGTAAGAATTTTAACGCAGTCGGATAAATGGCGCATAGTTTAGTAATATAGCGCTTGGACGGTTTTCAAGCGGCACGGGTTCGAATCCTACGCTTAAACTTTTGTATATTTCCAAAAAATCTTTTTCTTTATCTCAATTACATGTATAAGTAACTAAACAAAATTACGTATATTAAATATGTATATTTTAACAATCAGAAGCCTACTCAAAGCGTGGAGCAGTTAACAGCGGCGTTGGTAGCGCGCGGGCAGGATATAAATGCATTGGAGACGCAACTAACTGAACTACGCGCCAGGAAGGATGACTGCGATCTGCTTAAAGCGCAAGTTGATTTGTACAGGTTAGTAGTTGTTATTGTTTTGAGCGAAGCGAGCGGACCGCTTACTGGAGACTTTTTGCAGTCTTTGTGACGAATAGGCTCGAAAACTTCTTCAAAAAAAATATTGAAAAAAATTTATGTCTTTGAGGAATTTTCACCAAAAAACTGATTTCCTATTGAAGTCAACGGCGGAAAAATTTCGCGCGAAAAGTTTTGGCTACAAAGAACTGCGCGTGCCGAAATGAATGACTTTCGTTTGCTCGCTTCGCTCAATATGTAAACGGCACCCGAGATTTCGCGAATGCTGCGAGTCGAAATTGACGGTCTGGTTGCGCTCCTAGTTATTTTAGACCCACGCTTTTTTTTCGTATAGCAGAGAGAACATAGTGAAAAAACACTCTGTTCTTATTATTCGCAAAATAAGACACTATTAGTGGAACTCGACATTTCGCTTTCATCTTTTAGATGTGTGGAAATGAAAATAATTTAAAGTATATTTGAGGCCGGCATGGTGCAGCGGGACAGCATCTGACTGTATTATGATGGTAGTAGGTTCGATTCCAACTCGGGGGAATAATTATCTTCAAATTTTCCTTTCTTCGCCATTCCATTTCTAAGACAAAGCGCGGCGTTGAGCTCCGCCACTTAACACGCAATGCCTCCAGAATTCGACAGTGCGTGGGGAACGGAGTGTCTCTATCTTAACGATAGGTTCCCTCTGCCTACCCGGCTATGCGGTAAGAATGCAAAGACTAGAATGTATGACGGTTCCAAATTATCACATATTGTAATAAACAAGGTCAAAATAAGTCTTCACTTATATTAGTTTCTTTTCAAATTATATATTTTAAGTATAATAATTTCTTATTTGTGTAGGAGTGATTTCGAGGCGGAACGAGAATCTCGCGAGAAAATGGCGAGTGAAAAGGAAAATATTATGACTGATCTCAGAACTGCTCAGAAGAAGATACAAGAGCTGACTACCCAGGTGGGTTTATTTTTAATTCGTTTTTTTTTAATTTTTTTTCTTTGCCAATGAATTTAGGGAAAAATAAAAAATACAAAACTCTTGTCAAATTTTTGTTTGTTTAGTTTATGTATCTAAGGAGTATTGTAGCGGATTGGAACTGTAGTCATATTGGTTGTGGGATCGATTCCCACTCGGTGAATAATCTAGTGAATTTTGGTGAATAAGACAATGGGCGGCTTTTAGTTTCACCACTTATCTGCCACATTCACTCTCTGACAACGCTGCTATGCTGAAAAAATATCAAGTTGCCACAATATACAATAGAATAATTAAAATAAAAAAGTTATTATTTAATTTATTTGGGGCCAATCGTGGCGCAGTGGCACAAAACGTGTGACTGTAAACGACTGGTTGTGGGTTCGATTCCCACTCGAGAAGTGATAATATTTAATATTCTCGTTACCTTCGCTCTGGTATCAAAGGCAAAGCGCTGCGTTAAGTTCCGCCACTTAACGCGCAATGCCCCCGAATTCGGCGGTGCGTGGGGAACAAGGTGTCTTAACACTAGGTTCCCTCTGCCTACCCTGCTGTGTGCGGGATATAGCGTGAAGCTAAAAAGAAATAAAGTATTTTAATTATTCTGTTGTGAGTATATTGTGGCATGTTACTAAAATAAAACGCGTTATTTAAAAAATAAAGCACCTTAAAATACATATGTATGTTTTACTTTTAACACTTCAAAGTGTTATTTACACACTTGGGAAATTAAAAAAATTAAAACGTATAAAAATATCGACGCAGCGGGATTCGAACCCGCGCCTGCTGAATACCGTCCATGCGCTCTCACCACTGAGCCATTCGTCCTACTACAGGCGCTCTCGAAATTCTTATACGCTTTATTACAACTTATTTGCGTTGTTAGCATGAAATTTTAGCAAAAATTTTTTATACGGTTTCATTAAATGTCTTTTTCAATTTTCCTATCTGTGGAATAACAATTTAAAAATGTTTAAAAATTAAAAAAAATATTTTTTACATGTATTTTTTTTTCAATTTGCAGTTAGAAGAAATACGTATTCTCTCACCCGGAATACATAAGAGTGTGACGGCCAAGCGTCGCCCTCCCTCTTCTCCCTCCGCCTCAGCTAGTCCTCCCACTGTCACTACTACTAACCCCACGCCCAGTGGTGGGAATATAGTAAGTTATTTTTTTTTTTATTATTTTTTTTTTAAGAAAATGTGTAGAAGTCTTTATGTTACAGGATTCGAGTGTTTATTAAATATTTTTTTATTTAGTATTATTCTCTCTTGCGAAACCATTGTCCTAGATGTAACTTTTGGGTAGAAGAATAATTTTAAATATCATTAACAGAGGATACTAAGAACAAAAATAATTGTGAAATATATATTATGTATTTGTAACATATATATATTTACAAAACGTACATAAATTTAAAGAAAAAATAATTGTGCAGTGCCAGTGTCTGACTGTAAGCGAAGTTCACTGACTGTAAGAGCGGGTTCGATACCCACTCGGGGGATATTTATATTATTTTCATTTTGCCTTTCGGCAATTCTGACTGACGCCCAATATCAATAATCGATCCTAAGCCAAAAACTGCAATTTTAGATGGATCTAGCAATTATTTTTTTTTTAAGTTAAAAGTGGGTAAAGCTATTGCCAATCAATCGAATTATTGCATATTCAACCTTTACTTTACTAAAAAAATGATTTACACTAAAAATTTATTGCTAGATAGATTGCTAGACGTGGGGAACGGAGTGTCTTAACACTAGGTTCCCTCTGCCTACCCTGCTGTGTGCGGGATACAGCGTGAAGGTAAAGAAAAAAAAAAAATTTATTCCTAGATCAATCGAAAGCAGGGCTTTTTAAACTTTTATCATTCACGACCCCATTTATGATTGCGAGTTTCTGGACGACCCCGTACAAATATAAAATCATTAAAGATAAATTAATATTTTTTGATGGTTTATTTATTAGGTAACATGATATATATGATAATATATAGTTTTAGAATTCGTTTTGAAGCATACAAAAATCTAAAATTAAAAAATGCACAAAAAATATAAAATTGTTAAAATCTCTCGACCCCACAATTTTGCTACGTGACCCAATTTGGGGTACGCGACCTCATTTGGGGTACGCGAACCCATTTATTCTGTTTAAGAAGCCCTGATCTAAAGTTATTTCTTGATTTGGGATCGATTATTGATATTGGGCTCAAGAACAAAACGCTAACTAGAGTAAGCAGAACTAATACAATATCACCTGAAAATATAGACTGACAGTGTATATTAATATAAACAAAAGGTTCGTAAAAAGAAGAAAGTGGAGAAAGTCGTCACTAAGCCCGACTCTCCGCCGCCGCTACGCTACGACTGTCCGGTGTGCGACCGTCCCTTCAAAACGTTAATTTTATTACAGCAACACGTTGATTCTTGTCTTTTATAAGAAATAGGGTGCAGGTTCGATGCCCGAGTATTTAATAATGTAAAGAAAAATAACTTTTTAATGATAAGTTAATTTAAGTAAGTCAAATGTTGGTTTTTTAAAGATCGCTTTTTAAAAAAATTGTAAATTAAGGAATTTTAATTATTTTCCTGTTTATATTACTACGTTTATATTCTTACATCAATAAAAAAGTAGAGTCCAAGTTCGATGCCCGGGTTGAGTCATTTATTAAATTTTAGTTAGAATATAAAAAAAAACATTTTAAATAAGTCAAATGTAACCCAAACTTGAATTACTTAAAATGTTATTTACCCGACCTTAAATGTTATTTACTAAAAAAAAATTTATAAATTTATATTATTTTTCATTGTACCATTGTCCCTTCAAAATGTTAATTTTCTTACAGCAAGACGTTGATTTTTGTCTTTTGTAAGAAATAGGCCAGTGACTGGTAAACGCGACTGGTTATGGGTTCGATTCCCACTCGAGGAATTGAAATATTTAATAAGTATTTCCATTTCCTTCGCTCTGGTGTAGAGGCAAAGCGCGGTGTTGAGTTCCGCCACTTAACGCGCAATGCCTCCGAATTCGGCTGAAAGTGAAGAGCGGAGTGTCTTAATACTAAATCCTATCCTTGATTTCATTGTACGGGAAAAAATTATGCTTTGTATTTTTTTGTTATTTCACGAATACTTAACATGAAGTTCAGAAACTTTATTCATTTTATGATCTTTTGTTTTCGCGATTACTACACATTTTGAAATGAAACTATTTTTAACCGGATTAATCGCGTATATTTTTGGTATTATAAAATACATTTTTAGAAGACTAGTCTACCTGTGACCACGGACTACTGTAGTGTTCGAAACGTCGAGTTTCTAAATATGTATTTTCGAATAACAAAAATATATTTAAAAAAAGTTTCATTTCAAAATTTATTCATATTATTTCTTTTTAGTAGCATTCTTTGGTTAAAGTAAACTTTAAGTATTTTGAAAGCATTTAATTTAATTGTTTTTATTAGTTAATATAAATAATAATATATGAATATGAAAAATTGTATTTTAATTTATAGTATACAGCTTTTTATCGTATGTTGT
This sequence comes from Dryas iulia moderata, assembly GCA_019049465.1. NCBI lineage: Eukaryota > Metazoa > Arthropoda > Insecta > Lepidoptera > Nymphalidae > Dryas > Dryas iulia. The sequence continues at coordinate 3,000,601 of CM032430.1, read as the reverse complement.
TAAATAATTTTAACTTTGATCCAATTTTTTTTTACATTGTTATTCTATTAATAATATTTTTTATAAATGCGAAAGTCTGTGTGTTTGTCTGTCACGCTTTCACGGCTAATCTACCGATCCGATTTTGATGAAATTTAGAATGAAAGTAGTAAAAAGCACTGGGTCTAACATAGGCTACTTATTTTTTCAAAATTCAACCTTTACAGGGTCGAAATAGGGGATGAAAGTTTGTATGAAAAATCTACACCGCTTAACCGATTGTGATGAAATTTGGCATAAATATAGTTAATAAACCAAGGCTAAACATAGGCTAAACTTTATTTTTTAAAAATCCACCCCCGAAGGTTGCAATTTAATGAAACAGCTACATAGTTAACGTGGCGAAGCCGCGAGCGGGCCGCTAATAAATAATATTTTTTATAATACATATTATACCTATAATGCAGTAAAACTTAGTTCTGTTAAGTAATTGCAATAAATTACAATTGTATATGTATATTTTATTTTATTATATTTTTTTTACATAGAAACTATACTTATTTAATGGGTAAGAGTCTGAGAGATTAAGCATAGGATTTTAAAAAAATAACATTGTGTTATTATCTGTGTAACTTCTAACTTTTTTTCTTTTAAATTGACTTGATTTTTCAATGAGTGTTCAAAATAATATACTAAACTGTTTTGTATTTTTGCTTATTATTATTAACAGCGTTGAGTTCCGAAAATAAACACGCAATGTCTTGATTTTGGATAGAAAATAGAGAACGGAATATCTCGACACTAGTTTCTCTCTGACTACATAATAATATTTTTTTTTTTAGCTTCACGCTGTATCCCGCACTCAGCAGGGTAGGCAGAGGGAACCTAATGTTAAGACACTCCGTTCCCCACTTTCCGCCAAATTCGGAGGCATTGCGTGTTAAGTGGCGGAACTTAACGCCGCGCTTCGCCTCGACACCAGAGCGAAGAAAAGGGAAATATTAAATATTTCCACTCTTCGAGTGGGAATCGAACCCACATCCAGTCGTTTACAGTCGCACGTTCGTGCCACTGCGCAACGACTGGCCCCTATTATTGCATATATAATTATCTAAATACAACTAAAAAGCATGAAGCTTATTTCTAATTTAAAATTAAATGTGTGTATATTTGTTTATAATGGCGGCAAAATACTAATATATTTGATTTTTTTTTTACGTATGTGTGTGTTATATTTTAGGTTTAATATTAATTGTATTTTAATGTTGCATATCGATATTTCGTGTTGTTGTTTTGCATGTGATTTGTGTCTTATTATTCGTATTTGAATACATTTTCATACAAAAAATCGATATAATTTAATTGATCTTTTTGGGCATTTATAAAAATAAAATCAGTAACATTCCATTTATTTTTAATGGTTTTTTCAAATACGAATGCATACTATAATTAATATATTATACTAAAACGATTTTTTTTTTAAATTATATATATGTCTAATTATTGCTTTTTTCTTTACAGTCCTACACATGCCCCAAATGTATGAGGTTCTCCAGCGACCAGTATAAAGTTATGGAAGATCATTTCGACTTTTGTTTGGATGATTTTTAAATGAAAGTAAGTATTTAGTTTATGTAAATCTTGTTTTTTGTCGTAATAATGTTACCAGTTTCTGTAAAATTAGAATTTAAAACAGGGTTATTAGTAATTCGTCCAAAATTCGTGAAGGGAACTTCTAAGATATAGTTGAAATGACGGTCAATCAACTTTTAATATACTCCTTTGGGTGTGAACAAATAATAAGGTTTTTTAAAATGTAGATACATATTTTTAATAAAATGTAATGTTTTCATTATTTTTGTAGCTTCACATCCGCTGTATCCCGCGCTGTATCCACACAGCAGCTTCTCGAGTGGGAATCGAACCCACAACCAGTCGTTTGAAATCACATGACTGTGTCACTGTGCCACGACTGGCCCCTATGTTTTCATTACTTTGGAAGTATTTTGAAAACTACGATGTAATTCACTCGAAGAGTGGAAATATTTAATATTTCCATCTTCTTCGCTCTGGTGTAGAAGCAAAGCGCCGCGTTCCGCCACTTAACAAGCAATGCCTCCAAAAATCGGCAGAAAATGGGGAATGGAGTGTCTTAACACTATGTCCCCTCTGCCTACCCTGCTGTGCGGCGAATTCAGCGTTAAGCTAAAAAAACTATGTAAAACTATGTGAAATTCGTTAAATATTAATTAATTATATTTTTTTTTTATATTATGAAGAAACGAAAGGTGTACTTTGAAAGTTGATTGTCCCATGAACTAAGTTATTCCTATAATACTGTATGCGGTAATGTATCGAGCCTGAGATATGTTAATTTGATTATTTTGAAATTAAAACTGTAAATTAATTTTATATGAAATTTATTTTTAAAAAATCTCTTAAATCAAATGTATAAAATTGATTCTGAGAATTCTTTTTGCTTATTTTTCTCATAACTTCGTTTATGTTACAGAATTTAAAAAAACATATAAGGTTATCACCTCCTGATGGGAATATTAACTTTTATATAAATAGCTCTAATAACTAATAACCCTGTATCAAGAAATTTATATATTAGAATGCTATAATTTATTCATTTAAATATTATATTTTTTCACTAATCTCATTATTAAGTTTGTAAAAAATAAAAAAGAAGAATTGTTATATTTTCTTAACTTACTTAGCAATTATCTACAGAAACAAGATATAAAGAATCATTAACTATGAATATTTGTATCGTGTTTTGTAACCGAAGTAACATTTCGTAATATTGCATCATTTTATTAAAATAAGATATGAAAGCCATTAATTCTTAAAAAATTGTAAAATTGAATATAACGTACACTTTCTTGTTATTATGATTTGATAAAACATTACACAGTAAATGAAACGTCAAAATCAGTATTGAATTCTTTAATGGTAATTTCAAAGATCTTTCAGTTATTTTTATACTGAAACTAACTCAGTTATTATTAATATATGCGATGTTCGAGTTTTTTATATGCACATATATTCTAAGTTTTGAAGTACTAAGGCCAAGAAAAAGAGTAGGCTATCCTTGAAGTAAACGTATCCCGCGTGAGATTCGAACCTATATATCCAATTTGTTAACATTAAAACAATTATTGTTTCTTTATATATTAATTTATAAAGATATTGAAAAAAAAAATAATTAAACATACAACCGTTAAACTTATACAGAAAACCATTTTCTTTTAAATCCATTTAATGAATATTAATAAAAAAAATACTTAGTTGCCATGTTTAATAAAGAAGAGATAAATCATATTTTATTCCCATTAAGTTTAGATTACATTACTATTTATAGAAAATATATATTATATAAAATCAGACGCTTTAATACTTATATATTATATTCATACATTCCCCTTCATACATAATTCAAAACCATATAATAAACATATAAAAAGCTATAAAAGTATATATAAAGATAAATGTTGAATATTTAATTATTACCTCTTTAATGATATAATAAAAAAAATATTTAAAATTCATTGATTAATTAAAATAACATCAGATTAACGTAATTGAGATTGTAGTGTTACAATGAATAAAATATAATTATTGAATATCATACCATTTGACAGTGTGTATTATGTACAGACAATGTATGCGTATTTCAAATAAATACGTTTTTTATAATTTTATATAGTTAATAAAAAGATTTTATTTTAAAGTTGCCAGTACTATTTAAATAAAAAGTTAGAAAACCTCAACGCAAAATATATTTATAATTAAATAAATAGTTTACGGAAAAAACCTTAAAGTAATATTTAATTTGTTGCCAAAATTAATTTTGAAAAAGAGCTCATAGTCTTGAAACTGCTGGTGCAGCAGACTTTTACAAATAGCTAAGTGGCATCGCAAGGAAACTGGTTTCGAATCAAAAAAGGCGCATCGAAATCGGTCCTTACATTTGATAGCTACCAGATAGACATACATACACAGACTCAAGCTTATAACTCCCCTCTTTGATGTTTAGCAACCGTGAGCAAAAAAAAATAAAATATATTTATTTATATTTTAAGTTTTGCAAAAAAAAAATACACATAATATTTAAATAATAAGCCAAAGCAGTATAAAAACGTACATGTTTAAATGATATGCGTAAAGATAGAATATATATATTTTTTTTATTTTCGACCATCCAAATGCCAAATGTTTTAAAAATTTGTTTAGTCTTTAAAAATAGAGTTTTTTGGCTGTGACTTTATAAGTTATATATAAACTTTGTGACATGATTTGTGTAATATTTTTTTTATCTGTATATATTTATATATTCTGTTCAAAATTCAGTTTTTAGTTTAGCTTTAATTACATAATAAATTTCATTTAAAATTAGTTTTAGTATACAGAAACACTTAAATATATACAATAAAATGTATGTGAGAGTGATTGATAAGACTGCTTGTTCCTAACATTAGAATATAATAGGTAAAGTTTTAACTATTTATAATTTAATTAAATTATATAAATGTTACGTTACATTGATTTATTCCTTTCTCTATAATAGTATAATAAGCCTTAAATATGGAATTGATAGTTATATATAATTATTTAGTAATTTTCAAATCTGACTTAAAGCGTCGTTTTTGTTTATAAATTCTTAGTTAAAAGATTTTTTGTGATGGTAAGACAGCTGGCGCTCAGATCAATTAACATTTAATGCACATTAAATATATATTGAAATATTTTAATCTCAGTTAAAACTTATGTCATATCTCCTAGTGTGAACATTTATTATTACTTAAAGAAAATATATATTATTGTACGCACAATGTGATACTTTATTATATTAATATTTGTTTGTATTTAATGTAATTTAGTGAATGTTCAAACATTTTATTTATAATTTTAATTAAATTTCCCATTAACTAGTATAGCAGTGATCTAGCTTGTGTAGCGGTAGCATTGAATAATTTGTTATAATGTAAAATATTCATAATAAAGTTATTATTTTACCTAGAAATGTGTTTCATTTGTGTAACAATTTCCACGTAACGATTGCCTATCATTTTTTAATATCATATCATTGTTACTTTTTTTAATTATAAAAATGCTTACACAATAAATTTGTAAAAAATACAGACTATAAAGTTTATTAAGTAATAAAATATTATTAGCTATAAATAAATGATATTTTTCTTTTATATCTTTTCTTTATTTTTTTTTATTTCAATTTTATGTCAAAAAGCAATAGCCATATTTAGTACAGTAATCACACGAAAGTGTACATAAAAAGATAAAAGTATACAAATGTAATATTTATTGTACTATTTTAATGTATTTCTATTACATTATTGTGTAAATGTCAAATATTGGCATTTTCAGATACTCCATATAAACTTTACCGGTGCCATTATCGTACTCGCATAAATTTTTCGTAAAAAGTGGTTAAGTTTCTCTTGCTTAGTAATATATTCTATTGAATTGTTTTTTTTTTTATTATTTTATTTTTAAAGTGTTGCTCACACATTTAGAATATGAAAAATTATTTATACACACGTAAAATGATTTGAACATAGCGGAACTCAAACTCGACGTTTATGCAGGAGTATTAAAATATACTTTGATGCAATCTATTATTGTATTAACATCTTTGTAAATAGATTTTTACAAATGTCAAAAAAAGATATTATTTAATTCCACACATCTTTCATAGGGTAAGAGAAGAGCATCTACTCTTCTACTACTGTTACGAAGGCCGTTCTGGACTATACAATTATCCAATTACGAAATGTTGCGTGTTGAGTGGCGAAACACAATACCGCGTTTTACTTTATTAGAGAAATAAAAATAAGTTAAATTTTGAAGGCTTAGTTTTAGACAGTTTAGTTAGTGGTTAGTTTTGGACAGTTTTCAAGAGGCGGTTTTCGTCCAGTTACACTTAAATTTTTTATGTCTTTTCTAAAAATATTTTTCATGTTATAGGATAGCACTTTAAAGTTGTTATATTTTTAATTTAAAAGTAATTAAATTTTCTATTTGAATGTATTTTCCATCAAAAGATACAAATTGATCGTTTGAAAAAAAATCTGTTCGATTTTTTTTGTTTAATTTGACTAGTAATTTTGATCAAAGAGACGAAGGTACACATTTGAACCCGTATTGATTTGTCCTTGAACAATTCCTTGAGATTAGGCATATTCTAAGAGTATTACACGGTTACTACATAATATTATAGTCACATATGTACACCCGTGGGGGGACGTCAATACTGTACGGTATCGTCCCGTGAACAGCGGGTAGCCCAGTAGATTGGAGATTCGTTTTCCGACTGGCTCAACAGTTAAATATTTCCAGCAATGTCTCTTCAAAGGAACAGTAAAATACAAATACATTTAGTTTAAAAATGTAACAATTCTTGAGTTTCTTGCCGGCTCCTTTCTTTAAAGCCGGTGGTAATTTCTGGTACAACTGACGTACTGACGATTGAACACTGACAATATTACCTGAATAAATAATTCTTTATGTCGAAAACTAGAGAACAACTAGTGGGTAATATAGTGTTGAAATTAAATTATTTCTACAAAACCCGACGTTTCGTCCTTAACTACATTTTCGAAAACCAAAAATATACGCTATTAATGCGGTTTAAATAGTATTATTTCAAAATGTATAAAAATAGCAAAGGCAAAAGAGCTTATTAGTAATATGATGTTTCTTAGAATTTTTATTAGTAAAATATTATTTCTAGCTACATTATTGTCGGTAGCTTCGGTGAAAACGAACATCGTGTTTGTACACGTGCAGTTATACAACTTAAGTTTTTATGTCAAACATAAAAACTTCTCAGTGTACACTAGTAGGTAGTAGGATACGATGAAGGACAAAATAAAATGCATATAGATTTTCAAATTGAAATATATTTGGAACCCGTAGCGTTTCTTAGCTTTTCATATAAAATTTATACAATGTAGATAAATATATTTACTAATTGGAATATAATTATAAAATAATTTCACAGGTCCTATAAAACGTTATATATCATTAAACATTTGCTAAATTCGTAATCTATACATGTTGGGACAATAATTGGCACCATTTCTCTAAATGTTATAGGACAGAAGCTGTTACAACGTACGTACGCAACGGAAGTAGCAGTAGTAAGTCGGTAAGAAACGCTAAAAGAAACTAAATAAAGTGAGATTCGAATAGAGAAGAGCTTGTGAACTAACAACAGTCGATAAGTAAAAACCGCAACTTAAAGATAATACAGAAATGTTAGTGAATCCCATCACTGGTAATCTCTACGGTTGAAAGGGGACCGTTAATAAATAATAATAACAAATAAATAGGTCGGAAGTATATAAAAATAATTCTTTATAAATACTTATGGACTAATTAAAACGCTTATGACTCGACCGTGCGGTGAAGCGGGATGGGATCGACAGGGGCATGCTTACTTTACTCTCTACAATGGCACTAATTTTGTTAAGAAAATGATTGATTGAAAGTTGACATAATGGTAAAGATAACGCCCCACCGTCCGGTCGAGAATACAAATGTGAACTAAATACATTGCGACCAAATAAAACTACGAACCATACATATATTAATTAGAAGCCACGTTTGTGATTTACATAATGGTACATTTATATTACAAGGCTTAATTATGCTACGTAATACCACTGTTAATACAAAACAAAAACTGATTTTAGATAAAAAGCGTAAGTAAACTAAATACTGTTTGGAATGCGTCACAATTTTACAAATAGGCAATCTCAGTCGGGAATTTGTTTATGATCGTTTGATGCACCGGGACTTGTCTCGCATTACACTGAACATACTAGGAGGTGAACTAACCTTTATATTACACTCCCAGCCGAGCTTAGCTTAAATATATGCCCTTAACTGTATACTTATACAAATTACGATAATATTACATTATAATTAGTTGCAAACATAAATAATTTTATGTCGCGATAAAGACTAGAATACGTTGAGGATAGAAAGCAGACGTCAATCTGGAGGAACTTGACAGTTGACAGTTGTCTCTGCTTGTCGATACGGATTTGTACGTTCTGTTTTATCTGTGGTTGGGGTTAGGCTGATTCTTCACATTTTTTTTCAATAAATATATCAATACGCTTTAGTATAATAAATTTGTGCTAATATTTATATATAAACGATATATTTTAATATAATTTCTAAGATTAATGCCAAATTTGAAGAATCAGTCGTAACAAGATGGCGTCATGTGTCAAGAAATGGCGCGAAATATACTGGCTGTTAGCGTTTCCCGATGAAGTCGATCATTTGATCTAACTGTTCCTCCTCGTCGTAGAGGTACAAAGACTCCATGCATCCCTTGAAGTAGGGTGAGGTGAAACATTTTGACCTGAAATATAAAAAAAAATATTAATATACCATAAGTCATAGTCGGTAAGATAAGAGTCACAGATAAAGAAAATACAGAATTTTGAAGAAGTATTGAAAATATTTCGAAGTTTAGCTTAATAATTTTAAAGTATAGAGAGGACGATATCATTTTAAAACACTTAGGTATTTATAAAAGATAATTTATTTTGCCATAAAATATACAATACACTTTAATATCATTACTTGTCTTAACAGATCTATTATGTCATGTAAAAAATAAATTTTAAGTAATATAATAATCATTAAAAACAAAAGGTGGTTAAAAACTTAATGACTACAGTGAAATACAGTGTTTAATAACAAAAAATGAATCTAAAATATGAAAATCATTCTCTTTAAATAAAGTTATGGAGATTAGAAGTACTTTGCCGTTAGAAAAGGCAAGCGTCACTGAAGAATCATTAAATAAACGGCTTAGTTTTTTTAAACATTTTTTTTTATTTAAAAAAGAAAGTTAACTTTTACACGCCTTTCTGTGATCGTATATGTATAGCTGGAAATAAGTAAGACTTAGCTTCATACAAGTACAGCCGCGTGCCTTTTCTAAGCTTGGATATTATTTAATGATTTTCGATGTTTTTTTTAAATTATTTTAATTATATTTTTTTACTATCAATTTGTTCTACTTCTACTCTCCGTAAAACCAAAGTGCATTGCATGCTGTTAGTGACAAAGCTAGTATACGTCAAATGATTAGGTCGTGTTCACATTTCAGATGTATCGACATAATCACTGGACAAAAGTTAAGTTTGAAAATATTAATTTTAAATATATTGAAGAAATAAAAACCAAATGAGAAAAAAGACCCAAAAGTTGCAACCCGCGAAGAAGTAAAGCTGTACACCAACTGCCTCAGTCATTTCTAGTATTTTTTTTTAATATTTTTTTTAAATAGTAATTACGACATCGATACAGGAAGTTTAAAGTATTTGAAATATGTGATGATATAAACGTAATATCTAATCTTCGAATCATACTTTTTTATAGTGTATATGAATCATGTGAAGTTCATACTTTCTATTTGGTGGATTCACGTAATATATTGAACTTTCAATTCTGAATTCCATCTATATTGTGGATATGTCGTAGTTATTTGAGATGCTAACAAATTTGAATTTATAGATTCTATAAGATAAATATTTTTCACATTCTAGAGGTAGTAAAAGAAATGCATCGAAAATGTAAATGAATGTGATATCTCATTGTAAGACGTCATTTTTTTCAGAAATGAGATATATGAGGTGTTTAGTAACAATTATTTAGTAAAATGTTATACAATAAAATTATAAATTATTTTTGTATTACTTTGTAATGGAGTTTTGGTTATTTAAGTTTCATGCAGGCAGTTAGCGATCTAGTGAAAGGAAGGCATAACAAAACTCATCGGGTACCTAATCCCTAATCCCTGGATCCGCCCCGTGTAATTGTATTATATACTTCTTGAAGAGTTCGAGTTGGTCGGTCTCTTGTAGTACCTCCACGCAGCCTTTGAAGTAATCTGTTGTGAAACAGTCTTTCCTGTGCCACAAGGAATAAATATTTAGGATGTTAATTAATCAAAAATCTTAATCTAAATTCACATTTACTGTAAAACGTCACAAAAAAATTAAAAATGGCTGAAAAACGCCACAAACAAACTGACATTTAGCTGTCACTGTCATTGTCTGAAACACATCACAGATGGAAAAGGCGTTGTATATCTCACCTGCACAGAGTATACAGCTGGGGTTCTCTAAACAGATTGAAGCAGTCATCGCAGATGCGGTCGAGGCGCGCGAAAATGGCCGCGTCGTACACGCCCTTGCACTGCAGGTTGAAGAAGGAGCGACGCGCGACGTGGTGCGTGGAGGGGGGCGCGGCCGCCGCCAGCGCCAGCGTCAACAACGCAACGCACACTTGCACTGAGCTTAGATGCATCTGAAACAAGTGTAATATCTAAATTAGATTAACATGTATGCATAAATGGATTTTCTGTCTTTATGGCATTTAGGCGTGTCAGCCGAGTTTTGTTTGTGCGTGGAACGGAAAATAAAATAGTTGATTCTTATAGTTTATTTTTCTTTACTTATAATTTATGATGACATATCCTAGATAGCTACATATTTTTAGCGTTAATAAAACTTTAAAATATATAACAACTATTTTAAGTACTAATGTCACAAGGCAAGATACGAGTTCGCTTCACGTGTCTCAATTTTCGTTATAAAATCGAATTGAAATTATCAATTTCATTATAACTTAGATTTAGGTTATTTATTAGAAGCTAGATCTGATATCGTTTGCGAAATTTGCAGCGCTCAGTCGTATATAAATAAAACTCAAAGACTTTCATATTTATTGCATTCAATTATGAGTCGTAATTTATATGATCATTGAGATACAAATGTACACTTTAATCGATTTTTATAATCCAGAATCCTGAACAGTTACTTTTTAATTATACTCGATTAAAATTAATATGGCTGTTAATTTTGTGAAAGCTGCACAAATAAAATGTGCAAGCTTTTCAAGTGTAAAATGTAGAGCGCTAGTGATACATTTAAATAATAAATATAGCTTCATAAAAGTGGATCATCATGTTATTTTGGGTAGGTGCTTCATTTTTAAGTAAAACATAATTGTCTGGCAAACATTGTGCCCATATCTTTTTTTTTAATTCTTAATATATGTACACTACCTACATCATATCGTTTAATTTTAAAAATATTTTATTAAGTAATAATATTCTTTTCTAGAAAGTTTTTGTGCATTAAACTTTGTTAAAAAAGCTTTCATTGATCAACAACTTGATCAGCATAGTCTATATTATAGACTACATTTTTAATTATCATAAGAGGGAAGTAGAACTAATAAACTTTTAAATGTCATATGGCCTTCCTAAGGTTGAGATTGACATATAAACGATACGCAATAGGAATGCATAACCGCGTCTTCTAAACTACAAAGCCGCAATCACGTTTACACACTGTGGCAGTTTATATAAGTATAAAATATTTCTTACAATTCTCTATATCCAAGTCTTTTTTCTATGTTTTTAAAATCTTTAAATGTCCAAAATAATCAGCTATTAAAATTATATTAAACGATAATAAAAGCTTTCTCTTTGATGAATCGGTTATTTTTTTTCTTAATTACAAAACCGGAAGAAAAAAAATAAGAGTTTTTGTTTTCGCTATCTTTACATATTTTGATATAAAATATCTTCAACTGGACTAAATCACATATATTTTTGTTATATGAAAATCCATTTTTTTCGAATATTTTACAGTAGTAATAAAAATGTACTTTCGAATTCCAAAAATTATAATAACGCGTATAATTTAGTTAAAAATAGTTAATTTCAAAATTGTTAAATAAATTCTACAGCAGGACTCTTACATATATGCGGAAATAATTAAATACCTAAATTCGCAAGTTATCGGTGTTAGGAAATGCTTAAAATGAAATACAGGCCATTACAAGTTCCAATCGCCCATTAAACGTTAAGTACAAGACAATATCGCTTTATCATAATCAGAAAGCAAATCGATTCGAGATTTACATCGTTCTAAACTATTAATCCATGTCTGATCTTGTTTGTTATTTAATACTAGATTTTAGTAGGCATATCTGTCTGTCGATTTTGTTGTATCAAAATATATTTGACATTTTAAAAAGTTAGTTTTAACATTACTTTTAGCACTTTAAAATGTTACTCACATAATAACGAAATTGAAACAGATAATTTTAGAAAACCTATACGTATAAAAAAATTACGCAGCTGGATTTGAACCTGCGCCTTTTAGAAACTGTCGCACCGCTCTCACTTATAAATTCTAAAAATGTCTTTTTTAATAAAATTAAGTGTTGAGTGCCCGAAAAAGTGGATATTTTTTACTTCATAGCAAGTTAAGTAGGAGATGTGGAAGAAAAACGTATAAAGACCATCATGACGCAATGTGACATCTCCTTGTAAACACGACAAGTTGTGGGTTTGATTTCCACTGGGGCTTACTAATAATATAATAAACTTCTACTTTTATATAAATATAAATATTAGCGTTCACGCATCAATGAAGGATCTTTTTGGATATAAACTATATTGAAAATAGATTTTTTACAAGATTATCTTTGTTTTTCTTTTATTACTGGTGATGCGTTACAAAAAAATATAAAGAAATATCCATACATATCCTTTTTGTCTTATTAAGCATAATAATTCCTTTTTATACTGTATATATGTATGTAACTCCTCTTTATACGTCCGTCATTACGAAGTATCTTATAATAAAGGATAGCGCCGGGCTGCGGGCGTAGTTAAATTAGCATCTATTACTGTATCAATGTTCGAGTGATTGGAGCGAGTCTTGAGACCGGCTCGGAACACCCATAGAGCCGACCGATGTAGAGTAGCTTGTGATAGAGATGTTAAGATAATAACTTAATGATTATTAAATTTCTTGTTATTTGAGTAAAGCTATGTTTAAATCTTTCAAATAATACTTAGAAGTCCAAGTATGTTAAAAGCGGCTTAAGATTTTTTTAATTTTTGTGAGACACAGAGAGGGTACAAATTATTATGATTTATTTTTGGTGTCAGTATTGAAATATCGTAAAAGTATTTGTTATTAATATATATTTTCTCAGGATATTTTACATCTTTTCGTTATCTTTTTCCTAACAAAAAGTAAAGCAAAAATACACACATTGGTCAAGTGCCTAAATCCTGGAAACTTGCCAACATACAACCTGTTCCCAAAAAGGGCAGTCGTGCCGACCCTACCAACTACAGGCCGATTTCTATTACATCTATAATCTGTACAATAAGATCTTGACGTACCTAGAAACGAATGACCTCTTGAGTGAGCGCCAGTATGGTTTTCGGCATAACCGGTCTACTGGGGATCTTCTAGCGTATGTCACTCATATCTGCAGTGAGGCTATTGAGAAATACGGTGAGGCTATCGCTGTTTCTCTAGACATCTCAAAGGCTTTTGACAGGGTTTGGCACAACAGCCTTACTGGTAAGCTGCCAGCGTATGGCTTGTCCCATGGCTTGTGTGTCTGGTTATCTGACTTCTTGAGGGACCGATCTTTACGAGTGGTCGTGGATGGCTGCTCGTCTGATTTACTGGGTATTAATGCCGGTGTTCCTCAAGGGTCGGTGCTTTCTGCAACTCTTTTTTTGCTGCATATTAATGATTTGCTCGAGCCCGGAATCGTTGGGTACGCAGATGACAGCACGGTCGTAGAGAGCTACATGACCAGGGCGAATGCTAGGGGGCCTGAAGTCCAATCGTTTAGGGAAAGCATGGTTGAACGTCTGAATTTGACCCTGAAGGCAATATCTGATTGGGGTGATGCCAATTTGGTTAAATTTAATACATCCAAAACTCAGGCGTGCCTCTTCAGCACGAAGAAAAAGCCGTTCGAACTGTCTCCCTCTTTCCGAGGTGTATCGGTTCCGATAAAGGACCATCTTGATCTTCTTGGCGTGACTCTCTCATCGACTCTTAGCTTTGGTCCTTACATAGAATCGAGAGCTCAATTGGCTGCAAAGAAGCTTGGCATCCTCTCTAAAGTGAGACAGTACTTTACACCTCAGCATTTTCTTACTTTATACAAGGCACAGGTAAGATCGTGTATGGAGTACTGTTCTCATTTATGGGATGGCTCTGCCAAATATCAATTGCAGGCTTTAGAGTCGATTGAGAGGCGTGCTAGGAGGCTAGTGGGAGACGACACCCTCGCTGATGCTCAACTACAAAGTCTTAGTCATAGGCGTAGGGTTGCCTCGCTATCAGTCTTCTACCGTATGCACTTCGGAGAGTGTGCATTAGATCTGCATAATATTATTCCTCCTGCCCCTTTTCACCATCGGACCTCTAGGAAAACCGCTTTGCGCCATCCGTACATGGTTGAAATTCCAACTGTACGGACAAAGCGCTTTGAATCTTCATTCTTCATCCGCACAGCGAGAGAATGGAATTCATTGCCTGCGTTTGTTTTCCCTACGTCGTACAATTTGGGAGTCTTCAAGTCTCGAGTGAATAGGTACCTTCTAGGCTAGCGTGTGTCATCGTAGACCACATCAACGCTTAACATCAGGCTTGATGTGGTCAAACGTGAGCCTATTTAATATAAAAAAAAAAAAAAAAAAAAAACCTAGGTACATATGTTTTCACTTTTATATTTTCATTAGCTACATACAAAATTGCGGCCGCCGTGACAGTGGCAGTGGGACAGCGTCTGACTCCATGGTTGTGGGTTCGATTCCCACTCGAAGGGAATGATTATATTTAAATTTTCATTTACTTGCTCTGGTATAAAAGGCAAATTGCGGCGTTAAGTTCCGCCACTTAACACACAATATATCAATTTTCGATTTCTTGATATAAATCCTCTTTGACTACGTCCTCTATGTGGGAAAAGGCGTGAAGCTACATACAATGAAAGACAATCTGTCTAGTAAATTACACATCTGTTATTAAAACTTGTATTAGAAGACCCTGTTATCCATACATTTATACAAACATTATTCATATATATTTATAAAATAAAATTCAAATATACAAACTACTCTACACATCGGTGATTAACTAAAGTGGACAGGTATAAAAGTGTAAATCCAGAGCGGTGATTACAGAGCGGAGACCACCTGGCTCCGGAGGCTGTATTAAAATAATCTCGTTAAACTAACCACTGTAACCGTTTCACCTATTCGCAATAAACAATGTGAATAATCGTCGACGTGTGTGGGAAGATTTCCTGATTTTTAAACCTGTTTTCTAGAGTTCTTTGTAGAGAAACTGAAAACGGCTAATAATAATACTTAGAACTTAATGTTAGCAGAAATTTTACTTTGGATATAATATAAGTGGCATACCACTGATTGATGATTTTATAAGTATTTTTTGTATTATTTAATGTTATTTTTAAAAGAGAATATATTAATCTTTCCTTTCTTTCTCCTATTTGTTTGTTAACTAGTAAAAAAAAAACAACCATATCTATCAATATATTAATAATTATAAATATTGTACCAAGCGAGATTTAAACTCACAACCTTCAGAGGAACACTTTGCATCAGGAACATCTGCATAGCTTATTAATTTACTAAATATTCAATTTTTTAGAGCTTATTTACATTGCAAAGCTTATTTATATTGCAAAGAATTTGTAATGGTAAACATTATTTAAGTAGATCTATCTACATTTATACACTAGATTATTTATTAGATAAATGAAAACATATGATTGGTGCGGAACACAACAGCGGCATTATCCGCGGCCGTTGAGATCAAATCGACGCTTTGTTGGTTTGTTTTACCGGCAAAGCGGCGAGGTTGCGCCGGCGCAGGTTTTACAATGTAACATCGTCTACAAATGTTGGACTCATTTTGATTAATCTGTAATTATTTTTGTATAATTCACTAAAACATATATATTTCTTTTGTGTTATGAAATACCTACTTTTAATTTTATATTAATTATTATATTATTATTTAATTTTATATTATTATTTTTATTATATTATTGGGTAGAAATAAGAGTACGAAGATTAAACTTATTTTTTTCATGAATTGTCAAATCGTGACATCGAATCTTACTGCAGTTAACAGGGGTTAGACTGAAAATGTTGTTGCTAGGTTTGAATTCACATTTTTATACTGTTTGTTTTCTCAACTTACTAAGAATCACGAAGATGCAAATTATAATGTATTCATTTTAAAAAGTAACACTGGTATCCATGTTTACAAAAATTAAGCAAACGGCTGAGTTTACAATTTGACTCATTTAAAATGTATACCAGAAAGAATGCATTAACAAAGTCTATAATATAAATATTTTATACCATAGACACTTAAATTCTTTATAAAATTCGAAAAATATATAAATATATAAAAAGAATATTTAATTTAGATTTTGTGGTTAACTGTACAGCGGCGCCCGGGGCCTGATTCATATGCTATGGATGATAGAGTTATTACAGGCGGTCTCGTTTCGCGTGAGAACAGACTATAATGAGGCGGTCCGTCCCGTCTGTCTGTGTCGTATTTATACTCACTCATTGTTACGGAATAAACTTATATTATCCTTTTATAGGTATTATAGCCTCATTAAAGGCTTGAATTGTGACCACGTATTTAAATATGTATTTAAATTAATATGCTGGTAAAAAGATATTTATAGAAAACGTATAAAAATTTGAACGCAGCGGAATTCGAACCCTCGCCTCCTGAATACCGCTCAGGCGCTATCGCCACTGAGCCATGCGTTCTACTATCCGTTAATAATATATATAATTTTTATATGTTTTCTTTAAATGTCTTTTTCAATTTTCTTAAGTGTGGAATAACACTTTAAAATGTTTAATTAAAAATATGCTGGAAATTTTTAATCGCATATATAGATTTATCAATATAAATTCAATTGTTGTTGTAAATGTCAAAAAATGACTTTTCCTTAAGCGTCTGTGAGTAAAAAGGTCCCATTAAAGAATTAAGTATCACCATTCATAAATTAAATGAATCACTTTGATGTTACACTTCTCGTGTATGTCTCATATAGCAGGATAGGCACAGAGAAAGCTACCTAGCTATCCTTAAGACACTTCTTTTCTCTCTTTACATTTGATTTAAGGACATTTCATATAGGAACCTAACAGCAGGCTTTGTCGTAACAGAGAGGGTAAAATGATTTACTTATTATAATGTTATATATGCTATATTCAAAAGAAAAAATCAAACCCATTACCATTACGTTAACAGTTCAACGTTGTTCTACTGCGCCATAACCATCTTTTTCAAAGTAGGTTTTTTTCTTAGCTTAACGCTGTATCTAACACACAGCAGGGTAGGCAGAGGGAACCTAGTATTAAGATACTCCGTTTCCCACTTTCCGCGGAATTCGGAGGCATTGCGTGTTAAGTGGCGGAACTTAACGCAGCGCTTTACCTCGACACCAGAGCGAAGAAAATGGAAATATTAAATATTTCCACTCCTCGAGTGGGAATCGAACCCACAACCAGTCGTTTGCAGTGCACGCTTGTGCCACTGGGCCACGACTGGCACCGAAGTAGGTTTATTAAACAAATAAACATGTTTGTTACGATACAAGCTTTGTGTACGTAGAAAGCTCTGGACTTTAATGATGTTTACAATGAAACGTCATTTAAAGTATTCTATGTTGTAACACATGTGCAATGTGACCGTTGTTATATGACAAATAATAATTTTATTTACCGGTTATATATTTCAATACAGGAAATAATATTTGTAATTCTAGTACATATTAATAAAAAATAATAAAATCTTGTTCAATAAAACGAATGATTGGTATATAAATAAATGTAACCTTTTATTTTATTTAAAGTTTAACCTAAATTAAGATTAAATGTCAGCGTGTGTGAAATAATGGATAAGGCGTGGTTGAAAGATGGTCGTTTAAACCGGATGGTTGCGGGTTCGAATTTAAATTGGGAGAATATTTGTAACATTAATCAAGCAAAAATATTACTTATAGAACGAGTATAATATGAACATACAAACAAATAAACGACCAAACTGTAAAAAAACAGCTTTCCACTACCTAGCAGATGTAGAAACGTCTGAGAGATCATAGCAAACATTAAGCAAACATTTCGTTCTTCGCTTTTCACCTGTATTTGAGACATTCCATATTAAATGGCGGAACTCAACGCTGCACCTTATCTTAGGCACGTCCAAAGTGTTCAACTAATAATATCTAAGTTTCAAAATATATTTCTGTTTTAAAAACAAAATAACTATACATTAATCTATGAAAAGTCTTAATTTTGAGTAAATTTGAACCTTAACTTAGATCAAGGAGATAGTAGGAGACCTATTACGTATACGAAAGTAGTTGGTAGTTTTAGTATTGAGGGAATATATAAAACTGCATAAGGCATAGGAAATCGATGATAGAAACCAAACAAGTGATAACAATGCGATTGTGTGAGCTATCTGTCGTTCTTGTTACAATCATTATAACTGCTTATTCTTCGTACTTGGCTTATATTGCATTTAAAATATGTAATGGCCGGAGAACATTTTCTAAAATAATTTAATGTCAAGTAAAGTGTGGAAAATTGGTTATTTTTTATTATTTAATTATGAGTAAATACTCATAATTAATTGTAATAAACCCAATATGATATTCGAGCCCGTAATCCTAATGAATCGGTCAAGTCTTCATATAGATATTTAATTATATATACATGTAGAAATAAAACTGTAATATTTACTAGGCAATTCAATTTCTTGATCAAGACTAACTTTCGCTTATTTCACTCGGAGCGTCCAAGGTTTTATAAATTATAATGTAAACAAAACAATTTATCTCTGTCTGTGAAGTTGTTAAAGGAATATTGGAATCAGTGCAATGCCGTTCACACGCACTTGCACGCATACATAATAAAAATACTGCTCGTAGACAGCTCGGCTGCCACCCAAGCGAGATGGAGTAATGAAAATTCATTCCACGTTTGTGCTCATCAGTTTAATACTACGCTTTGCAATGTGAAGAGAGTAACAAAAAGTATATATTCACTCTTGTCAAACGATTGTTCGTACAATAATCTTTGGGTAGCAGAAATTTGTAAAAATCTCTCTATACAGAGATGCTAACAACAAAAAAAGCTTGAAAGAATTGGTTAAGAACGCATGGCTTAGCTTAGCGGCTCGAATCAGAATTTATACGTTTTCTAAAAGAACTCTTTTTCAATTAACTAAATATGTGAATAAACAACATTTAGAATGTTAAAAAAATAAAATAAGGCTTTACGCACTTTTCTTTGTTGCATATCACAATGAAACTGGTAACTTAACTAGTGTTGAACGCTTACAATATCAAAACACGGGTACAAAATTATATATTCAAAATGGCATACTTTTATGACGTAAAATACTATAAGGGATGTAGAAAAGATATTATAAAAGGATTTTAAATAAGATCTAACGGGGTAGGAGAGTTGCAGTGTGCTCCGTTCACACGCACTGCACGCATACCAATGCGCTGCCGCTAGACAGCTCGGCTGCCACCCAAGTAAAATGTAGGGCTGTCTATTCATTGCGATAGTTTTTATCTAAATTTATTTTTATATATTGAATATCGATTTAATATCGAGTTCTTGGTAAAAGTATAGTTAATGGAAACATTTTATTTATACCTTTCCTTTGTTAGACTGTGAATGAATAAATATTTTGTAACCTTTGAAATGGTTTTACCCGTATTGAGGATATTTTTTTTATTAATATCGTTTGTAACGTTATAAATAGCAAATTAACTAATTTAGTGAAATAGGTAAATAAAAATTAGATGCAAGTTTGTATTAATAGATACATACTATACAGCTAGCTATATTATTTTTTTACCGATCAATTTCCTTCATGTAGTCTTCAAACAATGTGACATTGGCGAAGTGATTAGTGCTCAACTTGCACGTTCGAAGCGCCATAACAAAAGAACTGAACTGAACTGAATTAAATTATTAACAATAATTATTTAAGTTATTTAGGCCGACGTTGTTACATAGCCGACATGTAATACGAGGAATAAAATAAAAATTAAAAAATAATAAAAAATTGCAATAAGACGGTTTGGTTACTTCTTTATTTTTATTGTGCCGCGGTACCCCTGCGCTGTCTTAGGCTGAAATGCGTACAGCTTCGAGTTTTACTTTTTATAAAAAGTGTACGCGGGGTTTTTTAAAAGAATGCTGCCCGTAATTACACTCACCTGCGTTTTATCTCAGCACCTAGATACCTTGTTTCTATCATTTAATAATAGTGGCGTACTATGAAGTATTTTTTCTAATCTGATTTATGAAAAGGGCAATATTGCAATTATTGTTAACAATAAAATGTCATCTATTATTTGGTCTGTGGTTTAGACAAGACACGGTATTATTGTATACATTAATTATCTATGCGTAGTAGTTTATTTTCTCAACAAAGTAGGCAGAGGGAACCTAGTGTTAAGACACTCCATTCCCCACTTTCCGCTGAATTCAGAGGCATTGTGTGTTAAGTGGCGGAACTTAACGCCGCGCTTTACCTCGACACCAGAGCTAAGAAAATGGAAATATTAAATATTTCCACGCCTCTAGTGGGAATCGAGCCCACAACCAGTCGCTTTACAGGCACACTTTGTGCCACTGCGCCACGACTGGCCCTAAAAGTTATAATAGTCATAATATAATAATAATTTGTCATTTAAAATAAGTGGGACAGCAGGAAAATATACAAGAAAATTGTTATTTACTGAACAGCGCCATTTAGCAAAGTGAATGACAGTGGCAGCTGCATTTAAATCCCACAGTTAACCACCTCATCGATTATTATGTTAGCAAAAACATGGAAAATCCTTATAAATCAACCAGCATTGCGTGGCCTCCCTTCTCTAGCTAGTTGTTCGAGGAATACGCGTTGCATAGTTCCATTAAAATTGCCGTCGCTTTTAGACCAAATGGCACCGATCGTTAACAAGATCTGGCTGCGGCTTTGCGTAAAATTATATGTTTATTGATAATTTCCATTGACGCAAGGAACTGTTGATTCGCATTAAACTTATATTACAATCTTAGTATATGTGCACGATTGCATGCATATGCTGCATTTAATTTATTAAGCTGGTATTTTTAATTCAAAAAAGAGAAGACCTTCTTCTACGTAATTTTAGAGTCCTTTCTAAGGCTATCTTAAAAGATTTCTGATCACTTAGACCAAAAAGTTTATCAAAATATGATCTATTTAATACTTAGATATGTGATCTACTTCTATGAGAAGACACTAACAATAATAGATCGTAGATTGTCGCATGTCGCTCCCTTGACCCACTTGTTGAAATGTCGAAGAAACCATTAAACCATAAATTGTTGATCCTTTTGTTAGCGAGTTAAACTTTTTATTGCACACTGTAAACTTTTGTATCGTGTAGATTAAATATATACTACACGATAAATGTTTGTAATATATTACGAAAGTTACAAAGATTTTCCTGTGTAGCTTTAAGTAAAAGTCGTACTTAAAGTTGGAATTTTAAAGGAAAGTTGCAAAATAATGTTATTTTGCTATTTTTATTAAGTAAAAATTAGTGGCCAGTGGCACAAGTGTGTGACTTGAGCGATAATCGAATCCACAACCAGTCGCGTTTACATGCAGAATCTGCCTCACAGCGCTACAATGGCCTCAAGTATGCTAGTTAGTAATTTTATAAAAGTGTGTTGGAATGCATGTTTATAAAATGCCATGACATTTGACATTTTGAATTGAAATTAAATGTCTATTCTTGTATATTAAGCCATAATGTTTCGTAGCGACATTTAGATTGCAACTCGATTTCGCGTATGACTCTATTAAGCGAACTTTAATAATAGAGTTCTCTGCATAATTCCTTCCATAATTATATGTTGACTGATTTTGTATTTGTTGTACATAAGTTAAAATTGTATAAAATATTTAGTTTGTGGCCAGTCGTGGCCCAATGGTACAAGCGGGTGACTGTAAACGACTGGTTCGATTCCCACTCGAGGAGTGGAAATTATATTTCCATTTTCTTCGCTCTGGTGCCGAGGTAAAGCGCGGCGTTTAGTTCCGCCACTTAACACACAAGCCTCCGAATTTGGCAGAAAGTGAGGAACGGAGTGTCTTAACACTAGGTTCCCTCTGCCTACCTTGCTGTGTGCAGGATAAAGCGTGAAGCCAAAAAAAAAATAGTTACAACAGTCTTCAAGATTTTTGATATAAAATAAATTTAATAATAAGTTTTTGGTATAAAAGTTCTTATTTTTATTTGTTGAATTTTACTCTCGCATAAAGCATTGGGTACCACGTATGAAGATACTCTGTTTTACACTCTTAATCAATTTTAGACGTAACCGATTTAAATGGCGGAAACTAATAACATTTTTTTATCCAACAGGGTAAATAAATAAATGAAGGAAAGTAAAGTAGATTTGAAAGGCTTAATTTGTCTAAGGTTTATTTTCGTTTTATTTTACAAAAAAAAAATGGTTTCTATATCTAAAAAACATACCATTATTAATCAAAGTTTTATATTAATAAAAAACTGCTAAGTAATAGAGTGTAGGTGTATTTTCTGCAAGTGTCAATCCATATTAATTCAATTTATAAAACAATGCGGTCGGAAGCCGCCATATTGTCAACCTTCGTCACGACGTCCGACCGACTGACCTTACATTTTCGTGACCTATCACTTCCTAGGTTTGCTAAACTTAGAGCTAGATTATCGAATCGCTCTTACAAGGAAGAGAGGATTGCTTCGCTCTTGTTTTAAAGTATTTTTTTCTTTATATCGTACCCATTTAATTAGCTCGTGATCGACAGATAATTCAAGGTTTACTAGAATTGTAATATAATTTGTTTAATTTGTTTTTTAAATTACTTATTAACATTATGAATAAGAGTAAAACGTCTTATTAATCTGTTAGAGCTGAATCAGTTCTGAGAAACATCGTTCTTTTTAATTTTATTACATTATTTAACTCTGTACATAAATATATGAGGGGTATAAAAGCAAAGGAGCTTCAGTCACAAAATACCTAAATCAAGTAAACTGCAAATTTCTGCTGTGTCGTAATAAATAGATATTTCTACCCGAATTATATGTTAGTTCTTTTATTGGAATACGTTATTAATATAACATTAATTAAAATAAAATAACTTTACAATAACCATATAAAAATTGAGAAATACTGTAGGACTTAGGTGTCTTTGCATTTAAACGTTGGACTAAAGCGTGTTTGCACGTTAATATTCATAGTATGACAGCTAACAGCCACTATCCACAATCGACTTACTATGAAAAATGATATATTCGCCATCTTAGATATTTTGAAATTACGACTTTTGATTGGTTGATTGTGACTGTGGCGTATTTGCTCGTAACATTTTTTGGATCGAAGCTGTTTTGCATCTAAACGTTATTTTCTAAGTGCTTTTTTTTATAGGATCGGGGTGGAATATCAGGTTGCCTCTCATCATATAGTGTAGCCCTTTGTGAGCTCTATAATTTCGTATACTCAGTTAAAAAAATGCATTTTTGGACTGAAGCGTTTTTGCTTTTATACCCCTCATATATAAACAAAAGATCAATTTTCTTATAAAATACAAGCATTCTTACATAAATAGACAGTAGTCGTCATAGAAATATAATTGTTTGTTTTATTTTTAAAGCACTTTAAATTAAAATTAAAACAACGAATCTAACATATCCATGATGTTACCCAAAACACAATTCATGTAACTGCATGGCGTATGATGTAGAATGTGAATCAATTAAGAGGCCAGGTCGCGATGGCCCGCGCCGCCCAATGAGCGCAATTAGCCACGTGCGGCAAACTGGGTCACAGCTACTACTATGCCACAGCGAGAAAAGAATAAACACTTAGAAAATGTTACTTTAGATGAATTTCACATAAATATGAGATAAACATTTCTGTAAGGAATCAATAAGAAGAGATTCATGGCGAAGGGCACAAAGCGTGACTGTAAACGAGACTTGTTGTGGGTTCGATTCCTATTCGAGGTATTGAAACATTTCGTATTTCATTTTTTTCGTTTTGGTGTCGATGCAATGCGTGGCTTTGACTTCCGCTACAGCACGCAATACTTTCGGCGGAAAATGAGGGCCCAAACATCAGGTTCACTCTTCCTACCCTGCTGTGTGTGAGATATAGTGACGCTAAAAAACATGTGAATCGACCATAATGTTAATAACTTTTACCATGTTCTTTAAAAAGCTTTCCATTTATGTTATTTTTATCACATATTAAGATTAAGGATAAGGATATAGTTAAGATTATAAATAGATTATATATGTTATTGTATTACAAGCATTATTCTTTAGATGGCATGCATTGAGCTGTAACACGGCCCTTATTCTGTCACAGTGGTTGAGAAATTAAATGATTGTCATGCCATTCGATCGCAACGTACACGCTCACCTCGAGATTCCTGCCGATTATGGGCGTAACTCAAAAAGCAGAGCAAAAACTTATAAAGTATGCTACATTACGTACAAATTGGGGACATTCTTGAAATTGTCAAGAGTTTATCGTTGTTTATTTGTTGGTGTGATTTTTGATTCTCGCACTGTGAGGTTAATTTAAAGGTCATTTGAGTAATTATTAAATTCCAAATACTTTATTAAAAGTATTTGGAATTTATTACTCTTACTGGTCAAACTTACTGGTCTGGTGTGTTTCGTTGTGGCTTAACTCTTCCTGGGCTATTTGTAGCAAACCTCTGAAATTTGGCAGGGATATCGAGCACAGTGTCTTGTGTGCTGTGAACTTTTTTGGTAACAATATTAATAGTAGTTTTTGAATAAATAGTCAAAAAGTGCCATAGACTTAGGCTGTAGAATGTTAATGTTAAGTGTTTGCTTTTCAAACTTTTTTAACATGTAACAACATTAAATATGTACGTCGCTCAGCTCAGCCATGCAGAGCAAAGAGGCTGTTCCTAGTAAATATTGTATCACATATCTAAATATTTGATTAAAAAACGGTATTTTGTAAAACATAACTGATTAATGAAAAAGCTGACTGAAAATTTCTCATACCCATTAAATTGATAAATTGTTTCTCACCCAAAAGTAGAATTTTATATTACGAGAACATAAAACGTTTTCGATGTTCGAAAATTTTAAAACGCAGTTAATTACAAATATATGCAAATTCTTACAAATTAAATGTGCTAATGTTTCTAATCATCATGTTTAGAATATAAATAGTTGATTAAATAACATCTGACGTTGTCAGTTCGGATTCGTATTCAACGTGGTGCGATGTTAACTTAGGTGCGGTTAAAAATTCCATGCGCGAGATCATATCGCTGGACACTGACGCGCTATTGTGTATTGCAGTAGTTGTAAACACAGTTTGTATATTTAATTGTATGACTTTATGTGTAATAGAGTTATTTATTCTGTTATTTTATTATTTTATTTAATATATGTACGCTTGCACAAAAAACATCTAACTATGAACAAAGAGGATAGGGAATGGTTATTTAAATTCTTTTCATTTCTTCGATTTGTTGTTAAGTTCCCCGTTCTGGAGAAAAGTTAAAACGGAGTGCCTTGATACTGAGATCTTTCTGACTACCTCACTAGGCTGGAAAAGGGGTTAAGCCATTAAACCATTTTAACAGAAGAAAAAGTTTAATTTTCTTCCACATATATTTTTTAATTACTGCCTTTTTGCCTCAACTAGCGCCGATTATCAATATTCGATCCTAATTCAAAAACTGTAATCTTAGATTGATCTAACTGTCAATTTTTTGAGTAAATCATAGGTTGAATATGCAATGAATATGATTATTTATTCCCAATAACCAATTGAAGGATTTAATATTAAAAAAAAGAATGATTTAGTCAATAAATTGACAGACAGATTATCGACATTGGGCGTAAGAAAACATGCATAAAATATATACTATCCATGTCCATATAGCATTTCTCATCAGTACACGAGTGACCATAAATAAACAGTTCATGGAATCAATGGTTTAATTGGAAAAGCTAAAAATACCTACTGTGTTTCAAAGTGCAATTGTCTTCATTAGTACAGTAGTCAGATGTCGTCCGTCAAAATAATTACAGCTGACTCAATTATTTGAGTAATCCTCCTTGTTATACACATTGATCTGAATGAACTGTTCGTAATACGTAATGCTTACGAGTACTTGCACAACAATTAACAAGTATTAATTAAGAGTTTGTATATAGGTGCATAGCAGCCAGTTGTGGCGCAGTGGCACAAACTTGTGACTGTAAACGACTGGTTGTGGGTTCGAATCCTACTCGAGGAGGGTAAATATTTAATATTTCTATTTCCTTCGCTCTGGTATCAGCGCGGCCTTACGTTCCGCCACTTAACTCGCTTTGTCTAGTTTCGGGGGGAAATTGGAAAAATGAGTTTCTTGACACTGCTATGCGGGAAAAAGCTGCATTTGTCCTATGCCTGCTTGTCCCCGGTTGTGGGTTTAGCATGCAATAAAATAAGTTTGATGTTTGGGTTTTAATTTATGAAATTACAGGCAAAACATTATTCCGCAAACTCAAAATATGGCTTATTCATCATGTACCTATATTTTTTTAGCTTCACGCTGTATCCCGCACACAGCAGAGTAGGCAGAAGGAACCTAGTTAAGGCAATCCGTTCCCCACTTTCCGCCGAATTCGGAGACAAAGCGTGTTAAATGGCGCCGCGAATGAATGACTAATATTTAATTAAATTTTAAATTTTTCCTGTACACACTACTTTAAAATATATAAATATAGGTAGGTATATGAGCGACTACTGTATTTACAGATATACAGACCAGTTCCGAGCAACTTCAACTAGTTTTTGTTGCAACACTTGGCATGTAAATTATAATTAACAACATATGTGTATTAATTTGCATAAATCCGATTAATACTTGTTTCTCGATTGATCCCTACAAGGAGTGTCATTTGCGTGTGTAATTACCTTCATTTGACACTAAATTCGATTTTGTACATGTTTTCTTCAGTTTATCGCGCCTTTATGTCGTTTAAAGTATTATATGCTTTAATTATCTTTTTATTTGCAAAAGTTGACTGTGAAGTGGATATAATATGTGAAAATTACTATTGAAACGTAAATTTAAATGTAATTTACTGTAAACCATCATTTTTTTATTCTGATTTTACCAGGCCAGTCGTGGCCCAGTGGCACAAGAGTGTGACTGTAAACGACTGGTTGTGGGTTCGATTCCCGCTCGAGGAGTGGAAATTATAATTCCATTTTCTTCGCTCTGCTGTCGAGGTAAAGCGCGGCGTTAAGTTCCGCCACTTAACACGCAAGCCTCCGAATTCGGCGGAAAGTGGGGAACGGAGTGTCTTAACACTGGGTTCCCTCTGCCTACCCTGCTGTGTGCGGGATATAGCGTGAAGCTATTTATTTTATTTATTTTATTATTTTACCATTTTTTTTACAGCTTCACCTTTTTCCTGCATAGCGGCGTAGTCAGAGAGAACCTAATATTAAGATAATTTCCTCCACTTGCAGCCTGAAATCGAGACATTTTGCGAGTAGTATGGCGGAACACAAAACTGCGCTTCATCTTGGGTATCAGAGTGAACAAATTAAATACCCCTTAATATAATCATTCCCTCGAGTGGAACGATTTCCACGATTCGAACCCACATGGTTTTACAGTCAGATGCTGACCAACTTCGTTACCACTGCCTCTCAGATATTTTCATATATTTAAAAATTGCTAAACAAAATAAATAACTATTATTCTATATAAATACATAGCCTAGAAGAATATCTTTCACCCGGATGCATTTACAATAGTGTTGAAGACTTTAAGTAAATATATTCTCAACACGTAACAGATACACCAGTAATATATATTATTTAATTTAAATGCGGTGCTCGGTACTGGACTGGAGTGCGGTGACAGCGCCTAGCAGTCTGCGACGCGCACGCACACTCACGCGGGAAAATGTTTTACGTAACTATGTCGGTTCAATATCCCACGTAATGTTTAAATATATTGCTTTCAATTATTTATAATGGCTACATACTTTATGTTAGTTAGGCTAGTTTGGTAAATAATAATGCTTCACGCTGTATCCCGCACACAGCAGGGTAGGCAGAGGGAACCTAGTGTTAAGACATTCCGTTCCCGCCGAATTCGGAGGCATTGCATGTTAAGTGGGGAACTTAACGCCGCGCTTTGCCTCGGCACCAGAGCGAAGAAAATGGAAATATTTAAATATTTCCACACCTCGAGTGGGAATCGAACCCACAACCAGTTGCGTTTACAGTCACACCTATGTAACTTTGCGTCCCGACTGGCCCCTAATGGTAAATAATAATGAATACTGTAAAGGTGCAGATAATAAATTAGGTTAACTTTTTCTTACATTTTTTATAATACAGTGTAAGATAACCATATAATGTACCTACATGCCAAATAAAAATTTTAGTAATTAAGTCTGTTTAGTAACATTTATTGATTATATTTGAGAATGCACTTTGTAATTGTCTACATTTACGCATTTTGCGTAAATTCTTGGTTGAAATTAGGATAAATAAGATGTTATGTGCCATAATCTAAGATGTTTTCGATATTTTCACTTTAAAAACTTAAAACACAAACAACATTTATTTCTCAATAATGTTTAACTATAACATATTCAAGACAACAATTTATTTTATTATAAAAAAAAAACTATATAAGTAACTTGGATTTTTCACTTTTTTCCCCTTTACGTAACGTACCATTATAATAATATGTTGTAACCTATTGTTGTTATAACTGTACGATGTATTGTTGCGCGTGCTTCGAATACACTTGTCGATGCATTTGCATATATCATTGTATTACTATTATTCGGCTGAGTAAGTGAAAAGGAATTCAACGCGATAGTAAAATAGCTGGCTATTGACTGGTTATAGGACGAGAGCCTATTAAGGCATGCAGTAAAAAGTGTTGGAAAATCGTTGTAGGTACAACGCGAGGCAGGAAAGCTCGGAATATTCTAGACCACCTTTCGTTTACATAAACCGAACGTTACGTTCACATTACGACAGGCGACCCGCAGTTAATCGGTAAGCTTTCGCAAGTTTAATTTCAAACTTAAGATCTATCGTTGGGAAATCAAAAATGTAAGTCTGAAAATTATCAAGTGGTTGCGTGTTTCGAATCATTCGTGCAATTAATTACAACTGATCAGTGGTTATTTGAATAATCCTTACTTATGATGATTAGCTTTTAATAGCCAAAGTCAATATCTGGTGTCAACACTCCATTTTCTACTTTTCGCTCGAATTTGAGACATTGCGTGTTGATTGGTGGAACTAAAAGCGTCGTTTTGTTTTGTATACCCGAGAGAAGAAATTAAAATAATTTGAATATAATCAATGTCCAGTGGGATGTACCCAACTAAACCCAATCGCATTTACTCTATATGACACTATCCCACTGTATTACAAGGATCTCATTGATTTAAAAATTCTTCCTTTCAATCCCTTTAATAATCTTTAAAGAGTCCACAAAATTTTCAAGTAAATAAGAACCAATAAACGAATTACGCTTATTGTCGCCATGTTTTTGATACTAACTCGTACTGTCTTTTTCAGTTATAAAGCACATATAGAAGTGATAAATCTGTATCAGTCTCATATTCTAAAGGGGATTCCTGAGTAAATGTAACTATTTTATTAATAGAAAAATATTTAAGGTATTTACAAAATGCGGATGCTGTTGTTTTGTGCGAGTATTACGCGTTATGCTGCAAGTAAGAAGCTAGAAAATGAGTTATAACGTTAGTTATTACATACTTGCATTTCCTTTGTTCAATCAAAAACATAAAATATATTAAAAATAATCCTTTATTCAGCTTTAGAGAGAAGGCAGAGAGAATTTAATGTCAATGCACTCCGTTCTCCATTTTATTTCCTTTCAATTTTACTTTCCGCCCAAATATTAAGTTTTAAGTAACAGAACACAACTCCACGTTTTGTCTAATTAGAGCGGAGAAAAAAAAAGTCTTTTTTTTTTAAATATTCATTGAAATAACTGACTAAGCGCCTACACCTAATGTATAATACGTACGTAGCATTGACTCTCACGCATCACTATTAATCGCATACGTCCGGACCGATACGGATTGAAAAATAAAATAAATAGGCAAATGGCGCTTGGCGGCAGCCTTTCATTTAATAAATTATATAAAATTAGTTATTATATATACGCTGGTAAGGTTTTAAATCGCGTGTTATATGATGTGATGGGCGTAAATATACGTTGGGCTAAAATAACCAGACTGGTCGGGTCTAGTGGCGTTGAACCGCACAGGTGGGCCTTGGATTACGAGAGATATATTTAATACGGCATATAATAATAGGCTTTTGTAAAGTTAACATAGGTTGTGTCTAACGTAGTCGAGTAAACGTTGAAGATTTAATATGAACATATTGTACTAATATATATTTTTGTGTATTTTGTGAGGAAGATGTTATTAGGATGATGGATTTTCTTTCTGTTCTCTGGTAGATAAGTCTCTGTTGTATGGGTTTTGAACCCATTATTATCACTTCCATATTATAACCCATTATCATCATAATTATGTAGTAGTAAATGTTGTAATGGATCAAAGACAGATAAGGTAAGATTGTAGGCTCTTTGAGTCTGACAATTCTTACAATACTCGATATTGGAATGACTTTGAAATATTTTATTAAAGTTTTTTTTTTTAAATGCATATAATTTAAGAGAAAAACATCAAAAGTGTATTGTATGAATTTACTGCAAATTATTGTATAAGCTACTTTTAAATTTTATTGAAATTTTACAGAAAGCTATGCCATCCATATCCAAATATCTAAAAAGAATATTGTTAACAAAGCATTCGAATCAACATGAAGCAAACGAATGAGAAATATTTGTTTAAACAGTACAAGAGTGATATTTTAAAATAAAATATGTAAGAATGCCCCTTTATTCCGTCAACGTAATTGCACTTAATGTGTCGCAAATCGGAAACAGACAAGACTAGAGGAAGCGGATGCCAACAATTCTTACAGGCATTATGTAAATGATAATTACTGCCACGTTCCGAGAATATACACAAAATATTATAATATGTATATATAAATACATTGCAATTGTTTTCTATAAGTAAGACAATAGTAAGACAAATTACTTTTAAATTATCATTTACTTGAACCATATATTATTTAAAAAAAAACAAATATTTTGTTTTGATTTAAATAATTAAATTTTAAAATTGTCATATGGACCAAAAGCTTGAAATTATATATCGTAGAAATTCATTATAATAAGTTGGAAGAAAAATATGTAAAAATTTGGTATTGGTTATACCAGTTTGAATATCATGTACATATTTCAAATTTACTTAAATTACAACTGTAGGTACCTAATACTAGAAGAAGTCTAACTTAGCAATGTTTAATAGCATCTAAAAGTAATTTAGAAGACAAAATAAATGAATGAAATAAAAGCAATAATAAACTCGTAAACGAGAACAGTATTTATCTATAAAGTACCTATTTTATGAATGACTTTGGTTACGACGGCACACGCTTTAGAGGAAACCGCAAACAAAACAGATATATATACTACTATAACAAAAATACCTATAGAGTTGACGTAAACGCGTTCTAATTACAAAATAATGTTTTAAATAAAACCCATGAATCAATCTTGCGTGTATCCATTATTGCAATTATAAATAACTTTGTACTCTTAACTCTAAGTTATTTATAGAACATCCGCATGTTTATCGTAATGAACGAAGGTAATACAGTATATGCTATATTAGTGATAGATCTGTCAAGATGTTACCAGTCAATGTTACATTTTTTTTTTACTGAAGCCTTAAAAATATATTTAAACAAAAATATATAAAATCCATGTTAAAATTTATCTTCAACGGATGTTTAATATTAAATGAAACAAGTAGCAATATCCACAGACGAATCTCCAAGTGATAAATGTGTCATGTCGCCGAGTCCCGCCAAAATTATGCACCACTAATAATAATTAACGCAACTCGTCTGCAGTCTTTGATCTTGTGAAATTTCTAATTTATTTAACATTTAAAGTTTTATTTCTTAAAATAAAATCTAACTCAGCTGTAGTCTGTGTCAAGAGTTTTTGGCGCGAAACATCTGGATATACCTACATATATTTTAATTTGACGTCTAGATTCCAGCCTTTTAATCAAATCGAAAAATACTACTAATTCATTTGTTTTTTTTCTATAAATTTTATTTTATTTTTAAATAAGTGATTTTTTTATCCACGTCAATATGTCACCTACGTCATGTGAACGTTACTTGAGATCACGATATACTATTGTGTACATTGCGTAATATCTGCTAAACCTGTTTAGAGTCACTGACCCACATGAGCCCGCGGACCTTGACAAAATTGTTTTTTTATAGGATATTAATTACATAATTATGATATTATATAAGTTTACACAAACTCTTTATATAAATAATGTTGTAGACATATTTTAATCTAAATGCGGGCTGTTGGAGAGTGAATAGCCTAAATTCTCATTTCGACTATTCACGCGAACTCTCACATGGTAATTAAAATAAAGTAATTAAGCCTTAATTTACTTTAGATCGTGCCTAACTTCTAATATTTTACTTATAAAAAGCCATATCCGTCTCAAACAGCTGATGAGGTCAATAACACCTTGATTATCAAGTTATAGAAATAAACTTTTCTTAGAAGAGTTTTTATTCGTCTACGTCCTTACACGTACACGCATTAATATAGTATAATTATGTAAAGTCTTGGTACTAGCCTCTGTTATATAATATAGCCATAAACCTTATTTTTTATAACTCTTACTGTCACAAAAAATGTACTATTGATGATGATTTGTTTGTACATGAATTAGAATTACAAAAATAATTTAAAATAACATTTCTAGTCATTGTAGTGATTTTTCATCTATTCGATAGTTTCAAAATATAAATAAATGGCGTCGCAGTCGTGTTTTTATAATCTTGTTATATCGTCTGGCAAAGAACTAAACTTGTCAACGCCGTCTGGTCAGAAACATTAACTTTTTATTTATTACTAAACAAAACCTGAATATTCTCTGAGAGCTTTGAGCCTGGCAATATTCCAAATGTACTCTTATCACACCGAAAGCTTAATAATTTTTCATTCACGCGACGAGTGTGTGGGCATTCCATTCATAAATAAGATTGTTCTAGAGAAATTAATTTTAATATATAAAAATACTATTTCTTAATAAAGTTCGTTTTAAGTTAAAACATGTTATTTAAATTAATACATTAATGGTCATTTACATGTAATAAATATTCATCTGCTGATATTTTAATATTACTAAATAAATATTTAAATTATATTGAATATTAATAAAAATTAATTAAATATTTTTTAATAAAATCCTAAATATATTGAATTCGTTATAAGGTTATATAAAATTATATTTTATACTTTAATTTATGATCTATGGTTCTAGTAATAATGGCGCCAAATTGATTGTCATTACAGTGCAGAGATTAGTAATTTAAATTGAGAAATATATTATTAGTTGTTCTTATATAAATGAAGAGTGTTTTAAATATTTATGTTTATGTGAGCATTTTAAATGTTAATAGGATTGTTTTTTATGAAGACATAGTCAATTGCAAAATTGAAAATAGTGAAATTGCAATGAATTGAAATGTGAGAATAATGTAGTAACGGTATGAAATGTTCCTTCAATATGAAACTTATTATATTAATATGGATATCTATGTAAAGTAAAAGCAAATCTTAATACAACTATTATAACAAAAATATGTAAAAGTACTTTCTTTTTCTGATTATTGTTTTATGATCGCGGCCAAAAGAAATTTATTAACGAATTGAGCAAAGTTGAACGATAAATGTAACGCTATATTTATTTCGTGTCGGCAGGGCCTCGAGACGACGCGACGCGGGTTCGACACCGGTCAGTCCCGAGGCTGCAGTCTGCTGTAGTACAAAAGTACGTATACGTTGAACCAAACAGATTTATAATTATTAATTGTATTATAAATACGAATGCTTTCACGAAAGTAATGATTTGACTAAAGTATGAACCACTTAAAATTTATTTATAGCATAATTTAAAACTTTTGAATTTGTTTTCTTTAACGAGAACTTTAATTTTAGGAATTAATATTGTAGAAATATTGTAAAATATCACAAATAAAATTTATTATTAAATAGGCCATCGTGGCGCAGTGGGCAATTTTCATTTCTTCGCTTTGGTACCTAAGGCAAAGTGAAGGTAGGAGTATCTTGATACTAGGGTTTCTCGGACTACGTCGCTATACGGAAAAGAAGCGTGAAGCTGTAAAAATAGTATACATATTGTACAAAGCTTCTAGCCCACAAATGCATTATTAAAACAAAGCATCTAAATATGAATTTATTTCCTTAACAATTCTAAGCTAGTTAAAATTAAAAGCCATTTGTGAGATGCACACAGCATACAGCAATGAAAATGTTAAGTAGAGTTGCAATAGAATTTATAGCTTTTTAATACGAGTGATGGACGTTTACTATTGTCCTGCTACGCTCGTGTCAACGTACTTTCAATGCTATTCGCTTTGAATAATGTGACGACTCGCACGCATGCTGCTCACATTCTATGTATATTGAAATATATTGTATATATTCCACCATTGTGTACGCGTTTGCAACTAAAAATATGGAAATTGACCTATATTTTGATGTTTAATTAAGTTTTTATTTTATACGTAAAAAGTAAAGTTGTAAAAAGTTGTTGCTAACTTTGATTAGAACCATACAAACCGTTTTTGATTCTGAATGTTTTTTCATAGAGTAATATTAACTCTTCTTATTCGAACCTACAGACAGACATTTCAGTTTTATCTGTTTATATTTATTATAATACTGAGTATTATTATGAACGAGATAAAAAAAATAATTATTTCAATAGAGGTAGCGTTGGGCGAACATACGTTTACACATTTACATAAAGATGTTACGTTATTACATATCACTATAAACTTCAGCGTGACTACTTCAAAGTTATATTGAACGAGAGAAATAAGCTTGTCTTTCATAATAAGCAATCTATTTGAAGCTACATATTTATTTTTATTGTGTTAATCCAAGTAAAGACGGCCGATGGTACAGTGGGACAGCGGCTGACAGTGAACGTAATTGGCAAATTCTATTACCATTCGGGTGAGGAATTATATTATTATCTTTGCTCTGATACCTGAGACAAAACGTGACGTTGAGTTCCGCGATTCAACACGCAATGCCTTGATTTTAGGAAAAAAATTGGGAACATAGTATCTTTATACTAGATGCTCTTTCACTACTCTTGTAAACGGTAAAAAACGTCAAGCTAAAAAAAATAACTATCTATAACATCACAAAATCAGTTTAATATAAATACATATGTACATATAAAAAAACCGTAACCTAAATATAAGACATCTAGTAAAGTGTATCTTTAAAAGTTTTAATAAACACGATCGCCTGTCGAATTTATTTTTAGAGCGTTTCATGTGACGATTTATCGCTCGGGGGATGTCCTACACTGTGTCTAGAGACGAATCTTATACTCCACTTCGTTTTATAAATAAGCAACTTTCCTTTCCTTTTGCAAAATGACATTTTGAATTTCGCATTTTATAAGAGACTTAAATTTTAATAATTTATGTATGTGATAAATAATATACGAAGGAAAAAGAGTGCCATCGTGGTGCATTGGGAATGCGTCTGAGTGTAAAGTCATAGGTTATAGGTTCGATCTCTGCTTAGGGAAATAATTGTGTTTAAGTTAATTTCATTTCTTCTCTTTAGTACTTAAGATAAAGACAGCGTTAATTTCCGCCGCTTACCATGTCATGTCTTTTTGACTATTCTGTTATGGGAGAAAAAGCGTGAAGCAAAAAAAACATTAAGGAAATATTTACGGGGTACATTTTTTTGCAGCTTCACGCTTCGTAATTTTAACGAAAATTATGCGGATGGAAAAATATGAAATTTACTTTAGTTAAAGTTTATGTGCAGAAAAGTATAAAGTCATTTTTTTATAATAAACGATTAGAAATACATTAAACAATTAAAATAAATATTACATGCACTACCATGTTTGACATACACGTTGCTTAGGAAGGACGGAAGGTAGGCAATACGTGTCTAACGTCTCGAGGAGACTTCGAGTAAGTTGTATGTAAAAATATTGACATTTGCAATTTAAATATTTTTTTACTTGTATTGTAATTACCAGCTTAAAACAAAACAAAGTTAGTATAAACACATAAACAGAATACGTTTAAAAGTAATTTGTTACATATTCTATTACGTTTTATAATATATTACAAACGCGGTGTGTGTGTGTGTGTGTGTGTGTGTGTGTCTCCCCAAAGTAGAGTACGAAGTGTCTTGACACTAGGTTCTCTCTGCTAACATAATATGCAAAAAAATGGTAAAACAAAAGAAAAAATATTTTTTTAATAGTTAAAAAGCCTATGTTAAGTATTAGAATGAGTAACTACTTTACGAAGGTTTATACAAGACTGTTAATTTATCACATTCAGATACCGAGGTCCGAGGTATGTACAATAAAACAATGCACTATGCATTTCTCGACAATGAATAATGGTTGTTCCTTTAATTTATCATTTATATTAACATCAATCACTTGGCCGCCCTTCGCGGAGTCTCTATCGGGGATATCGAATATCTGACCCAAATAAGCAATCGGACGTTAAGATTCAAATCAGGCGTAGTTTATAGCGGGAAAAAGCTAACATAAATTCTTATAACATAAGTTTTTCCCAGCTTTTCCTGCTTTACAGGCTAGTCAGAGACAATCTAGTGTTCAGACACTCCGTTCTCCACTTTCCGCTTTAAATAGAGACGTTTCGAATTGACTGATGGAGCTTAAGCCGCTTTTTGTCGCACTGGAGTAGATAAATATAATAGCGACGATCGAACCTACAACCAATCGAGCTTGTATTCAAAGCATAATTTTACTGTTTATTTAAATAATTTAGTTATTCTAAATTATAATACATATATAATATGCTGGCAAAACCGAGAATACTATAATTCTAAATGTTAACTTTCATTTTGATTTGGCACAAATATTCTTATTTCGTCTTTGAACTTCAAAAACCTCGTTGCATACGTAATATTTAATGGAACCGTAATATCAAAGGAAACAACTGACATATAGTCGTATCATTTCTAAAATATAGATATGAGATGACTCTATTTTGAGAGGGAACGGATGCGTAAATTGTATTTTAAATTACTACCCGTTTCAAGCTCAATGGCTGCCATATCTTTCACAAAATATTGAATAATACTATTTTCGTATCTGACTTTAGCCGAGTGACTTTTAAATGAAATAAAAATGTTACAAACACTTTAATATATTTTTTACTCTACTCTTTCAGTCTACTATTGATCCTAGTATATCTCTTAATATAATATCTGTAATATATATTTATTTATATGATAAAACCTTTTTTATTTTTCCATAAGTAATAAAGAAACACAGTAAGTATATTCATGACAAAATGTGTATAGGGCCTTTTTAACATTGCGTACGCGCAGGTCGACTGATTTCCCCGCGGCTAGTGTGCGTGTATCGAGTTTCACATTAGCGCGCGTGTGTGCGTGCGTCGCGGCAGACTTCTTGGCAACGCACTCTGTTAGGCCACGTTTAGATTGAACCGTGTTAAACCGCTTTTTTATTATATATTAATAGCGTTTAATCGCCCATTACGATCCATTATGGGGTAAAGACCTCTATCATTGTAGAGCGTTGCTAGTTTTTTAAGGTCACTAATTGGTATAATCACTATCACATACGGGTGATGAGTAGGGCTTATTAAAGATAATAAATGTTGGAAATAGAATGTAAGCTATTCAAAGGTACGCCGATACGTTCACATTCAGCCTAGTTAGCTGTTTTCTAGTCTCGTTATGTTAAAGTACCTAGTTTACATGTATAATACGCACAATTTGCCTCAATTATAACGAAGTTAACCGAAAATAACCAATTAAGTCACTTTACAAGATTTAATGTCGGTTATTTGTGAATGATTTCCTATGATTTTGTGGACATTAAATTGTAGTATACTACAAAATAATAACAACATATTAAAATTTTGAAAGTAAACTATTTAAACCGATTTTTTTAAGAATGTTTTGATATTTAGTTAGTAGGCTGACTGTTTACTTTTGACCACAGAGTATTATTGTAAAGCGCTCGAAACAGTAAGTGTTAAAATAAGTTCATTTCAAAATATATATAAATCGCGAAAACCAAAGATCTTATATATAACAAGTTAGAAGTAACCAGAATCGTTACCTAAGTGTTATATTCAAAACTGTCTTTATCTAAAAGATACATCTTGTACAAATATAGAAAACGGTAATTTACATGTATTTATGTAAATGTCCAGTCCTGTACGCACCTTATGCAGCTACGGCTTTGCGTGTGTGCCACAGGCGGAGACTACACGACGCCGCAAGCGCTAAAACTACCTCTATTTGACACCGAGTTTTATTCAACGAAAATGCAATATGCAATGCTACGTTATATTTAAAATTAAACTTTTAAATGATTATGTTTTTGTAGTTATCATTTATTCTGGAGAATATATAGTTATATTATGGCTTCATACTGAATCTCGCACACAGCAGGATAGGTAGAGGGAGCCTAGTGTTAAGACACTCCGTTCCCCATTTTTCGCCAAATTCGGAGGCATTGCGTGTTAAGTGGCGTGTAACATCCTATTATTTAGACCTGAGACATATAATTGATATGTTTACAAAGTTTTCAATTTTACACCTAAATTGAATTGCATAAAACCTTTTAACCGTAACTATATATATCTTATTATAATTATAAATAAATCAAATCATTTCACGTTTTATACCGCAAATTTAGACAGACAACACCTAACGTCAAGATACTCCGCTCTCTGCTTTCCGTTCAAATTCAAAACATTACATATTTGCACATATGTGAAATATACCCTTTAAGGAAGTTTAAAGCCCTTCTGAACATACGAATACAGCTAATTGAAATTGTAATTAGTATCTAACAAAGATAAACACGCATAGAACCGTGTGTCACAAGTTAAAATTATTCAGGCCACTGACAGCTGCGACTTTGTGAACACATGTCTTTGTGTTATAGTTTTGCATTCTAAAACGAACGCAGAACGCATCCAGACAACTGTTTTTTAGTAAAAATCTATAGATATTACATTACTATTAATATATTATAGAGCGTTCTTAAAATTATTTGATGTCCAAAAAATAAAATATACTGATTTAAAAAATAGCTTCACGCTATATCCCGCACACAGCAGGGTAGGCAGAGGGGACCTAGTGTTAAGACACTCCGTTGCCCACTTTCCGCCGAATTCGGAGGCTTGCGTGTTAAGTGGCGGAACTTAACGCCGTGCTTTACCTCGCCACCAGAGCGAAGAAAATGGAAATATAATATAATGGAAATATACTGATTTTAGATATATTTACAAAGAATAAAATGAAAAAACAAAATGTTTGCAAACGACCTCTGATTCGAATAAAAAAATATGTACCCATACAAAAATTATTACGCTATGGAAAATTTAAAAGTGATTTCCGATAAAAACAATCAATTTGCAATTTACGAAATCAAGGAAGTTGCCCGCGCCCTTGACGACGCCGCCCTTCCTATATTATTGATATTATAAAACTTAATTGTTCAGTATTTATATAATTTACATGTTTATAATAAAATTGAGCCCGTCGTGTCAGTGTGACAGCGTCTGACTGTTCCTGCGATGATTGTAGCTTTGATCGGGAGAATGTCTTTATACTATTTTCATCATTTCCCTGCTTTGGTACTTAAGTAGTAAAACTAATAAAATAATTACTAAAGAACAATACATGCATTTTTTCTACATGCATTTTTTGTATAAAGTCTCCTTGATATAGTAATATGTATTTTCCGAGACGAGTTTTTAAGATAGAGCGCGTCGTTAACTTCCGCCACTTAACACGTCATGTCTCGATTTCGGGCGGAAAGAATTGAAGAATGAATTTCCTTGTGTCTACACTAGGTACACTCTGACTGCCCTACTAAGCAGGAAAACGCGTGAAGCTTCTTTATTTTTTTTTATAGCTTCACGCTGTATCCGGCACACAGCAGAGTAGGCAAGGGGAACCTAGTGTTAAGACACTTCGTTCCCCACGAACCGCCAAATTCGGAGGCATTGCGTGTTAAGTGGCAGAATTTATTCTTTATTTTATAACATTGTATTATGCGGGTCAACTTGAGCGCGAATACATGTTATCAGTTACCAACTGGTCTAGTTTTTAAAATGTTTTGAATACTTTTGTTCGTATAGGCTCAAGTCATTTGTAACTATTACGGCTTATTTAGGTGTTGGACTTTACACGGAACTTTCTATTTCACACATAGGTCGCGGTGGAAAGTTTAACATTACTTTTTAAATTATAGCATACACATATATAGTAGCATTTTAATGCTATATGAAAAATTATACACAGATTATTGTCTTATATATTTTTGAATTTGTATATGCGACGCTGGTTTAGATTGGGCTAGTTCTAATCGTCTTTGGACGTGCGTATGCACGTTAGTTAAACTAGTAAAATAATTACTAAAGAACGACACTGTGTTCGACATGCATTTTTGTATAAAGTCTCTTAGATACACCTTGATGTAGTAATGTGTATTTTCCGAGACAAGTTTTTATTAACAAGCCTTATATTAAATTATTATATAAAAAATACTTTGAGGCTCTACATCTTTAAGACAAGAATTGAGTTTGTTTCCGTACAAGCGAGGTAGAGAGATCGTGAGAGGCTTCGGTGTGGCAAAATTAATCTTAGTGGAAGCTGCTTGCGATCGATTTAATTAAGATACCTTTCACTGCACACGACAGAGCCGGACACGCGTTTCTGTTCATTGATTTCAAATCTTGAATTAAATCATTTGTTCCACGCAATTGAATTTAGTTTTTCAATTAAACTTGTGACATTATAGAAGATTGTTATGGCATGATATTAATTTATTGTTACTATTGTTATATATGACTACATAATATATGTTTTCGTTGGCCACTGCTCGTTTTTATTTTAATATTGTTTAGGATATTCACTATTACTAATCTTGTGTGATTTCTTTTTAAAATTTACGTCATGCTATTTTTTAAATAAGTGAATAGGTCAGTTAAAATACGTCGTTCAAAGAACTATTCGTTTGAGGTTTTAGTTTCAACACTATGAATTATCTGTGGTTATAATATTAATAAGTATGTTTCATATTCATAGAGATTGTAGAACATATCTCCTCATTTGGTTCTCCCTACCCTGTTTGAGGTGGTCCAGCTACGTCTAAATAACGTATTTGTTTATTGAAGATATGCCCAGAGCTTACTTTTCTTCTATAAGAGAGCATTTTTGATCAATTTTAAACAACTTTAATATTAAGCTACAATACAACATACTTATAAAATCCAGGCGCTGATGAAGCTCGCCAACAAGTTTAAGGTGAAAAGTTGGCAACGATTTCGTTTAAAAATACATAATTTCCGTTTTACGATGTCAGCTTGCGTCTTTAGTTTTTCTCTTAATCGTAATTTGTGTGGGAATGTCAAAACGGGCACGTTTCCGGTAGATTATGTTTCGAAAGCATATTTATTATGGGTGTCCGCGTCTGCACAGTCATGGTCTGATCATTATCTTGATTGTATTGATCGCATATTCGATTCCTATACGAGGTAAATTGTAAAATAAATTGGCGATTGAGGTCATTGTAGTGTAGTGGAGACAGTGTCTGGCTATAAACAGGATGAGCTATCGGTTCGATTCCCAATAATAGATTCCGACGGTAGAATAAGTATGTTTAAATTACATTTTACACACTTAATATACAATTTAACATTTAGACAGAAAGCAGATAACAGAGATCCATATATTCTCGGTCTACCATGCTATGTGTATACGGTAAAAAGTACGAAGCTGCTTTTATTCATTGAAAATTGTTATATCCACGAGTAAGGAAAAGGGAAATGTTTCGAGTGATATTATAACGCTTACTATTTACCTCATGTCTATAAAAAGTACACCTCGTAATTCCACGACACGTTACAAGTATATGGTGTTTAATTTTCATAATACCGAGCCAGTTAGGCCGGTTGCTGAACTCGTTGACAGTCGCCGCTGAGTCTCGACTGCTTGACGAGAGCTAGATATATAAGTTTAACGAGAATCTACTCAACTGTGTTAATTTTAGAAAATAATTTGATTATACATATAATGAAGACTTAATGTTTTAAATATATGTCTGTATGTCTGTGTATATATAGAACTCTTACGTTACTGAACGACAGACAATGTATAGCCGAAACTTCTGAAAACCTAATATTGATGTAGTTTCATTTGTAACTATAGGCAAGTAGTAAAAAATGATTTTAAAATTCAATTAATGCACGCAAACGAAATTAGGAGTAACTAATCGTTAAATATATCTTGGCTAACAGAATACAATAGATTTTAAACTTTTTGATTATCACAGCTCAAAACATTTAAAACAATATGGAACTATAATATTCGAGAATTTCTTTACTATGCAAAGTATATGTTCACCTTAGTACAACTTTAAAATGAAATAACATTTTTATGAAGTAATTATGTTTTTTTGTAATTAATTTAATATTAAAAAATATCAATAAATATAATATATTACATAGCATGATGTAGGAAGCATGCATTATTCTGTTCGTGTGGGCACAAATTAGTGGGGTAGGTCAGATGACGACTCGCACTGCACTAATTTCCTGGTAATGCCGCGGAGTTGGTTTACACGGCTGACGAACAACTCGATATATGTGTGACATGCACTCTAATTGGAATGTAAAGCGTATA
The DNA here is from genome assembly GCA_019049465.1 of Dryas iulia moderata. Classification (NCBI taxonomy): domain Eukaryota; kingdom Metazoa; phylum Arthropoda; class Insecta; order Lepidoptera; family Nymphalidae; genus Dryas; species Dryas iulia. The sequence goes on along the minus strand of CM032430.1, from coordinate 2,957,690 downwards.
TTTCTGTATTTTTTTTTATTTTCAAGTTATACCTACATGCTGTAAATCTAAAATATTTTAATATAATATTGGAATCTTTATGTGTATATGTATATATAAAAAGTTACTGACAGACATCGCAGAACCGAAACTACGGGTCTGGTTAGCTAGGCTATATGATGTTGATGTTTCAGATATCAGACAAATGGTTAGACGATAGATTATTTTTCTCATTGTGCTATACCAAAAAGCAGGAAGTCCCTTGATGTTTTTTGTGTAGGTATATATAGCAGTTGCTTAAAGCATATTGCTTTAAGCATTTTTAATAATAAAAAATACTTGTAATATTGCTGTGTTATTCTGAAGTAATTAAAGATTAAAGCAAAATAAACTTTAATTAATATAAATAAGGGCGGAAATCCAAACTTTTACAGAGTTAAATGAGACATAGTGAATCATTCAGTTTTTACCCGATTCCGTTTTTAAAATGTTCAATTATTGTAACCTTAGTGGTTATGAGTAAAAGAACAAATATTGTATTGTTCAATGAATGCAAAGTACTTTAAGGGTTAAGATCAGTTCAATGAATTTCGTTTTTCTAAGAACATTAATACAAAAGTCATCAATTTTAATTATTAAAACGCACTATTGGATTATTAGTATAAAACATGCTACAATATACATGAAAAAAAAAACAGAATTATATTTTTAACTTAAAAAACACGTGTAAACAATATATTAGAATACATTATTCAAATATTCAAATGAAACTAAAGATATAATAAAACTAAATTTATAGCGGTCCGTCTGTCTGTGGTGTCGGGTTACTGCCAGGTGTTCAAGATTATTTAAATTTTGTCCAAAATCGATATTTTTTTAAGTTCACCATTTGTTTTATATAACAAGACAAGATTAAGTTGCCGACATTTGATTCTTATTTAATGTATTTTTAATGGCCGTTCTTTAATATGATGAAAGATAATTGAGAAGAACTTGACTTTTATAGCGTTTTCTAACAACATTAGCATTAAAAATCAATATATCCGATTCTTTACAAGAAATTATATATTTTTTTAGTATAACTATAAATTCTGACAGTTATTACCAACAGTAGTTGTTTTAATAGTCATTTGTTTGCTGTACCTAATTGGCATGAAGGAATAACTTAAAAGTCAGAATCAAATGTTCTACAATGATATATTTATTTAAGAGGTTATTGGTTGTGAGTCAAATAAAAAATATGATAAAATAGATAAAAATTTATATATCTAAGGTTGATGATTGAAATCCCGTTGAAGTCTTTTACATAGAGATTTTATTATTTTTATAATTTGACTTTTTCTAGAATAAAAACATAGTATCGAGTATTACAAATGTTCATCTTCTATTAGTTGAAGTGAATATAAAATTAAAATGTACTAACAAAAAATACGCGGTTAAAATTTGATATTTCATTTTTTGTTACTTTCATTTTGTAATAATTTTATATTTAAAATGTACAGATAATCTATGATACATAATAATTTTTCCATCATGGTGCAATTGGACAGTATCTGACTGCAAACGAGATTGGTTGTGGGTTTGATTCCCACTCGGAAGAATTATATTTAAACTATTTTCATTTCTCCGCTCTGGTAGGACAAAGGCCAGCGTTGAGTTCCACCATTCAACACGGAATATAGAGCGCTACGAGACAGTTTTAGACTTAAAATAGAGGCCTGTCTGTTATTCGAGAAAAAGTGTGGAGATCCTTTTTTTGCTTCTAATTTAACATCAGGTGATATTTCTGTTTCATTAATTTTTAAATTAATTACTTTAAAACTTTATCAATATCTCAGCTTAATATTGCTATTTTTAAGTTCATATTTTATTTAATAGTTTAAAAGTGTCGAAATTATTTCAAATTGAGATAAGTAAATTTAATTAATTTTTTGAATTAATATGAAACTAGTTCTTACGATAACGTGAATTAGTTAAGAAGTATAAAAATTAGGCATATTTCACCGATATGTAAAATAACTTCGATGTGCGTGAAATTCCGCGGTACAACAAAGAATTGTAAAATTTTAAAGCAGTAAAAATGAAGAATGAAGAGTGTCTTGTCACTAAGTTCTCTCTGACTAAAAGCTGCTTTATTATATTTTTTACGTTGACATGCGTGGAAATTATTGAAAACATTTTATTTTCCTATTTACAGTATTTGGCTACTCTAATATGTCTGAACAAAGCAGTTTTGATATAAAAAAATAAAACGGTAACGGTTAAATATTTTGAAATATTTTTATAAAAATTGTAGATATTGCTTTGATTAATTGAATGATTAAATGCTATATTTCTATTTTTGATTTTTATTTAGTAATTGACTTTTACTTTATGTGAGGTGCAAGAAGGTAATTTGGTTTTTACGAGTTTTTGTACATTATAAATTAAATATAACATTTTATAAAAATTACTAAAATACGATTTTAAGTAAGTATGTATGTTTCCGTTATTAAGTACAAAATATAATATGATAATGTACTATTTTTTTAAGGTTTAAGTTTAATATGATTCTATATTGCATTATTTTGGCTCTATAATTGGCTGATTGTAGCGAGCTATTTGCTTATAACGTAAAGTATAAAAAACATTTTTCTTCGGTTCTCTTAGTAATTTAAAAAAATCGTCTTTTAACGCTCTCTTATACTCCAAGGGACCATTTACAAAATTTCAACTTTAATGGTTCTGGCTGTGCGTTGTCTGTCAATCACTCAGCATTTCAAGAATTTATACTTATATTATAAATGCGAATGTTTGTGTGTTTGTCTGTCACGCTTTCACGGCTAATCTACTGGTCAGATTTGGATGAAATTTAGAATGAAAGTAGTAAAAGTGACTGGGTCTAACATAGGCTACTTATTTTTTCAAAAATGAACCTCTAAAGGGTTGAAATAGGGGATGAAAGTTTATATGAAAAATCTAAACCGCCTGACCAATGTAAAGAATTTTGGCATAAATATAGTTAATAATCTAAGTTTAAACCTAGGATACTTTACTTTTTAAAAATGCGTCCCCGAGGGTTGCAATATAACGAAATAGTTTACGCGGCGAAGCCGCGAGCGGGCCGCTAGTTTACATATAAAAACATATACGATATTATAGAAATAGATACGATTATTTCTATATATTTTTGACGTTACATTGACACAGAGTTACTTTGTAACTTTATAATATATAGGCATATTAAATGTCCCTGAGAGGTGATTCACGCCAAGAATGATTGACAAGATAAACAGACAATGGTGATTACGTATTATAGCGTGTATAGAGTAAATTATACATTACTTAACTATTATGAAACGTATAAAAATATTATAGGGAAAACGGCAAATAGGTATATCTGTATACTTCATTTTTTATACATCTGCGGTGTTAAAGATTTTTTTTATAGCTTCACGCTGTATTCCGCACACAGCAGGGTAGGCAGAGGTAACCTAGTGTTAAGACACTCCTTTCCCTACTTTCCGCCAAATTCGGAGGTATTGCGTGTTAAGTGGAGGACATAACGCCGCGCTTTGCCTCAATACCAGACCGAAGAAAATGGAAATAATAAATATTTCCACTCCTCGAATGGGAATCAAACCCACAACCAGCAGTTTACAGTCACACGTTTGTGCCACTGCGCCACGACTGGCGCCAAAAAAAGGTATGGTTTTAAAGATATTTATATAATTTAGATATTCAATAAGTTTACTTACTTTTTTAAAATATCACTTATTTTTTTATTTAGAATATTATTTTTTTAATTTTTGACTCTGTCTAATGGTGCGGCCATTAGAGTGTTACTTAAGAAAACTTAAGAAAATAATCGGCTCAAGCCATTTTAGTTTGAAAATGTTCTGTAGTCATATGAGAGACGTTAGTGTCAAAACATTCCGCTCTATACTTTTATTTTTACCTCATAAGTTTTTATTAAACAGTATGTAATAAATGTGATATTAAAATAATATTTTATATTACTAATTACTATTACTATTATTTCTATAGCAATGAGATATTTGCTTTTTTTTTGTTTTAGTATTTTCATGCATTCGAGTACTCTAATGGGATCATTTATTTTTATTTTTTTATAATAGAAATAAATAAATGATTTTTACGTATCTTGTGCTTTATTTGAAAAATAACATACATTTAAAAGTACATACAGATATATAATTACGCGTTATATATGGGTATAATAAACCATCCAAGTATCAATAATATTTTATTACCTTATTTTTATTGATGGTAACATTAATTAAAGATATCGAAGGGACATGACTGATCACAAAAAGTAGGTATCAGTCAGATTACGAAAGATACTCTTACATTTCTCTAAATTCTTGACATGATATATCTTAATCTCAACTGGCGCCGATATTGACGTAACAGATAAGATCAAACAGATAAGATAATATGGGAGGTAAAATAATTTATTTTATAAATTAAAAAATGCAAGTGCATAATGCTATACAGCCGTGCAGTCCAATGAGTTTTTGCATATATGACATTTATTTTGTTTTTTACACTCAATCAATGTTAATTTCTTAGTTGGATAAATACGTAAAATATTTCTTATATTTTTTATTAAACATAATAAATATAGGGACATTCTTTTAAAATTATTATTAATAATTAAATTTTCGAATTAATCATAAAAGTTCATGGAGCACTTTTAAAACTTTAAACTTAATGTTGACTTATCTGTTAATCAATAAAGGTAAATAAACCATAATAAACATTGAACCGCAGTTACTACGGATCACACGCGAATCAACCATCTGTTGACCAAACGTGCGAGTCTAGTCTCTATCTCGAGCCAGTACAGACCAAAACCCTATGGCAAGTCATTAGGGAATATCGAAACAATCATATATTAGTGTTAGCATAGACAATTATAAATAATACTCACGATTATATCCAAAAGTAAAGAGCACAAAACACTATCCGCAAACCTTGTCGTGATACGTCTAGTAAACCCGCGTGTAGTACCGAACGTGCGTTCTATACCGCGTGTATACAAAGTTTGAGCGCGGCCGGTCCCTCTTGAAGTATATATTATTGGAGGATAAACGCTACCATTGGTCGGTCAGCAACGCGCCCGCCGCTTGACTCATTCTACGTCACTACGTGGAAAGCCTGCGAGCGAACAAGGCATACGTTTTTTTGTACCGTTGGTTAATCTAGTTTGATTTCGGTTTTTGGATTCCGTTAACGCTTTAAAAGTTTAATTTGAAACGTTTAGACTTATTTAGGTTGACCACTTGACATCTCTACTATATAATAGAATACAATTAATATTAATTGTATAGCTGTGTGTATGTATGGGCTTGTATGTATAGAGATTTAAGACCTTTTGAAATATTGAAATATTCAGCTCATAAGATTAGATAGAAAGTCTTATTTAATATCTTTTCAATACTGTTTTTATTCCACTGTCATTATTACAGTGATATATGTAAATATATTAGTTTATCAATAAAGTGAGATAAGCATCATGAGTTTATTATATTATGTACGAGATGTAGAGATATCGATGTATTTTTGTGAATAAATTTTTAAATAAGGAAAAAGTATTATATTTTTTATTTTATTTTTTAATTTTTTTAGCTTCATGCTGTATCCCGCACACAGCAGGGCAGGCAGAGGGAACCTAGTGTTAAGACGCTCCGTTCCCCACTTTCCACCGAATTCGGAGGCTTGCGTGTTAAGTGGTGGAACTTAACGTCGCGCTTTACCTCGACACCAGAGCGAAGAAAATGGAAATATAATTTCCATTCCTCGAGTGGGAATCGAACCCACAACCAGTCGTTTACAGTCACACACTTGTGCCACTGGGCCACGACTGGCCACTATTTTTTATGATTTCTTTTAATTTTTAAATTAATCATAGGACTGTCCCTATAGTATTAGTCGCTGCTTTAAAATAAACACTGCTTATACTAATTTATTTCACAGTGAATGAACAAAATGAATATTACAGATTAAATAAATAAAATATCAAATAATTTAAATTGCTTACAATAATTAAAATGAAAACTATTTGCATTTAAATATTGCGATTAAATGCAATTATAACAAAAATACACAACAATATTTACCTACAATAAACAGAGATAGGTTTATCTGAATAACGTTATGTGAACGTTATGTGGCCAGTCGTGGCCCAGTGGCACAAGAGTGTGACTGTAAACGACTGGTTGTGGGTTCGATTCCCACTCGAGGAGTGGAAATTATATTTCCATTTTCTTCGCTCTGGTGTCGAGGTAAAGCGCGGCGTTAAGTTCCGCCACTTAACACGCAAGCCTCCGAATTCGGCGGAAAGTAGAGAACGGAGTGTCTTAACATTAGGTTCCCTCTGCCTACCCTGCTGTGTGCAGGATATAGCGTGAAGCTATTTAATTTAATTTTTAAGTTATGTGAACGTTACAAGATGAGATCGCGATACAACTTTGTATTCAAGGCACTTCACCTAATGTGGAGAGAGGTGTTATTTATTGATATGTGTTTAAAGTTTTCAAAGAGAAAGCAATAAAACTGAAATCAAAGGTTGAAGTTCTGAATTAAAATTAAAATCGAATTTTACAAGTAAAATTTTAAAAGACTATATATTTTTACTTATTTATGTGAGCAATAATAGAGTTAGGGACAAAACTAAAAAAAAATGTAAAAAATTTAGAGACTGTAAATCTGTCGTGTTTAAATTAAGAAAAAAAAATAGTTTAAATTAAGATTAAATTGTAGAGTTATTTCCGAAATCCAACCATAATACTTCATAAGAAACATAGAAGATAGTAAGCGATTCTATGAATTGTTACACAGTTAACGAATCGCAACAATATCAAATAGATAATATTTAAATATTATATCAACATACTTATCTCTAGACAGCGTTCTAGTATAAACAATTGACATATAGAATTATGAAGGTAGAAAAGTATAACATAGAAAAAAATCTAAGTTTACGAGTATAGTTAGAGTGGCTCGACTGGCCACAACGAGTATAGTTGTGGCCAGTCGTGGCCCAGTGGCACAAGGGTGTGACTGTAAACGACTGGTTGTGGGTTCGATTCGAGTGGAAATTATATTTCCATTTTCTTCGCTCTGGTGTCGAGGTAAAGCGCGGCGTTAAGTTCCGCCACTTAACACGCAAGCCTCCGAATTCGGCGGAAAGTGGGGAACGGAGTGTCTTAACACTAGGTTCCCTCTGCCTACCCTGCTGTGTGCGGGATATAGCGTGAAGCTATTTAATTTTAATTTTAAAGTTAGAGTAAGTTTACTTTAGTTGCGTGGATTATAATAAATGAAATTCCGTTTATCCCGTTCCTGTACGAATTTCGCTCTGGTAGATAAAATAAAACGCGGCATTAAGTCCCACTTAACACACAATACCTCGATTTCGGACGGAAAATGGAGGCCGGAGTGAAACTAAGTCCTCTCTGACTACTCCATTATGCGGGAAAAAGCGCGAAGGTGCACTCTCACAACTCCCATACACTTCACAAGGAAGCTACATATACCAAATTGGGGCCAGTCCTGGCGCAGTGGCATGAACGTGTAAAAGTGGGGAACGGAGTGTCTTAACACTAGGTTCCCTCTGCCTACCCTGCTGTGTGCGGAATACAGCGTGAAGCTAAAAAAAAATTGTACTAAATATAGCTTGTTACCCCCAGTAGTTTCAGCTATGCGTTGTCTGTCTGTCACTCAGTAACGGAAGAGTTTTATTTATTTAGATAAAATTGACGTCAACGACATAAATTAAGGGCACCGATAAGAACCCTTGTAAGAACTAGGAAGGTTTTGAAGGATATAATATAATCTATTTTTAAAGAAAAACATGATATTTACTTAACTAATAGGTATTATGTTAAAGACTAAGAATCATGTGATTTTTACGTTACAATGACGTTTCGCTACTACTCATATACATACTAAATAAATATAATGTAAACAAAAAACGTAATTGCTGTCAGAGTGTATATACTAGAATATAATATTTAAAGTATATATTTCTTATTTTTTTTAAAAAGGACCGTATTTACTCTGTTTTTCACCTGTTGACAATTTAGAGATATTTCGTGTTAACGGCCGATCTTGAACAGCCGATCTTGCTTACGTTATCTATCTTTATCGAACAGGGGAAATACCTATGTAAAAAAATTATAAAATCCAAGAGTAGAATTAGAATCTTCTAACGTCAACTTCTCTCGGGTCCATACTATAGAACAATACCAGACACCATACAAGGTAAACCATAAAACTTTACATTTGTAAAGGAAAACTGAGAAATTAAAGAGCACTTTATAAATATAGATACGCTACGTGATTAATCGTTCCGAATATATTTTTATTCAACGATTACGGAAACAAGTATGATATGAACTGGTGTTCATTTTTTATTACTCAGAGACCCGAGAAGTAAATTAATTGTTAATTGATACCTTCTGCATCCCGAGAATTCTGTACCTACCGGTTTATCATACGATTTAATGTAAATTAAATTGATATAACAGTTTTTAAAAGTATATTTTGACATTGGGAGAAAAGATTTTGAAGCTAAGAAGTGATGAAATCGTCATTTTTTTCCAACGTCAAACCATAGATTCGATTCAATGGAAAGAATCTCCCATTAATATGTAGGACGTAGTTAACTTTCTACTAATTAGGCATATTTCTTCTTCTTATTGTGTATAATAAGGACAAGGCAAATGAATGAGTCAGTGGTAAGTCGGTAGGTGAACAGACGAGTTACAGGTGTGTACTGGATTTTACAATTGATTTTTTTTTCTTTTTTAACGCTATGACTCTACTGACTAAGGTAGGCATAGGGAACCTAATATTAAGTCACTCCATTCCCCATTTTTCACCGAATTTTGAAGGCATTGCGTGTTAAGTGGCGGAACGCAAAGTCGCGCTTTGCCTTGACACCAGAGCGAAGAAAATAAAATATTAAATATTTCATTTCCTTGAATGGTAATTTAACCAGTGACCAGTCGACTTACAGTCACACTTTATAGCTCTGCGCACGAATGGCCTAAGATTGATATAGAAGCGCTATTTGAACCTATTTCATGATATAGGAAATTAAATAACCGTTAACTTCTATGTGCCAAAAATAAAAAAATATAATTTTTTAGAGCAATTATTTCATGTAACAATTGGGCTAGCAAAATATACGGATTTATTATTAAATCACAAAGTATTAGCGGCCTTGCATACAGTAACAGCGCTCTAAACGTTACAATATTCGTGCCCGAGTTTGAACTAGAGGCATGCAGCTGACGCAACACACGTGGTCTCTTGGTATACAACTATGAGCTATTGTATCAGTTTTTAATAGAACTGACCGCGTTCCGTAAAAAGTGAATTTGTCAAGGGCGGACACTTGGTAATAGGAAATTTTATTACATTATAAGTATGCTTAGGTAGCGTTTTTTTGTTATTTTTTGTATGATATGTAGATATATTAATAGGAACTTGTCACATTTTTTTCATAATACAAAGAACAAAGCTGATTTTTAAGGTACTTTTAATAACCTAAAGCTTAAGTTATGTTAATTTAGTACTAAGATCTACATGCTACTTTAAGGCCAAAATTAAATTACTTTAAAAAACCGTAACGTTATGACACCAGACACTGATTATTTTCTAAAACATTTATGAAATAGGTACACCTGTAAAAAAATTTAAGGAATTCATGGGGAATTCCATATGAATGTTAGGGAAAATGTCATGCCCATTAATAATACGAGTTGCTAAGATATTCACTTTAGGTGTGTTAATGTTTTCTCTATAAAAATACGAGCATAACCCAATACCAGACTGAGGAAAAATTTTACGTATTAGAACTTACATTCATTGCAAAGTCGGACATATTAAACAAAATATTTTTCTATAATTCGACGTTTTACATTTTACCATCATTATTTTCAAAATTTAGTTTACAATTTTAAAAAGACAAAACTTCTTTTGTTTCTTGCAGCTTCTTAATTTTTCTCACATAGCAGGGCCTATCCTGTGTCTGCGTACAGAGAGAACCAAGTGTCAAGACATTCCGTTCTGTGTTTTTCGTCCGAAATTTCAAACATTACATATTAAATGGCTAAATTCAACGACGCGCTTTCTCTAGATAACATAGTGGAGATATAAAAATAATAAATAATTATTCCCATGAATAGAAATTAAACCCATAATCATCTAGTTTACAGTCAAACGCTATACCACTTCGCCACGATAGCCTCAGTTGTCTCACCTACTTTTATAAATTATACAAATTTGCTTATATGCGTATATTTTGGAGTCTAAAAATGTTTATTACAGAAATCAGTTGCCAGTTCATATTTAACTTATATGCTCGCATTGTATTGTACATTTCAGGCTGCCTCACAGCTTGATAAAGAAAACAAGAAATATAAATGTAATGTGATGTAGAAGTATATATGGTTATATATTCGATTTGTTTACAGTTAAATGACGTCAATGAAGTAAAGTTGTAAAAAATAACAAGCTAAAAGAGGATATACATATATAAGATACCTATGTATCGATCGATATCTTAAAATCATAATAAGCTCGTATGTGATATTTATGCTACCTGGATTTACCTGTTCGTTTTTAGTTTTTTTTTATGGTTGACGTCAGTAAAATGGGCTATTTCCAGTACTGTAGTCATCATGGAACTTTCCTTCTTAACAGACTTCCTAAGAAATTATTTGATCTCAATATAATTATCAGTGTAACGAAACAATATTAACGTTTAGATGAAGAATTTTATTGAAATTGGGTGTTCGCTAGAGACAAACTTTATGCTTCGAAAAAGTATCAAAACTGTAACATACGCGAACTCCGACAGGAAGGCTATTGGGAAGGAAATTCACATTAATACTACTGGTAAGACTACATACATGATAAGATTACTACGACTGAGCCAATTCTTTGGAGTAAAAGAGTTCTTTTTATAAAAAAAGCGTTTCAGCTTTACGTTTTTACCTTCATTACTACGAGGTATGGTAGAGTCTCTGTTCACCGCTTTCCGCCTAATCCATGACATTGCGTGTTGAGGGGCAAAACTTTGCCGTTTTGTTTCCTCAGAACCGAGATGAAAATAATTTAAATACCGACGAGTGTGAGTGAACTTACACTTAATTGCGTTTATCGGCAAACATTGCCTCATTACGCAACAATGGCCACATTCATACAAGTTATACTATTATATAAATATAATTTTAATAATATTATTCTTTATTCTGATCTTATAATAAAATGACAATTAAATCTCCATTAAAAATTTTTTAGACTATCATATTCTCGTACACGTACCTAATACTTATCATAATATTTACCTATGACTAAAAATATAAATATATAAAGACTAAATTTATTTCAAATTTCATATTCAAATATTTGATTGCAAACAGTACTTGTACTATACTACTCGTATATATATTTTTGCTCCAACAGATGCTGTTATATTAAGAATTATTATAGCGTATTTTACATCAAATATTATTTTAAAGTAAGCCTGTTTTTAGATAGAGCGTATAATATATACTATTAAGTATTTTTTTTATTAATATGCATTTACAACATGAATACATACTAATTTTTGATCTATGCTATACGTTGCATGTATATTAAAAAAATATTATTTTTACTAAGGCCATAAACGGAATAGGTTGTGGGTTTGATTTCCTGAGTGGAAATCGTTCGTGGAAATCGAGGAATAATTTTGTTTACACTGTTTTCACTCTAGTAAGATAAAGTGCGGTGTTAAGTTCCGCCATGTCTCGACTTTGAAGTGTGGATGAAAAGTGGAGAACGGAGTATCTTGTCCAAGTCTTCTCTGGCTTACCTTGGTATGCGATAAAAACATGAAGATAAGAAGGTTATTCTTTTTTTTAATTTTTAATATAATCAAGAGAAATGATAATATATACTAGCTTAAATGTGAATTCAACCTAACGTATCATATGACTAGTGACGAAGACAGATTAGTTTTATAATTGTAGGCTTCTATTTGTTTGTTGCTTTGTGATAAAATATGAATCAGTATCATAATAATAAGATAACTATGGATACTTTTAAAAAATAACAAGGCCGTCATGGCACAGTGGAACAGCGTCTGCCTGAAGCGCGATGCTTCTGGGTTCCTTTCCCACTTGGGGGAATGAAATGGCAACTTTTCGCTCGGATACCTAAAATAAAGCGCGGTGTTGAGTTCCAACACTCAACACACTGTCTTAATTTTGGGCAGAGGGTACAAAACGAAGTGTCTTGACACCAGAATTCTCTGTGACTTGGAACTAGTCGCTGCCCGCATTTTTGTTTGCATAGATTTAATTTACTGGCTCTTTCCATTAAGATATCCCTCATCCTGAAAAACGTTGAATTCGTATAAGAGTTCCAAATGTGCGCTTACAAACATTCTGTTTTATATATTTGGCTATTTTGTTAACTAAATTTTTGTTAACTCTAAGTAGTCAAGTAGTAGATTCACAACATAGAAAAAAAACCTCTGAACAGGGAATGAGACTTGCGACCCAAGCAGGCTTAAGAGCTCCTCTCTCTACTTAACTAAATTTGAAAATAAAGGCAGTAGAGGTTCCATAACTTTCCATATCATTTGCATTACTTATATAACCTAGATTAGATAAGAAATGTAGAGCGACAACTGCAAGGGCTAAGTATCAAAACATTTGAATATTTATCATTTTTATCTTATGAAATAATATTTATTTATTTGAGTCCGTCGTCGCGCATTGTGATAGCGTCTAACTTTACTGCTTACCACGATTAGTTGAAGGTCTGGCCCCCTACTCGGAGGGATGATATATTAATTATATTTCAATTATTTTCATTTATTCGTTAAGGCTCCTAAGAAAAAGCGCAGCGTTGCGTTCCGTCATTCAACCTGCAATTTCTCGAATTATCGGAGTATCGTGGTATCTGTCTGTTGTCTATAAAGAGTTGCCTGTAGCTACTAGGCATTTTCTTCCCTATATCGATATCTTTTAATATTTTTTCAGGGCCTAAAAAATGTCTATAACAAGCACCGAACATACATGTTTTAAGGTTATATACGAGTATGTTTGTTTTTTCTTTTACTGGTAAGCAAGAGCGAATCCACCATTACTGCTTTGAGCATACCCATAATATAAATTGCATGTTCACACGACTTCAGTATCACCATGTCACTTTAAAAAAATAAAAAAAATATCAGCGCAAGTTTATCAATTGCAATTATCACCGTATTTATACTCCGGCTAGCATTTGGTCGATTTTAAGGTCTGGAAAGGCTGTGACCACAACCTTTTTTGAGTGCTAGATCCGCCCCTGCTGGTAAGTCTATCAAATAATATTGCTAGTCAATTTATAGGGGAAAAAAATCCCTGAATAAGTACTGAGAATAGACGACAATGTTAGCATTTAATTATTACACTAATTTTACCCTTCTAAATATATCTATTTTATAATTCTGACGCCGCTAATGTGTCCGATGATAATATCTTTTAAATAAGCTCAATTAAGGTTTGCACGCGGAAAAGAATCACTTTGATTAATGTGTTTCAGTAATATTTCCACTCCACAGGGATTTCCTATGACTCACTGTTGTCGTTGAAAATTTGCACACTTCCTATATCGACGATAAATGGGGCAGAATTTATAAAATTTAATTTTAGTACCTTTATAAATCTTATTTAATTATTTAAATTGATTACTCAATAAAATGAAGTTGAGAATTATCTGGCTTATATATTTATATTTTGTATTAATTAAAAATCTTATACTTATATTGTTAATAACTCTTCATCTTTTACATGAGATTCCTACACTATAAATAAGTGTTTCATATGCGTATATCTATTTTTTTTTGTAACTTCACACTTTTACCACATAGCCTGGCAGTCAGAGAAGATTACGTCCTAAGTGGCGAAATTTAAGGCCGCGCTTTGTTTTAGTTGTACCAGAGAATTCCTGCATTAAAAATCGAATCACAATCATGTCGGTTACAGTCATACACTGTCCACTGCACCAAGACAGCCTTGGATCTACATAAAAATAAATAATGCTCAAATTTAAATAACTACAATAAATTTGAACATAAAAATGTAAAAATATCGGTAACAACTATATTTCAATATTAATAAATAACATATTTATATAATAAATAATAAAAATTTTGACAAATTATTTAATTACTGTCATATCGCAAGTAAGCGCTTAAAGTTTCACGTTCACAATTTTTCTACTAAGTATAAAATATGATGCAATGCAATGCTTTCAAACGTCATTGTAGCAGGTAGTTTTGTAGTTTAAGGTCGCTCAGATGTGGCCGACTGATGTAACTTTTACGTTTCGGTCCCAACGCTAATTGAATTAGAATAAGAGGTAAAAGTGCAGAGGAATGTGGGTGTGATAGGAATTTCAAAAAATATATACACAAAACAAACCTCAAATGAGTTTTATTTGTATATAAATAAAGATGAAATTACAAAATATGAGATATGCTTGTAACCGCTCTACTACGTGTATATAAAAAAGTTGTAACTCGGAAAGAGTTCTTGATCGTATCGATGGTTTGTTTAGTGTAAGAGTAACATCCTGTCGTAACCAACAATTTTAGACTTGATTATTATATTTTGAAGTATATTTTTAATCGTTACATGCACAGTTAGCTTCCTTTTTACTTGAATTTACATGAAACTTTTATGGCGTGTCTTAATTAGTTTGTTTACAAAATAAACTATCGCATTTGAACGACAAATATGTCAATTTATTATATAATGCTTTAGTGTAACCCTCCCTTAGTATTGAAAGATGAACTAAAGATATAAGAAGTCAATAAAAATCAATAGTAAATATGTTTCATTTATGAGTCTTCTGGAGTTCTGTTATAAAGTCCTTAAATAACTGTAAGATTTTAATAGAATTTTAATATAAGTTACATTTAAGTTTCAGGTGAAAATACTAAAGGAATGTGAACATGAGATTATTTTTAAAAATAAACAAAATTTTCGTTTACTCTACTTAAATATATTTAATACCAGATTCCGTTTACTCCTAACTCTAATTTCCTGTATTTCCTGTTAAAGAAAAGTGACGAGTGAAATTATTTCCCATAAGTCCTTTTAAAATGGAATTAGAAATTTGCTTTAAGAGAATCGCTTTATCGCCGAAACTTTATTAATAATGAGTAATCTCTATGTTTCATATCGATACATCATCTGGAGACTTATCTTTGCGATTTACACAAAAGTTTTACTAAGAAATTAGATAATATATCTCAATATAAATAAATTCAAGCTGATAAACCGTGATTTAACGTTATGTTTACGTTTACTTTAGTACCTACGTGAAGTTTAGTAATTACTTTCAATTATTATACTTTAGACACTGACAGGATCAAATATAATATGTAATTATATATATAATTAAATAAGTGACAGGATCAAATATAATAATGTAACTATATACCTACCCTGCTGTGTGCGGAATACAGCGTGAAGATAAAAAAAAATTAAATAAGGGTTTATAGCTAATTTCTGTACTTATTTTTGTTTAAAGTCAGTAAACATTAAATTGGTCGTATAGTAGAGTGGGCCTCTCATATTTGTGGCACAAGTGCCAGGCACTATTCCGAGTTAATCTTTTTGCTACGTTATGGACATTCGCACAGGCTATATGTAATATTAAAGAATTTCTTCACATAAATTGACAGACATTAAAAAGTGATTTCAATTCATTATCGCTGGTTTAAATTTTGTAAGTAGTATTTATAACATTCATCTTACTTTATACTTGAAAATTTATGCTTGAAAAATTAAACCATATATCAATATAAATTTTAAAATGATGTAACGTATATAATAATTGCAATGTGAGCGCATTCTTTGAAATGCAAGTTGGTGAACGGTGCAAAACGCGATATTACGCAAGTAAGCAATATACTGCATAGTGAATACTGTACACTTCAACATTGTTTTCTACTGCCACCATTTTTATGCTACGACCAATACCTGACAGTGACAATTAATGATTTATGTTGAAAAAGTCAGTAATATCAATTTAATATTTATTGAATAACCCTTTTTTAACACATATTTTTGTACACGCATATGTCAGTCTAAAGCCGACTTTTAGGCGTATATGTGGAAGGGTAATCTGTATAGTCCTTAAAATTTAGTCCATCAATTGTTAACCTTCAGATGTCCATATTTCCTAAATTTAGTTTGAAAAATAATCTATTTTACAATTAAATTAAATTAACTAATTAAAATTAAATTAACTAGGCGTTAACAGATTTATAAAAAGAAGATATTATTTTTTTTTAATATTGATGGTGATTAGGATATTCATAAGATTCCGTTTATTTATATATTTAAAAACTTACTTTATCAAAAGCTAAGTAGAAATATGTTAAATTAATATAAAAACGGGATTTACAGATATACCTTATACTTATAAATCATATCCTGAAAAGTATGAATCTTCGAATTCTTCATGCCTTGTTCCGAACAAGTATAAATATAATAATATCCTTCAAAATTTACAATTTAAAAGGAACTAATTAAAGTGCATTAACACTTAAATAAATTAAAGTAAGACGAAATAAATGTAAATAAGACGAAATAAAATTCGAATTATTTAAATTAGTCGAAAAATGCATGAATCAAATCGACATATTACATGGTGGTCTTATAAAATGTACTCTAATAATTTTGAGAAAAAATATTTTTTTTGTTTTAGCTTTGTCTGGAAGGGCTTTACGTCATCGTCTGCGCGCGCGCCGCTGGTCGTTCGTTGAATCCTGGTATTAAAAAGTAATATTGAAATATGGCTCGGTAACCACAGCTTGAATGATAGCTACTACATTATCTTTTACACGTGTACGGACTTTGATACAAACTTTATTTCATTCTTCATATGTGAATTCGTAAGCTCTTCTCTCTCTACCGCTTTACGAGCGTAAATATTTTATTGAGCAATTTAGTCTTACATTTATTTAGGTACACCTATTACTTCTATTAATTGCAATTTTGTTTTTACAATATCTAAAATCACTGCGCAATATCCTTACCAAGTTAATAAGATTTCGCATTGAATTCTCAGTATTGCAAAACTGAAACTAATGGTGTATAATGAATACCTTAGATAATTAGCACCTGCCATCAGGGAAAAATTATCAGGTGGGGCGATGGATATATCACCATTACCGCGTAAAAATATTTACACCTTGCGTAACGTAAACGATACGGGTGTTTCGTAAACTGTAAATGTGCCATGCAAGCTATCATATATTTGTCTACTGAACGAGATAACTAAAGAACAAAACTTATTTGCCGATTAATCATTTCTGCGTGTTCCGTTCATTTTAGGTCCAG
Source organism: Dryas iulia moderata (assembly GCA_019049465.1). Classification (NCBI taxonomy): domain Eukaryota; kingdom Metazoa; phylum Arthropoda; class Insecta; order Lepidoptera; family Nymphalidae; genus Dryas; species Dryas iulia. The sequence continues at coordinate 2,940,312 of CM032430.1, read as the reverse complement.
TGCTGATGTCAGACGTATTCACTTCTAAGCATGAACGTGTAATAATATTTATGGTTATGCGTTATAACAATTACGTGACTTTACGATTGTATTTTATTAAGATTGAAATTTATTACTCGGAAGATAAAGAAGTAAAAGTGATACGCCATTTGAGCTGCACAATTGCATCGTTTACGTTACGTACAATTTGCATAAGCCTGTTGGTGTTCTTTGAATTTAAGTAATTGATGGACATTGCTACGTTTACACGGAAATGTAAAGCAAACATTAGCTTCTACAATCAGCAATATGACAAATTTACGCATCGTAGATGATATTAACGACATTTAATTCTATAATTAGCTGGATAAGGGCCAAAGTCGCGCAAAATGTCGAATAAATGGGGGCGTCGAGTAGACGCGCTGTCTGCAGTCGTCTCCGCTCAACATTCTACAAATTTTACTACTAATTTCACTTGTGTCACCACCATTTCTCTTTTATAATTCTCGTATTGATAAATTGCGTATACCCAAAGGCCAATGGAAAGTTAACACCTGGAATGTTTCAATGCAAATGCAACGTGTACCAACCATTCAGAGATTCCGATAAGCGAAATGTAAACAGCTCGCTAGAAGTCGATTAGGATGACCATTCAGTTGAAATTAATGATTCTTAAAAATGTAGTAAGAAATTTATATTAATTTACTTTTATAAGTAAAGAAATAATGAAATAATCATATTTACAATATTTTTGAAAATTAAATGACCTTTGTGTTTCGGTAAAGATAACAACGAATGTAATAACACAAACAAAAATATTTTTCTGATCTTTTGAAAAATATTCTGCAACGAATGGGTCTCCGAAAATAGCTTGACTATTAAACATTTTTCAGGAATCCGTCCATCAAGGAATGCTCATAAAATTTATATCTGTTGTTTTTCTAGTCTTTGACGTGCGAAATAGAAATAGATACTTTATAGCATACAAAAACAACTAACATCAATACATGTCAGCGATGCTTAAGAAAGAAACTTTATACATCGGATAAATATTGTTACTCAATGTAATGTTCCATTATTTTTCTTAATTTTTGTTTTAATGTTCTCGTTATATTCGTATAACGTCAACATAAGCCTGACCGTGTAGGCGAGCGTTAACGCGTAATTTAAGACTGCGCTTGGGTTGTATGCCAGGCATAAAACTTCGATTTCCTCTTCCACCGCAACATCGGTCCAAAAAGCCTCTCGGTGAATCCATAGAGTGCTATGGACTTTTCTATTTAAATAGTACATTTATTTAAGGTTTGTTTTTTTTTTATTTGGCTTTCTGTCTTCTGCTATATGACATCTAACGAGGCGGGAAATATAAATAAAAAAAGAGAATAGATATTGCTACTTAAATAATTTAAATTATACAGCTCTAACATTATAATTAATATAAATGTATAGTTTGAATTGTTTATTTAAAGTTTTATAAACAGTTTTTAATTATCAATACTAAAATATTGTTTACACAAATAGGCTTTTACAAATATTTTTGAGTCGTCAATTAATTTAAAATGTCAATAATTATAAGTCCTACCAGAAGTTACTACAGGCCTGGAAGGCTGTTCTGCTAAGATGGTGGATGGTGGAAACTCATAACAGTTGTTCTTTTTAAATATACAATAAATTCATAGTTATTATTCCTCACTCTAATAAAAATAGAACCTATAATCATTCATTCAAAACGGCTAATCAATTTGCTACTGCGTTACTAGCCTCTATATGGCATTCAGGTCCATTTGACCTTATAATTTAAGAACGTGTATACAGTTACTAATGAAGTTAATCAAAGGATGGAATAGCCGATAGACACGCTAATTGTACTAAAATGTACGATACTTAATTATAAGTAAGTAACTGTACGAAAATATCTATAAAAAATTGACTAAATAAATAGCTTAAGCATAATAAATAAAGTAAATAGCTTGAGCTTCTTCTAGACAATTACTATGTGGAATATCGATGCTACTATCATAGAAACATATCATAGAGATGCTACTATCGTACAGAGAGATATTTCAGTTAACGCCCAAAGAGTCAAGAACTGGCAACTAAAGGCTATTATTATATTTGAAACGGCAGATATCTTGAAGAGGTTCGTTACTCTGAAGTGATGTCATATTGGGCAGTGGGTGCGAATGATTTTATATTGTTATTAATTCTCCGCTCTGATCTTCTGACCTTAGATTAAGCTTAGCGGTGTTAAGTTCCACCACTTAATAGGCAAAGTCTCGATCGTTTTGACACTGGTTATCCTAGTTAGTTCTGATTACCTTGCTATCCGAAAAAAGCTATAAAAAAATATTCTTAGTAAAATATTTTTTAAATTGGAAAAGGAAGAAAGAAATTATTGATTCAACGACGGACAACTCACAGCGTACCATCTAGTATATTTTATAATAATTATATCAAAAAAATACCTAAGTAAACACTTGTGTTTTTAGATTTTGTTTATTATAGACACACAAAAACTTGGCGCCACCTTAATTGAATACAAATAAATTCTACTTCACACGTAGACTTCGTACGGCCTTCAACTTGAACGCAAATTGTTTTTTTTTCTCAAAAAATATTGTTTTTGATTACTTAAACAAACAAAATATTTTTAACAATATCAATACTTATTTACAAATGAAAGTTATCGTATCGTTGGTAGTAACTCTACACAATGCAGAGCTGGTACCAACGCTGTTATACGGCAGCGAAACGTGGGTATTGCAGAAGAAGAATGAAAAAAAGATGAAAGCTGTAGAGATGAGATCTCTTCGTAAGGTGTTCGGAGTCAGCATACTTGATCGAATCCGCAATAAAGAGATACACAGAACGGCAGGTGTTGGCGAGAGTTCATAGTAAGAATGAAGAAAGATATATGAAGCAAAGGTGAGGGTAGCACAGCATCATTCGATGCTGGACGTCACGTAAAAAGTATGAGCACCCCCGGAGTGCGTGTATGAAGAGGTTGATGATAGTGGACGAGGCAAAAAATAAAGAAAGAAGTATGCAGGAATCGTAGCGTTTGGCACTCCCTTTTCTCTAACTGTCCTACCCCGTAAGGGATAAAAGGTGAAGCTGAAAAAAGGTCTACATGTATATATTTTAAATTTTCTGGACGAAAAAAAATAGAAGGTGACATTAGTAACGTATACAATAATATAGCAAAGAAATTGAAGTGAATAATAAAATTATATAATATTTAATTTTTATTAAACTAAATAGTTCACAGATACTGGTGTGGCTTTATTTTATGCTAATGAGGGAAAAAGAATTCGGACCGACCATGATTTATTTTTCGATACAAAAAAGACGAGGTGGTCTTAATATTTCTCAGATAATATGATAAATATGAATTGATATTAATATTTGACTTTCTAAAACTTGAATTTGTAAAATAAAACATAAATAAAAGCCAAAACGTGCAATATTTTAAAAGAGGATCTTTTGGTCTGATCTTATTTTTTTTACATAAAGGGTTTGAAATGTGGCAAAAATCATCTTACGTAATAAACATTGAGTAGCAATGTTCTACATCTTAATTTACCTTTATTTAGAGGAAATTTTTAGGAATCTTTTCTTAGGAGACATTTGCAAATTATGAACTTCATTTCTCTACTTACATAAGGAACATTAATACAAGAAAAAAAAATATGAAAAATTGTATTTAATATACCTATAAACGTATTTATTACTTCGATAAACATAAAAAAATAGTAAAAAATAATTATTATATTTTTAACTTTTAATTTTATCTTTATTCAACTATGACTTAATATAAATATTCAAATTTCATTTAATCTCTTTAGAATTACAACTGTTAATTTTAAAAAAAAAATGACTTGTCATATAATATGACAGAAATCATCGTCATCTTTAGAAGTACATCCGGTACAGAATATATTAGTGTGTAGTGTATAGAGTATTTAAAACCAGAGAAACTTCTAGAAATACATACAAAGAACTTTAATTAATATTAGAACGTGTGTAAAAAGTAATAAAGCACATTTTATATTAATTACGAATTTTATATTATACTAGCGACCCGCTCGCGGCTTCGCCACGTGAACTACCACTTTCATCCTCTATTGCCTATTTGGGATTGCTTTTTTTTTATAAAAGGAGGGTAGTCTATATTTGACTATCGTCACTAATTATGTTCATGAGAAAATCATCGATACATTTAGTGCAATGTCTATATTATTTGATAACATATAGCGATAACTGTTCTAGTAAGAAAACGTACGAAATCTGCTATCATATGATAGTAGATTTCGTACATATATACCATCTGGTATATAGTATTATAAATCGGTCATAATATCTTAAATAAACTTTAAGCTTTTTATTTTACAATTGTGTTACTTATTGATATTAAAAAATAGCTTTACTTGCAAATCATCAATGCAATTTGACTTTGCCTGACTGAGAAAATTCATTCATTTCAGTCAAGGAGTTTAGATCTTTCACTCTCACTATATTCTAAACATACATAAGTTTCATCCACTGTTTCAACCTCCTAGGGTTTGATTTTTAATAAAGTAGCCTATATGACCCTGCATCTTCAACAATCTTCTTTACGAATTCCCGTCAAAACATAACAAATAGAAGAGATACAGATTTTTGATTTTTTATAATAATAATTTTAATGAGTGCGGATATGTCTAATACAATGTCAACTATATAATAACAAATGGCGCTACCCATTGCAGAAAACGTAGTGACATCTGTTGTCATATAGATTATATAAATATATAGATTATATAAAGTTTTATAGACCGGTCAAATGTATATTTAATAAATGTTATGCATATTTTATTTTATAATTATTTTAATTAGTGATATTGAAACAAATTTAGCTTCACTCGTGAACTATCGACATAATTTGAATGTTTTTTTTAATTTTATTTTTCTGCGAGAGTTATGTTGAATACCGGGATGAAAACTATCCCATATGTTGCTCTAACCTCTAAGCTAACTCCATACAAAAATCATTAATTTCTACCCGGTAGATACCGATATACAAATGATTTACTTATATCGGTTTTTTATTTTTTCCAAAAAAACTACATAGGATACCGGGATAAAAACTATCCTATATGTACCTTTGGACTATAAGCTATCACCATACTAAAATTCATTCATTTCTATCCAGTACTTTTTGCGTGATTGACGAACAAATTAACAGACAGACAGACAGACAGACAGACAAAAATTCTACTGAGTGGATTTTTGGCCTCTGTTATCGATATATTAACGCACCCAATTAAAATTTTTCTGAAATTTTTCATGTACAGAATTGACTTTTCTACTCTTTTATTATATATAGAGAAGAGATATCTATTTACAGTCAGATGCTCTATAATATTATCTGTATAGTACAATATATTTTGTGGCCAGTCGTGGCCCAGTGGCACAAGAGTGTGACTGTAAACGACTGGTTGTGGGTTCGATTCCCACTCGAGGAGTGGAAATTATATTTCCATTTTCTTCGCTCTGGTGTCGAGGTAAACCGCGGCGTTAAGTTCCGCCACTTAACACGCAAGCCTCCGAATTCGGCGGAAAGTGGGGAACGGAGTGTCTTAACACTAGGTTCCCTCTGCCTACCCTGCTGTGTGCGGGATATAGCGTGAAGCTATTTAATTTAATTTAATTCAATTTATTTTTTTATTATTTGCATTTTCCTGCACTAGTAAGAAAAATCCCGGCGTTTAGTTACGCCACTTAACGCGCAATGTCTCCAACTCATTACGTTCCTTCTACCTAACTATGCGGGATAAAACGTGACTATATTAATTAATGTGTTTTAGCCTAAAAGCCAGACTTTTAATTTCCTAACCATACCAAAATGTATACAACTATTACGACAAAGTAACAAAATTTCAAATGAATTGTGTTCGTTGATTGAATTTTGTTTTAAGGCTTCCAATTAATTGCTCCATTTATTACATGAATTTTTAGTTTACTAGAGCAGGTTAATCTTGTGTCACACCTATATAACCTTAACACTCCTTGAGAATTATATTAAAAAAAGATAAAATATTTTATCTATTTTTATATATTTAATAGTTAAGTTTTTATATTATTATTTAATTAGCAGATAACTAATATACATTATAAATGTGAAAATAATCATTGACAATGGCTGCTCTGTGTATATTTTATTAGCAAATTATTTCGTCTTCAGTGCGTAACGGTGCAAAAATCATGATTGGCATATTGACTTAATTGACACATCTCATCGTAGCTGTCACTGTCAGACCGCCATGCCGCCGCCGTCGCTGTTGGTAGGTAGGTTACTGCCTAAACCAGTGATTTTGAATTTGAATGTTCAAAAGAATATTACGATTTAATGAAGATAAAAAAATATTTCTCCTTTCTACTCTCATCACGTGTTGTAAGACGTGGTCTATTGATAACTTTTAATTTGAATAACTGTTTAATGGTTTGGGCTATATATATTATTTTTAAGTTTCAAGCTGTATCCCGCACACAGCAGAGGAAACCTTGTGTTAAGGCACTCCATTCCCCACTATATTTTAATCAATATTACATTGGACACTTAATTAAAACTTTCTTGACATTAATATTATTGTTAATTTGTTCATAATCAAATATTAATTATGAACTTTAAAAAAATCACATAAGTTTTGTTTTTTATAGATATTTGATAGAGAATTGTAACTAAGCATAGTTTCAGGTAATTTTCATACAAATTTTGCAATTCAAATAATAATCAATTTCCGCTTTACAATAACTAGTTAGGAGTACAATACGATTACTTATTGTCATATAAAGTGGACATTTTGAAGTTTAAATTGAACAAGTAATTGATGATAGATCTCTTAACTGATTTTCAATACAATTTGAAAACATTGTGTTCTTAAAACTCAAGTGTTACTATATAGAATAGACTTTATTGCACACAACATAAATTAAAATATACAATAAAAATTTTTAAAAATATAAGACGTATGCAAAGGCGGTCTTATTGCTTCAAGCAATCTCTTACACAGACAACCTTTGGTGAAGAAAGGACTAATTATATAGGGGAGTGGGAAATAGCGCAAAATAGTGCATATATACAATAGTTATAGAACAAATACATAAACTTATCGATACTATAATAATCTAAAATATTTATTTTAAATATATACTGATAAATATATACATACAAAAAATAATAACATATATATTGAACAAAATATATACATAAATAGAATAGATAAATCTCTATATCTTAGAAATGTATTTTTAAAATTAATATCGTTATAATTTACCTCTTACATTTTAATTTAAAAGCTCATTGTTGGACACACCTACGCGACGCGGAAAAAAATACATACACTTAACAAAAAAAAATACCTACAAAAAATAAATAATCATTATGTGATTTCTTAATGACTAATTTTTCTACATTAGTTCCTATATTAGTCATTATTAGACTCATGAAATTTCACCACGAGACATCATTATTAACATCCTAATAGAAAGAGCGAAAAAAGAGAAAAAAAGATAGTGTTTTTGTTCCATTAATAATAAGAGTAATATTTTTTGTTAAAAAAATAACTATGAATAATCTGCTTCGAAATTACTATAATATATATTCCTTTACAATTTCCAATTGTATTGTAACAATAAATATATTTTTTTAAAATTTTATATGAGTCTTATCGCAAAAGTTGATTTTCAAGTTGTTGAAGTTATCTTTATAAAATTATATCTGAACATTTTTATGATATATTGTTTTAAAAATATCCCTGCAATAAGTAAAGTCCTTGTTATTTTTTTTTTGTATTGAAAATATTTGAAACAAATCTAGTAGACAGATAGGTCTGTCAGTATTTGAAATGATACGATAACCATAAGCTAAATCGACCTCAAATCTTGTTTGCATGGTCAACCAACTTAATCTTAATTTAATATTATGTCACGGCTATTAGCAAATTTCTTAAAATATACGTACGGAATTATATAAATATATTAAATTCCACTTCATTGGCTAATCTTATAATCAAATATAATATAAGCATTAATAAACTTTTAATTCTAAAACATATATACTGTTATTTCAATGTATTCCATTTTTATAATGTACATAGATAGAATCATACGTTTTAATGAAATCATTTTAATTGGACCCCTTTAGATTACTTTAGTCGGAAACCTATAATGATATCGGATCATCGTTCGAGGTTTTTACCGACTTAGTCATGTAGGAATAAAACAGAATAAGTTAATTAACCTCAAGATATATCTTAAAACGTTCTATTATGACATTTTAAAGCAATTAAGACCGTCGTGGCGCAGTGGGACAAAGTCAGACAGTAAAGCGATAAGTTTGAATTCCATTCTAGGAATGATTATGTTTTAATTTTCATTTCTTCGCTCTGGTATCTATGACAAAACACGGCGTTGAGTTCCGACACTTTACAAGCAATGTCTTGATTTCGGACGATTGAAATTTGAAATGAAATGAAGGAGGGGGTGTCTCGTCCCTAGGCTTCTCTGACTATTCCTCCATGGGTAAAGCGTGAAGCTACTTTTTTCTTTATTTAAAGCAATATAGGTTCTTATAGTGAGCAAAAATAGTTTAAAAATACCTAGTCATGTTATATAAATAAGTTCACTAGAATTTATTATATTAATAATTCGGAAGTGACGCATTAACTACCTATCGATAAATATGAGACACCTTTCCGAGAAGTCGGACGGGATACAATTTTTTATCTTTGGTTAAAATCATAAATCATAGAAATGTATTGGATATCATGAGCATTATTTATTTTTTTAACAGGACAGTACATAGAAATTCAAATAAATGATATATAATTATTTCTAAATATATAACATTATAGCCTTCATTCTTTTGCTATATTGGAAACCAGTTTTTAATGTACGTGTTACATATTTTATTATGTGTACCTAATACTACTTACTGCGTGTGATCTATAATACAGTACGCATTAAGCGTTCGTATTGCATAATAATCAAAAATGTACATATATATATATCCTAAAGCAGGGCTTCTTAAACTTTTGTACGTCACGACCCCATTTATGATTGCGAGTTTCTTGACGACCCCATACAAATATAAAAGAAAAATAAATTAATATTTTTTGATGATTTATATATTAGGTAACAATATACATATGAATATGAAAATATATAGTTTTAGATTTCGTTTTGAAACGCCAACTCTAGTGATGTTATGAAATGGTATATATAAATATTTGACATAAAAATCTCTCTACCCCAGAATTTTGTTACGCGACCCCATTTGGGGCCTGTCCTAAAGCTCTGTCCTAAAGCATAAAATTGTATAATTTTCGCATATATTGCATTACTTTAACGGGCCGAGAAAAGTGTGGGTGAAGTACCTAACACTTTACTTTTCGTGAATGTGACTATCAATTTGACTGAACATACATTTTGTAGTTTAGTTCTTTCCTTTTTCTCTTTTTATAGAAAGGACAAAGCAAACGAACGTTCGACACCGACACCTACTGCCCTAGGCACTCTAGAATAGCTCTCGTGTATTTTTTTTATTATCACGCTTTATCACGAATACAAACGAAAGACACTAATGTCAAGATGCTCCATCTTCTACTCCTACTTCTTTTAACAAGATTTGAATCTATAAACATCGTGTTTAAGTAACACATGCGCCATGGCGACAAATAAATACCTATTTTTAAAAATGACAGTGTTATAAAAATATAAAACAATTTTTTTTAGATTTATGATAGAAACCTACATACACATACTTGTATATTATGCATAAAAAAAATTGAAGCAATATTATGTTTAAACTACGGATACGGATAATATCGATTTTGGAAAAACTCAAAAGTTTTCAATAATATGGTATGGGTATTAGGTATCTAAATAAATCATAAAATAAATATCGTCCCTTCGTAAAAAAAATTCCGACACATACCAGTATTTTTCCGCCTTCATTGCCGATATAAATTTCCTATAATTATAAACTTAGTCTATTATAATACTAACTTATTCACGCGACTTCAGCTGCATGTAACTTTAAATTTAAGTCCTAGTACTTTAAACTTTTAAAATAACAGATTTTTAAGATGTATGACGATTTAAATAATTTTATTTTTTTTTCATAGTAATTAATTTATCTCTAAACAATATATAAAAAACAACAATTAAACATACAGATGTCGCCATTTGTTATATTAGTAGGAACTCTGCCGGCATGAAAATATGAGCACACCACTTTTCCGTTGCCTTGGTACAATTCCCTTGTTATTTGTGCGACATTCAACACAAACTATTCCAACAAGCAAATTCAATTATAAAATTTATTACTACAATTATATGTTGTAAGTACTTAAGTACTTTAATCATTAAATTCGCTGGAAATCCTTTTAACTTTGAAATGTTTTAAATAACTTAATTATTTAGTTCAATGTTTTATTTAAATCTTTATCAGGCTATTTTTAGAGTTAAAGAATTTTATTTTCCCAATACATATTAATATTTATGCATGGCTCCAGTGGTGAGAGCGCCTGAACGGTATTCAGGAGGCGCGCGTTCGAATCCCGCTGCGTTCAATTTTTTATATGTTTTCTTTAAATGTCTTTTTCAATTATCCTAAGTGTGAAATAACACTTTAAAAATGTTGAAAAGTAAAAAAAAAACATATTAATACGTTAGTTAATGATTATACTAATTTAAATTAAGTACGTATATATACCTACATCTTTATTATTGTAGAAAGATTTGTTGGAATAATTATTGTAAGTAGAATAAGCTAACGAACATATAAAACCAGGCACTAGTCGTCTCTGTTACAATGACTTTTAAATAGATTAATAATAAAGTTTATTTTAGCGGACAACTACATTCACCTACGAAAAATAAAATTAGTTGATATTTTTAAACCAGTCTTGTAGATTTATGCATTAAAATGTATATAAGATAAGTTGTTGACTAATTGTACCATTATTAGATAAAATAATTGCCCTTTAATTTAGGTAAATGCATTTACTTTTAAATGTTCATCATGAAAACTATTTTTTTTTAGCTTCACGCTGTATCCCGCACACAGCAGGGTAAGCAGAAGGAACCTAGTGTTAAGACACTCCGTTCCCCACTTTTCGCCGAATTCGGAGGCATTGCGTGTTAAGTGGCGGAACTTAACGCCGCACTTTACCTCGACACCAGAGCGAAGAAAATGGAAATATTAAATATTTCCACTCCTCGAGTGGGAATCGAACCCACAACCAGTCGTTTACAATCACACCCTTGTGCCAATGGGCCACGACTGGCCACAAACTATATAATTTAATTAACTATATAATTTAATTAACTATATAATTTAATAAATAATATTTAAAATATATAAAAAACATGACGTTGAAACGTAACGTCATGGTTATTATGCTAAATTTCATATTTTTCCCGCATAGCAGAGAAGAAAGAGAGAAACCTAATGTCAAGACACACTATTCGAAAACTGTCTTATAGTACTTAGTTTCTGTTAATGACAGTGGCGTGCCACTATGCAGCGGGGCCCTGGATCTTAGGGGGCCTTAGAGCGAGCTTAGAGAGACCCTCTAAGCGAGAGCGGAGTCCAAAATATTTGAGTGGTACTAAATAAAAAGAGAAGAGCCATACTTATAATTGTGGTCCTCATTTGAAATGTCTATTTTTTCCCATTAAAAAAGTTTGCCCACCACAGGACTAGACACAAGTCTACTGGCTTACGCCTGATTTTAGTATCCCCTTAATATAATGAAAATAATATTGGTGCGACTCTTATCCTATGTACCGGGGCCCTTGTTATCATTCAACAAAAAATGAGCACTTATATATACAAAAAATTTAAAGTTAAAAAAAATAACTCATGATATATATGACAAACAATTGCTAAACTAAATTTAAACCCACAAAATAGCCTTATATGGTCTTTCTTAATACCATTTTTATATATTTGAATCTTGGCGACAAGTATTAATAAGCACCTTATCCTATCCTCATCCTGACTCATTGGAAAGGGAATACCATTAATTACTTTCGAACACAACATATTAAGACTGTAGGAAAAAAGTATAAAAAATCTTTCCCTATTGACGCATCATTTGATCGTGTGTTTTAGAAATGCGAAGAATTTTATATAAAAAGCACAAAGAAACATTTATTTGCCGTAATAAGGAAATATGTAATTTATATTTATTTTAACGATTTAAATTCAAAGAGTTTAATGAAATTTTGAAGTTACTACTTTTAAGTACGACGACTCAAAAGAAGCACTTTTTGAATAAAGTCTATTTGAATAAAGATATTTTGAATTTTAATTTAAGTATATTTATATGGTAGTAACCGCAGAAGTAAATTTAGACCTTAACAACTTTTACCACTGTCTGATTCTATTATTTTTTAAAATGCAAATTTTCTATATTTAGAAAGAAGGTAAAGTAAAGGTTTTTTTCAACTGTCTCGTCCTGATTGTAACAAAAAGTTGAAGATAATTTGTGACCTTAATTATTATTTTACTAAGTTAGAAGTACGATTCTTTTTTTTTGGCTTCACGCTGTATCCCGCACATCGCAGGGTAGGCAGAGGGAACCTAGTATTAAGATACTCCGTTTCCCACTTTCCGCCGAATTCGGAGGCATTGCGTGTTAAGCGGCGGAACTTAACGCCGCGCTTTATCTCGACACCAGAGCGAAGAAAATGGAAATATTAAATATTTCCACTCCTCGAGTGGGAATCGAACCCACAACCAGTCGTTTACAGACACACGCTTGTGCCACTGGGCTACGACTGGCCACGATTCTAAGATTCTATAACTTCATAAGAAGTAAAATTTTTAACGAAACGAACTTTAACGGTCTAAAGTGAAATTGATTAGTCAACAAGGTAATGAAGGTCAACTCTTAAACATGACTTCATTTAGTAAACAAATGGAGATGATGTGGAAGCTTATTTACCTGTACCGGATCTACAATATTATATATTTACAATTAAACATCCGAACGACGGCAAATATCTATATTCTTAGTAAATATATATTGATATTAGATATATGTAAAAAACTAACGCTAATTAAAAACTAGGAACCACCTTTTTGCTCTGCATGCAGGCGGGAAGAGCTGAGCGAAGTACATATTTAATGTTATTAGATGTTAAAAAAGTTTGAAAAGCAAACACTTAACACTAACATAACACTTAACGTTCTACAGCCTAAGTCTACGGGCACTTTTTGCCATTTATTCCAAAACTACAATTACAATTGTCACCAAAAAGCTTCACAGCACACAAGACACTGTGCTCAATATCCCTGTCAAATTTCAGAAGTCTACTACAAATAGCCCAGGAAGTGTTAAACTACAACGAAACACACTTTTGACCTGTAAGAGCTTCGCTCAGCTCAATAATAGTATTTAATTTCTTAAAGCTAAATAGAAAAAAATAAAAGACACAATGAGAAATAAGATATAATGAGAAATAAGATATAATTTCATGAAAAGTGGTTTATAATTTTTATATTTTTTTATACTGAAAATCTATAATTGTAATTAGTCATAGTTCAACAACTCCTCATTTCCTGTTTGCTTTTGCTTGCCCTTGGTGGAAAGAACCTACTCATTATTGTCAAGATACTCCGTTCTCTGCCTTCTGCTCAATTGTGTGTTAAGTGGCGGAACTTAACACCACGGACGGTGTTATTTTAAAGGAAAAAAAATAATACTGAACAAAGTCATAGTCACTGAACAAGAAATAAGAAGTTACAAGCTTAATTTTTTGAACGTTAAATAGTCTACCACCGGTTCGCTAAATTTAATGCCTCAGACCTGAGGAGAACCGGCGCAAGAGACTCAGCGGGACTTCTGTTTTTTTTCAAAGCAATTGTTATATACAGATTTATTGCTGATAGCGTCATAAATTATATACAATAAATTGTCTTATCTAGTTTTCCTTTTATACTTCCTTAAAAAAATAGTGTTACATCCATTCTACGTACAAATTATCTTATAATTATATCCACCTACTACTATTACCTCTTGTTGTATCATTTTAAATGACTTCTTAGTAAACAAATTAAACGTTTTTATTTTATATATAAATCAAGCCTTTACACAGTACAGCGTCAAACTGTAAACGCAATTGGTTGCGGGTTTGATTTCCACTCGGAGATTTGTGATTTTAATAAAAATATTATGATTTCTCCACTCTGCTACCTAAATTAAAGCACGACGTTCAATTCCGCCGCTCAACCCATTGTCTGAATTTCAGGCGCAAAATGGAAAACGGAGTGTCTTGTCACTAGATTCTCAAGAATATAAATATAATATAATTCTCAACAATAGAAGCTGCTTAAAAAGTCGTTATATGCCTGGCCAACGACAACAATTGAAAACAAAAAATATATGTACAACAATTTGTGAGGCATCGAAGAGAGAAGAAATTTCTTATAGGTATATTATAGAGCCAAAATATATCGCGTTCTAATAAATGTCTTGTTCATATAATTTTTTTTAATACAAAGTTGTAAACGGAAAAATGTTTATTCAGACATGGCGCCTAATGGCATGGCGCCTAACACCTTAGTCACTCCATACCTATTTTTTATAAGTAACACACATACATACACACTCGGGTATATTTCATGACGTAAAACATAACTCGCGTATAAAACGATTCATTTCATAAAATGGCGTAATAAATGAATTATCATGGAGTATGAAGGAAGCGTTGCATCATGTGATATCAAACCGTTATTGCCTTGAACTAACACCATAATTCCGGATTCTACCTTACTGACTGCTTCCTCGTGTCTAATTATTATGTGACAAACTGCAATAAGTCGTAACTGTTGTATCCCTTTTTTTAGTTACTTATATAGATAACAGCTTCACGCATTTCCCCCGCATAGCATGGTAAAGAATTTAGTGTCAAGGGACTCCCTTCTCCACTTTCCGTCGAAATGTAACATATCGTATATTAAGTGGCGAAACTCATCGCTTCACTATGTCTTGTTGTTCCATTGGGGATAAATGATAAATAATTAAAATATAATCTCCAATTTCCCCCAAATGAGAATAAAACCTACAAGCGTTGCGCTTATAGTTATAGGCTGTCACTGTTACTGCGCCACGGTGGCCTCCTTGTTTCTTAGTTACATGAGGAATCTTAATAATTACTTGCCCAAACAATGTTCGTGATGCACAGTTGAGTTGGGACATGTCTGACTAAACACGACGATGACTAAGGGTTCAGATTCCGAGCAGATGAATATTTATTTTATTTATATTAGCGGATGAATATTTATTTTATTGATGATATAGGCATTTGTATATTTTGGTGTTAGGCAGATAGAACTGAAAAATTACTTAATGTAGGTAATTACCGGGTTCGCTTTGTCAAAATGTGGTATTAGTTTCAAAAAGCTAAGAACCACTACTAAGAACTACTAGTGTCTCATAGTCACTAAGTTGTCTATCCCAAAATTATAAATTTTATACATGGTAACTCGATTAAGATGGGAGAATTCAGGTTCGGCGACAGATGCTTCGATTCTCTACGAAACTAAAATAAAGTCACTCAATCCTTTTAAAATAGCAATTACCTGTGTATTACAACACTCTTTGAACTACAACACAAAAATGGATTGCAACAGAATATGTTAAACGCATTTGTTTTGCTTATATCAGTCAATCTTTGACAAAAGAACAAACTTTTAAAAAGCTATGTATGAATTAAATGTAAATCGACATATAGAACTATATTCTCTAAGATTAGGTATCTTTGAATTTAATTATCCTTTTTTTTAGTAAAAACTAACTTTTTAATTATTTTCTAATTGCCTTCATTGATCCTTACATTTAATACAACCAGTATTCAACCTACGGGCCTACTAATTTTAAAATTAACTCCAATTTTTCAAACAACAGCGTTGAATGTCGCAAGACTCGAAATGTCACGTCGTGGAAAATGCCCAATTTCTATTAAATTCAATTTCTTAAAGTTTCCAAGAAAATCAATTAACTTATTCGCTTGGCTACGTAACGAAATATAACGATACTTTTGTCAATAGAGGCCTAAATTTCCTCTGGACTTAACAATTGTGAATATAATTTTATACCCGTCTAGGGCATAATATAAAATTTTTCAAAATCAACAAACTACATAATATGTGTCGATGAATATAAGAAGACGAATTATAAGTTTTAAAATAATAAAACGTTAATATCAAAAGAACAGATTGGTAAAGGTGCCAACATCTTAAGAAAAGGTAATAAGCGTTACTCATTAATAATTATTTTTAAATTATAGGTATAAAAAGATACTTGTGAAACTCTCTTTTCCTAACGAAAAAGGAATAACAAAGATCATACAAAAAAGTGTTTATTTTAATAAAACATACCAAAAAACTTTTTAGTCTTAACTTAGACTTATTAGTTGGGATGATATAACAGCTTACACTCATAGTACAGTCAGCAACGAAAGAACCCAGTGTCAAGGCACTCTGTCATACACTTTCTGCCCGAATTCAAGATATTTCTTGTTGAAAAACGAAACCCTACCGCGGTAGTTTTATAACATCCATACTTATTATAAATGCGAAAGTCTGTCAGTTTGTCTGTCACGCTTTCACGGCTGATATACCGGTCCGATTTGGATGAAATTTAGAATGAACGTAGTAAAACTTACTGGGTCAAACATGAGCTACTTATTTTTTCAAAAATCTACCTTTAAATGGTTGAAGTGGGGGATGAAAGTTTTTGTGAAAAATCTACACCGCTTGACCGATTGTAATGAATTATGGCATAAATATAGTTGATAATCCAATGTTAAACAGAGGCTAATTTATTTTTTAAAAATCCACCCCCGAAGGTTGCAATACAACGAAACAGCTACGTAGTTCACGTGGCGAAGCCGCGAACGAGCCTCTAGTTGTATATAAAAAAACACATTTTCAGAGTGAGGATGAAACCCTATTGCGCTTACAATCTATCTCTACCACGGTAATATATTTATAACACATTTAATTTTTTTTTTTTTTTAAATATAAAAATATATATTTATATTTTTTTTAATTAAAAATGATATTTTTTATGTCGTATAAATAAAGAAAATACAATATTATTAAGTTATAATCATATTTTACTAACTACTGCCATCTATTGAAAATCCATGGAACTACGACACCAAAATGATAACAGAAGACGCATGAATGAAAAGATTGCGTGGAATAAAACTGACAAGTGACAAGTAAACTTTAACTTGGATGAAAGTTCAACAGCTGATAGCGCTGGGTCGAATTATGAGTAATTTTATACGATTTACAATATACATATACTAAAAATATTAAAATAAAGACAATTGTAATATTATCGCGCTTTAGTCTTAGCCGTGTGGTCTTTATGTACGTATTTATACAGTGATTTTGTTTTTGCAACTTATTATAACCTCAAACTGTAAACAATAATAAAGGTAAGTCAACATGGATTATTATACCGTTTTCATATTATTCTTATATCGGTTATGAAGATTTTGGAAGTATTTTTTGTATGTTATGTTGAGATTTAATAAAGCATTATTTATATAAAAATTGAAATTAGAAATCATTTAAAATTATTTTAATTTGACATGTAGAGTCAAAGATTATCGTACATATACTAGTTACAACCACTTTAAGTGATCAAGTAATCCAGTTTTACTAATTATTTAATAACCACTGATTGTAAGATGTAAATATCGGTTTCATTACAACACAAATTGTGGTAGCAGTTAGGCAGTGCCTTTAATCACATTACAAAAACGCGATATATCTTTCATATACAAAAATAACTTTTTTACAAGCAAGAAAGTAAGTAAATTATTTAAGTAATATTTTAAGGATTTTATGTACCTAGGTATATAATATTTTTTATAGTTATGTATATATAACAGTTACTACTAACATGAGCAACTGTCCACGGTATTAAATTCTATTTATAGATAATTCAATCAAGTTAGCACTATTTACGTTGACTGGTTCTTTACTTTATGTCACATTTACACCTTTCTTTTGAAATATTATGCAATTTTGTATCAATTTACTTAATATACAAAGTAATTATGTACAAATATTTTTATATTAACAACTTACCTCAAAAATATTTAGCACTAGAAAATGCAAGCAGCGAAACGTGTCATAGAAATTCTAAATAACACACCACTATCGATTACTATTCACTAACTATTCTTGTTCATTTAAAACATAATCCACCTTACACTAACGACTTCTAAGACACTTACCTAAAACGTTATCGCATCAAGTAAATGGAACTGTGCGACTGACTGAGCGGCAGAGCCGGGGAAAGTGACTCCTTTTTCTTTACACTCGATGCCAGACGTCGCAACGCAGGCATATCCGTTGCAATGGACAACACAAGAAATCTCTTTGAATGTACACCTTTTAACAACACTGCATCCTCAACACAAAGCGAGTAAATAAGAAAGTTACGGAGAACGGTTTCGTTATCGTTTTCGATATTCACACAAATGCATCGTTCGGAGCCGACGGCGTGCGTCGGTCGTCGCCGCGGTAATCTCCGCGAGTCGATCCAAACAGTAAAGTCGAACCCACGCGAGGATGTGAACAATAAAGTAGAACGTTACACGCGATCACGGAAACGCCGAAACAGTACTTTTAGCCTTTCCAGATGGACGTGAGACACGGTTACGTGGTGCAGGAGTGAGAGGAGCGGGCTCTTAGCATTGACTGGACGCGCTTGGACTACGCAGGATGCGACCCATTAGGCAAAAGAGCGACCATTATTGTATTGTCGTGGGCTTATCGTAACGCTTGTGTCTCCTTATATTGCTGGGAGCGATAAATGTGAGCGGCATTAAGAATTTGGGTGACAAAAGAATGTCACGAACAGAATTTCCTGTCGTCACTGGTACTAACCTCAATAGAGAGATTTGGGTTCATAAACAGTTTTAACGAGACAATTGACAATCGTCAAAAGTAATTAGACAGTCATTTAAAATCTTTAAGTTTATTTATGACTAAACTTAACATACAGAGCACCGTTACTAATAAGATAATTAGAGACGAAAAAATAGAGCTGTCAGAAGGGACTAATAAAGTCACGGGACCGGATCCAGGATTACTCACGCTCGTTTGCTCAATTGGAGAGTTAAGTACCAACCAAGCTCTGAAGCCGCTCATTTCCGCCGTTATTTCACACAGGAACCAAAGGGAATACATGACTGGTATAATAGATAGAGCATGATATTATCTTATTAATTCTTTGCCACCCACGATGCGCTCTTAAGACCTAAAAGCATTGAACATGCTATTTTCATAAATCCTTGTGCTAATTCTGAGATGTTCCGCATAATTCTGGTTTGGTTGAGATATGCAAATAAGTGTTAGAGGTGACAATGCTAACATTGAGATATCAATCTTTATACTTGACATATACCTACAGCAAGTTGTCTAAGTTCTCTTTAAAGAATATCGACGGAAAATATTAAAATCTAACTTATGTAGACATTTTGTTATATATATTAAAATGTTAAGTCCTGCTGACTTCTATGATCGACATGATAAGTTTGAAGCAAACGCTTAAAAACTAACATGCCAATGAATTCTCAGTCGTTTTCACCGATAAATATATAAAAATCTAAATTACGACACTATATTTATTCCAATTAATCGTAGACGAAATTTATTGCCA
Organism: Dryas iulia moderata; assembly: GCA_019049465.1. Classification (NCBI taxonomy): domain Eukaryota; kingdom Metazoa; phylum Arthropoda; class Insecta; order Lepidoptera; family Nymphalidae; genus Dryas; species Dryas iulia. The sequence continues at coordinate 2,920,594 of CM032430.1, read as the reverse complement.
AAAAAACAACTGCTTCAAATTAAAAATAGTAATACAAGTATATTTCAAATGTAATATTCATTCCGCTGGGTAATAGTAGCTACAGTGATATGTCAACTGACCTGTAGCGGGTAACGGTGCCACCCAACCGCAGAGGTCGCGCCTCCGGTCACACCACATTTCCCACCAATCGTCACTTTTTATACACCCATGTGTGTTATATACGTAAGTATAGAATACACTTGCGTGTGTTCTGGTATAACATTTTCACTTGTTATTTAATGTAATATTAGAAATTAATTTACTTTTTCTTGAAAAAGACATTTAAAGAGGCGCTCTCACCACTGAGCCATGAGTTCGAATTTTTATACGTTTTCTTTAAATGTCTTTTTCAATTATCCTAAGTGTGGAATAACACTTTAAAAATGTTTAAATTTACTTTTTCTTATTATTTTGGATTGTATATTAAATTGAAAAGCAGCTTCACGCTTCTTTTTCTGTATAGGCAGGAGTCAGAGAGAAATTAGTGTTAACATTCCGTTTTTTTCACTTTTTCCCCGAAAATCGAGGCTTTCTGCTATTAGTAATGGTTCTCAACGCCGTACTTTATCTTATCAAAACACACATTCTCCCGAATAGGCGAATAGAGTAGTCAAAGAGAAAGAGTAATCAAGTGTCCAGATACTTGATACAATCGTCCTCCACTTTTAGCCTGACATCGAAACATTGCGTGTTAAGTGGCAAATATTAAAGCCTCGGTTTATCTTAGGTACCAGAGCGAATTTATTAGCTTCACGCTGTATCCCGCACACAGCAGGATAGGTAGAGGGAACCTAGTGCTAAGACACTCCGTTCCCCACTTTCCGCCGAATTCGGAGGAAGTATTAAGTAAGTGAATTCGTGTTAAGTGGCGGAACTTAAAGCCGCGCTTTACCTGCGATACCAGAGCGAAGGAAATGGAAATATTAAATATTTCCTCTCCTCGACTGGGAATTGAACCTACAACCAGTCGTTTACAGTCACACGTTCGTGCCATTGCGCCATAACTGGCCGAAATGGCTGGAAATGAAAATAATACATAATTAAACTCCCTTGTATGGTAATCGAACCCACAACCATCGCGTTTGCAGTCAGACTCTGTCCCACTGCGCCACGATAGCTTCATCTAGATAATATTATAGTACCATTAAGTTGTGTTAATTTAGAACACTACATTGTTTCAAGATCGATATTCAGGTTCATAGATCTAGGTTTAGGTCACGGTGACTGATGCAACGCGTGCCGTGATCAGATTTTCTCTAACAAATAACATTTATCGTTAATTAGTTAAAGTCAACAAATAATACAAATACAAAGAAAACTTGAGAGAGAATATTGGTTTTATATTTAATATATTTTAAATTGCATAAGTGAAGGCGTCAAAAAAAATAATTATAGTTATTGTCTATCAAAATATAATATGAATTGAAAGCAGAGTACGAAATGTCAAGACAATAAGTTTTCTCAGTTCACCCTATTCTGCGTGAAAATTCGCGAAGCTGGCTTATTATAAATGATAATATTTAACCAATTGATATTTTAGCCTAAATCCTGGAGTTAGATCAATACCGTAACACCTGCGCCTAAATTTCTTAAGCAGCACGTAGAATTTAACTGTGACAAAAGTACTTGAAATTATTCTTAAGAATGTTTTTAAGTGTGATTGACACTTTGGGCGTGAAAAATATGTTAAGAAAACCAAGCGAGCCAACCAATAAGCCAAGCGTTGTCAGAACTCCTGAACGGCTTCCAAGAGGCGCGGATTCGAATCTTGTTGCGTTAAAATTTTTGTACGATTTCCAAAAATGTTTCTCATAATACTACATATAGTTCAAGTTACACATTATTAAGTTATTGACTTATTTCCCTACTACTTACAATAATATTAGCATAAGATAATGATTTTTATAGTGTTAATTAAGCTTTTATTGTTTTAATACACGTAAATATTCCCATTTAAATTGTACTGTCTTTCTTATCATTACAAATATGTTATCATGACAGATTCTTTGCTATATCTATAAGTTTATTTTTCCCTATAACGATTACGTTACAGTTATCAGTATAATATATTCCCTCTGGTACCTGGATAAAGTGCGGCGTTGAGTTTCGCATTTCGCACATTCTCTTTTCCCCGAGCGGTATTCGAACCCAAAACCGAGATTACGCAAATAGTACTCACTGTGCCACGTCGGCCTTAAATTCTTAACTAAATTATTTTCACTAACATAGTATTTTCATTTGTAAAGAATTTTTGTAAAATTTATTTCGTTTATATTTATTTCTTAGTTTGTTTCTCAGTGTAGAAACTGGCACGAAATTTCGCATCAGTTTAATAACCTTCGATAGCTCAGTTGGTAGAGCGGTGGACTGTAGAGGTATATATACGAAGTCATCCATAGGTCGCTGGTTCAAATCCGGCTCGAAGGAGTTTCTTTTTTTATTTTTTTTTCTACCTCTTTATTTATTTTTTTTTTTTTTAATTACTTTATATATATTTTTATTTTAAGCTTTATGTAACTTTTTTTATCTTTTCCTTTTTTTTTTAGAAATGTTTTTTTTAAACTTATATTATTTTTATTTTATATAAGTTTTTAAATGTGAACTATGTACATTTTTTTTATTCACTAGTATTTAGTTTTTTGCGTTTTAATGAGATAAATTTAATGTTACAATTCAAAATAAAATAATGTGCTTGAACTTACAAACATACCTTATTTTAAAATAAATATTAGAAATTCAAAATAAAATAATGTGTGGACTTGAATTACCAAAAATAAAAACATTATTTATAAAAAAAAAAATATACTGTTTCCGCCCGGGATCGAACCGGGGACCTTGTGCGTGTGAAGCACACGTGATAACCGCTACACTACGGAAACATGTCTGTATTGTCCGAAATATCGGCTCATATACGAATAACAAAATGTATTTATATAAATTTACTTATATAATATTATTTTTATTTTTACTTAAAATAACTTCATATTTTACAAGTTTTTTTTACTAACTTGCAATGTATATTTGTCAGTTTGTTCGAGTGCAAGCTGGTAACTTAATTTTGAAGCATATATTCTTAACAGATTAAGCAGAATTTCTTCAAATGCGTTTAGTTTGGTTTACGGTTTAATGTGTGACATTTTCCTAAATCCAATATGACGGAACATCTAAAATAGCTGATTAGTTTTTTCAAACGAATTCCTATAATACGGATAATAAAAGAGCTTACTGATGATAATTTGAAAAAGCTTGATATTTTAATTTATCTTACTTTTAATTTAGTGTATATTATACATGTCCAAAAATATTTTGACAAACTTTATGAATTACAGTAAAGTAATTATTTTTTTAACTAATAACTCCTTATTGGCCCAACTTTAGATTTTGAATTGTACCGTTTTTTTTTTTTTTTTTTTTAATTGGGAAACTCTGTTAATGGGCTCACAGGTGCCCATGGCATTTGTTAGTATAAATTAGTATTAATTTGTATTATCTTATATTTAAAGTAATCTAATGGTGATGTCCATCACTGACCAATTGTAAGCGATTTTTTTTTTGTACCGTTGACAAATAAGAAATTATTAAATTAAATAAAAAAAATAAAATTGATGACATTACTTACCTTTGAAGATGCAGTTGTCTTGTAAATTGAAAAAATGACACAAGGGGGTAGCGCCTTCGACGACGGCGCTGTTCGAACTTTGTCACCATAAAGCTTGTTCATCTTTTATACTAGAACAAATTACACCCTTATTGACCACCCGCTGAATAGAGCTCATTACAGCGAGGGTGTGTCTTATGTGCCGCAAATTTGTAATTGTCTCGCACCCTATTTTCATATTATCTTAGAATTGTAGTATTGTATACATTGAAGATTTAGTTTATATTTTTTTCTTTTATGTAGGGGCCAAACGTGGCGCAGTGGCACATACGTGTGACTAAACGACTGGTTTTGGGTTCGATTCTCACTCGAGGAGTGGAAATGTTTAATATTTCCATTTTATTCGTTATGGTATCGAGGTTAAGCGCGGCGATAAGTTCCGCCGTTTCCGCCTAATGCCTTCAGAATTAGGTGGAAAGTGGAGAACGGGATGTCTTAACACTAGGTTCCTTTTGCTTACCCTGCTGTGTGCGGAATACAGCGTGAAGCTAAAAAGGGGGGAGGGGGGGGATGGTGGGTAGGATAAGCAGAAAAAACGGAGTAAAACCCCTTCTCGTGTAAGCTAGTTACACATATGCAAATTTTACTTTTCAAATGACACCGGAACGTTTAGCTTTGTATCAAAAAAACGAAAAAAAATACTCAATTTTCTCCAGTCGAATACGGCACTGAATACAATCTTAATTTGAAAATACATCATTTTCCTATTGCAGTTCATAATTAAAAGTTTATAGGGAACAGTCTTAACAAATATGAGCCTCACATATTTTCCTGTATTACAGGGTAGGAGAAGAGAATCTAGTGACAAGACACTCCACGCGCGAGTTCGTGGTATTGCATATTAAGTTGTAGAACTTGACGCCGCGTCATACTTTATCTTTTTACCAAAACGGAGCAAATAAATGTAATTTATATATTATCATATCATGGGAATCGAACGCACAACCGATCGTGTTTAAAGTCAAACGCTGTCCCACTGCGCCACTTGGGCTCACTCAAATAATAAGTCATGCAAAACCAGAAATGGTACGAAAACATCCAATATTTATCATTTCTATTACTGTATGGTTATTTTTATAACGTCAGTGAGCAGTTATTATCTTGAAGATGAAACATGTGCGTCGGTAATTTGTTTTCATAGCTGAATGGACTTTTAATAAGTAGATACTTATAAACTTTGCTACATATAATTAATTAATTTTTAATTTTATAGAACTGAATTTAGAAATATATGACTGAGCCTAAGAAATATACGACTAACTATGATTCCGACAACCGGAAAACAAAAAAAAACGAAATTTACTTAAAACTTTAATTAAAATATATAATTATAAAGTAAAACTTAGTCTAACGATCCATATTAGATCTGAATTATAATTATTTTTTTATTATAAATTTTGTATATTTATATATTAAAAAACGCCGAATCTCAATAATAATTAGGGTCGTAGCGGCGCCTCGAAGTCAGACTAAGTTTGTTTTGTTTATAAATATATTTGTCTGACGTTCATATTTTTTTATTACATACATTTTAATAATTGAATATGTATATTTGCTTTACATTTAAATACAGACATTACTAACCAATACTCAATTTGTTTTTTCTCAACAAAAATATATATCCACTCCAGTTTCTTTCCATAATCGAGACAGAACTTAACGCCGCGGTCGGTCATAGATACCAGAGCCTCGGGTCGGTCTAAGAATAAATCATTACAAAAATAACGTATAATGTATAAAGCAAAATGAGTCAATTGAAGACAATTTAGTATTTACCACCGGAACGGGAATTCTAACAACGACGGCTACTCTATATATAGTTGCATAAGTAATGTTGACTACCACGGTTTTAATGCTGGGCGTAAACTCCTTGTAAATGCTGCGATTAAGATTCATATCGTGCTAGTAAGCAAAAGATATGTTAAGATGACCTTATACTGTACTTCATCCGGTATAGAAAAATGTTGTATGTTATTTTTATATGAAGATATATTTAAAATTTGAAACCATCTTGGCATAGTGGCTGTAAACGTAAATGGATGTGGGTTTGATCACTACAAATACATAAATTATTCGAATTTTTTCTTTGATAAGAGAAAGCATTAAGTTTAACTACAAAACTCATATGTCCTGATTTCGAGCGAAAAATAAAGAACGGAGTGTCTTAACACTCTGAATACCCTGTTGTGCGTAAGAGAATTAATTTACTTATTTTGAAATGTGTTAAATTAACATACGGGACGGGTCAAAGAGACATTAAACGAAACTCCTTGACATTGCTCGCTGATTGATTGAACTCAACCCATAACTGTATATCCAGACATAAATATCTGTAATATGAATTTAAGCATTTCCGGAATGTCTTGTCTTAATCCTACTGCAAACTATATTTATTTATATTTATTTGTTTATTTATTATAGCTTCACGCTGTATCCCGCACACAACATGGTAGGCAGAGGGAACTCAGTGTTAAGACACTCCGTTCCCCACTTTCCGCCAAATCCTGGAATTGGGCATCCTGGCATTGCGTAATAAGTGACGAAACTTAACGCCGCGCTTTGCATGGACACAAATGTGAAAAAAATAAGGAAATATTAAATAATTCCACTTCTCGAATGGAAATCGATCCCGTTCCAGTCACTTTACAGTCACACTTTGTGCCTCTGCGTCACGACTGGCTAGATGTTTATTTACTGTTTTTTAATATTTTTTTCAGTTAAAATGGGTGTCGAAGGGGTGATGGTTTCTTATAATTACTCTGATGACGGCGAGCTAGCGAACATCCTCACAGTGTCAGCTTCCGGTATAAAATTTTCTAAACGCTGGGTGTTAACTCATGGCTCGATATTATCACCGTTAAAAGAAGCAAACATTATTAAGAACGCCAGAGGAAGGCCTATATTGAACGAGGAATTCTACGACAATCTACCTGAAATATATGTGACTTGTGAAAAAGGAAAATCTAAAGTGCCAAATGTATATGAAAATATTGAAAAACTAAGCAGGGAAAGGAATTTGGACAATGATATAGACTTCGAACACAGTAGCTATCAAGTGCGCGTTCTCACTGGGAGGTAAGACTGGCTTTAAAAATATATGTGTAAGAATTAATATTATTATTAAACTTATGTTATTTCCTTTTTTATTAATATTTAAAATTATTTACTTAAACAAATCAAACAAAAAACCACTATTCGTAAGGAAGTCAATGAAAACTATTGGACTTCTCTATAAACCTATATAATTTAATTTAAATAACAAAGTGAAAAAAATATAATGGTACTTTCCAGTTATTAAACTTTTCATTGAACTGAGCAATTAATTCTATAATACTCGAGGCCTTCGAGACTAACTGAACAATGTCTGATTTTAAAAGTGACTGGTGGAGGTTCGATTCCCACACGCGGCAATGACTTAATTCCATTGTTTTTATTTCTTCGCTTTGGTGAACAAGAACGGTGGCTAAGCACGGCATTGAGTTCCGCAACTTAACACTCTTCTAATTCGAGCTTCTCTATGCCTATATTACAACGTGGTAAAAAGCCTTAACATAAAAAAATCTATTAAAATAGATATTTTTAAAAAACGAATAAAAAATTGACAACAGTGGTATTCGAACTCGCACCTTTTGGAAACCGTGCAAGGGCCCTGCTAAGCCATGTGTTCAAGCAGTCGCGTTACATTCACACTTTGGAACGCCTGCGTTGATTTTACAGCGCTCAAATTTTCATACGTCTTATAAAAATGTTAAAAGTAATAACTATTATTTTTTATTATTTTTGGCTTCACGCTGTATCCCGTATACAGCAGGGTAGGCAGAGGGAACCTAGTATTAAGACACTCCGTTCCCCGCTTTCCGCCGAATTTTGGAGGCATTGCGTGTTAAGTGGTAGAATTTAACGCCACGCTTTGCTTCGATACCAGAGCGAAGAAAATGGAAATGTTAAATATTTCCACTCCTCGGCTGGGAATCGAACCCACAACCAATCGTTTACAGTCACACGCTAGTGCAACTGCGCTACGACTTTCCCCTAATAACCATTAGATGACTATTATTACGAAATTATTGTTTTTTTTCTAGAATATGCCACGTATGGCAATGTCCAGTGTTGGACCGGTGTGTGGACGACATACTGTACAGCTGGACTATCGGACACCGCGACGGAGATATGGAGAAACAGACACAACTTGGCAAGGCCTTACTTTCAGTTTTTGTTCTCGTTGACTTGGAAAGTGATAACAGAAGTAAGTATTTTTAAAAATGTCAAAAAGTATTTTTAAAAATATGTTTAAAATCCCTATTCGAAAATGATTTGCTATACAGCACTCGATTTAATCTATTTTGTTTAGAATTACATGTAATTATTTTCGATTTAATCTATTTTGTTTAGAATTACATGTAAGTATCAATTTGTATTATATATTATTTTCTGTGGCCAGTCCTGGCCCAGTGGCACAAGCGTGTGACTATAAATGACTGGTTGTGGGTTCGATTCCCACTCGAGGAATGGAAATTATATTTCCATTTTCTTCGCTCTGGCGTCGAGGTAAAAGCGCGGCGTTAAGTTCCGCCACTTAACACGCAAGCCTCCGAATTCGGCGGAAAGTGGAGAACGGAGTGTCTTAACACTAGGTTCCCGCTGCCTACCCTGCTGTGTGAGGGATATGGCGTGAAGCTATAAAAAAAACAATTTTGTATTGATAAAATTACAATTTTGTATTGACACACACATACATATGTGTATAGTAAAGGGAATATTCAATGTATATTTCTTGAAATTGATAGTTATGTTTTTCTCGTAGATTGTATAATACACTATTAATTGTACAATACTATTATATAATATTATTTTACTTATTTCATGTATTGCTAACCCATTATAAAAAGAACATTTGCTTTTCTGAACTTCGTCTTCAAACCAAATCCAATTAATTTTATACTCTATTGTCCGAATAATCTTTGGATTTTTTTAACGATAAATATAATAATTTCAGGTTTTAAAACACTAAGGCCGCTGTCTGAGCTACTAGACATGGTGCGACCTCCTCCTGAACGAGGGACGAGCATACAAGTACATTCCACTCCTTTTGGCTGTGAGGTATGCAACGTATTAGATAATTGAAATTAAAATTAAACTGTTTCATTTTTTTACACTCCGTAACATTCCGTATTGGGTGAAGGAACTCAACGCCGCGCTCAGTTTTAGGCACCAGAGCAAAGAAATGAATTTATAAATATAATCATTCTTGCGATAGGAATCGAACCTACAACCATCGTATTTACAGTTTATGATGGTCTTACTTCCTTAATTATTTTATATAAAGCTACATATTTTGGTATTCAAAAACATATTTTAGAAAATTCTCCGTTTCCAACTTTACACTAGGCAGGTCATAGGAAGACTTCTAAGCGTGTATGTAAGTAGTATATTACAATTAATCCGGCCAAAATACTTTCAATTTAAATGTGTAAAAATCGTGAAAACCAAAGATCTTATTTTTAGAAGCAACTAAGTGACACATAAGTCTGTTTTGTGTCATTTCTATTTTTCCTTTTGCAGAGCACCAAACACCTAAGTCCATCTTAGTAGAATGATTGCGAAAGTATATAATTTTTAAACAAAATTTCACCATCAAAGTGGCAAGGATCACCACTCTGGGGAATCATTATATATAAACTTATTTTTGTTTCTACGGTGTTGTATCAAAGAGAGGAGAGCGCGGCGTGGGCTTCGCCACGAAACATGAAAAGTCTCGATTTCGGACACGAAGTTAAGAAAAGATTGTCTCTGACTAGTCTACCATGCGCTTTTCTTTTTTTTTTATGGAATAAAGGAGGCAAACCAGCAGAAGGCCCACCTGATGTCAAGTGGCAACCTTTGCCCATAGACATCCATAACATTAAAGTTATGGATGCGTTGCCAGTCTCGGGGATGTAGGACAGAAGGAGGGAGAAAATATGGGAATTATGGGAATAGGAAGAGCTGGCTTACATGCCGTCGAACTGGAACACATCATAAGATGTTTGGCGGTTCGTCTTTGACACGATAGTGGTCGCGAGCCAGTCGGACACCACCAAGCGAGCGCTTGAAACCGTGTAGCTAAAAATCTTTTACCAGACTGGTAAACGATTTCCAGCCCTTTACGTTAGTTTCAGTAGACATCTTTTATTAATTACTAGTAGTAATATTACTTAACCTTAAGTATTGTCTTTTTTATTATGTTAATGTCAGTCAATACCTTTTAATCTGTTATCTAGTATATTAGGTACACATTTCACATCTCGTTTTATTTATATTACAAAATATGATATAAGCACTTAACCTTCTTTGTTATTGTTCTAAATGCAATTTTTATATAATAATAAAAACTTATATTGCAGGTTTTCCTAAACGCAGTAACTCGTGGCGCAGTATGCGGCGTGGTAGGGAAGCGGCCGTCGCTTTTACTCACTGACGCCGCTACAGCTTTGGGGTCTGAAGGCGGGCCTGTGTTCACTGAAGGACCTACGTAAGTTTACTAGCTGACTTAATATATAGTTTGTAATTATCATCTCTCTTCGAAATTTCAAGTTTGTTGTCGAAAAATTAACGACTTGCGTACAAAGTTGTGAAAACTCTTAGATTTACTTTATCTGGTTCTGTTGTAATGATGTCTTTTAGGGAATTACACAAATTATAATTTACCTCTAAACTTGACGACTTTAATGTTGAAAAAGACATTTAGAAAACATATCAAAATTTTTGAACGCAGCGGGATTCGAACCTGCGCCTCTTGAAAACCGCCCGCGCGCTCTGACCCAGTGCGCCATACTTTCAATAGAAAGCATGTCGAAATTCTTATACTCTCATTACAACTTATTTTTGTACAACAAATACGAGTTGCAATAAACATATTAGAAATTCGAATCCCACTGCATTGAAATTTCATACGTTTTTCTAAAAATGTGTAAATAACACCTTCAAAATGTTAAAATATTTACTCGTTGTCAACTCTTTCTTTTTCTTCTTTAGATTTCAAGTTCTTTTTCTTCTTTAGATTTCAAGTTTGAGAACCTAGATTTGGTTCTGTTATAAAATTCGTTCTTAGCGGATACATCTACTAACTATAATCTACGTCCTTGTGTGCAAATTTTGGTTTTGTCAGTCAAACGTTATTCGTGATGAATGATGCGGTTGATGTGCATATTAGTTCCGCGATATATATAGATAGCGAGATAGGCAGAGATAATTTAGTGTCAAAATACTCCGTTCTCCATTTACTGCTTACTTTGAAACATTGAATATGTTAAAGACATTTAAAGAAAACGTATAAAAATTTTTTGAGCAGCGGGATTTGAACCCGCGCCTCCTGAATACCGTTCAGGCGCTCTCACCACTGAGCCATGCGTTCTACTATTTCCTAAGTGTGGAATGACACTTTAAAAATGTTTAAAAGTATTGAATATGTTGTTTTTGCTTAAACTCAAACTTGGTAACTATCATAAAATTCATGAAATTTCACTTTATATTAAAATTCGCTTCAAAATCAGCTTAAATGCGGCTTATATGCCAGCTTATGAGCTACCCTATATGTACCGATCGACAAAACTTCTTGAAAATGTTTAACTTGTGTGTGTAAATTTGATACAAAATCTTTGTATAAATAAATACTTTTACGTCGATATAAACTTTGTTTCATTGGGACTAAAAAAGAATAATATATTTTGAGATATATATAAATTTCTAATTTCTAACAAAGTGTTTTTTTATCCTTACAAGTAAAATTAATGAAGTATATTATTTGTTTTATTATTAAACGTCTCATTAGTAAATGTATGATAATTATTAACTAAGTAGTGTTAAAGTTCAAAGGCTAATCATAAAGCGTAACTAATGTTAAAATATAAAAAAAAAACAATATAATAAGGTACATAATATCTTATCCAAAATGACTCAAATAACTACGAGTAAACTTTTATATAATACTAGCGACCCGCTCGCGGCTTCGCCACGTGAACTATCACTTTCATCCTCTATTGCCTATTTGGGATTGCTTTTTTTTTATAAAAGGAGGGTAGTCTATATTTGACTATCGTCACTAATTATGTTCATGAGAAAATCATCGATACATTTAGTGCAATGTCTATATTATTTGATAACATATAGCGATAACTGTTCTAGTAAGAAAACGTACGAAATCTGCTATCATATGATAGTAGATTTCGTACATATATACCATCTGGTATATAGTATTATAAACCGGTCATAATATCTTAAATAAACTTTAAGCTTTTTATTTTACAATTGTGTTACTTATTGATATTAAAAAAAAGCTTTACTTGCAAATAATCAATGCAATTTGACTTTGCCAGTTTTTTACTTTTCTGCGGGAACTGTTTTGAATACCAGGGTAATTTTTAAAAAAAGAGAGATGGCCTATGTTTGACCTTGCCTCATTAACCATTTTCCTGAGAAAATTCATTCATTTCAGTCAAGGAGTTTAGATCTTTCATTCTCACTATATACTAAACATACATAAGTTTCATCCACTGTTTCAACCTCCTAGGGTTTGATTTTTAATAAAGTAGCCTATATGACCCTGCATCTTTAACAATCTTCTTTACGAATTCCCGTCAAAACATAACAAATAGAAGAGATACAGATTTTTGCATTTTTATAATAATAATTTTAATGAGTGCGGATATGTCTAATACAATGTCAACTAAATGTTTTATTATAATAATGCATATTTTATTTTATAATTATTTTAATTAGTGATATTGAAACAAATTTAGCTTCACTCGTGAACTATCGACATAATTTGAATGTTTTTTTTTAAATTTTATTTTTCTGCAGGAGTTATGTTGAATACCGGGATAAAAACTATCCCATATGTTGCTCTAACCTCTAAGCTAACTCCATACAACAATTCATTAATTTCTACCCGGTAGATACCGATATACAAATGATTTACTTATATCGGTTTTTTTATTTTTTCAAAAAAAACTACATGGGATACCGGGATAAAAACTATCCTATATGTACCTTTGGACTATAAGCTATCACCGTACTAAAATTCATTCATTTCTATCCAGTAGTTTTTGCGTGATTGACGAACAAATTAACAGACAGACAGACAGACAGACAGACAGACAAAAATTCTACTGAGTGGATTTTTGGCCTCTGTTATCGATATATTAACGCACCCAATTAAAATTTTTCTGAAATTTTTCATGTACAGAATTGACTTTTCTACTCTTTTATTATATATAGAGATAGTCAGATTAATTAAATAATTATAAAGAACCAAAATTTGATTTTTCTCTAAATATTTTATATTTCATGTGTAAAATATTGTGGTATTTGCGGCGTTGAGTTCCGCCACTCAACACGCAATGTCTCGATTTCGGGTGATAATGTCAATGTCACGCAGTGTCTTGACATTGGGTCATCTCTGACTACATCGACATGCGGGAAGAAACGTAAAGCTGAAAAAAAAATATATTTTAAATGAAACTACATGTTTTGCACATTGATCGTGTCTATCTCTATAGACTTTTTGCACGTAGGGCGACGGGTTAGAATACAATTCATCCCCGCCGCTGGGTAGCGTCCTGTAAAAGGCGGGTAACCCAGTAGCTTGGTGATAGGATATTCGTTCTCCGACTGGCTCGCGTCCTCTATCTTGTCAAAGACGAACCGCCAAATATCTGATGATGTGTTCCGATGGCATGTAAGCCAGCTCTCCCTATTCCCACCATTTCCATCCTTCTGTCCTACATCCCCAAGGCTGGCAACGCATCCATAACTCTAATGCTGTGGATGTAACCACTTGACACCAGGTGGGCCTTCTGATCGTTTGTCTCCTTTATTCTATAAAAAAAAAGACTTACTAACATAATCTACCTGTGATTACGGCAGTAGTCCGTAAAGCGTTTGAAATGTCGAGCATACCAAACGTATTCATTGAATATACGAGATTTACTTGATTACATTAGCTTCATTTAAAATCAATGTAATCTATATACTAATATTATAATACTCTTTTTTTCAAACTACAAATGCTCTGTATCGTCACTATTTAATACTCAGTGCAATTATATGTATAGAACAAAACAACTACTTCAGTATTACATTGATATTTTTTTTTTTAGTTTCACGCTGTATCCCGCACACAGCAGGGTAATCAGAGGGAACCTAGTGTTAAGACACTCCGTTTCCCACTTTCCACCGAATTCGGAGGCTTGCGTGTTAAGTGGCGGAACTTAACGCCACGCTTTACCTCGACACCAGAGCGAAGAAAATGGAAATATAATTTCCACTTCTCGAGTGGGAATCGAACCCTCAACCAATCGTTTACAGTCACACGCTTGTGCCACTGGGCCACGACTGGCGACAACATTGATAATTCATAAATAATAATTAAACTAAAAGCTTTGCCATGTTCTTATAAAATATCATAAACTAGATTAATAATTACTGGTGACCTTTCGAGGCTTTGCCGCGTGACCTATAAATTTTATACCCTATTTGAGCCCCTTTTGGATTCTTTTGACTTTGTGTTAATCAGAATAAAATATAGCCTATATCACTTCTGAATAGTATAGCTTTATTATTGTGAAAGATTTTTTACAATCGGTTGAGTATTTCCGAAGATTCCCCACTAACAATAAAGTTACAAACTTTACCTCTTTATTATATTAGCATAGAAATATATTACGCGTACTCTAATGCGAAGGTCTGAACCTACTTAGAAAAGGCGTTGCAGAACCGATTTTTAATTAGTGATGATAACAGTCCCGTGAGAGACATATTAATAGGTACGTAAGTGTGCGCAAAATTTTGGAAAGCATAAATAAGCTTTTGAAAATTTAGCGCACACATAGATTGTTAATAAGAGTGATGGCGTGATAGGGGCGTATGGACGACCTTAGCTTACCTTAGTTTTCAGTCGTACATACGACTTCAACATTTACAGTTTTTAACTAGATTTTAGGCCCATTTGGCGTAAAAACTAAGGTAAGCTAAGGTAAACACGCTTTTACGTTTATATGACTCCATTCCCCTAATTTGTAAAGCTGAGGTGAACATGTCCTTATGCCCCTATCACTCCATTACCTGGAGTACCAAAGCTAAGATATACTAAGATAAACACGCTCGTACACTCCTATCACTCTATTACCCTAAGTACCAAAGCTCAGATAAACTAAGGTAACGTCCATACGTTCCTATCACTACATTACCGTTATTAACAAAGCTAAGGTAAACTAAGGTAATCACATATATTCATCCCTAGCATTGAATTCTCCTATATACCTAAGCCGCGGTATGTTGTCGTTAGCAAGGAGCTGGTGGGCACGATAGTGTGCAGCGTGTCGTGGTGGCGCGGCGAGTGGGTGGGGCTGTCGCTGGCGGCGCCGCTGCGCGCCGTGCTCGCCGCCAAGCTGCGCGTGCCCGTGCCGCACCCGCCGCGCGCGCCGCCCACGCCCCTCTATGCGAGGCTGTTGGGTGAGTGGCTCACATATGTAGATTAATGTTTATTTATAATTATTTAGCGGGGACAATATAGACTTTTTTATTAAAACCAATCTCGAAGTGGCAAAAATTGGGGTTGAAAATTTATATAAAAAATCACACGAACAGATCACTAGTGTACCTATATATAATGGGAAACGGAGTGTCTTAATACTAGGTTCCCTCTGCCTACCCTGCTGTGTGCGGGATACAGCGTGAAGCTAAAAAAAAATATACACTACTGATCTGCTCGCGACTATGTGATTATTTATATAAATTTTCAACCCTAATTTTTACCAAAGGCTATTTTAAAAAAAAATCGAACTTTCTAAAGGCGAAATAAGGAATGAGGGATACAAGGTATAGAAATAAGTTTGTATGAAACATAATTATAAGCTACTGAACAAAAATATTGAAACTTGAAAAAATAATACATGAAATGCAATACAAAAATGGCTACTCTAGTTCGAAAACAATGTGTTTAGATTTGATTTTATATTCATTTTGTTTATAATTATTAAAAAAAACAGCGTAACCCGTTTTTCTGAATAGAGTAGTCAAAGTTTATTGTTAAGACACTCTGTTCTCTATTTTTGGTCCAATTCCTCCTCCTTTTTCTTTTAGCTACCAGAGCGATTAATGGAAATAAAATATAATTGGTCCTCCGAACAGGTGTCTAACTTACAAACAGTCGCGTTTAAATAAGTAAATGTTCTGTATGTGTGTGTGTGTGTGTGTCTTGAGGCTAGTTGTGGTGCAGAAATATAAAGTTTGACTACAAAGCGACTGGTGGTGGGTTCGATTCTCACTCCAGGAGTGGAAATATTTAATATTTAAATTTCCTTTGCTCTGGTGTCGAGGCAGAACGCGGTGTAAAGATCTATCACTTAACACAAAATGTTTTAGAATTCGGTATTGCGGTGGGATCGGAGTATCTTAACACTAGGCTTCCTCTGCCTATCCTGCTGTGTGCCGCACAGCGTGAAACTAAAAAAAGTAACCATACAATAAGCTCTTTTATTTTCGCGACTATTACACATTTTGTAATGAAACTATTTTTAATCGGATTATTCGCATATATTTTTGGTGTTCGATTCGGTAAAATGTATTTTCGAATACCAAAAGTATACACGATTAATGAGGTTAAAAATAGTTTGATTTCAAGAAAACATATGTTATAACAGAGAGCATCGACCGGTCGACGGTGCTGGTGCGGTGCGGCGCGGCGTGGGGCGCCGGCCTCTACCTCGGGGGCGGACACGTGCTCACCTGCGCGCACGTCGTCACACATGTACGCGACACACGCGACACTTACACTTGCTTGTCCCCTCCTCCCCTATAACGGTGCCACAAGCCTCTGGTCGATTCTCAACTCGTCAGCAACAACAGTCACGCGCCCTTTCCCCGCCGTCATCGTAATTTGATGGCTTACCTCACTAGCGAGGATTCCAAGCCAAGGTCAAAACTCACATAGCTCGGCCTCCCGGAAGCCCGGCGACGCTGTCGAGACCACTCTGGCCAACAGCATACTATACAGCCGAAAAAAAAATCGTATTAACGTCTCCTACGTAGAGTGCTACGACCTATGTACCTAACTTATAACAAGCTTTACGCTCTATCCCTTGCGGGGTAGTTAGAAGAGAAGACAGGCAACTTATACATTTAATTATATATTAATTCATCAACGAGTCCGAAGTAGATTAGGACATGTAAAAAAAGCACTATTTTGCACATTCCTAATATTGTAATGTTGACATCGTATGGATGTCAAAATGACAATCTTAGGAATATTCGAAATGCAAAAATCTGTCAATCTGTTACACCTTTACTTTTATATGTATTTTTTTGAATACTAACAAAATAACGACATTATAAAATTTTAAATCGTTCTTCTGTAAAGTTGTTTCTTTGCACCAGTCTGATTGATTTAGTCAATGAATACCTAATTTTAGATACATTATTAAAAAGAAATAAAAATAATTTAAATATTATTGGAATTGAATTCTAACCCTAACGAAGAAATTCACGAAGCACCTTGACAGTTGATTTTTGTCTGTCTACTCTGCTATGCGAGAAATAAAACGAAATTGAAAAAAAGCGAAGTTCAATATACTAAGCTAACAACTTGACATATAATTACATCCTTCCTTTAATACTAATTATCATTCATATAATAGCATAACTAATTAATAATTAAAACATACTTATATAAGCTTTTACATACAAATTCCAGCACGCGTCGTACAAAGTGTCGTTATACTGCCAGAACAAGAAGGAGGCGGCGATAGTGAAGTACAAGACTAAAGACGACAAGGCGTACGACCTCGCGCTGTTGTACACCAACCCGGAGTACTGGCGGGGCTTAACGCCGGCTGTGTTTGCTGAGGACCCCGCTGAAAAAGGTTGCTTTTTATGTAATTTATGAGTTTTTGGTAGGCAAGAACCCCCTGGTGTCTACGTTCCCTATTTTTTTTTTCTTTCGCCTTTTTGGACGCGTTTGTGTTAATGGCTTGAATTCCGCCGCACGTTTTCCTATATCTAGAAACGAAGAAAATGGAATATTAAATTTTCTATTCTCGCGTGGACATCGAACCCACACAACCATTTCGCGTCTACAGTCAACGCCCCCTTGTGTTCTCTGCGCCACGACTGGCCTCGCTTTATTTATATATCGTTATATTATTTATAATTTCACAATTTTTTTGGAGGTGCAGATTACATAGACGACTTAAGTGTCATGTTACTGCATTCTCCACTGTTGGGTCCGGATCTAAAGATTACTTGTGAAAAAGTTGGCCGGAACTCAACGCGATTCCATCTTATCGCAGAACGCAAATATGAAAATAATTTAAATAATATAATTTCCTAAGCGCACAACACGTTTGTACAACGTTAATTTTTTTTTTTGTTTACACAGATTAAACAGGAAAGTAACAAAAATCATTATTGTAGATTCCTTATTAAATAGATAAATGCCCAATCTATATTTTTTTATCATATAAATATATATATAATATATATATTATATCTATATATATATATACTATATATATATATCTATGTATATATATATATATATCATATAGTCTATATATATATTATCTATCTTCTACTCATCTATACTATCTCTCTATCTATCTATGTATATCTCTATCTATCTCTCTATATCTCTACATCTATCTCTCTCTCGCATCTATATCTCTATCTCTCGTACTATCTACATCTCACCCTATCTCGCTCTCCTCTCTCTCTCTCTCTCTCTCTCTCTCTTTCTCTTCTCTCTCTCTCATCTCTCTTCCCTCCTCTCTCTATCTCTCTCTCTCTCTTCTCTCTCTCTCTCTACTTCTCTCTCTCTGCCTACCTCCTCTCTCTCTCTTCTCTCTCTCTCTCTCACTCTTTTCTCTGCCTCCCTTACCTTTCCCCTTTTTCTTCCCTTCTCTGTCCTCATCTCCGTTTCCCTTCTCTGTTTTCTCCCGGTGACCCGTTGCTTCGCCCGCGGGCTCCCCCTCCTTCCCCGCGCCCCACTCTCGCCCTCTGCCGCACCCGTCCCCGCGGCCCCTCCCCCCCTTTCCGCCCTCCTGCTCCCGCCTTCGTGCTGTGGGCCCTCTGGATTCCGGTCTCCTTTCCTTCCATTCTGTTCCCCTCTGTTTTTTCCCCTCCTGCCTCTCGCCTCTCGCCCTCCCTTTCTTTTTTTTGTCGTTGTGTGTTTTTCTTTGGGTTAAAATTCGAACCCGCGCCTCCTGAATACCGTTCAGACGCTCTCACCACTGAGGAGGCGTATTCAGGAGGCGCGGGTTCGAATCCCGCTGCGTTCAAATTTTTATACGATTTCTTTAAATGTCTTTTTCAATTTTCCTAAGTGTGGAAACTGAACACTTTAAAAATGTTTAAAAGTATTAAAATTCGTTTGATAATTGTGAAGGTTTGAGAGTGTATTAAAATCAAATTACTTTTATAAGTGTTCACTTCTTTTGATTTGTGAGTTAAGATTTTTTTAGACCTCTCCATGTTTTTTTTGGGAAAAATCGCTTTATTGTGTATGTGAAAGAAAATGAAGATATTCGTCGATTCAAATAACTTATCAATAATTTTTTTCATTTATTTGTTAAAACATTTGTCAGCATCTACTGATAAAAGAAAATGTGGCAAAAATACAATAAATCATAGTAAAAATCTTTTGCATTCGCGATATTTACACGTTTTGAAATAAAAGTATATTAATGGATAATTAGCATACATTTTTGGTATTCCAAAAAAAAAAAACATTTTTGGACTCACATCCGAGTCTACCGGTGACGATAGACTACAGTAAAGTGTTCAAAACGTTGGGTTTTCTAAAAATGTATATTAGTATACTAAAGGCATACACGATTAATTCAGTTAAAAGCTTTAACATTCCTAAAATCCAATAAAATATTATAATTTTGTTGGCAGATGTTCCAAATAAAATTTTGTAATTATAATTTTATTACTATAATAATTGAAATTTAATATTGTAATATTGTATATAAGCATAGGGAAAATTATTTTGATCGTTCTCTATGTGAATAACGGGAATAATAATAACGGTAATAACGGCGTTAAGTTCCGCAACTTAACACGTAATGCCTCTGAATTCGGCGTT
The DNA here is from genome assembly GCA_019049465.1 of Dryas iulia moderata. Lineage (NCBI taxonomy): Eukaryota > Metazoa > Arthropoda > Insecta > Lepidoptera > Nymphalidae > Dryas > Dryas iulia. Next base: position 2,900,795 of record CM032430.1, on the reverse strand, counting down.
GCGTGGGGAACGGAGTGTCACTAGGTTCCCTCTGCCTACCCTGCTGTGTGCGGGATACAGCGTGAAGCTCTGTGAATAACTTATAAAATATATAAGGCTGTCTCATAAACAGAACTAAAATACCACCGAAACGTTACGGAATCTTAAGTAATTGCAAAGATTGTATACATTTTAATGAATAAGTTCCCACAGCGGCGGCCCCATCTACCGCATAACGAAGGACCTAAAAGCAGAAGTCCTGGCGACGATAGTGAGCAACGCCAAGACGCAGACGGGCGCGAGCTACCCCTACGTCAACATGGCGGTGCCCACGCGCGCCTTCATGCGCCTCGTGCACCACTTCATACTGGACAGAGGTTGGCTTTCACGACACCTCATTCGTTATCTATCCAGTGATTCTCAACCTTTTTGAAGTGAAAACTTCTTTAGGCGTGTTGAGCGTTTTAGTAGAGGGTAAAATCCTCGGTTTGCGTCACCGACATGCGACATGATAATAGTATATCTATAGCTATGGAGAGCCAGACTAGCGCACGATAATGAAAATAATGTTCAAACTTGAATTCATTGAAATTCGTGTAAATATAAATACTATGTATAATTAAGATAATTATATATTAATTATTTTTTCAACCACTTTGTATTTATATTTTGTCCATGATTTGTTTAACCCATCACATGTAACTAATAAATAAAACATAAAAATATTCATATAATTTTTGCATATAGTTTTAATTACACTCAACTTAATAGTTCCGTTTTTACTCCTATTGGCAGTCCCACGACTGCTACTGTTTTTCTTTTTGTTGCGGCACATATTTAACGATTTCTAAATTTGGCGGCACACAAACAAAAAGATTTAAAATGATATTATTTAATAATATTGGCGTTATTATATATTTGCAAAATTTGGCAGCACACACAAGTGCCGCGGCACAGTGGTTGAGAATCACTGGTCTACGCGAAAACATGTCATAGAAGTCGGTGAATCGTTGAAGATTTCATTTATAATATTAGTATACATTGTTAAATTTAAAGTTAACTAGTTGTACGTAACAAACAGTAATTATCAGTTATAGATAGTAGAAAAGGTAGTGTTAAGGCACTACTTTTTCTGTGTCACTGGGTTCTCTCTAACTGACAAGAAGCTGAGTAGAAATCTTAAATCAATATTTCGATTATAAAATATGACAAGTCCAAACATCTAACAGATAACTTGACTGAAAACTTTAATTTATTAGAACTTTAGAAGGAGTGGTAAAGTAACTGTTAAGAAAAAATAGCCCAAAAAGACTATTTTTTTTTTTTAATATTTATTGAACACTATTTTTATAAAAGGATGACTTCCAGAACTGTCTTTCGGATTTGAGAAGCTCTCTGCGTTAAATTTTTGATACTTTTCTAAAACTTTTTTTTATAAAAAACGGCTATTTTTTCAACATTTACCGTGTCTTGCCAAAGTAAAATAGACAAAATTGGAAGTGGATGTAAAAGATTATGTACATAGGAAAATTATTTCGTTCCCTCGCTCTGGCAAAACAAAGCGTAGTTTTGAATTCCGCCCCTCAATAAACAATGTCTCAATTCCGAGTGGAAAGCGTAGAACGGAGTGCCTTAACACTAAGCTCTCTCTGCCCTGCTGTGCAAAATACATAAAACCGTAAAAACAAACATCATGGTTTAAATTAAAATAATTATGAACTTTTTAATATACGGATTAATATTGGGGCCAGTCGTGGTGCAGTTACAAACGGGTGATTTTAAACGACTGGTTGTGGGTTCGATTCCCACTCGAGGAGTGATAATATTTCATATTTTCATTTTCTTCTCTCTTGTATCAGAGGTAAAGCGCGGCCTTAAGTTCTGCCACTTAACACGCAATGCCTCCAAATGCGGCGGAAAGAGGCGAACGGAGAGTCTTAACACTAGATTCCCTCTGCCTACCCTGCTGTGTGCGGGATACAGTGAGAAGCTAAAAAAAATATTCAAAACCTAAAAGAAACTAGACATTCTTAGGGTATATTTTATAAACTTAGTTAGTTAAAGCTAGTTTTAAAATCTGATATTGTGAAAGAAAAAAGGGAATTTATATAAAAAAAAAATAAAAAAGGTACAGACTTTATGTACGTAGTGATATAAATATAACAAAAAAAATATTTTATATAATATCTATATAATATTTCTTTTACGTCGTCCAAATTATTTACTATTTATAAAAGTTAATTATAAGTAACTATAACAGAAAAAAAACTTAATACATTTCAGATGAAACTAAACTGTCGTCAATAGAAAACAACAAGGAAATGATTCAGTCGCAGTGGAGGTTGCTGCCTTACAGGTCGAAGATATGACGAGCTCAAACAAATGTAAATAAATATGATTTTTGTGATATTTGTACATAAATAAATAAAACAAACGTTTTTTATATATATATTTAAAATTTTGTAATTTTAAATTATTGATTTTTTTTATTAAATAATATTTATTTCGCTTTTGGTATGGCTACACGTTTTGTAAACATTATATATAGTTATATTTTAATATTTAAACCTACTTTATAATTAGATAAGCTCAGTCATATTCATATTTGAAAACGCTATAAATAAATGACTACAGCTGGTCATCAGGGGTAAACAACCATTTTTGCTGGGTATATGCGTTTTTTTATAATTTTTTTGGTTTGCTAAAAAAAAAACACTTCTCGATAAAAATTATAAAGTAGCGGAAAAATAATTGTAATTTCAAAAAAAAATCTTTTTAGAAAATTTATAAATATTTGAACCAAGTAAGATTCGAACCCATGCCTCTTGGATACTGTGCAAGCGCTATGCTATGTATTCTACATCTGGCTGGCATTTCTATAGAGACATTTTTTATTTATTTAATATTTAAATATTTTGAAAGTGTTATTCAACATTTAGGATAATTCTAAGTTTGTGATTATCACTCTAATGATGTTACGTGAGAACAAATATTGTTTAGTGTGATAGGCATTCTCTGATTTCATAATTCTCTTGTAGAACTGACCATAAAATTTCAATTCAAAGTTGACAGCAATTCCCTAGCGGAAATATTTCTTAAATAACGGTTTTCTAAGTAAGTAAAATAAATTAATTAATATAATAGTGAGAAGAATTCTTCAAAATCCTTACTAATACAATATTCTCAGGAAATTAGTATTTTTTATAGAGTTTCAGTAAGTCTTATTTCTTTTTAAGATTTTTTTTAATATTTCCTCTAGGGCTTGTGAACAGAAATAGTGTAGCAACATTCCAAGTTCATAGTTGCGGGTAATGACTAGACATTACTAAATAATATAGATTTTTTAGGTTTACATATGTATATGCTATTTAACTTTAAAGAAAGAAGGAATACACATTTTATACATATCTTTTGTTTCGTTTTCAATTATCCTTTATTTACTACACACATACTAGTAACTACTTTTGCAAAACATAAAAAAATCTTTCCTAGCAATAATGTATCGAAATAAAATGGGGAACCTAAGGAAAAAAAATCTAAGCTCGGTGAGTGAGCTCATAGCTCAGTGGTGAGAGCGCCTGAACGGTATTCAGGAGGCGCAGGTTCGAATCCCGTTGCGTTCAAATTTTTATACTTTTTCTAAATGTCTTTTTGAAAATATGCTCTTTTTAATAATATTCTTTTAATACACAGGAAAAATATATGAATATGAAAACACTTGAAGCAGATAATATATATACACAACATTTTATAAACATCGACCTTTGTGGCGTGTGGTGGAGAGGGTTTCCGCTGGGTTTTAGTGGGTAGTATAGGGTTCATTGGTGAATCCCTCAGTATCATCCGTTCGCAGGGCAGTTCTGCCTGTCCTGCGAACGGTTGGTCTGCGTAAAAGATTTTCCCAGCGGAAAAAAAAAGATAATATATATACACAACATTTTATAAACATCGACCTTTGTGGCGCAGTGTGACAGCCTCTAACTATAACCGCAATGGTTGACGATTTGATTTCCACCCAGAGGAAAGGTTATACTCTAATTGTTAGCCTTTATCTGCTCTGCTGTCAAAACAAAGCGTGCGTGTTAAATTACTGCCACACAACACGCAATGTCAGTCAATTTGGACAGTAAATGGTGAAGCTTTCTAGATTTGTAGATATTTTAATTAATAGTGTCTCTCTGCCTGTCTTGCTATGCAGAAAACACGAAAAATTAAAAATAAATAGGAAATGTATTGTGCGGTACAATCAACTTTACATCTAGTTATTTAAACTAGCGGAACTTATTATACGGTGTATAATAAATTCCCCTATAAGTACTACTTTAAATTATCTTCAAGCTTCGTCCTCAAGATTAGCATAATACACATGTAGTAATACAAGCACCTATTCGCCAATTAGCACTAAATATTTAGAGTTTTCTTTTTTTTATCTTTAGAGTAAAAGCTTTCAGTATTTCACTTTTATGGGACAAATACAAAAAGGGAGGGCGGGATGCTAATCTCTTCGGATGAACCTTTTCAGATAATTATGTTAGAGCTTCACTTAAGGTAAGTTCGTATAATCATCAATAAAAACGAGAACTGAACCAATTGGTGTGACTAGTAGTAGTAGATTCAACATAGCTTTATTTTATCATCTATATCGTCAGTTAAAACTTGCTAAGAGTCAGTTGTCCATTTCGTATAAAATGGATTTTTAGACTTTACAATTAAATTATTATTTTTTTTTAAATATTGAAATGGTTATTGATCATGGGTACTCATTTTAAATATATTTTAAATAATTCAAATGCCGCGGACCTTTCAGTTAGAACTAAAATAATAAAATTCCTTCCGTTGTGAGTTTGATTCCCACTAAAAATATATATTTTCATTTCTTTCCTTTTTGCTTACTTATAAGCAAAGCGAGGTTAAACGACCACTCAGTAGAATTTTTGTCTGCCTGTCTGTTCATTTGTCTGTTACGCTTTACGGTTAATCTACCGGCCCGATTTGTATGAGATCCCTAATGAAAATAGTTGAAGACCTAGGGACAAATATAGATTATTTTTAAAAAAAATCAACACCTAGGAGGTTTAAACAATGGAGTGATTGTTTATATTAAGCCGCTTGATTGACTTGGATGAATTTTATTAAGAACATAAATATATAATATAAATGCTGGTATCAAACGAAAATAAATTAAACAATCGATCATAAAGAGTTCGTTTAGACGATTGATAACTGAGAGTTGAGTCAAAATAATAAATTTTGAGTAAGTAATCGATTCACGGTTAGAATCGAAACTGTTTTTATCATCTGTCTACAGATTTTTCAATAATATTAAATTAGTCTGTACTCGTTAGGGATGTAAAACTAATCGATTTTATTTATATCAATTATTATTGCCTTAAAATCGATTAATTGAAATCGACTATATAAATTACGTGCTTAAGTCGATTCTTATAAATATGTTCTGTTGATGAGACATGTGATGACGTGTCTCATCAACAGAATTTTTAAGCATTTTGTAACAATATCCCATCCGTTCTACTACCAGGTGCATCGAAATTCGTGTTCTAAGTTGTAATGCAGCATATAAAAGCATATAACAGCTTGCAGCTTTTTTCTGTGATTTTTAGTCCTGAAATATTTTAATTTATTTTTAATCTAGTGAATTCTTAATATGATTGTAATCTGCCCAATCCGGCCATGCTCGAAGCCACCATAGTCGGCACCAAGGGCATGCCCACAAGTTAAATTGCTTGTGACGTCATGTTTTTTGGTCTTGCGACAAGTTCACTGATTTATACCAGATTTCAGTATAACTTATGACCTTAGTTATATAAAAAAAAGATTTGTGCGAGTTTTTCCAATGGTAATTTTCGTGTGCACACACTGAAACGCACTTGACAAATTCTAAGGTGGCTATGACCACAACGTATTTCAAGGACTGTTCACTGCGCCGTCGTGGCGCAGCGTTACTGCGTCTAATTGTAAACGTGATGGTTGTGGTTTTCATGTCCATTCGAGCGAATGACAAAGCGCTTCGTTGAGTTTCACCATTCAACACACAATGTCTGGATTTTGGGCATAAAGTGGAGGACGGAGTATGGTAACACTAAGTCCTTTCCGACTACCCCGCTATGAGGAAAAAATGTGAAGCGGGATTTATTGAAATATGAAAACATGCCGATTTTTAAATAACAGAAAATTCTATTTTTCGCAACAATTTATGCTAATCGATTTTTGACGATTAATACAAAATGAACAAAAATCGATATATTTCGATATGTCTTCTACTATTTTCACATCCTTAGTGAAGTGTGACTGATTTGTTTAGTATTCTGTTTTCTATTAATGTCACTATTGTTAGAATATTGTGAATAGCTTGTCAATGAGAAAAACTACTAAATATAATGATTATTAAAAGCTTCTTGTCCGTTGTAGCAGTGCTTTAATAAACTAATTACGTAGTGCCTGACCAATATATCTTTTAAAATGACTATAGTAAATTATAATTGTAAAATAAACATATTGATATATAGTTGGCATTTCGTCTAATATTTGTATATAATCGTTTCGGTTGTACTTGGAAATATTTTTTCGTCGTGACTGGAGTGTTAAATTAGTGTTCTACTTTTTTATTTGATATGTCTTCTGTGCAGTGAAACAAATAATAATCATGGGGGTTTTAAAAGTTCTCATGTGGAAACATCTCGTTGTTCGTATGAGACGATTCATCCATACTCCAATCGAAATAATATCCCCTGCCGTTCTATTTATATTATTATTTTTAGTAAAAGATGATATAGCTATTCAAAACCCTGGTATTGAACTTAATAGCACCGTACAAGAAACAGTAAGCACAATATTCTTCTTTTTTTGGGCTAAATGGATGAGGTCAAATTTATATCCTTAAAAGAAATTAGCCAGAATTAATCTATGCCGGAAAATCCCTTTCATTTTTAAATTATATATTCAATTAATATTACAATGCATTGAATTTCATTTGATAATTTAATACTCATACTATCTACTTTTGTTATAGGAATTAGTAGAACTTAACACTGTACACAATTTAGAAAAAATCTATTACACCCCAGAAACTGATTTTACAAATCGTCTCATGAAAATGGTTGGAGAATACTATGAGTCGCATCCACCTTCTCATACATATGGTGAGCTTTGATATTTATTATTAGTACTGTTAAAATTCTTATACCAAAGTGACATATTTTATAAATATTTATAAGAAATTAGATTAGAAAGTAGATTTTTTACTTAATTAATTAATATTAGTGTTACAGCAGTTATAAATAACACTCTTCAGAAAACAGATTGCCTTTTTACAGATCATAAATTTACATTAAGCTTAGAGAATTGATTGCACATAGGTATAAAATTATTTTTAGTATGCCTTAGTGACAAGGCTGCATTTTGCATTTACTACATTATTTTTGAAAATGGGCAATGTGTCTTTTAATTATATAGTGTGCAAAAAATACTGCTTATCTTACTATACTTTTTCTTGGGTATTATCGTAGAATGTAAATTCATTAAAATTAAAATTGTAAATTTTAAATAGAATTATAACATTTTTGACAATCATAAGAAATCATATATTATATTTGGGTCATTTGTTTCATATTACATACTTTTAAATTTAATAATAATAAATATGATTGTTCAATTAAATGTTAATGGTTGTGTTTATTTCAAAAAATTGAACCATATTAAATATGCCAGCTTATAAATCTTACACTTACATGAGTAATTAACTATGTGAGTATATACTATAAAAGAAAATGAAAAAGTTTTAAATAATTATTTTTATAATTCATTTGAATGTTACATAATTTCTATAGCATTATGCAGTTCAAAAGTTTTAACTCTCTAATTGTTTGTCAAACATTACAGCCAATTCAGTACCTGCTATTATGGCGGTGCAGAATTTATCAATATTGCAAGAACCGCCCGAAGATGCAGCTATTGTCATATTTAAGGTAAATATATTTGTTCTTGTTTTGACATAGTGTAATCTTTGTGTAAAGAATTTACTTTAGTTTATAGATACAATTAAAATATCTATTATTATATATTTTTACTTTTACTGTGGGATACAGCATCCCACAAGTAGGCGGAGGAAATCCAGTATTATGTTTAATCTAGTATTAAGACACTCCATTGCTTATTCTAGAGCCATTGTGAGGTAAGTGGCGGTTTTTGTTTGTGATTGTGAGGTATATATATATTCGTTTCAATTCTTCGAGGAACTGGAATGGAATCAAACCCACAACCAGCTGTATTCACAGTCACACTTTATTCATCTGCGTTACAACTCTCGCCTCTTATTATTATATATAGTTATGTTTATTTCTGAATTAAATCATTATAAATTATTTGTGCGCAATGAAACATTTGTGAAATTTAATTATATATTTACATAATAATAATTATTATTATTATTACAATTTTTCATTATTATGCATCCTTTGTTTCATATAGATTGTGTTATTCTTGTATATTTATCATTATAACTGTATGAGTAATGCATAGAGTGCACACTCCTTATAGTGTATGACACGTATAGCACGAGTAACTTAGAGAACATACTCTGTTCAAACAGTCGGGTTCAAATAATGTGAATGCAGAAGTATTAATTTTGGCAAAGTTAAAGTTTATATGCAGAAAAAGAATAGAAAGCCAATATCGTCCATAATATTCTATTTATTACAAATGCTTTTAAATTAATAAAATAAACATTAGACAAGCTAGCATATGTTTGTTATGTTCTTTGTATAAAGTGGCATATTCGTTGCTATGGCAACGCGTATTTTATGCGTCAACGGGGACAGTTGTTTATGTAATTCATTAAAAGTACTCTCTAATGCATTTTAAAATAAATTTTAGCCATCTATAATTCTTCTTTATATATATTTTAATTGTGATTTTTGCTTTTTTGTGTACGTTAATATTAGGAGGAGCCGTTTTATTTACAACTGATAGACAGAAGTACACACTCTTTGCGTTTATAATATGTAACATGAGATTAAACTCGAGTTATCATTCGGGCATGCAAATCGCCATAGGCTTATCTGTTTGTACCTACACTGTTTGTCGAATTAGGAAGTACTTATACTATATTATGTTTGTTACATTCGTATAAATTAATAATAAATAAACAAATAAAAAAAATTAAAATAAATAAACAAATTTAAATTATATGGAACCTTTTTACCCGCGACGGAACGGCGACTGTATATGTGTTTGGGGTGAGAGGTTGTTTGTTTGTTTGTTTGTTTGTTTGTTTGTTTGTTTGTTTGTTTGTTTGTTTGTGTGTTTGTGCAAATTACTATGTCAATTATTTCCAAAACTATAAGTCCGATTTTGATACGGTTTTCTATGATAGGTTAAGGTTCAATTGGCGTATGTTCTTATGTATGTCTTATTGCCTTAACTCACCAGGGGGCGCTGCAGTAAGCATTTTACGTGAAAACGAATGTTTTCAATTATCTCAAAAAATAATAGTCTGATTTCAATAGATTTTCAGTGGTAGATTCAGGTTTAATTGGTGGCTGTTCTTGGATATGTTTTATCGTGTCAAACCACCAGGGGGCGCTGCAGTAAGCATTTGTTTGTACTTTTTTTGTATTTATTTGTCTAAAACCGAAACTACTGCTCCGATTAAAAAGAGTTTTCATAAAAAGATTTATCTTTGCTTGGTGCATATTTAAAGATTTTTATTTTTTTGTTACGGGGAAAACTCACCAGGGGGCGCTGCACTAAACATTTGTTTATGCAGAGCAAAAACTACTAGTCCAATTTAGATGAAACTTTCAAGGATGGGTTCAGGCTTAATTGGTGCGTCTTTCCATATATGTGTTATGGTGACCACTCATCAGGGGGCGCTGTAATAAGCATTTGTTTGAGTTTTTTTGTGTAAAACCAAAATTTTTCTTATATTTATTTGTCTAAAACCGAAATTACTTATCCGATTGGCTAGAGTTTTCAGAACTAGATTAAGCTTTACTTCGTACATATTTTAAAATTTTTGTTTTTACGTTACGGTGAAAATTCACCAGGGGGCGCTGCAGTAAACATTTGTTTATGTAGAGTAAAAACTACTAGTCCGATTTAGATGAAACTTTCAACGATAGGTTCAGGTTTAATTGGTGCATCTTTTCATATATGTGTTACGGTGATGACTCACCAGGGGGCGCTGCAGTAAGTACATTTGATTGTGCAAAACTAAAACTACGATCCGATTTGAATGCAGTTTTCAATGATAGATTCAAGTTTACTTAGTGCATATTTTCATATATGTGTCATGTATGTTTACTTAGTGCATATTTTCAAGTATGTGTCAACTCTCTAGGGGGCGCTGCAGTAAGTAGCTGCTTCCATTTTTTGTGTATAACAAAAACGACTAGTACGATTGGAAAGAGTTTTCAGTATTAGATTCCGCTTTGTTTAGTTCATGTTTTTAAATTTATATTACGGTGACAAGTCACCAGGGAGCGCTGCAGTAAAATATTGTTTGTGCAAAGCTAAAATGACGAATTCGATTTGGATGCAGTTTCAGTGATAAGCTCAAGTTTAATTAGTGCATGTTCTTGGATATGCTTTATCGTGTTAACTCACCAGGGGGCGCTGCAGTAAACATTTGTTTGTAATATTTAATGTAAAACCACAACTACTAGTCCGATTGGACAGAGTTTTCAGTATTAGATTTACCTTTACTTGGTGTATGTTTTTAGTTTTGTTTTACGTTAAGAACTCACCAGGGGGCGCTTCATTAAACATTTGATGGTGCAAAGTTAAAACTACGAGTCTGAATTTGATGCAGTTTTCAACGATAGGATCAGGCTCAATTAGCGCGTGTTCTCGTATATGTGTCGTGGTGACACCTCACCAGGGGGCGCTGTAGTAAGCATTTGCTTGTATTTTTGTGTGAAACCTATTTAGGTGCGGTTTTCTGTGATAGGTTCAGGTTTAATTGTTGCGTGTTTTTATATGCCATATCACAAACTACCACGGGGCGCTCCAGTATAAATTAATTTGTTCCAAATCAAAACTACTAGTGGGTTTTGTGATTTTCACTGATTTGGTTAAACTTAAGTTTCCTAAAAATGTTGCGGTGACAATCTGCCAGGCGCTGCAATAGGCATTTGATAACCAGAAAGCATTGGGCTTATAATTTTTTTTGGATTTGCATGAAGATTAATATAAAGTATTTCGAAATTATTACATAATATATTTTGCGGGTAGACGTAAACGCGTTAAGACGTTTGTTTTTGTGCTCAGCTGTTTCGTATTTATAATTTTATTAAAACATATGTTTTAGTGCTTTAAGTACTTGCGTAAGTTGACTTTTAACTCCTTTTCTAACACACTTTCCCACAATAATAATGGACACTCCAGTTGAACAACTTATTAAAAGTATGGAGGAGCTATCTTCGATATTTAACAGCCGAATGGGCGAGTTTGAAAAAAACCTGCCACAACCTGGTTCTGCCGTCCCTAACCCTACTGTGAAGGCGTTGGCATCGGATTTCTATACATTTAAATCATTCGTATGGAAATCACTAAGCTTACTCAAGTCTCAAGTAGAACTGGTTGCTCTTGGCCTGGACCGCATAGAAACTCAATCCCGGAGAAAAGTTCTCCTCTTTCACGGCGTAAAAGAAGACAACAATGAAGATGTGCTTACAAAAATAAAGGTGATATTAACCAACCAAATGAAGTTGTCGGATGCAAACTCAGAAATGATTGAAGTCTGTCATAGATTAGGCAACAAAAAGAACACCACACGGCCGATTCTCGTAAGATTTACCAATGTGCATCTTCGATCAAGAGTATGGAAAGCCAAAACAACTTTAAAAAGTTCGAAGGTAACTGTTACCGAATTTCTAACGAAGTGTCGTCAAGAAACTTTTGTAGCTGCTCGTAGTCACTTCGGTATTAAAAAGTGTTGGACTGCCGATGGTGTTATCATAGTGCTTCTTCCTGACAAAACCCGAGTGAAGATAACATCCGCGTCCGATCTTAAGGTATTAACGGCAAAATATCCCAATAGCTATAAGGACAAAGCAAGTGACAATAACTAAAACATTTAATCTAAAGTGCTGTACCGTAATATAAATAACTATAACTATGTAGTGTATACTAAGTATGTGCATGTTATTTCACTCTTATTAATATGAAAGGTTGATGTTTATTTTTATATATATATGTTTTTTCCTTTTGTGTCAGCCTGTCATTGTCTAAGTTTATTAGTTATAATTTTTATTTTATTTTCTACAGTATTTTGTATTCAAAATATTTATTACTGTCAATATCTTTGCTATAAATGTACTCAATGTTTAACTCAATTTCACTTGTTGTTATGTATTTTTGGACTGCGGTCATTAATTTATTATTTCTTTTATTTTAACAAGTTGTTACAATGTTATAAAGTATTAATTCAAGGTCAACTTATGCATATGGGCGCTGTATTTTGATATATTTAGTTTTTTTTTTTTAAATTTAGTTAAAAAAAGAATTGTAATTATTTATATATTCTATATATATATTTTATATTAATATTTACTATTCATTAGTTTACAGATATTTATTATTTACTAATTTAGTTAATCATAATAATTTATATATTTGATATATTATTATTTATATTTATAAGTACAGATATATATATTAAACATATATTTATAATTTAATATGAATGATGAATATTTATCTTGTTCCTCAGATGATTATTTAAGTGCCGAAAGCAGTAATGATACCTCCCTATGTGATATTTTGCCTTTATCAGATAAATTATCTGAAATTTTTAATATTAATCCAGCTTCCCTCTCCTTAGTGCATATCAACGCACAGAGCATACTTGCTCACTACACTGATCTTCTTACATCTTTTGGCACCGGCGTAATTGATTGTATACTGATTTCAGAAACCTGGCTTAAACCCTCGTTACCATCTACTAGTTGTTCCCTTCCAGGTTATCAGCTTTTTCGCAATGACCGCGTTGACAGGGGTGGAGGCGGAGTAGGTATTTATCTACGAAGCACCATTCAAGCCAAACCTGTTTTATTTTCACAAGCATCGTCTACTGGCTCGCTTGAGTACCTTTTTCTGGAACTGGTAGTGCACCATAAAAAAATCCTTCTAGGTGTACTTTATAGTCCAGGTGACAGAATAAACTACTTTACTGACTTAGAAAATATTTTTGAGCGCCTCTCACCTATTTATGACGATGTCATTTGCATGGGCGACTTAAACACATGTTTACTGAAAAGGGACTCAAGAGCACAGGCGTTAACAGCAATAACTTCTTCTTTTAACCTGCATATTCTCCCCACAACTTCACCGACTCACTTTTTCCCAATTGTAAACCGTCTCTCTTGATTGGTCATAGTCTCTAACCAAATCTTGTCCTTCTCATGGACAGTTACTGCTTCCTTCTCTTACCATGATCTTATGTATCTAGCTTATAATTGCGTACCTACCCCCCAAGGTTAAGGCACAATTCACTTCTTGCGCGCTTCAACATATGGACCTTGGACGCTTGAGAGAAGCTGTAAAAAACCTCAAACTTGGCATCATACTTTAATGCAAATAACATCGAAGCAATGGGGAATTTCCTGAACGACTGAACTGATTAATTATTTGCGATGTCCATGCTCCCTGTAAAGCCTGTACTCGAAGACATGCGTCCTGCTCCTGGTCTGACACAGACTTAAAAGTACTATGCTTAAACTAGACAGAGGCTAAAACGTAAGTATAAAAACTCCATCCTGGAGAACAAATGCATACAGAAATTGCTGAACGTCTGCACCGGAATTGTGGGATGCAAGCGCCGCTACATCATTCCCAATTCAGGATCTCGCCCAATCACAAGTTTTGGAATTCCTACAGTCGCTAGGCGTGGGCAAGCGAAGGATAATGGTCAGGTGTCCCCTGATCTTAAATTTTAAACATCATTTCATTAGTCCACCTATAACTATGAAAAGTCAAGTTAAAACTGACACTCTAGCACATTTTTCTCATGCTGTCCCACCAGACTGCCCAACTTTTACCTTTAAAGCTGTCACGGAGGATGTTGTCAAGAAGGGTGTCCGTTCCGTATCTACTAAGGCAATTGGTTGTGACAAATTGTCTTTGGATATGATTCTTCCTGTGTTGGATGATATTGCACCAGTTATCACCCACATTATTAACTTCTCACTGAGTTGTAATGTTTTTCCAACATTATGGAAGAAGGCTACTGTTATTCCTCTACCTAAAATCTCTAATCCTTCCTCTCCCAATGAATATCGTCCTATATCCATACTCCCGATCCTATCTAAAGTATTAGAATCTATTGTCCACGACCAATTATACACCTTCCTTGTATCCAATAATCTCCTGTGTGATTACCAATCCGGTTTTCGCCCTTCTCATAGCACGGTTGGCGCGCTGCTGAATATCACGGAGGACATTCGGTGGGCAATGGATAACACCAAGCTCACTGCAATGGTCTTGCTGGACTTCAGCAGCGCATTCAACTCTGTTGACTTTGACATCCTTCTTGGGACACTCCGTTCAGTTAACGTTTCTTCTACCGTGTTAGCCTGGTTTCAGTCATATCTCTTCGGGCGTCAGCAATGTGTTATAGCGACGATATATCATCGGATTGGCTAGACATAACGGCTGGCGTACCACAAGGCGGCGTAATTTCTCCTTTGCTTTTTTCAATTTTCATCAACAACATTGCTCATGTCCTCTCTTCTCCCTTTCATCTGTATGCAGACGACCTGCAATTGTATAGGCACTTTGACTTGACTGAGCTATCCAAGGCTATCACCTGCATAAACAGGGACCTTGTGGCTGTCGAATCCTGGGCTGAATCCTTCGGCCTTTTGGTTAACCCAAAAAAATCACAAGCCATCATTATTGGTAGTAACAGGTTAAGTTCTAAAATAAACTGGGAATCAGTACCCACTATAAAGTATTCGGGGATTCAAATTCAATTATGTAATAAGGTAAGAAACCTAGGTTTGATTATGGACTGCAGTATGTCTTGGGTAGCTCACATCAATGAAGTCAGCCGACGTATGCATTTCTCCTATCATTCTCTCAAGCGTCTCCAATTTTTTCTCCCCTTCAAAACCAAAATTATGCTTGCACAATCTCTACTCTTACCAATTCTTGATTACGCCGATGTATGCTATTTAGATGTAACGGAGGAGCAACTTAATAAATTAGAGCGTCTACAAAATCTGGCTATTCGTTTTATTTTTAATTTACGTAAATACGATCACGTTTCCCATTTTCGTGCTCAACTTAATTGGCTCCCAATCCGACTTCGTCGTGATATGCACATCCTTTCTGTTCTTTTTAATATTCTTAATAATCCCCATTCCCCTTGTTATCTTAATTCCCGATTTACCCTTCTTCCTAACCCAAACCGTTCCAGGCGCCTTGCCTCACCGCATATGCTGACATACCAATTCGCAACACAAGATTTCGAAAGAATTCTTTTTCTGTATACGCTGCTCTGCTCTGTGAACAAACTACCTAACCAATTCAGCAAGCAAGTCAATAGATGTATTAAGAAAAAAGTAAAAAAACATTTCCTCGATCAGGTCCCGCTTATAGTAAGTAAATCATTCTAATATTTATTTTACTATTATTTTGTTTTCTTATATTTTTCATATATTTATTTTATATTATTTGTATATTTTATTTTATCATTATTGTATATGTTTTTATATTATATATCTAATTTATTTATACAATTATATATTTTATATATATTATATATATTTGTATTTGTGTTAGTCTAAATATATTTAAAAATCTCTGCACTTTTAGACCTGCAAAATATTACTTTCTCTCATACCCATAGGTTGACTGGAAGAAATCTCTATCAGAGATAAGTTCACCTTTGCCAACAATTTTGTAAATTTTGTATTCATATGTGTTACAAAGTGCAATAAAGGATATATAATAATATATAATGTGTATCTATACACTTTAAAAAGTTTAAAATAAAAAACAAAATTAAAAATTTTGAAAATACCCACGACGGTTTAATTGTAATTGAAAAAGGATAAAATAACTAGAAATCCCCCGCCTAAAAGAATATATGTAACGAGCTGATGGGGACAACTTCGTCGGGGGCTGCCAGTTGCAACCTCTATTTTAAATATAGTAGCTAACAGTATAGATTTCGTTCTTAAAGTTTTTAAAATAAATACCAGTTATCAAAACTGTAAATTTGTGGACAGTCGTGGCCCAGTGGCACAAGAGTGTGACTGTTAACGACTGGTTGCGGGTTCGATTCCCACTCGAGGAGTGGAAATTATATTTCCATTTTCTTCGCTCTGGTGTCGAGGTAAAGCGCGGCGTTAAGTTCCGCCACTTAACACGCAAGCCTCCGACTTCGACGGAAAGTGGGGAACGGAATGTCTTAACACTAGGTTCCCTCTGCCTACCCTGCTGTGTGCGGGATATAGCGTGAAGCTATTTTTTTTATCAAAACTGTAAATTCATATTAATATTTTAATTTTTTCCTAAACCTGTTTTAACAGCATGAAAACCTAGGAGAACTTAGCAAACTTAAAGTAATGGCAGCTCCGACGAAGTCGTCCCCATCATCTCGTTACATATATTCTTTTAGGCGGGGGATTTCTAGTTATTTTATCCTTTTTCAATTACAATTAAACCGTCGTGGGTATTTTCAAAATTTTTAATTTTGTTTTTTATGTAATATGTTTTACAGTAAAATAAAAAAATATTTAAAAAAAATAATATAAATAAGATATTATAAACATCGGCCATCGTGGCGCAGCGACAGCAATGACTGTAAACGCGACGGCAGTGGGTTCGATCCCTACTCGGGGGGAATGTTATGGGTCACAGCTCACTAGAGCCACCCGGCACCCACTCTCCGCCGCCTCGCCTTGAGCGGTTAGTATTCTTTATGTGAATTTATATGAGCATGCGCTCAAGACAACCGTACACGCGTGGACGGCGAGTGGACCAGTCGGGGACAACTCGATGCTGCTTGCCACGCTTTTTATTTGACTTTGATTTTGTGTGAAATAGAATAAATTAAAATTATAATAGTCTAGATAAACAAAAACTATGTGTCCAAATACTAAATCTAAAGAACCACGCGACGTCACTCGTTGACCGCGCGAGGTCCACCCGTGGACCATCTGTCGACAACGATTGGACACGATGCTGATTGGCTGCCGGGTGGCTCTAATGAGCTGTGACCCTATATTTGAATTATTTTCATTTTCCTGTTCTAGTAAATACAAAGCATGGCGTTAAGTTACACCATTCAACACACAATATATCGAATTTGGGCAGAAAGAGGAGATGCAAAACGAAAACTGCCATACGTATGTTACAATATAAGGAATTGTTTGTTACATATCTCAGTAATGCTATACTTCTCAGTATACTTCATGTTTATCAATTCATGTCCAATGTTGATTAACTAAAAGATTGTTAGTATTAATACAAATTCCTATAAACAATGTCACTGAAAGCCATTTTAAAATGTAACACTTGCAAATACGAGTATAAGTGTAGGTACATTTAGTATTAATGTTTCATAATATTAAAAAAATAATATTATTGTTTTATTATTAAATTTAATTTTATATTTTAATTTCTCATAAATTGCATCAATAATAACGTCATATTATAATATAATTAACCAGAACAGGAGAATAGAAGCATATAAATATACTTTTTATCAGGGCACGATTGACGCGCAGTGGGACAGCGTCTGACTGTAAACGCATTTTTGCGGCTTCGATCATTCCCTTGCTCTCTTTAAACAAAGCACGGAGTCGAGTTCCGCCCTTAAACACATAATATTTCGATTTCGAGCGAAATGTGGGGAACGGAGTGTCTTGATACTAGATTCTTTGACATTGAGACCTTGATATGCGGAGAAACGTTACTTACACATTCTCTAATTTCTCCCTTTCGTAGGGTTTATAAGTTAACGACAAATACACATTAATATAAGCTATATTTTTTAGCTTCACGCCGTATCCCGCACACAGCAGGGTAGGCAGAGGGAACCTAGTGTTAAGACACTCCGTTCCCCACTTTCCGCCAAATTCGGAGGCATTGCGTGTTAAGTGGCGGAATTTAACACCGCCCTTTGCCTCGGTACCAGAGCGAAGAAAATGGAAATAATAAATATTTCCACTTCTCCAGTGCGAATCGAACCCACAACCAGTCGCTTACAGTCACACGTTTGTGCCACTGCGCCACAACTGGCCCCAAATTGCGGCACACAATAATATAAGTTATATTATAATTCATTTATATGTTTAACATATTTTTCGATAATGATTTATTAATAATCTCATGATTTCAATAAAAATAGCGTTACATTGTGACCGACCTTCAACTACAAACAATGAAATACGCTTTCCAATAATCGTTGTAATGGCAGCCGTGGCTCATAGTCAGCTCTACAATCAAATGAGATTGTAATAATAGTAATTATTTGTACATACATCCATACTTAAATTATAAATGCAAAAGTCTGTGTGTTTGTCTGTCACGGCTAATCTACTGATCCGATTTGAATGAAATTTAGAATGAAAGTAGTAAAAAACCCAAACATAGGCTACTTATATTTTCAAATATCCACTCTAAGGGGTTGAAATAGGGGATGAAAGTTTATATGAAAAATCTAAATCTGACCGATTGTAATGAAGTTTGGCATAGATATAGTTGATGATCCAAGATCAACCATAGGCTTCTTAATTTTTAAGAAATCGACCCCCGATGGTTGCAATATAACGAAATAGTCACGTAGTTGACGTGGCGAAGCCGCGAGCGGGCCGCTAGTAAATACATACAAATGATTTCATGCATGGACGTATGTGATATGTAGCAGTTTTGGATTTTTGCAATCGTTAGCATTAATAATTTTAATATAATCGTATAGAAATAATTGTTAAAATAACATTTTAAAATGATATTTTTTTTTCTATTGTGTTAAATTTGTTTTAAAAAAACTTTAATTTATAAGTTATTGCAAAAAGTAATTATACTATACAGTTTTCTTATAATTATACAGTTTTCTTATAATTAAATGTTAAAGATTATAATCATTTAGCAATCAAGTTTTTTATAAGCTAAAAATAAATTATTCGTAATAAATTTATTTGTAATATAACTTTCTCAAAATTTGAATTATAAAAGACATTATTCTCTACTTTGCGCCCGAATTTGAGACAATACGCGATGAGTGGGAAAACTCACCGCTATCCTGCTAGAGCGGTGAAATTAAAATTATTTAATAATAACCTTTTACAAATGGGCCTTGAAGCCAGAACCAAACACGTTAACAGTAAAAATCTATTCCATTTTCCCTAAAATACTTTAAAAAAAGCAAGCAGCTTTACGCTTTTTCCCCCATAGCAGGCTAGTCAAAGAGGACCTAGTATTAAGACACTAAATCCTCCACTATCCACCTGAAATCGCAACATTGCATGTTAAATGGCAGAATTCAACGCCGTGCTTTGTCTTAGGTACTAGAGCAGAGAAATGGAGACAACACATAATCTTTGCAATGAGTGGAAATCGAACCCACAACCATCGTGTTTACAGTCAGATTCTGTGCACTGTGAGGGGCTCTTTAAAATATTTTAAATCCTTATTCATCCATACTTTCCATACTTACTTATATTATAAATGCGAATGTCTGTGTGTTTCTCTGTCACGCTTTCACGGCTAATCTACCGGTCCGATTTGGATGAAATTTAGAATAAAAGTAGTAAAAGTTACTGGGTCAAATATAGACTACTTATGTTTTCAAAAATCAACCCCTAAAGCATTAAAATAGGGGATGAAAGCTTATATGGAAAATCTACACCGCTTTACTGATTGTTATGAATTTTGGCATAGGCATAGTTGATAATCTAAGTTTAAATATAGGCTATTTTGTTTTTCAAAAAACCACCCCCGAGAGAGGTATAGTGGTAGTGGTAGAGATATGTGACGAAACAGTGATGTAGTTCACGTGACGAAGGGCGGGCCACTTGTTAATGATAATGGGCACAAAATTTGAACAGAAAATAAACACGCTATGACCTACATATTAATGGAGGATAGACGATTTGTTTATTTCCTTATAAGTTGCTCTCCAAGGACTTTTCCGAACATTTATCAGTTTGCCAACAAAGGATGTTGTTTGCTTGCATAATCTCGTAATGGCCCGCTTGGAAAGCGTCCAAGAAGATGTAGTAAACTAAGTCATTTCTTTTATGGGATATTTATGTTTCCCGAGTGCTTTATTACCGTTATTACTTTTGTACTGCCAAATAGAATCGGATTAATTTGAATAAAAAATTATGAATACAAAGATAAATATCATTCTTTATAGGTAGGTTAGGTATTGTTTATAGTAGGGGAGAGCGGGTACAAAAGTAACGGCGGGTCGAAAGTAAGAACAAACGTTTTTTTTTTAATTTCCTTTATTCCTATAAAACACACCATAATATAATAAATCGAGTTTCTAATGTAAAGAATATAAACTGAATTTATATATGGTTATATTGATTTATTAAAAACAGAAAAACTCAGCCAGAAGTCAAGGGAAAAGAACAAAATGTTACTTTTGTACCCGGTCTCCCTTACTATTGTTAACGACAAAACAAAGAAAACAATGTAGTCTTAACCGTCATTACCAGCCTACAATTAGGCTCGATCCACACTATAATCTATAATTTTTTAACCAGATCGAAAACGAACTGAGATCTATACTGTAATGTACATCGAGCCAAGCGCGGTTTAACCGCAGTAGGTACTATATACCTATATGCTCACAGCCAAAATTGCTTGTGACGTAGATACATAGATCGGGTTCAAATTCGATTCTCGCTTTCAATATTTTAAACTTTCCTTAGGTACCAAAAAGTAATAAAAGAAAATGCTAAAATTATTCAGTTACTTAGTTCAGTTTTATTTTCTCTACATTAGTCGAAATTCTTATACGCATATTACAACTTATTTATGTTGTTAGCATAAGCAAGGCTGGTTTTCGGTACCGAAGTCATTTTTCCTTTATATTATCGTTTAACAATCCCTTCATGACTTTTTTACGTACAAATATTTAAATTAAGTTCTTATTTTACCTTGTTCCAGCGTCTTTTGTCACCGATTAAATACAAAAAATATAGTACAAAATAATTTATTTCTGCCCGGCATTTATTAAAAACGCCCGGCATTTACTGGGCGGAAATGGGTTTTAATCCAGTGGTGGATTTTAATCCGGGCGTTTATCCATCTATACGTGTACATAGAGTATTGACACTGAATTCTCTTTGTCTACTCTGCATTGCGGAATGCGTGAAGCTGCAAATAATATACATATTTTCCCCCTACATATATACAGTATTGGATCAAATGGACGGAAGCTTATAATCGATGACACATACTTATGTAAATGAGACTCGAGGCGTGGCGGGACATCGTCTGACCCTAATCGCAATGGTTGCGTGTTCGATTCTGATCCGATTTAATTATATTTTAGATTTTCGTTTCTCCGCTCTCTTACTCAACACGCATTCTCTAGATTTCTTGCGGAAAATGAAAAGCAAAGTGTCTTGACAATTAGGTTGTTCTAAAAAAAACACTCTTTGTGTAACTAACTGTATTTAATTATTTGTGTATTTTATATATGTATATCTATATTGATATTTATGTAAATTTGTATGTAATATATAATAAGTAAATTTTAAGTAAGTTTTCACTTACTATTTATATCGTTTGTCCACCAACCTAATTCTTCTTATTTTCTGATTTATTTCATGGTGAGGGTTGCCTGGAAGAGATCACCTGAGGATCACCTGAGGTGTTAACACCTCAGGTGATCTCTCTCTTACTTAGCCTTAAGGCTGCCTTTACACCATATACTGTATTTTCTTGATATACATTTATTATTATGTATATAACATTTCTTCTTTGTTTTTGGTGTAATAAAGAGTTTAAATAAATAATAAATAAATATTTTTTAAAAAACATATTTTATACGAATCAGCTATTTTCAATACTCGCATACTACTAGATCTCCTAAGTACCGCATTTAATTATTTTTTTTCTTTTCAATTAACAGGGAATCAACTTGTCAGACGAGAAGCCAACGAAACTTACTTACACTATACGTATGAAGGAAGATTTCAAAACCTATTCTTATGTATCTGAAGACCAAAATGTTAACCCGCATTATACTTTTGGTAAATATCTTTTATATGATTTTTTTCTTTTTTTTCACTTCACGCTGTATCCCGCACACAGCAGGGTAGGCAAAGGCAAACCTAGTGTTATGATACTCCGTTCCATTTCCCATTTTCCGCCAGACACGCCACTTCGGAGACATTGCGTGTTAAGTGGTGGAACTCAACGCCGCGCTTCGCCTCGACACCAGATCGAAGAAAATGGAAATATTAAATACTTCCACTCTTTGGGTGGGAATCGAACCCACAGCCAGTCGTTTACAGTCACACGCTTGTGCCACTGTGCCACGACTGGTCCATGTCTCTTATATGTTTTAATATATATTTTTTAATATTATTTTAATTATTAAAATTGTACATATTGATGTATATTTACACATTCGTGAATGAGATGATCGTTGCATGGATTAGAAATGATATTTTTGTGGATTTGATACCCACTTAGAGAAATGATATTATTTTATTTATTGTGATTTCTTCTCTTTGGTAAGACGAAGTGCGGCGTTGGGTTTCGTAGTATTGATTTCACCACTGAGCACTGAGCTCAGCGCCTGGACGGTATTCAGGAGTCGCGGGTTCGAATCCCGCTGCGTTCAAATTTTTATACGTTTTCGTATATATCTTTTTGATTATATTTATATTTTCATTTCCCTCTGGTACCTAAGACAAATCGCGGTGTTGAGTTCCGCCACTCAACACGCAATGTCCCAATTTTGAGCGGAAAATGGACAATGGGGTGTCTTGAGACTAGGTTCTCTACGACTGCTCCTTTATGGAAAAGTTGGCAGCTACTAAATGTATGTATGTATGTGCAGGAACTGTATACGAAAAATTCATGAAGTTACAATGGGCGATCGACTCGGGCTATCTAAAAATGACGAGCAAACAAAACATACCTCAGGTTAGTAGAATGAAAATGTGTATAGATTTTTATTATCGAACAAAGAAGGCCGCTTTTTTAATAAAATCTTAAATGTTTTAAATTTTACTTTATGGTCAAATTTCCATTTGATCTGAAATTCCCAAAAATATATATTTTTTTTACATATTTTTGTATAAGTAAGTGATAAAGGTATTGTTAATTTAATATAAGTACAGTTAATGTATAGGTGCGTGGTTTTAATACGAAAGAAACTTCGTTCTCTCTGACTACAGAGTACTCGGAGATGCTATGGGGGAAAAATTGAAGCTAATATTAGAAATTAAAATTTTAAGAATATGCAATTAACAGTTCAGTAAATAAACCAGTTCAGGCATTATTATACCTATAGTATGTAAAACAGTAAGTTGACATAAAATATATGTTTGTAGAACGTTATCCTAAAAGAGTTTCCGTACAAGAAGACGATGCATAATTACACAGCCAAGATGCTTTGCGATTTGCTCTCAGGGCTTTCTTGGATGTCCCTGCTCCTAGTGTTTGTGTTTTTAATGGCGAGGCTCCTTGAAGAGAGAGTCACTGGTATTCAGGTAAATTAAACAAAAATTCTACTTTTTAATAATGCATAATTATATTATAAATGCGAAATAATATAATGCGGTCCGATTTGGATGAAATTTAGAATGAAAGTATGTAGTAACAAATCCAGGGTCAACATATGCTACTTATTTTTTTAAAATTAACCTCTAAAAGTTTGAAATAGGGGATGAAAGTTTATATAAATATCTAAACCGCTTGACCGATCTTAATATTTTTTTGTATAAATATAGTCGATAATCCAAACATAGGCAACTTTATTTTTCAAAAATCCACCCCCGAGGGTTGCAATATAACGAAACAGTTATGTAGTTTACGCGGTGAAGCCGGGCTGCTAGTAATTTTATAATACAATTGTTTGTAGACATACAGAAATATTTTAAATATTACAATTACAATTTTTCAGGCTATACTATTTTTTTTAATAAGGTATAGATCATCCATTTTTAAAATGAATCTGATTTTGAAGTCGGTTTTTAAAACTTAACATTATACCATTGTAATATTTTATATATAATATTTTTTTTCTGATCGTTTAGTGAGTGCACAATCTTGTACTCGTATATCGTTGTGCGTCATGTAATATGCTTGTGCTTGTAGGAAAGAGGGACGGTCAGTTTTTTTTGATTTTACACTGTATTCCACACACAGCAGGGTAGGCAGAAGGAACCTAGTGTTAAGACACTCCGTTCCCCACTTTACCCGAATTCTGCAGGCATTGCGTGCTAAGTGCAGAAACCGCCGCGCTTTGCATCGACACCAGACCGAAGAAAATGGAATTATTAAATTTTTTCACTTCCCGATATTGACTTTTAACTAGGGACGGCGGCTACTGGGAGCCAGTCGTCGTCGTAGCGCAGAAGCACAAAGCGTGACTGTAAAGCGACTGGTTGTGGGTTCGATTCCCACTCGAGGAGTGAAAATATTTCATATTTCCATTTTCTTCACTCTGGTGTCGAGGTAAAGCACACGATGTCTCCAAATTAGGCGTCGGGAACGGAGTGTCTTAACACGAGGTTCCCTTCTGCCTACACTGCTGTGTGCGGGATACAGCGTGAAGCTAAGAAAATAATCAATTTTAGGAGCTAATTAAAATGGTGGGGGTACCCAATACAATGCTGAACCTGAGCCACGTGTTGAACTGCGTGCCGACCGGCGCGGTGTTCGCGATTGTTCCCGCGGTGTTAATCTCCACGACGTCAACGCCGATGTTGCCACACTCCTGCGGAATTCTCATAGCTATAATGCATATACTGTATTTCTTCAATGTTATATCTATGGCCTTCGTTTGCAGTTTTGTTGTTAATAATAGTAAGTATTTTTTAACATTTTAAAGTTATAATTTTCACACTTAGGAAATTGGACTATGACCTGGACGGTATCCACGAGGCGCGGGTTCGAATCCTGCTGGGTTCAAATTTTTATACTTTTTCTAAAGGTATTTTTCAATAGTAAGTGTGTTTTTATATTTTAAAGTGTCTACGCATATCTTTGGTATGTGAAACGTATGGCTTGATGGTTAGTTTTTAGATGATGTACAAGAGGCGCGGGTTCGATTTCCGTTTAGTTGATTTTTATGCGTGTTCTAAAAAGTTGAATTTGACATTTACTATATTTAAAAGTATAGTTCTGGTTGTGATGTATAATTTATTTAAAATTAAGTTATAGGGATGTTTCATTTTTCTTATGCGCAGTTGTTTTACTCAATTATTATGTCCAATTTTTTGACTTACTCTGAGTTACTTAGTCCGGTCTGATGCATTCAAAAAATGAAGCATTTAACTTTTTAATTTATTTTATTTTTTTTCTTTCAATTTATTAGATTTTTTATTATATTTTTTCAAAATAACGATTTCTCGAAAGGAATACCGATTTTTGATTAAAATGATTTGACTTTGTTTATATTGCGCCTACAGCACAGTACACGGCGACTATAGCCACGTTCGCGTATCTCTTCCTGCCGGTGCCGACGCGCGCGGCGTTGAGTTACGGAGCGCCGCGCTGGACGATGCCGCTGTGCGGGTTACTGCCGCACATGCCCCTCGAGTGGTTCTGGGAAGAGGTCGCCGCTTTGGAAACGTTTAGTATGTTTTGTTTATTTATATTTTTACTAGCGGCCCGCTCGCGGCTTCGCCGCGTGAACTCTCTTTATATTGCAACCCTCGGGGGCGCATTTTTTAGGGAGGGGTCGCGTCCGAGACAGCGTTGAGGACGGACGTATATCCGTTCTCCGCTAGCTTAAGAAGCGTGCCCGCGCACGTTTACATTCACCATTAACACCAGTGCTAGTGTCCAGTGATAGTGACTAGTGTAAAGTGTTAGTGTTGTGAAAAACTTTATTACGGACAACAGTGATCATTGACTATAGAAACTTTGAAGTATTTTTAAGAAATATTTCTAGAAGTTTCGTCAGCGTTTTAAACGCAGCGTCAAACGGCTAGCGTTTTTACGCTTTCTACGACTTCGTGGCGATGACAGCCGACTAATTGCGAGCGCGGGCAACCCGTCGACGTCCCATCGGGTCAAGATGTCAGGCCGTACGAGTGCGATGCGGGCGCGATCTCGCTCGCGCCGTCGTGGCCCTCCGGTGGGGAGTGGGAATCAGGAGACGGGGGCAACCCCTCTCACTGATCAGTGTCTGACCGCAAATCCTGACATCAATCCCAACGCCTCGTCGCCTACCAGCGTGACTAGTAGGCCTTCCCGATCTACGGAAAAAATGACCGCCAAGAAGCGCTCCCCTACGGCGCCTTCGCGTATGACCGCAGTATTGTCCCCGCGCTCTCAACAGCTGCACTCGGACATGGTTGCTGTGGCCGAGCTGCGGCAGCGCGGTGTCTTATCACTGTCGTTGTTAGAACACATTTCAGCGTTCCTCAACGACAAGTGTAGGGAGCTGGAGTGCGAGGACAGCGCCGTCGCTGCGACGAGCTCCTCCGAAATGGCTCCACCGCTGATGACCCCTGTAAGAAGACCCAGGTCCGACGAGGAGGAGCTGGACGACGCTGCTAAGCGGCACTGCGCACAAGAGTCGTCACGCCTTCGCGAAGTGACCCGAGATCCGCGCCTCCGCGCCAGACCGGTGCAGGGGCCTACCCCAAGGTCTTCACAGGCTGCTACCACTGTAGCAGCTCCGACGACTTCGGCGCCCTATACTGCGCCCATGATGACATCAGTGCAACCTGCGCCCATGATGACATCAGTGCAACCTGCGCCCATAATGACATCAGTGCAACCTGCGCCCATGATGACATCAGTGCAACCTGCGCCGACGACTACCACACAGGCACTGACTGTAGTCTCCCAGTCTGATGTCTCATTTGCTGACGCCGTCATCGCCTCAAGGCAGAGCGGGGCGACTGGCAGGCCAGCAGCGCAAGCCTCACAAGTACAGACTACAGCAGCATCGAAACCACGCATTCCTCCAGTGGTGGTGGAGAGTCTACCGAACTGGGTCACCCACTTTCGGGCACTCAGGGAGCGGTTGGGACACATTCCTAACGCGCGGCCCTTCGGGAAAGGAGTGCGTTTCTCTCCAGCTTCAGAAAATGAGTACCGCGTAATACAAAGGTATCTCTCTGAGCTGGAAAAGCAAGAGGAGATATCTTGGTTTTCTTACGCACTCCCTTCGGAGAGGAGCGTTAAAATTGCCATCCGAGGATTACCAGCAACCACAACCCCAGCTGAAATCCACGAAGCTCTCACTGAACTCGGATACCAACCCGAGTTCATTACACCAATCAAAGCTAAGCAAGGAAGGCCAGGATGTATTTTCCTTGCAATACTAGCCAACCCCAAGGATCTTACGCCAGGCCTATACAACATCACGGAGTTGTTGTGTATGCCAGGCATTACCATCGAGTCATGGCGAGGAAAGAAAGGACCTGCGCAGTGTCACCGCTGTCAGGCTTTCCGCCACTCATCACACGGATGTCACCGCCGTCAAGCGTGCGTTCGTTGTGGCGAATCACACTTCGCAAGAGATTGCCCACGTCCTCTGGAAGAGCCTGCGACGTGTGTTAACTGTGGTGGGCCTCATCCGGCTAATTACTTCGCCTGCCCCCAGTACAAACGTGAGCTACGTAATAAAAAGGCCGGCACGGTGGCCCTTACCAAGACTTCCAAACCCAAGTCCACTTACACGACAGGGCCTGTATCAAGGAATGAGGTCCCAGTGGAAGCCCAGGCACCAATCCTCATGGCCCCTGCCAATCCCCCTACTGTAAGAGGAGGAGGAGAAACTAGCCACAAAAAGAAAAGCAAGAAAAATAAGAACAAGAAAAAGAAGCAGCCTGTCGCTTCCTCATCTGTCCCACAGACCGTACCCAGATCGACCCGCCTTCATCACCACGACTGCGACCACGGCAGTGCCAGCAGTAAACAGAGAAAATTCCACACCCACACAAATCGCTCTGGACAGAGCTATCGATACCCTCAAGGAAGTTCTTGTTGCCTTAAGGGAAGGTCGAGACCCGGTCCAGGTCGTACTTAACGGGATAGTCACTCTGCTTCAACATGCCTGAACTCAGAGTGCTATTTTGGAATGCCGCGGGCCTGAGGAGCCGCATCCTTTTCCTCAGGCATCTAATCCGTGAACAGAATATAGATATCCTTCTGGCCAACGAAACGCACCTGCGTACGGGTGATACTGCCCACTTCCCTGGGTATTTTGTTCACCGCCTGGATAACTTAGATGACTACCGATGCCGGGGACTGCTGGTGGCAATAAGAAGATCTATTGTCTACCAGCCACTTCCAATTCCAATCACGAAGTCTTTCCAAGTCCTGGGAGTGGAAGTTCAGCATGGCGGCAAGTTGCTCCACTTGTACGCCATGTATAGACCGCCATCCTCAAGTTTGTTATTCGCAGAAGTGCACAGGGTGCTTAACAGTTCTACCGCCACGTTCATAGCAGGGGATTGGAATGCGAAGCACCCAGCTTGGGGATGTTACACGCCTTGCAATACCGGCCGAAGACTACAGCAAGATGCAGTAAGGCACGGGTACGAGGTGATGGGGCCGGATGAACCAACTCATTACTCGCACACCAGCACCCACTTACCCAGTACCATTGACCTAGCCGTGTATAGGGGAATTGACTTTCTGAGCCTGGAGGCGCTTCCTGATGCCTTCGGCTCGGACCACCTCCCTGTACTGGCTGTCCTCGATGGCAGTCTGGCAACAGCCCGTAACCTGCCACCTAGACGCTTTATTAACTGGTCTCGCTTCGAATCTACCGCTCATCGACTGACATCCCCCACTTTGGAGCCCTTAGACTGTCCAGCGAGTATAGATCGACTGGAGCAGCAAATCACCGTGACCATTAAAACGGCCATGGAAGATGCTTCCGCTCCACCAAAATCACTTCGTTTGCCACCTATTCCTCGACGGATCTCTGAGCTCATTGCGCAAAAGAGGAAGACGCGCATTGAGTGGCAAAAAACTCGAGACCCAGTGAAGAAAACCAAATTGAATGACCTTATTGAACGGATTCGGTCGGAACTGGAGTTAACTGCCGCGGACTCATGGGATGATCGAATTGCGGAGGCCAGCACCGATCAGCCTTCTCTACATCGGCTGTGCCGCCTTCTTACGAAGAGGAGTCCTCCCGTTAGACCTCTCTATCGCCCGGATGGCTCACTATGCTATGAGGCCGGCGAAAGAGCAAGCATCCTAGCGAATCACTTAGCTGCGCAGTTCTCGCCGAACCCCAGCCTAAAGGAAGCCCAGCATAGGCAGCTGGAGGAGGAGGTGCAGAGGCACCTGGACACTCCCCCAACCCCACTACCATCACCATTGTTTTTCTCTCCCTCTGCAATCAAGAAGGCCGCAGCCAAATTGAATTCGAGGAAGGCCCCTGGAAGTGATGGCGTCACTAACGGGGCCCTACGTCATTTACCATTTAGGACAATAGCAGCGCTCACCAGGCTCTTTAACGCCATTTTGCGCCTGGGCTACTTCCCCCAGGCGTGGAAGGAGGGCCTGGTGGTAATGCTGCCTAAGCCTGGTAAGAACTCCAGACGGGCCGACGCATACCGACCAATTACTTTACTGAGCGCAACATCCAAATTACTCGAGAAGCTTCTTATATCTCACTTCTTGATGCACTACCAACCACGACCTGAGCAGTTTGGGTTTCGGAGTGGCCATTCTACTACACAACAGGTAGCGAGGGTACTATTCCGGGCCACTGTAGCAGCCAACAAGAAAGAAGCCACAGCAGCAGCCTTTTTAGATGTCTCCAGAGCTTTTGACCGGGTCTGGCATCCCGGTCTATTATACAAGACGATCCGTGCAGGCACTCCACATCAACTCGTGAAGGTTCTGGCCGCCTTCCTCTCGGGTAGGACTTTTCGCGTGAGGGTGGACAGTGCACTCTCCTGCAGCCATCCAATTAGTGCGGGCGTGCCACAGGGTAGCACACTCTCGCCTGTCCTATATTCAATATACACAGATGACATCCCAGTACATCACGACGCAATGTTAGCTCTTTTCGCAGATGACATTGCGCTCATCACCACCTCTCTAAACCCTATACATGCGGCCAGCAAGCTCCAGCGAGCCCTCGACCTTCTACCTGACTGGTTGGCAGACTGGAGGCTTACTTTAAATGTGGCTAAGACCCAAGCCATAGTTTTGGGCGATTACCGTAAGATGCCTCAACAACTAATCATGCAGGGCCAGAGGATTGATTGGCTGAAGAAGGCCACGTACCTAGGTGTGGTCATAGATAGAAGACTCTCCATGAAACCCCACATTCATAAGGCTACTGCAGCTGCGAAGACCGCCATGCACCTACTTCAACCAATCTTTAAATCCCGCATTCCGCTGCGCACGAGGGTTTCTCTCTACAAAACGTACGTCAGACCCCATCTGACGTACGCAGCACCAGCGTGGTATGCGCTGACCAACACCAACCTCAGGAACTCACTTCAGGTGATACAAAATATCGCCTTGAGACGTGCTGCTCAGGCTCCTTGGTACGTGAGGAATGCCACTCTGCATAGAGACCTCCGTATCGAGAGCCTGGAAGCTCACATCCAGGACTTGACCTTAAGAATGTTCCACCGAGCGGAGTCTTCGGATCACCCTCATATCCGGGACATCGCTCCGTGGTATTCTAGACCACCGGAACGACGTCGTCTCCCAAGGGACCTCCTTTCCTCCCTAGATTCTTGAGCTGCTGTCTTGGTAGCTGGTCGTCTAAGCTGGGCCTCCCCTGAGTTATCAGGGGTCTCACCCGGCTGGGCGGACCGCTCAGACAGCTCGTAGCTCTTCCCGTCTGACCCTCATTCATTCCACCGGAACACTCCAGTTCCACTACCTATAACAGGCCATTGGTCTAATCCAGGGACCCACCTATATTAGTGGGTGGCGAAGAAAACCACGTCCAGAGGGCCTCGCCCTGATGTCGTGTCCCCTCTCCCCCGCTGGGCAGGAGAGAGAAGAAAGCAACTGCTGCTGCATTTTTTAAAAATAAAGTAGCCTATGTTTAAGCATAGATTATCAACTATATTTGTGCTGAAATTCATTATAATTGGTCATGCGGTTTAGATTTTTCATATAAACTTTCATCCCCTATTTCAACCCTTTAGAGGTTTATTTTTAAAAAAATAAGTAGCCTTTGTTAGACCCAGACACTTTTACTACTTTCATTCTAAATTTCATCCAAATCGGACCGGTAGATTAGCTGTGAAAGCGTGACAGCCAAACTCACAGACATTCGCATTTATAATATAAGTATGGATTGTACTAAAAGGTTATTACTATATGCCTAAGTATAGATCATCCATCTTGTGAACTAGTTCACCAAAGTAAACTTGATTTTGAAGACTTTTAATTCTCTCGTTGTCTTTTTTTTTTAGCTTCACACTGTATCCCGCACACAGCAACGTAGACATAGAGAATATAGTGTTAAGACACTTCATTTCTTATTTTTCGCAGAGTTTTGGAGGCGTTGCGTGGTTAAGTGGCAGAACATAACGCCGCGCCTTACGTCGCAAAAATAAGCGCGGCGTTGAATCCTAACATCAAACTCGCAATGCTTTCAACATTTCCGTCTGAAATCAAGATATTTCGTGTTCAGTGGCGGAACTTAACCCCGCGCTTTGTCTTTGGTACTAGAGCGAAAAAATTAAAATTGATTATAATAATTCACCTGAGTGAGACTCGAACCCACAACCATGAGCGGGCCGCTAGTTACATATATAAATACTTACACACATATACTAACAAATATTACATGCATAATACACAATTATATACGTACAGATTTTTCAAATTAACTGGTTAAATAATATTTTTTAAGTATTTTTTTTTAAATGTGTAAATTTTTGGCACGTCTGTTATCCCACAGAACCTCGACGGCCTACTTATCTAATACCGTTGACCGAAAGTAATCACTCGCTAAAATAAATTTAACAAAAATCACAAACAGTAAAAAGAAAAAAAAGCTGGAAAGTACACGGACCTCGAGTCCGTGGGGGGACGGGTTAAGAATACGATTCCTGCCCCGCCGCTAGGTAGCGTCCCGTAAAAGGCGGGTAACCCAGTAGCTTGGTGGTAGGAGATTCGCTCTCCAACTGGCTCGCGACCACTATCGTGTCAAAGACGAACCGCCAAACATCTGATGATGTGTTCCGGTTCGATGGCATGTAAGCCAGTTCTCCCTATTCCCACCATTCCCATCCTTCTTCCTTCCTTTTTGTCCTACATCCCCGAGGCTGGCAACGCATCCACAACTCTTATGTTGTGGATGTCTATGGGCGAAGGAGACCACTTAACACCAGGTGGACCTTCTGCTCGTTTGCCCCCTTTATTCCATAAAAAAAAGTCTGTGGCGTTTAAAAAATAAAAAGAGAAAAAAATCTTATACCGTTCTTTATTTTCAGATAAGGGGCTCAATATCAGCAACATGGCGACTCAACACTCGACCAAGTCATTGTCAGTGCTGTTATCCTTTTTCTATTTGATTTTACAAACGATTATATTCTTCGCGTTGACCTGGTACCTGTCTCTAGTGAGACCTGGCCCCTTTGGACAAGCTTTGCCCTGGAACTTCATATGTGATGTAATTATAAGCTTATATATCCTTTTTTGCTATTTTATTTAATAGGAAGCCAACGTT
Organism: Dryas iulia moderata; assembly: GCA_019049465.1. Classification (NCBI taxonomy): domain Eukaryota; kingdom Metazoa; phylum Arthropoda; class Insecta; order Lepidoptera; family Nymphalidae; genus Dryas; species Dryas iulia. The sequence goes on along the minus strand of CM032430.1, from coordinate 2,867,974 downwards.
GTGTACAATCTTTTTTTTTATAGCTTCACGCTATCCCGCACACAGCAGGATAGACAGAGGGAACCTAGTGTTAAGACACTCTGTTCCCCACTTTCTGCCGTTTTCGGAGGAATTGCGTGTTAAGTGGCTTAACGCCTCGCTTTGCCTCGGATACCAGAGCGAAGGAAATGGAAATTTTAAATATTTTCACTCCTCGAGTGGGAATCGAACCCACAACCAGTCGTTTACAGTCACACGTTCGTGCCACTGTACCACGACTGGCCCCAATCACAATGTACAATCTTGTTATTTATAAATACACATTACTAAACATTTTAAACTTACATTTTAAAAAATCCATACCAATATACATATGTCTATATTTATACTCTATATTTTGTGTCTACATTGTGATATTATAATAACCGCTTTTTACTAAATGCATATGAATTTGTACACTGGACCGATTTTGACGAGACTTTTATACCTATCGATAAGTGAAATTATCCGAAACTAACGGTTAAACCGTAATAATTTTATATTAGGAACCGAAACCGAAGTAGTATAACATCCCTTTAGTAATATTGAATGGAACTGTATTCTTTCTTTATTCTGTATATTGATTTTTTTTTTTTTTGTTACCTATACCTACACAACGGATACGTGGTCTGTTTGATAATATTCGTTCGTTTTTCGTCCAGTTCGTTGTAGAAAAATCTTTAGATGGCAGAAATTTGTAAAAATCTCTCTACAGAGGTGGTAATAACATAAATAAGTTATAATAAGTGCATAAAAATTTCGACGCTGCTGGTAGTAGATCGCATGGCTCAGCGGTCAGAGCGCTTGGACGGTTTACGAGAGGCTCGGGTTCTAATCCCGCTGCGCTTAATTTTTTATATTTTTTTAAATGTGTTTAAGTTATTTTATCATTATACTATACTTACATTAATACTTACTAAACTTTGTGCAGAGACAATACTGGAGTAAGACGAAGGTAACTCCAGAGGATCAAGAGGAACTGGAAGAGCTGGAGGAAGAGGATGAAGTCGACCCTGAGTTGTTTGAACCCCCGCTCAAAGATGCCGAAGTGGGGATTAAAATTGTCAATGTTACTAAGGTGACGCTTTTTATATTAGTTTTTCAAAGTTTTACTGTTTTGGCAAATTTGTATATAATAAATTTATTTTACATATTTTTTGACATTTTAGTAAAAACTCTTTTTTGATTTTTTTTTGCTTCCCATTGTATCCTGCATATAGCAGGGCAGGCAGAGGAAACCTAGTGTTAAGACACTCCGTTCTTCATTTTCCGCCGGATTCTTGAGACATTGCGTGTTAATTGGCGGAGCTTAACGCCCGGTTTGCCTCGACACCAAAACGAAGAAAATGAAAATAATAAATATTTCAATTCCTCTAGTTAGAATCGAACTCACAACCAGTCGCGTTTACAGTCACGCTTTGTGCCCCTGCGCCATGACTGACTTCTTTTGTTTATATGTATTTATAAATTTTCAGATGTTCGGCAAGAGTCGTGCTTTAAACAACGTGTCGCTGGATGTGTACAAAGGGGAGATAACCGTGCTGCTCGGACACAACGGCGCGGGGAAGACCACGCTCATGTCTATCATAACTGGTAGGTTGACGATAATATTTATGTGTAATAATCATAATAGGTAAACCCGAAAAAAACATGTTTGACATATACTTTTTATTTTAGCTTCACGCTGTATTCCGCACCCAGCAGGGAAACCAGTGTTAAGACACTCCGTTCCCCATTTTCCACTGAATTCGGAGTCATTGCGTGTTAAGTTGCGGAACTTAACGCCGCGCTTTGCATCGTCACCAGCGCGAAGAAAATGAAACATTAAATATTTCCATTCCTCGAGTGGGAATCGAACACACAACCAGTCGCTTTACAGTCACACTTTGTGCCTCTGCGCCACGATTGGCTCCATTTACTTTTGTATAAGTAGCATAACCGTTTCTGATGTAACGCGTAATTTATTATTCAATGTAGACACTATAATAAAAAAATATTATTCAATAAATACTATAGATATAGCAAGCGCTTTCTGTCTTGACCAATCACTTTACGAAATTTTGTCCCGGTAACCTCAACCTGCCACAAAACAATCCGACTGAGACAAAACAATCCGCGTAATAGTCACTAGTATTAGTCTATGGGGGTCTTTGCTTTACTTATTTTGTATATTCATGGGATAGTAGGGGAGTCTAGATGATGATTACGTCATCGATAGTTTACTTTATTACAAGAATGGCGACCCTCACATTGTGTGTGTTTCAAAACAAAACGCATTTTCGTCGATTCCCGGAAACTCTTATAATATCATAATTATTATATAAAAAAAAAAGAAAAATACAAGAATTGAAAAAGGGCTTTGCAAAGGCATTATAGGGCAGGGGCTAAGAGCTTTGCTTACTTTTGCTGACAAGGGATTGTAATAAATCTGCTTACGTAATACTTGAACGGCCCCTTACCACCAATCGCCCCCTAAACGTAGGGTTCTGCGACATATGTATATTCAATTTGACACAAAAACCTTTATTTTTTTATTGATTTTTATATCACTGAAATGCTTACGCATATAGCGCATATTGCAACAGTGTAATCAGAAAGAGACTTGAGAGAGTCCCTGAACCCTGAACATTGAAATAATATTTAAAAAATACTTAATAGGATTTGTTACTAACACTATTTCTTTTTAAGTTACTTAAATAAAACTGTTAATTAATTGAAATGTTGGTGTTTTTAGGTATGTTAAAAGCTACTGAAGGCAAGGTGTATGTGGAAGGTCTGGACACGGAGACTCAGAAGGAAGAAATGCGAAGATATCTAGGATTATGTCCTCAACACAATTTGTTCTTCCCCGATCTTACTGTTTTGGAGCATGTCATCTTCTTTAGTATGGTAAGTTGTGATAATTAGTACAGCTTAATATATTATATGTATGTTTTTGTTAGACTGAGGTACAAGGTGTGTTCAAAAAGTATCGCGAATTTTGTGTTTTTTCAAAAATTATCTATTTATTCATGAATATCTATGTTGTCACGTTCACAATAATCCCCCTGGGATATTATTTACTTGTGCCAACGGTTTTTCCAGTCTTCTAAAAATATTTTTTTTGTATCTTGTTCAGCTCCTCCTTCGATGCCGTCTTTATCTCGTTAATCGTGGCGTTGCGTCGTCCTTTCATTGGCTTCTTCAGTTTCGGGAACAAGAAAAAGTCGCAGGGGGGTAGATCTGGGAAATACGGTGACATTAGTGTGTTGTTTTTGGCGGTATCATAAGTGTGTTATTTTTGACCAAGAAGTCGCGTACAAGCAGCGATGTGTGAGCAATTTTGATACGAATTTTGCGGCGACCCGTCTCATGCCCAAATTATCAATTAAAATCGAATGGCACGAGCCAATCCATATGCCTTGGACCTCGGCAACTTTCTCTAACAGTGATTCGACTATTGGCCAATACCATTTCCTTCACTTCATAATTTTTTTCGTCTGTTGTTGAAGTGCTCAGACGTCCGGCACGCTCTTCGTCGTTCTCATCTTCTCAGCCTTCTGAGAAAATTTTGTACCACCGGTAAACGTTGCTTTTGTTCAAAGTAGCTTCTCCGTACGCCACAGTCAACATTCGCGATGCATTCGTGCACTTAATTTCATTTTTCACACAAAATTTGAAACAGGTTCTTTGATCCATTTTTTTGAATATGTAAAAATCGAAGAAGAACCAAAACACGTTTAAGCATAGCAGCTGTCAACAGTTAACTGAACATTCTAAATAGCCAAACTTATCAGCATAAGTGAGAGACATATGTACCAACATAACGTCACAAAAAAAAATCGAAATTCAAATACTACGTGTATATGCCGCCCGCGGAAATTCAAAATTCGCGATACTTTTTGAACACACCTCGTATATATTTTTGGAAAGCTCATAAAAAATTTAAAGTAGTGGAACTCGACCCTGAGCCTTTTAGATACCGTCCCAAATACTCTGATCTCTGAGCCATACCTTAGACACATAATAAGTGTGTGAGTAATATTTTTAAAAGTAATAGTCATGTATGCTTGCTATTTTTTACACACGTTAAATTTTATTTAAAATCGATTTAATAGTGTATTTAATAGTTATCTGTGACAAAAAATATAAGTTATAATATTTAGTACCTATCACAAAGCGCTACGTTGAGTTCTTGATTTTGGGTGGAAAGTGCATAAGAAAAATGTTAAGTTGCCTTATAATATTCAGTTAAGTTCTTCAATTATAGCGTTTTGCACGTGTGAGTTGATAATATATTTATTAATAAATGTCTCATTAGCTAAAACACAAAGGTGGCTATTGTAACGTTGTTATATTAACAAAGTTCAAAGTCGCCGAGCCATAGTGGGCCAGCCCAAATCATGACAGTCAAACTGACTGTCATGGTTTGGTTTTGATTCCCATTCGGGGGGAAAAGTTTATATTTAAATTTTCATTTCTTTACTTTGCTATCAAAACACACTTGGCGTTACCGAGCTTCGCCATTCAATAAATTCGATTTCGGATAGAAAATGAAAAAACAGAGTGTTTACACATTAGGTCCTCTCCAACTTTGGCTATGCGGGAAAACAGTCAAATTGAAAAAAGAACTAAATTAAAAAACGACATTTTTAGATAATATATTTATTAATAAAATATATTTATTTACACAAAACGAGATTCGAACGCACGCTCACACGCCTCTTGGACATGTCAAACGTTTTAACCATTAAGCCACGCGTTCTACTATCCTAGAGAGTACCAGCGGTGTCGAAATTCCTATACGCTGTTTATTACAATTTATTTTTAGCATTTCTGTAGGGAAATTCCACTACTTTGTTACATAAAAGGTTTAAACTACAGCCGTACTAAATACTAATAAATGAATTAAGAAACGTGTGACCGAGTGTACTCACTCGCTAAAATAAATTCAAGAAGAAAATCACAAACAGAAAAAGGGAAAAATAGCTGGAGAGTACACGGACCTCGAGTCTGTGGCGTTTAAAAAAAAAAAATTAAAAAAAAAACAAAGAGAAAAAAAAACTAATAAAACCATTGAAAAAGACATTTAAAGAAAACGTATAAAAATATAACGTAAATAAATATAGAAAATGTTTAAAAGTAATAAAAAACCATTCCCTCCAGTTAAAAGGGTCCCCATACGGGCAAGCCAAAGACACGTCCGCCAAGCTGCTCGCGCAGCTCGGGCTCGCGGGCAAGCTGCGCGTGCGCAGCGCCGAGCTGTCGGGCGGCATGCGGCGCCGCCTGCAGCTGGCGTGCGCGCTGGCGGGCGACGCGCGCGTGCTCGTGCTCGACGAGCCCACCTCCGGACTCGACGTCGAGACGCGCAGGGAGCTGTGGGACTTGTTGCTGGTCAGTTGTGTGCTCACTCATTCGTTCGTTTACTCACGAGTTAATGTATTCTTTATTGTATTTCAAATTAAATATCTGGTGATCGAGCTCCGCTCTGTATATCTTCTGAGAAATCGTAAAATTATTTTGAAATAATGATTATTATAAAAGATGATAGAATAGATAAAAAATGTAATAAAATTTTGGTGCCAGTTAGGACTGCCAATGCAGAAGTGCAAAAGCACAAAGTATGTAAACCGACTGGTGACTGATTGTGGATTCGATACCCACTCGAAGAGTGGAAATATTTGTTATTTCCAATTTCTTCGCTCTGGTGTCGAGGTAAAGCGTGGTGTTAGGTTCCGCCCCTTAACACACAGTGCCTCCGAATTCGAAGGAAAGTGGAGAACGAAGTGTCTTAAAACTACGTTCCCTCTGCCCACCCTGTATGTGCGGGATACAGCGTAAAGCTAAAAAAAATAAGGTGCTTGAAAATGTCTATTTAATGAAATATATTTTAAATTTGTATGTATACAGTCGTTACGTGAATCCCGCACGGTGCTGCTAAGCACTCACTTCATGGAGGAGGCGGAGGCGCTGGGCGAGCGCGTGGCGGCGCTGCGCGGGGGACGCCTGCGGTGCCGCGCTTCTACCATGCGACTCAAACGAGCTATTGGTACTTTATTTTATTTACTATGTTTACTTTGTATGTAATAATTGTGATTTGTATGGATTGGTTTACATTGGTCTTAATCCCCATTCAGGAGAGAAACTATATTAAATATTGGTGTTAAACAAAACGTACCTTTATGGTTTATTCACTCTATAAGCAATGTCTCAGATACGAGCAGACAGTGGAGCATGGAGTGTTAGAGCAGAGAACTGACTGTAAAGCGACTGGTTGTGGGTTCGATCCCACTGGAGGAGTGGAAATATTTAATATTTCCATTTTCTTCACTCTGGTGTCGATGCAAAGCGCGACGTTAATTTTGCGGTTCGTGGGAAACACAGTGTCTTAACACTAGGTTCCCTTTGCCTACCCTGCTGAGTGCGGGAGCTAAAAAAAGTATCATTATTCTACCGACTGAAAATATATAATTTGAAGATAATTCCATTTTCATTAAATAATGATGCTGTGTTTTATACATAATAATGATACTTTTTTTAACATTAAATATAATATTATTATTTAATGTTAAAATTGATATATTTTAATTTAATAGTAAAAACAATGATAATTATATATTGTACATAATAATCTTTTTTATAAGTAAATATTAACACGCTCATTACAAGTAATAATTTTACATAATCTTTATTTCAGGAAGCGGTTACCGTCTCTCGTTCACAACGATCGGCTTACCCAACGAACCTGCGCTCACGGCCGCCATCTTGTCAGTAATACGTGAGGCTTCGTTAAAGGAGACTTCTCTCAACTCTATCTCATACAATCTGCCTGCCAAGTCCAGTGACAAGTTCCCCCAGCTGTTCAACATGCTGGAGTCCAGGAGATCAGAACTCGGTATCAATACTATAGGTGTTGGTATTTCTACGTTGGAAGAAGTTTTTATGAAGTATGTATTTTTAATAGGAAATTAATATTTTTAAGTTAAAGATTTTAAAGCATTATTCACATTCTTAGAAAATTTAAAGATACATTTTTAGAAAACGTATAATAATTTAATGGCGTTTGAAATTTAAAGTTCTATGTTCTATGAAATTTAAAATACTCGTTTCGCGTCATCATAATTGCATTATGATTTTTTCTCTCAGTAGAAATCGAACCTACAACCAATCGTGATTTTGATTCCAGTCGGTTTCACTATCCCATTATATATATTAATCTCAAATTATTTTTTAAAAATGTATATATATATATATATATATATATATATATATATATATATATATATATATATATATATATATATATATATATATATATATATATATATATATATATATATATTAATCTCAAATTATTTTTTAATATATATATTTTCAAGTTATTGTTGTATATTCTTACTTTTTGCCCGTGGGGGGACGGGTTAAGAATACAATTCCCTTCCGCAGCTGGGTAGCGTCCCGTAAAAGGCGGGTAACCCAGTAGCTTGGTGGTAGGAGATTCGTTCTCCGACTGGCTCGCGACCTCTAGCATGTCGAAGACGAACCGCCCAATATCTGTTGATGTGTTCCGGTTCGATGGCATGTAAGCCAGCTCTCTCCCAATTCTCACCATCCCCATCCTACCTCCCTCCGTCCTTCCTTCATCCCCTTCCAAGGTTGGCAACGCATCCTCAACCCCTATAGTGTTGTGGATGTCTATGGGCGAAGGTAACCACTTACCATCAGGTGGTCCTTCTGCTCGTTTGCCTCCTTTATTCAATAAAAAAAAACTTTAAACTATTGCATTATTTTTTTTATTTATAGGCTATGCAGTGATGTTACCACCACGTTTTCTGATGACACAGTTGACGGAGAAACGCTAGGTAATAATGGATTTTGTTTGAGCTTTATACTTTAACCAATATTGCTGGAAAGGCAGAGAGAACCTGGTGTCGAGACACTTCGAGCTCCGCTTTCCGCTTCTGGTGACTACTTTTTTGAAGCACTAAAGGCCGCGCTTTGTGTTATCGAGCAAGGAAATGATAATAAAAATTTTAATGTAATCATTATTGTGGCCAGTCGTGGCCAGTGGCACAAGCGTGTAACTGTAAACGACTGGTTGTGGGTTCGACTCCCACATCGACCATTCCACTCAGTGGAAATATTTAATATTTCCATTTTCTTCGCCCTGGTGTCGAGGCAAAGCGCGGCGTTAAGTTCCGCCACTTAGCACGCAATGCCACCGAATTCGGCGGAAAGTGGGGAACGAAGTATTTTAATACTAGGTTCCCTCTGCCTACCCTGCTGTGTGCGGGATACAGCGGGAAGTAAAAAAAAAATGTAATCATTACGCCGAGTGAGGGTCGAACCCACAATCGTCGCGTTTATATTGAAGACGCTATCCACCGCCCAACTGTAGTGTCCCACACTACTTAAAATAGGTATATTAATCTGTTTACAAAATGAAAGTCTCCGATACTGGAAACTAATATTGATTTATTGAAAACCTGAAAAATAGTCTTTTGAAAGAATTTCTGATTAAGAATATTATTAAAAATTCAATCATCAAAAGTCTCATATATTTTTTAAATATACAAAACAATTTAAATATTATTTATTTTTATATAATTTGTAGCGGGCCTGACTATAATCTCAATTGATTGTGGGTTCGATTCCCACTCAGAGTGTTTATCTAAATTTAATCATTTTCATTTACTCCGCTCTGGTGATTGAAACAAAGCATGGCGTTAAGCCACACAAGAATTGGAAGCAAATGGAAAAACAGAGTATCTTGATTACTGCTGTGCGGGTAAAATATTGAAGCTAAAAAATATCATTTATGTTTCAGAGACCCAATACGAGCCGGTGACCAACTTCGCACTTTACAAACAGCAAACAATGGTTCTCTTCAAAAGACAACTTAAATATTTGTGGTCGAAGAAAATATCATTTTTGTATATGGTTAGTTTTTACCTTCTGTACATATTTAAAACTAGCGGCCCGCTCGCGTCTTCGCTGCGTGGACTGCCTAATTGTTTCGTTATGTTGCAACCCTCGGGGGTGGATTTTTGAAAAATAAAGTAACCTATGTTTGACCTTCGATTATCAACTAAATTTACCCTAAAATTCATTACAATCGATCAAGCCGTTTAGATTTTTTATATAAACTTTCATCACCTCTTTTAACCTTTAGCGAGTGATTTTTGAAAAAATAAGTAGCCTATGTTAGACCCAGTAACTTTTACTACTTTCATTCTAAATTTCATCGAAATCGGACCGGTAGATTAGCCGTGAAAGCGTGACAGACAAACACACAGACTTTCGCATTTATAATATAAGTATGGACTAGCGGCTACCCGCAAATTCGTTTGCGTGGACTTTATGATTATTAATATACCTAGTACGTTTATTGCTGCTTTACATTGAAAGTTAAAGTCAAAATTATAATAGCTTGGTGAGTCTCTTTATGGCCGAATTTGAGACACTGCGTATTGCAGGCTGGAATTTAACGCCCCATTTACTGGAGACAGGTCTTACTGGAGATTAAATGCCCTATTTTTAAAATCAAAACTCCAAAAAATATATTTAGATAATATCAGGGGTAAACAACCTTTTTAAATTACTTTAAATAAGCCAAAATAGTATATAATAATTTATAACACAGTACAGAATGCGCAAAGGCAGTCTTATTGCAGGTAGCAATATTTGGCCAATAACCTTAGTAGAAAGGAGCTTAAATCTCAACAGATATAAGTTAGTACAAATAAAGAAAATTAGAACATTTTAAAAGATAAATAATTGACTATTTCTATGCTTATTACTCTAATAATATTTCTTTTTTTTTTAGCTTCACGCTGTATCCCGCACACAGCAGGGTTGGCAGGGTACCTAGTGTTAAGACACTCCGTTCCCCACTTTCCCCCGAATTCGGAGGCATTGCGTGTTAAGTGGCGGAACTTAACGCCGCGCTTTGTCTCGATACCAGAGCGAAGAAAATAGAAATATTAAATAAAATATTATATAATATTAATAATATCAAAATTTTAAAAAATGTAATAATTTTTATTTTATTTATTTTTAGCAAGTGGCCACGCCATTAATTATGCTCTGCCTATTCACACTGATGACGAACAACAGTTTCTTCGACGAGGGCAGGCCGGAGAAAGGGAAAAGCGTTGCTATGGACCTCAATATATACGATACGATGAATGCACGCAAAGTTCTGTATAATATTAACTCGAAACAATATAATATTGATCCTATTGTGGATAGAAACCCTAAAGTCGCCTTTGAAAAAGCAGATGATGTTGCTTCAGGTTAGTACTTAAAAAATAGGAAATTTTACCCGTGGGAGGACGGGTTCAGAATACAAATTCCCCCCGCCGCTGGGTGGCGTCCCGTAAAAGGCGGGTAACCCAGTAGCTTGGTGGTAGGAGATTCGTTCTCCGCCTGGCTCGCGACCACTATCGTGTCAAAGACATCTGATGATGTGTTCCGGTTCGATGGTATGTAAGCCAGTTCCCCCTATTCCCACCATTCCCATTATTCCTCTCTCCTTCTGTCCTATATCCCCGAGGCTGGCAACCCATCCATAACTCTAGTTGTGGATGTCTAGGGGCGAAGGTAACCACTTAACACCAGGTGGGCCTTTTGCTCGTTTGCCTCCTTTATTCCATAAAAAAAAATTGAAAATGTAAATAGTAACTGATAGGAGGCCTCTTAGTTAATGCGTAAAATTCACGTTGTCATGGTAACGTGTTGTTGTGTACCACCACAAGATATGTACAATATTGTATGATATACATAGATTTTTGAGTGTAATATATATATTTTTAAATCACATATATTTCTAATACATTTTATTCTATTATTTTATAAAATGTCAGCTTTATGCACACTTTCTTAATATAAAATTTAAATGTGGCAAATTTCATATTTTTCATAAAATTGGTCCAAAGATTTTTTTTTATTAATTTCGGACTTGTAATCGAATAATCAAATAAATTGCATTACAGCTGTCCTTCGCGCTGGAACCCAGGATATAATGGAGTACAATAAATATTTAGTTGGCGTTGAACTTAACGATACAGACGCTAAGGTGAGTAACTATTATCGTTATTATATATAACAATATTTATTATACTATTAACTCCTCGAGTGGGAATCGAACCCACAAACAGTCTTTTACAGTCACACGTTTATGCTACTGCGCTTCGACTGGCCCCACATATGACAAGAAAATTTTAGTTTTTATGTCTAAAAGTGCTATTTTACTAGGAATTATTATAAAATTGAGCCTAGCGAACCTACTGTCAAGACACTCCGTTCTCCACGATCTTTGCAATACTCAATGTGATACGAAAATATAATAATATAACGCGAATGAAAATATTTTAAATATAATCTTTCCCCAAACAGGAATCGAACTCATAACCAATCGGGCTTACAATTAGGGTCTGTCCCATTGCATCACGATGGCCTCAAAGCTCGGCGTTAAGTTCCGCCACTTGACAAGCAATGCCTCCGAATTCGGCGGAAAGTGGGGAACGGAGAGTCTTAATACTAGGTTCCGTCTACCTAACCCGCTATGTGCGGGATAAAGCGTGAAGCTAAAAAAAACACCACGAATTTTGCTAAAAAGTGGAGAACAGTGATCTGACCCAGTCTTTAATAAGAAAACCACATTTTTTTCGTTACAGATATTATTTACGACAATAGTCCGTCACGCGGCGCCCGTGGCTCTGAACCTGCTATCCAACTTGCTGGCGTCTCGCGAAGGCAACACTATCACCACGTACAACGACCCCGCGTATAAGGAAACACTTAGATTGGATAATGTTCAAGAACCTAAATATATATTTCTGATTGGTCTTTGGGCGTATTTGATTACATTTGGTAAGTATTTGTAATGTTATGTTTTATGTGTATGTATGTAATTAAAATTAAGTAAGTGGCCAGTTGTGGCTCAGTGGCACAAGCGTGTGACTGTAAACGACTGGTTGTGGGTTCGATTCCCACTCGAGAAGTGGAAATATTTAATATTTCCATTTTCTTCGCTCTGGTGCCGAGGTAAAGCGCGGTGTTAAGTTCCGCCACTTAACACGCAATGCCTCCGAATTCGGCGGAAAGTGGGAAACGGAGTGTCTTAACACTGGGTTCCCTCTGCCTACCCTGCTGTGTGCGGGATACAGCGTGAAGTTAAAAAAAAAATTGTAAAAATAAATAAATTAAAAAAAAAGAAGGTGTCCTAATAGATCGCGCGATGTCCATCGCGTCTATCCTAACTCGTCGACGCATCGCGTAGGTAACCGATTAGGACACTCAAAAGAGATCTGCTCTTTTGATTACACGATCGCACGATCAAACTCATCGTACGATCGGTATTAAGCATTTCATGTGGTCGCACGATTACTTGTGAGGTTCAAATAGGACACTCACACATAGGCCACACACCGAGCCAAAGCGCGGCGTTAAGTTCCGCCACTTAACACGCAATGCCTCCAAAAGTCGGCGGAAATTGGGGAACGGATTGTCTTAACACTAGGTTCCATCTGTCTACCCTTCTGTGTAAGGGATACAGTGTGAAGCTGAAAAAAAAATGATTTTTTTTCGTCAAACATAAGTCACATAGGTGTTAATAGTAAATATTGTTATATATAAAACGATAATTGTTACTCACTTTAGCGTCTGTATCGTTAAGATGAAATCTGTATGTTTGAACTCATCGCACTACGAGATCGCATCGTGTCATCGTGCGATTTTCGCCAATTAGGACAACGCCTATGTGTGCTGTTGTAGTACAGTGGGATAGAGTATGTGAGAACGAATCTATGTGAGAATATATATAATACCGGAGGAATCCAGGCAATGAATGAGATATTTCTAATATGATTGACCATTACATTGCCAAGATATCGCCGAATGTCTTTGCGTCAAAGATTCCTACTATGTAATCATGCTTCTATGAAGGAGAGATGGAGATGCTACTTCAAGGAGTTGCTATATACTCAGCACCCGTACAGTCTTCCAACCAAACCGTCTCGTAATCTTGGACTCATTGCCATTGCATAGCAACTGACGAAACTCGGAATTGTAATATCGGACGCATGAAATATCGGAAAGCGGTGGGACCTAGTGACATTCTGATTAAAACGTGGAAACCATTGGGCTCTCTTGGTGTGCTCATACTTACGGACCTTTTCAACCGCGTCTTGAACACTGGGACTATGCCACGTCATTGGCGTTACAGCTTCATTACCCCTATTTACAAAGGCAGGGGCAGTGTTTAGAACTGTGGTAGTTATAGGGGCGTTAAGATCATGAGTCACACCGTGAAGCTTTGGAGCGCATGATCGACCTCAGGCTCCGCCGAGAGTGTGTTATCTCTGAATGTCAATATGGATTTCAGCCAGCTTGGACGCCATTTTTGCCCTCAGAACACTGATGGAAATAATTATAAATTGCCCACTCACTTGGATTTAAAACTTGTTGTTCTTATTACCACTAACGTTACAATGTGTTTATCCACTTAAAAAATCACTCGATAATTATGAATTAAATCAAATCATAATCAACACGAACTATGGTATTAGTAAATTTATTTCCAAATCCTTTAAAACAGTTATAATAATTTAAACTAACACTCATTCGCAAATTGGACAAAAATGTCAAATTATTTTTGAATTTTAAAATCTTTAACTGACGTAAAGATACGTCAACGAAATTAGTTTAATTTTTTTTCTTCTTGGTACTCGTTGGGCCGATTACGCATAATAATTTCAAATTCTCGAAATTGGCGGGAAAGACAAAGAAGGCGTCCGACGACGGCGGCGGATGTCGGAAGTCACATACTCTAATTTCCCACTACCCCTCTATACAAGCAAAAAATATAAAACTACCCTTCTTTTATCCAATCAATAGGTATCCTAGCAACGGTGGCGAACAGCGTGTCACTCCCCTGCAAGGAGCACTCCACCGGCACGCGCCACCTGCACGTGATGGCGGGCTGCCCCCCCGCGCTGCACTGGCTGAGCACGCTGTTCACGCACACGCTGTTGCACGCGGCCATGCTCGTGCTGCCCGCGCTCGTGGTGTGCGCCACGCTGGACAAGGACCGCACGTTTAGTCAGCCGGGGTTTCTGGGTGAGTGAGCGAGATGGCACGATGTGTCTTATTGTGACGCTTATGATAGAATGAGACGGTGAGTTCTAGATGACGCAATGTCTGATATTGTTTCGCTCGTGAAAGAGCAAGATAGCGCGACCTAGGTGAGTGAGCGAGATGGCGCGATATCTGTGTCACTCGCGTTAAAGCGAGATAGCACGTCATAGGTGAGGGAAATTATTTAGCTAAGTTAGTACACACATTATAAAGCGAACGAGAAGAAAGTAACTATGCTTCAAGCGTTACATTATAAAAAGAGCCGCACGTTTAGTCAGCCGAGGTTTTTGGGAGAGTGAGCGAGACGAAAGCTAAAGCGAGATAGCACGTCTAGGTGAGTGAGCGAGATACGTTATAGAGCGAGCAAGATGAAAGTAAGCTCCTTGCGTTAGAGCGAGACGACACGTTCTAGGTGAATGTGGTATGTGATGTGCCCAATACTCATATATTGTGATTATGAATGACTAGGTGAGTGAGCGAGATGGCATGATGTTTGGTGTTATGTTATTCGTGGGAGAGCGAGACAGCGTGTCCTAGATGAGCGAGATCAATGGATAAGCTAAGCTAGCTAGTTATAAGTTAAGAGAATGTGTGTGACATTAAAGGGAGAACGAGATTATAGTAGAATATTCCTCTCGTACTACAACGAGACGATATGACCCTCGTACTAGAGCAAGAGAATACGTCCTAAGTGAATGAACGAGATGACTAATAGAAATTGCAAAATAGACTTAACGCGATTTGTTGTATGTTCGATTCCACACGTGAATATGACTATAATTAAGACGAATGTTGTACCATATGTTATACTAGCGACCCCTTCGCGGCTTCGCCACGTGAACTGCCACTTTCATCCTCTATTGCTCTTTGAGATTGTTTTTTTTTTATAAAAGGGGGTAGTCTATATTTGACCTTGCGTCACTAATTATGTTCTTGAGAGAATCATCGATACATCTAGTACAATGTCTATACTATTTGATAACATATAGCGATAACTGTTATAGTAAGACAACGTACGAAATCTGCTATCATAGTATATCTATATGATAGCAGATTTCCATCTGGTATATATGTACGACATCTGTCGATTACCCGTGAAAGCATAAAAGAGCATTTCTATCCAGTAGTTTTTGCGTGATTGACGAACAAATTAACAGACAGACAGACAAAAATTCTACTAAGAATTGACTTTTCTACTCTTTTATTATATATATACATGGGGCAAGTTCTGGCGCAGAGGCACGAAGTGTGACTGTAAAACGATTGGTGGTAGGTTCGATTCCCACTCGCGGAGTGGAAATATTTAATACATATTTGCATTTTCTTCGCTCTGATGTCGAGGCAAAGCGCGGCGTTAAGTTCCGCCACTTAACACGCAATGCCTCCAGAATTCAGTGGCGCGTGGGGAATGGATTGTCTTAACACTAGGTTCCCTCCGCCTACCCTGCTATATGCGGAATATACCATGAAGCTAAAAAAAAACAATTTTGTACCTCCAATCTTTTAAACAAGACAAAGATCTGCGTGAATTCCACCCCTCAATGCCTCGAATTCAGACAGAAAATGATGAACCCTACTATATATAAAAAGAATGGAGCTAATACAAAGAAATATAATATATACTATAAACAATATAATTTCAGGTGCACTGGTCCCGATTGTGTTACTGGGTATCATGTCTTTCCTTGGGCTGGCGTATCTTGTGAGCTTCAATTTCGGTGAACGCAGCGCTGGAGTGATCTTGATCGCCGTGATTATGTTTTTCGGTAAGAATCATTTATTTTTTATTACAATAATTTAAAATTTTATTAATACATTTGAAGATAGGGAGCAATGGACGCGATTGGGAAGGCCTTTGCCAATAATAGGCATACAGACAAACACTAACCAAGATCTTCAATATCCAATTTACAAGAAACACAAAAATAAAAATATAAATAAATGAAATAAATAAAGTAAATTAATTAATCAAATACCAAAATATAATAAAAATTTTAAAAAGAAAAAAGAAACAAAAAGTCAATAAAAAAATAATTAAATAAAAAAAAAACAATACCTTAATTAAATAAAGTATATTGTAATATAAGAAGTGTAATGTCTATTTTATTATTCGTACATTTAAGAAATTAAAAAACATCTAAAAATTGAACACAGCGGTATTAGAAACCGCGCCTCTTGGAGACTGCCCAAACATTCTGACCACTAAGCCATGCGTTCTACATCCAGCTGTGTCGAGATTCTTAATACGTTTATTACAACTTATTTTGTGGCCAGTCGTGGCCCAGTGGCACAAGCGTGTGACTGTAAACGACTGGTTGTGGGTTCGATTCCCACTCGAGGAGTGGAAATATTTAATATTTCCATTTTCTTCGCTCTGGTGTCGAGGTAAAGCGCGGCGTTAAGTTCCGCCGCTTAACACGCAATGCCTCCGAATTTGGCGGAAAGTGGGGAACGGAGTGTCTTAACACTAGGTTCCCTCTGC
Source organism: Dryas iulia moderata (assembly GCA_019049465.1). Lineage (NCBI taxonomy): Eukaryota > Metazoa > Arthropoda > Insecta > Lepidoptera > Nymphalidae > Dryas > Dryas iulia. The sequence continues at coordinate 2,851,356 of CM032430.1, read as the reverse complement.
CTACCCTGCTGTGTGCGGGATACAGCGTGAAGCTATAAAAAAAAAAAAAACTTATTTTTGTTAATTACAAGAGATAGAAGATTTTCAAAGAATATTTTTCGACAAATGTTTATTTTTACATTATGACATAATGATTTAAGTTGTAGTCAAACTGAGAAGCTATTTTTGTAGACAAGTTGGCGTCAAGACATTTTGTTCGTGACTTTCTGCCCGAAATCGAGTGTTGATTGATGAAACTGAACGTCTTTGTCTCACCAAAACGGGAAAATAAAAATCATTTATTTATAATCTGGCCCCCGAGTAAGCAGGCTAGACACTCCGTTCCCCACGCACCGCCTAATTTGTAGGTATTACGTGTTAAGTGGCGGAACTTAACGCCGCGCTATGCCTCGTCATCGGAGCGAAGAAAATAGAAATATTAAATATTTCCACACTCCTCGAGTGGGAATCGAACCCACAGTTATTACTAAATATGCGGAAAAAGCGTGAGCTGTTATTTTTTTTACTTAAATTATGAAAAAGTAGTAATAAAAAGGATGGAAAGGAATGATCCAACCGTATGTAATTATTATTTATTTAGCTTCCCGTACGCAGCAGGATAGGCACAGGGAACCTAGTGTTAAGACACTCCGTTCCCCACGCTCCGCCGAATTTGAAGGCATTACGTGTTAAGTGGCGGAACTTTACGCTGCACTTTGCCTCTGATACCAGAGCGAAGAAAATACAATATTTCCACTCCTCGAGTGGGAATCGAACCCACAACCAGTCGTTTACAGTCAAACGTTCGTGCCACTGCGCCACGACTGTTTTATTACTATTTTATTAATATTTTATTATTATTGTTTTAGGTATAATAGTGTCAGGATTTTCGCAACTGCCTAAAACTGGCTCATATAAAGTTGTTCACTTCTTCTTGGACGTGTCTTTCTGCACAATATCGCCTCATACATTTTCTGCAGCAATGCTAAAGGCGGGGAGTGTTGCGAGAACTAACGCTATACGTAAGTATATTGAAAAAAAAATATAAATAATTATTTTTTATAAAAATTGATGATTTTTTTATTCCTATTTTTTTGACTTAGATAATGATCTGAATATTCTATTTATTTAAAAAAATATTTAATGAAATTAATCATTGCATGATTGTAACGCAGTTTTGAATGTTTAACAGATTTTTAAAAAAATATCGTCTTTTTATTTATTTGAAAAAAAAAAAATATTTTTTTGTTACAGCTAATAATGAGCAAGCAAGCTATTTTTCCTTGGTCGAGTCGTCTCCAGGACCCGCCATGCTCGTGATGTTCTTGCAATTTGTATTTTACATGGTAAGAAATTGATAAAAAATCGATTTTCAACAATTTTTTCGAATTTCTCAATATTTTATTTTATTTAAGTTGGCAAATTTTGCATTAACAAGTGGAATATTTTCGACTTCTCTAAATATAATATAATTTTGAAATAAATAAATACTAAATTTTGTTTTCTAAATGTCTTTTTCAATTTTCCTAAGTGTGGAATAACACTTTAAAAATGTATAAAAGTATTTAATAAATAGCATTCTCTCTTGCCAAACGATTGATCGTAGAATAATCTTTGGGTAGCAGCAAATTTGTAAAGATCTCTCTACAGAGATGCTACTAACAAAAATAAGTTGTAATAAAGCGTATAAGAATTTCGACGCAGCTTGTAGTAGAACGCATGGCTCAGTGGTGAGAGCGCCTGAACGGTATTCAGGAGGCGCGGGTTCGAATCCCGCTGCGTTCAAATTTTTATACGTTTTCTAAATGTCTTTTTCAATTTTCCTAAGTGTGAAATAACACTTTAAAAATGTTTAAAAGTAAATAAATATATTTTTTTAGAAAATCCGACGTTTTGAACAATATACAGTTATACATGTACAATATATACAGGTAGACATGTGGTCTAACGAAATTGAAATGATTTTTTTAAATATCAAAAATATATGTAATTAATCTGGTTAAAAATAATTTTATTTCAAAATTTGCTATAATCGCGAAAACAAAAGATCTTATAATGTAATATAATATTTATATACTTCTTAGTCTTAAGCTTTTTCCCGCAAAATAGAGCAATTAAAGAGAACTTTTAACATTTGTAAAAGAGTTATTTACACACTTAGAAAATTGAAAAAAACATTTAGAAAACGTATGAAAATTTCTAAAATCCCGATGCGTTCACATTTTTATACGTAAATGTCTTTTGCGGTAGTGAAAATAGTTTAAATCACCCCCCCGGTGAAAATCGAATCTAGAACCAATCACATTTCTAGTCAGACGCTATCTTTCGCCACTATGGCCTCATGATTATATGTCCACTTTTAAATTACAGGTGTTAGTAATTCATAACGGAGTGCGGGTTGCTAAACAGACAGACAGACTTTCGTATTTATGTATAATATTAATATAGATATCTTATATTAATAAATTGTTAGTTTCTAATAATTAAACACTCCAATCGCAGGTTTTAGTGATTTTGACGGAGTGTGGGATGTTGAACTGATAGCCAGATAGAGTTTCGTATTTAAAATATTAATATTCTAATAGTCTTTTTTTAATAAATTGCTATTTTCTCATACTTAAGGGCCAGTCGTGGTTCAGGGGCACAAAAGTGTGACTGTAAAGCGACTGGTTGTGAGTTCGAATGCCACACGAGGAGTGGAAATGATTATTTCCCCTTTTCTTCGCTCTGAGGTTGACGTAAAGCGCGGTGATAAGTTCCGCCACTTAACACGCAACGCCTACAGAATTCGGCGGTGCGTAGGGAACGGAGTGTCTTAACACTAGGTTCCCTTTGCCTACCCTGCTGTGTGCGGGATACAGCGTGAAGCTAAAATAAAAAAAATATAAAAAAATTTATATATTACAGGTTTTAGTGATTCTGACGGAGTGCGGGTTGTTGAACAGCGTGTGGGACCGCCTCACCAACGCGCGCTACGTGCCCGCCAGCGCGCCGCAGGCCGACGCGATGGTGCGCGCTGAGAAGGCATACGTCGACCAGGCTATTACTTTACGTTAGTTTCATTTATTTATTGTTATTATTTATTTATTGTCTCCGATGATGGAGTTGGTATAGAGTGTAAAAATTATGAATATATTGCATTTCGACCCATTTTCGATCATTTTTTCACCGCGTGTCTTGTGACAGAACAGTGTACACTGTTTTGTCAAACAAGGCGAGGAATCATTTTTTTAAAAATTAATATATCCCCAAGCAGGATTTTTTTTTAGCTTCATGCTGTAGCCCGTACAAAACAGGGTAGGCAGAGAGAACCTAGTGTTAAGACACTCCGTTCCCCACGCACCGCGCAATTCTGGAAGAATTGCGTATTAAGTGGCTGAACTTAAGGCTGCGCGCCTAAACACAAAAAATAATCAATATTACCACTACTCAAGTGAGAATCCAACCCATAACCAGTCGATTTACAGTCCCACTTTGTGCCTCTGCGCCCCGACTGGCCCATACGTTAGTATATATTATTAATTCATTTTTTTGGTTGTCTTGGAGCAGGAGTAAGCAATTTGCGTCTCGTTTTGTAATTATATGCTATCAGTAATTTGTTATACACAGTGCCAAATCGTCGTCTCGGTATGGAGTATCTTAAATTATGCCTTAAAGCAGACTTTATTTGTACGTTTTTATACTAAAATGGACACAATATTAAAAAGATACATATATATGTTTTTCATATTTTTAATATTATTTTTTTATTTTACAATATTTTGTAAAATATTGTAAAAAATTTTCTTTACTTGCAATTCAACAGCGTGTATGTATGTATATAAATAAAAATAACTAATAAATTCTTTTTTTCTACAGCACCTAAGCAAATCAAGGACGCCATGTTGGTTAGCGACGTGCACAAGAGATATACGCGTTTCCTAGGGAAACCATGCAACGCGGTGCAGGGCGTCTCCTTCTCCGTTAAAACAGGTATTATTTAACTACTAAACATTATACCTTGTACAAGATAGCTTGATCTTTTTGACTGGTATATTTTTTTGTGATCGATATAACTTTGTATTTTATCTTCACGCTGTATCCCGCACCCAGCAGGGTAGAGGGAACCTAGTGTTAAGACACTCCGTTCCCCACTTTCCGCCCAATTCAGACGCTTGCGTGTTAAGTGGCGGAACTTAACGCCGCGCTTTACCTCGACACCAGAGCGAAGAAAATGGAAATATAATTTCCACTCCCCGAATGGGAATCGAACACACAACCAGTCGTTTACAGTCACACGCTTGTGCCACTGGGCCACGATTGGCCAGAATATATTTTTATTAATTTATTGATTTAAAGAATGTAAATATATTTAAAAAAATACACATAACACAAAATCCCCTAAAGATTGAAGCGTTATCCGAAAATTTTAATTTATTGCTTTAAAGCAAAATTCAAATAGGAACACTGAAAGTAATAGACGCTTGTACAATGTTATATCGGATGATGGTTAATGATGCGCGATGTCCACTTCAACAATTTTATTAAACACGAAATAATAATTAAAGTTCGAGATGATAACACAAGCTCTGACGTCTCTGGTTATGATGATCTTGACTGTGCTCCTCTTCTTTAATAAAAATTATTTTAAAGATAGAACTATTTTATTTTTCAACCTTAATTTTTACGTATACGATTATTCTTGAACCTTTAATAGGTGGTTCAGACCATGGGATCGAACAACTTTTCCAAAGAAACACGGGTCGAAAAGTGTAAATCTCGTCACAGTTATAAAACGTTATTTTTTCAACTACTAAATATTTTCTATTACCCATCACTAGCTCATCTGTCAAAAAGATCAAGCTATCTTGTACAATATATAGAATATCAGTGTCTTTTTATAAATATTATATAAAAATGTAATAAAAGAAATAATTACAATAACAAGATCTGTCACTGGAATTATCTGGATTCGAACCTGAGTCTTCTGGTGTTTGTTATTGCATGATTTCTTTTCTAAGCTATTATAATGTTATATGTATGTATGCCTGAAAACTCAGAAAAACAACGTTTTCTAAAACTGAAATTTAGCAAGAGGAGCCATTTCTAGGATTCAGATATTATATATTTATTTAGAAGATTTGTTCGTTTAAAGATTTTTTAACATTTTAGGCTATTATTAACATTCTTCGAACTGAAAAAGACCTTTTTTCATAACTTTCAAAATTCTTATTAATTATCTTCAACAAAAATAAGTAGTAATAAGCATGTAACAATTAAAGAAATACTACTTAGTATTTTTTTTTTTAATTAAAAAAATTAAAAGACTTAAGACAATTAAGTTTTTTTTTATCAAAATTCCTGAACTCTTTATATATTGTGTAAATATTTCATAGGAATTTATTTTATGCAGGTGAATGTTTTGGCCTGCTGGGCGTGAACGGCGCGGGCAAGTCCACCACGTTCAAGATGCTGACCGCCATGGAGTGCACCACCAGAGGGTCGATATTCGCTAACGGACACTTTATGAAGAGGTTGTCTGGAGAGGTGATTTGCTTACTTTTATTATATACTAGTGGCCCGCTCGCGGCTTCGCCTGATGTACCTGACTGTTGCGGTATATTTTTCATTTAAACTTTCATCCCCTATTTCCACTCTTTAGAGGTTGATTTTTGGAAAAACTAAGAAGCCTATGTTAGACCCAGTCATTTTTACTACTTTCATTCTAAATTTCATCTAAATCGGACCAGTAGATTAGCCGTGAAAGCGTGACAGACAAACACACAGACATTCGCATTTATAATATAAGTATGGATTAGTGACTTGACTGTGGCTTCGACCACATGAATTTCAGCCCCCGATGTGTAGCTTTTTAAAAATAAGTAATATCCACTTTAGAAAATATATCGAAATCGGTCAAGCAGTTTAGATTTTTCATATAAATTTTCCTGTTGGATTGGTTTTAGGTTTAATTTTATATAATTTTTTTTTAATATTTATGTTAAAAAGTAGCCTATGTTCGTTCATGGGTCTTCAAAAATTTTACTCTGAATTTCATCCGAATTGGACCGGTAGATTAGCCGTGAAAGCGTAAACTGGGTATCTGGTCTTCTCTCTCAAATCCCAAGGGGGGGAGAGGGGAAACGGCTTCAGGGCTGCGCCCTCTGGTCGTTGCTGTCATCGCCACCCACAAACATGGGTGGGTCACGGGGGAAGGCCCTTTAGGCCTTGTCGAGTGATTCTCTTTTGTTTATCCTCTTTAAGATAGGGGGTAGGGGATGGGCGTTGACTACCCGGGCGATCAACCCAGCCAGGTGAGACCTTCGACTACACGAAGGAGGCCCAGCTTAGGCGATCAGCAACCGCGGCAGCCGGCTCAGGAGTCAGATCGGGGCGTAAACTGACTCTTTTAGATATAAAAGGAAAAGGCCAAATATATTATTGACTACTATCTTAAATTATTTTTTTAGCATCTTATGTATCCTTCACACAGCAAGTTAGGTTAAGACACCGTTCCACATATTCCAGCATTTTAATTGATTAGAATAATTAAGAGAAGAGTCGTGGCTTGTTGGCAATAAGTGTGACTGTAACGCATCTGGTTGTGAGTTCGATTCCCTCTCGAGGAAATATTTCCGTATTCATTTTCTTCGCTCTAGTATCGAGGCAAAGCACGGCGTTCAGTTCCGCCACTTAATTACACGCAATGCGTCCAGAATTCGGCAGAAAATGGGGAAATCGACTCCATCTACTTACACTGCTGTGTGCGGGATATAGCGTGAAACAACAAAAAAAAATACAAATAATTATAAAAATATTCCCCTTTCAGTACCTACGCTCGCTCGGCTACTGCCCGCAGACGGGCGCGCTGGACGAGTTCCTCACGGGACGTGACAACTTAGCATTGCTGTTGACATTGCGAGGCGTGCCGCCGCAGTACCTGCGCGAACAGGTCGACCTGTGGATATCTGCTGTTGGTTAGTATTTATCATTTTACTAGGTTTTAATAAAAAAATAAATATAGTTTTATGTGCTTTAATATTTGTGTACGGTGAATGACTGCGCATTTGCAAACTCGGCACTTTACATTATAATATAGTTTTGTAATTAATATTGTAAGCAATAAGGCTAGTTCACATTTAAACACATAGTTATGTGGACTCATTAGACATCAATATATATATTTTTTAGCTTCACGCTGTATCCCGCACACAGCAGGGTAGGCAGAGGAAACCTAGTGTTAAGATACTCCGTTTTTTTTAAAGTATAAAATCGATTTTAATAATCAATATGAAGCGGTTCTGGCGCAGTGAGATAGCGTCTGAGTGTAAAACGATGGTTATGGGTTCGATTCCCACCCAAGGAAATGTTTTATTTTTATTTTTTTAGCTTCACGCTCCATACACAGCAGGGTAGGCAGAGGGAACCTAGTGTTAAGACACTCTGTTCCCCACTTTCCGCCGAATTCGGAGGCTTGCCTGTTAAGTGGCGGAACTTAACGGCGCGCTTTACCTCGACACCAGAGCGAAGAAAATGGAAATATTAAATATTTCCACTCCTCGAGTGGGAATCGAACCCACAACCAGTCGTTTACAGTCACACGCTTGTGCCACTGGGCCACGACTGGCCACAATCACACAGCAATCAATATAATTTTATTAAATATCATTTATTCTATCAATGAACATTTTATCAATCACCTCGTCTATCATTTAAAGTTGTGTGGAACGCCGTACAATTTGTCTGTTTGAAGTATAATTTTGAAGCTGACATTCATGTATTTTTGTGTTCATTTAAGTTGATTTTAAATGTATTTTAGTCCTCGTGACAATGCGATTTTATATATCGTCGCTATTATTATTAGGCTACAGCCCCCTTATTCCAAAACCTATCCGTATCACTTTTAAATCTTTTTCCACACTTAGGAAAATTTAAAAAGACATTTAAAGAAAACGTATAAAAATTTGAACGCAGCGGGATTCGAATTCATCTCTACAGAAATGCTAACAACAAAAATAAGTTGTACAGGATAGTAGAACGCATGGCTCAGTGGCGATAGCGGTATCCAGGAGGCGCGGGTTCGAATCAAGTTTTATACGTTTTATTTAAATGTCTCTATCCGTACTATTTCTTTTTGTTAAGAATTTTGTCTTTGTTAAGAATAATTCGAAAAAGGTTTGTATTTTAAAGAAATATTATTTTGAAGCAAAATTTTGCTACGCACGCTTAATTTGGACAGTAAGCTGATGAATACATGACTGAGTGATTGATTGATGAGATTGAGTGATATGAACTAGATGAGCTATATTTAATTAAAGAAATAGCGCCTTAAAAAAAGTTGTTTAGTGTGATATTAGAGTATTTAGATGAGTAGAATTAAAGAAAGGTCAACTTAATGATGCATATATAAAAAAAAATGAAAAATCCCGCGACGGCTTAATTGTAATTCAAAAAGGATAAAATAACTAGAAATCCCCCCGTCTAAATGAATATATGTAACGAGATGATGGGGACGACTTCGTCGGAGGCTGTCTTTTTCAGTCATTTTAAGTTTGCACAGACCTCGTAGGTTTTCATGTTGTTAAAACAGGCTTAGCAAAAAAATAAGATACTAACATGAATTTACAGTTTTGATAACTGGTATTCCTTTTAAAAACTTAATGAACGAAATCTATATTGAATTTAAAATAGAGACTGCAACTGGCAGCTCATCAATCATCTCGATACATATATTCATTTAGGCGGGGGGATTTTTTCAATTACAATTAAACCGTCGCGGGTATTTTCAAAATTTTTAATTTTGTTTTTTATTTTAACCTTTTTTAAGTGAATAGATACACATTATATATTATTACATAATATCGAAGTACTTTATTTTAATCTTCATCTAAATACCAAAAGAAATTATAAGCCCAATGCTTGCTGATTGTCAATTAAAGCGCCTCTTGGCCGATTGTCACTGTAACATCTCCACGAAACTTAAATCTAACCAAATCACTGAAAATCACAAATTCCACTAGTAGTTTCGATTTTGAACAAACTAATGTATACTGGAGCGAATGGTGATAGTTCGCGATATGGCATACAAAAACACGCAACAATTAAACCTGAACCTGTCACAGAAAACTGAATCTAAATAGGTTTTACACAAAAAATACAAGAAAATGCTTACTGCAGCGCCCCCTGCTGAGGTGTCACCATGACACATATACGAGAATACCCGCTAATTAAGCCTGAACCTATCGTTGAAAACTGCATCAAAATCGGACTCGTAGTTTTAACTTTGCACAATCAAATGTTTAATGCAGCGCCCCCTGGTGAGTTCTTAACGTAAAAAAAACCTAAAAACATACACCAAGGAAAGGTAAATCTAAAACTGAAAACTCTGTCCAATCGAACTAGTAGTTTGATTTTACGTTAAATATTAGAAACAAATGCTTACTGCAGCGCCCCCTAGAGAGTTTACAATGAACTGCATCCATGGAAATATGCACTAAGTAAATTTAAATCTATCATTGTTACTGTAACGCATATATGAAAAGATTCACCAATTAAACCTGAACCTATTGTTGAAAGTTTCATCTAAATTGGACTAGTACTTTTTGCTTGACATAAACAAATTTTTACTGCAGCGCTCCCTGATGAGTTTTTACCGTAACAAAAAAAGAAAGATCTTAAAATGTGCATCAAGCAAAGCTGAATCTATTTCTGAAAACTATATCCAATCGGATTAGTAATTTCGGTTTTAGACAAATAAATACAAGAAAAAAATTGGTTTTACACAATACAAATAATACAAACAAATGCTTACTGCAGCGCTCCCTAGTGAGTGGTCACCGTAACACATATATGAAAAGACGCACCAACTAAAGATGAACCTATCCTTGAAAGTTTCATCTAAATTGGACTAGTAGTTTTTCCTTTGCATAAACAAATGTTTAATGCAGCGCCATCTGGTGAGTTTTCCCCATAACAAAAAAAGAAAAAAAATCTTAAAATTGTACCAAGCAAAGCTGAATCTATTTCTGAAAACTCTTTTCAATCGGATTAGTAATTTAAAATATGTTTTCATAATTTTTATTTTAACTGTTCATTTGTTTCGATTAATCTTTAAGATTTATTTAATCTACTTTTACACTATATTATAAACTTCATCTATTTTTGGACAAAGTTGTAGGACACAGTTAGTTTTAAATCTTTTTTTTTTAGCTTCACGCTATATTTCGCACACAGCAAGTAGAGGGAACCTAGTGGTAAAACCCTCTTTCCCACGCGCCGCCGAATTTGGAGGCATTGCGTGTTAAGAGGCAGAACTTAACATCGTGCTTTGCCTCGACACCAGAGCGAAGAAAATGGAAATATTAAATATTTCCATCCGTCGAGTGGGAATCGAACCTGCAACCAGTCGCTTTACAGGGACACTTTGTGCCTATGTGCCTCGACTGGCCCCAAAGAATCACATTTATTAACATTTCCACGTACCCCACCAGGTCTAGAGCGCTACGCCAACCGCGCTCTATCCGCGTACTCGGGAGGCTGCGCGCGACGGCTCAGCGCCGCGGCCGCGCTCTGCGGCGGCGCCTGCACCCTCCTGGACGAGCCCACTGCGGGCGTGGACGTCGCCGCGCGCCGCCGGCTGTGGGCCGCCGTCAGGCGGGCGAGGAGACTGCGCGCCTTGATTGTGTGCTCGCACAGGTGAGTGTGTGTGCGCGCGTGTGTGTGAGTGCGCGTGCGTGTGCGTGTGCGAGCGTGTGTGTGTGTGTGTGTGTGTGCGTGCGTGTGTGTGGGCGGGCCTTCGTCAATTCACATGCGCTAAGATTGTGTGCGTGAACGCGCATTGTGGGGGTCAAGTGAGGGGAAGCGTGAATGCTGCTAGCGTGCTATCTGCGAGCCCACCACTTGCGTATGTGTGTGGACGTGCGTGTGTGTTGAAGATATACTACCGAATGTACAGCGAGCATGTTTTAACATAAATGGACGGAAGTCCATTCAGTCCAGTGGCGTGATTGGTGATAGGACTCACAAAGCGAGACGAATGACAAGCAAAGTTTTATGATGACCGGATCACTTGAGTATTTAGCATTTGCAACCCTTTTTCTTCATTTTCACTAATTTTAAAACCAAATCTACATGACTGAACATGACTTGTTATAACCCTCTGGAAATTCCGCCACAAAAATCACCGGCATACATCGTATATGCGACATTGTAATCTTTTAAATTTCGCCACCCAACATTCAATTAATTACTAACTCTTGCCTTTTGCTATTTTATATCAATGTGACAAATATACTATACACAATAATGTTGAACTTTTTCAAACTTACCATTATTAGTTGTATAAGACCGATTCATAAATCACACGCGTCGTCACCATATTTATCTAGTTTACTTTTTAAATAATAATTTAACCTGATTGATAGAAGAGAGAGAGAATTCCAAACCAAGTTTTACAGTTCTTATGAAGGTAATATCGTTACAACTTAAAATGACGTAACGTAACAATGTGGAATAATTTTGTTCAATAATTTGTTAAAATTTCAACTTTTTTAGTAAGTGCCATAACAAACGAAAAATATCATATCATTCATCACAAAAAATTAAAAGTAGCTTCAAGTGGCCAATCGTGGCCCAGTGGCACAAGCGTGTGACTGTAAACGACTGGTTGTGGGTTCGATTCCCACTCGAGGAGTGGAAATTATATTTCCATTTTCTTCGCTCTGGTGTCGAGGTAAAGCGCGGCGTTAAGTTCCGCCACTTAACACGCAATGCCTCCGAATTCGGCGGAAAGTGGGGAACGGAGTGTCTTAACACTAGGTTCCTTCTGCCTACCCTGCTGTGTGCGGGATACAGCGTGAAGCTAATAAAAAAAAAGGAGTAACCTAACAATTTTTAAAACATTTTATTTATCAATGCATAAACCATAATATAAAAATAACTGAATAAAAATGACTAGAATACTAATCAACCACTTTATTACTCATGGTTATTAATCTTACTTATAAATTACACTTATATAAATCTAATCACGCACATAATAAGTTTCCTAGAACACAGCAATACATATGTAGTGCTGATTGAGTTGAATTAAAAAGTCTACTTACTTGAGATATGAAATATATTTCAACACCACTTTACAAGAGTTAATTATCCATACTTTTATTATAAATTCGAATGTCCGTATGTTTGTCTGTCACGCTTTCACGGGTAATCTAGCGGTCTGATTTGGATGAAATTTAGAATGAAAGTAGTAAAAATTACTGGGTCTAACATAGGCTAATTTATTTTTCAAAAATCCACCCCCAAATGATTAAAGTAATGAAAGTATATGTGAAAAATCTAAACCGCTTGACCGATTATAATGAATTTTAGCATAAATATAGTTGATAATCTGAGCTTAAACATAGGCTAATTTATTTTTCAAAAATCCACCCCCAAGGGTTGCAATATACCGAGACAGCCATGTAGTTCACGCGGAGTGGGCCGGTAGCTATACATAAATACAAACACACAAAATTCATATTGAAAGACTACACAAATATTATTAAAATAGTTTACATCACGAATAAATAATGAAAAATATACATAAGTAAAGAGAACAAAGAAATGTATGTAAGGGTATTAAAAAGCGCATTATCGACTGGTTAGAATTAAATATCCGTCGACAAGATGGTAGGCATAAATAAAATTACCGGCTGCTTTTGATATTATTGATAAGCTAAATACAAGGTATTAATAATACTTAGAGAGCAGAGTAGGCAGATGGAACCTAGTGTTAAGACACTCCGTTTGCCACTTTTAAGTTAAGTGTTAAGTGGCGGAACTTAAAAAAATCTCCGTAGGGTTTACATATTTAAATAGAAAAATGCCTACAATTCGGTCAAAAGTCCCCGCCTCGAGCTCCTCTCTGTACAACGCTATGGACACTAGCATGGTGAATTAATGGAATGTACAAGTACTTTCTTTTCATAGCATATTCGCAGTGGCTTGACCTATCGTAGTTGTAGTAGTTGCCATAGCCCAGATCTGTCCAGAGTGTCCGGGTACCTTAAGACATATATTTTAAGTCTGTAAACGACACTGGCTGTATTATATTCAAAATTTCTTAAAATACACTTCAAAATACTTTGCATTTTAATCTGAACATATTTCAGACACAAACAACAAATTTTGCTTTTGGCGCACGACAACTTAAGCCTAGCAGAGGCTACTTATGGACTCGTCTTAAGATTATTGGGTTTTTTCTACGATCAACATTATAACTAAACATATTGTTCGATTTGATGAGTTATTACTTAACACTTAGTTGACTGTCGCTGACCATTATGGAGCTCAAAGTCATCAAGCTAAGAATACGGGCAGAGAGTGGATATTGGCATTCCCTCATAGACACTTATTTACACTATCTTTTCTCCGACTACCCTTTTTAAGTACTAAAACGAGCTACTATAACTATATTTATATTTTATACTAGCGGCCCGCTCCCGGCTTCGCCGCTTTTCCTACGTGACTGTTTCATTATATTGGCAACCCGCGGGGGTAGATTTTTGAAAAATAAAATAGCCTATGTTTAGCTTTTTATTATCAACTATATTTATGCCAAAATTCATTACAATCGGTCAAGCGGTGTGGATTTTTCATACGAACTTTTATCCCCTATTTCAATCCTTTAGAGGTTGATTTTTGAAAAAATAAGTAGCCTATGTTTGACACAGTAATTTTTACTACTTTCATTCTAAATTGCATCCAAATCGGACCGGTAGATTAACCGTGAAAGCGTGACAGATAAACACACAGACATTCACATTTATAATATAAGTATGGATATAATATTTTTTACTTTATATGCTATATTTTTGTAATTAAAGCATGGACGAAATGGAGGCACTCTGCGGGCGTATAGCTATAATGTCTCGCGGGCGAGTGCGCGCGCTCGGCGAGGCGGCGGAGTTGCGCGCCGCGCACGGCGCCGGACACGCACTCGTCATCAAACTGGCGCACGTGCCTCAGGCCAGGCGAGACTCGGCCACGCCCACTGATGGTAGGTACTAGTGGTCACTTGAGACACTCGAGTGTATTCGTTTACATGTACCTCGAGTGCCTCACGTGTCCCTGACCAGGTGACACTTGGCCACGCCCACTGATGGTAGGTACTAGTGATGTGACTCGAGTTGTGTTCTATTTGAGTATTTCAGTGAATAAATTACATCGCTCTAGTGGAGAGCGACTCGAGTATTTTAAGTAGAGTGATGAATTCGCTCGATTGAAATCAATTCTTGTTGCAAACTATTTAAAATTGCAAACAAATGTCATATTCTAAGTAGAAGTTAAACAACAATGGGCGCAGGTTCAATCCCACTGCGTTGAAATTTTTGAAATGTATTTTTTACCTTTTATTTATTATTTTTTTATTATATATTAATTTAATATTTTTAATTTTCTATTTTTAGAGCCAGACAACGCGATCTCAGAAGTTAACCGTCTTAAAGCGTCGCTGAGAGAACAGTTCAACTGCACACTCCGAGATGAGCATTCGGTAATTATTTATATTGACTTTTTTAAAACAAAATACACTAGTAGTAGTTTGAGGCCAGTCGTGGCGCAGAGGCTGTAAAGCAACTGGTTGTGGGTTCGATTCCCACTCGAGAGGTGAAAGTATTTAATATTTCTATTTTCGTCGCTCTGGTGTCGAGTTAAAGCGCGGCACTAAGTTCCGCCACTTAACACGCAATGCCTCCAAAACCGGCAGAAAGTGGGGAACGGAGTGTCTTAACACTAGGTTCCCTCTGCCGAATAATCGAAAATCCGGATAATCAAATGTATGAAGAAAAGTGGGTTTTATGCATATGTAGTAGGTAAAGTCAATCTAATCTTAAACTGAACCACCGTATAACTAAGGGCCGGATAATTGAGATTCTATATCAAGAGGAGACTAACTTTTTTAGTACAGTGGTTGCCCAGGTTGTGTAGTGGGTGGGCTAGTAAGGAATACGCACGCAAATTGTGAAATTTTTTGGTGAGCCTAAATAACACTGAGGGTCTGTAATACAAATATAACATAGAACATTATATTTATTAACATTAACATTTGTGGTACAGGGACACAAAGTACGACGACTTTACTCATGACTCGTTGTGGGTTCAATTCCCTCTCGAAAAATTAAAATATTTGGTATTTCATTTTCTTCGCTCTGGTGTCCGCCACTTAACACACAATGCCTCCAGAATTGAGTGTCTTAACATTAAATTCTCCCTGCCGTGTGTGAGATACAATGTGAAGCTAAAAAAGTGTTATTAAGAAAATGTATTATGAAATAAAAATATTTTTATCCGAATTAATCGCATTTATGTAAACGCGTATAGGTAGGTAGACTCAACAGGAGTGTACTTGTGACCACAGACCATTATAAAGTATTCGATACAACGGGTCTTCTAAAAATGTATTTTCGAATACCAAGAAAAAACGTGATTAATCAGGTTACACATAGTTTTATTTCAAAATATGTAATAAACGCAAAAACAATAGATGTTATTATAAAAATATCTATTATTTTCAGACAACTCTACATTATCACATCAATGATACATTAAGATACAGTGACTTATTCGAAAAGCTTGAAAGTCTCAAACAGAAGTACCCTCTGCTAGAAGACTACTCTGTGACAGAAACCACTTTAGAAGAGGTCTTCCTTGCGCTCGCTAAAGAAACTACTGAAGGACCTACAGCCGTTTGAAATTTAAAAAATGTATGGAAGTAACCAGCTTTAAGCGTTTTTACTTCAATTTTATTATAAGGCTTTGATTAAAAAATTGTTAGTATTGACCAATACAAAATGGCAGCCTTACCACGTATTAGTATTTTAATGATAATAGATTACATAGCTAGTCAAACAGCGATGGAATATAATGTATGCTAGTGATTCCACCATTTCGTCTGAAGGTTATGAAGTTATTATAGATAAATCAATAAATCACCAAATAGACATACGTACCAATACAATTTAAATTCACTCTAATAATAACATATTAGAAATTTGTTATAATCCCATACTAAATCTTTACACTCTCATTATTCCATTACCTTCCGAGCCATCGTTACACTCCATCATTTTTCATAAAAAATTAAAGCGTATTCAACAACGCCTCTCCCTTAGTAACCTTTGCCTAGGAAGTATACGAATGACCTAAAAAAAAAAATCAATTAAAATATGCAAAAAAAGGTTGCTCAAAATCGGTCTAATTTCGAACGAAACGGTACAATCACTAATGAATTAATGTAGACATGTCGCAGAATTCAAATTTTGAAACAGTTTTTCAATTTTTTTATGGGCAACTATTTATTATTTTTTAAATGTATATTTGAAGGAAATTTTAAAATTATGGGAATAGTTTGGATTTAAGATTTTTAATATTTTTTTATTATTGTTGTTGGAAAATTACGAAAATTCATTAATGCTTTATATTACCGTCACCCGTATTAAGTTAGTCAATGTAAAGTATTTCTTTAAAATTAAAAGTTATTAATGTCTTAAAGCTTGCTAAATAAGAATTGTTTTTAAATCGAACATTAAATTAAATATCGACACTGAAAAGCATGTTTGCTGTAAATAAAAAAAAACCATTTTACACAAGCCGACAAATTATAAAAGTATTCAATAAGTATTACAATCTCTTGCCAAGTGACTATTCGTAGAATAGACGTCTTTGGAAAGCATAAATTTGTAAAAATCTCTCTACAACAGGGGTTCCTAACCTTTTTTTGAATACGGACCACTTTTACATTATTCTTGCTAGCAGGGACCTCTATGTATGTAGGTATAACAAAAAAAACTGTAATAATCAAACGATTTACTCCTGTCGGTTACAAACACCCGCTAAATTTAAAATTGCACTGGTTCCCAATCAGTGGGGTTGGGAACCAGTGCTCTACAGAGATGTTAACAACATAATAAATGGTAAAGCATATAAGAATCTCAACACAGTCAGTAGAAGAACGCATGGCGCATGCGATCAGTGCTTGGATAGCTTCTAAAAGGCGCGGGTTCAATTTCTGCTGCGGTGAATTTTTTATTTGTTTTTTTTCCAATATATCTTATTCTTAAAGCGGCTTATATGGAAATTTTAAGGTTACAGCAAATACTCTTTCCAATGTCCATGTTTGATTCAATTAACAAGCACTGCTAGAATAATTATAAAAAATATCGTTATACCTTTTTATTCTGTTAAAAAGAATTTATCTCCTTTAGGATAACTCGGGTTCTTTTGAACCCGGTCCTTTGGAAGGCTTGCGTGGGGACACAGGTCCAACACGTAGAGGCCCCTTAGAGATAATAAAATGTTTTACTGTGACGCATCAGCCGGGATCCATCTCTGAGTAACCAAAGTAAATTGCCCAGAGATGGTCGCCGGCTAATGCGTAGGAACTATAGAAAATATAGAAAACTAAACTAGAACTATGGAATGGAGTTTGGATGGACTGGGTACTGGGCTATTGAGTGAGACTAACGGACGTCCGCCATTTCAACAGTCTCAAATTGAATGGTTGACGGACGGTGACTCGCCTCCCACTAGATGGGCCCCCAAAAAGCGGCGTAATGCCTCGGGCGCAACACCGGCGTGGTCGGCTAAGGGTGTAGAGAGGTGTGCACCGGTTTCACCATCACGAGCAAGCTCGAGAGCGGGTTTCCCCGCTATTACGCAGATTGAGCACTTCCACCCTTCCGAGCATATAGCTCTTGCGCTCCACTCTGCCAGCCAACGAAGGCAAGCCAGAGGCGGGGGATAGATATCAATTCCCCTCTGGAGGTCTCAGGTCCGTGGGGTCGCCACTCCCCAACAGCTCGCCACAAGCTGCCCTGCGGGTAAAAAGAATGTATTATTATTATTATATTATCATTTAATGCACGTTTAAAGGGCTCGAATTACTTTGTTTTATTTTTTTTTTCATTTTTTTGAGACACTCAGTATTAATAATTGAAAAATATATTGACACTCCATATGTAATAAAAATATTTTATTTTAATATTTGAACCAGTAATCCCTGCGACCACAATCTTACCTTAGATAGATAGATAGATAAAATATTTTATTACACACAATAATACAGAAAACACATAAAAAGGACAGAAAAAGTGTACTTTAGTTTATTCTTATTTTATAAAAAAAACCACCTTTATAAGTTATTTATTTTATGTCACCAAATATACATTTATAATCGTTATAATGAATAGTTATTAGTATACATAATACATAGTTACCGTTATAAATTATTTATTTTCTGCCAATTATGGTAATTCCGGTGCCTTAAAACTTGAGGTATTTTTTATTAGGCATGTTACGGATGTTCACTTTCTGGATCTGTACTGGATGTTACTTTTATAGGAAGAAAATTATATAGGTTACGGATGTTAAATTATTTCCGACTATTTTTTTTTTAAAGTTACGGATATTTTCGATTAGCAAGGTTAGATTTTTGAGGAATAATGACTAATTTATTAATTTATTTTTGTTTGATATAGCGTTCGCCACAGGTGCCTTGGTTTTTTTAAATATCTTTTATTGGCAGCTCTCATTTACACTCCACCCATATCGAAGATCGAAATTATGTGTGTTTCAATTTATAATCGACGGAGGGTGGAGTGTTTTCACACTAGATACTAGTTCTCTCTAACTACCAAGGAGATGTTAAGTTGCAAAAAATTAAATATAACTTGATGACTATGATTTCAAATGACTGTAGTTAGCATATATGTTCGAGGCGCGGTAACTAAAAAACTGACCTTAACTGAAGTTATCCGGAACTTTTATATCTATTTCGGTTACGGTTACGGAACATCCCTATTTTATATGTAAAATGTTATATTTTATATGTAAAATGGTAAATTCTAGCTTATAATATTAACGTTACTTAGGAAGTGCTACTTTGGTGCCTAGAACATTAGGACCTATATAATATGCTAGATATAATAATGATTAAAGACAATATATATTGCTTCATTTATAATTTTTGAAGTCAAAATCTCTAGTATTTTAAGGTATAAGGCCGTCGTGGCGCAGTGTGACGATATCTGACTGTAAACGCGATGGTTGTCGGTTCGATTTCAGCTCGTTGATAACGTTTAAATTTTCATCTTCTTCACTCTAGTACTAAGATAGTTGCAGTTGTAAGCGCGGCGTTGAGATCCGCTACTTAAAACGCAATGTGTCAATTACTACCTATTTATTGTCGGGTACTATAAGTATTTCTGTTATCGAATTAATTGACAATATAAATATTATGCTTAAGATATTTTATTATTTATTTTTCATTCACAATAATTTTAATCACAAATCTTTATTTTAATTGAGCGTTAAATATAGGTATATATTTATTTTTTAAAATTGATTCGTGAACAATTTTGTAATGTCAGTATTTTATGTTCATTTAAGTTATTAATTATATTATTAGATAATAAATTTTAATAGCCATTTTACTTTGTCAACATTAAATGAGTGCTATGTATGTTAACTTCTATAATAAATTTATAGCATAAAAATTATAACGCTTAGCGCTTATAAAGTATTTAACTTCGCTTAAAATTTGTGCTAGACGCGTCGCTTATAGCAAGAAAAAAGATTAAATATAATTAAATTAGTTAATCTATATAAATAAATAAAAATGAAATGTGTGTTTTTAATATTAAATTAACCGCTTTATACTAAATGCATTTGTATGTATACACGGTGGTATATGACCAAAATAACATTTAGTCGGTCGGTCTGCCTGTCTGTTTGTTTGTTTGTTTGTTTCGTCTAATCTCCGGAATTGAGACTGGAACCGATATTGTATGGACGTTTATTGGCGGTTTACTAATATAAGGAGTAACTTAGGCTGCCTTTACACGCAGACCAAGTTGTGAGCACGTCTAGTTAAAAATATAAAAATAATACAAGCACTGTTTATACTAATGTTACCCATAAATGTACCCATTACTCTAAATTTACGACGTATATATTAATTTTTAGTGAGTTTATTATAAAGTTACACTTAAACGTTTTTTTTTTGATAATAGAATTAATTGAAAATTATTGTTTGTCCTACAAAAATGATGCCTTAAAAGGAACTATTTTTTTTTTCTTTATATTATATGTCAAGGGTGAGCAACCCGCGGCCCGATCAATGATTTTATACAGTCAACCAAACCTTTATTTATATTATAGTTATCCTCCCACTAATAGACTAGGTTTTACCAAATTAATGTGACTTGTACCAACATACAGTATGTTTGCTAACTACATATTGGTTTTTATTCCTTTCTTAATATTTATATGTAATGTAAATCGATTTTTTTTATATTTCATGTTTTTTTAATAATTTATTATAGTATAATTACAATTTTTACCATAAAAGGTTGCTGACAAATATTATAAAATTTCGTATTACAAATTTGAAATGAAATGTTGCTAATATTCGCATTCATAAAGTTAACTAAAGTATTTATTTTGTATGAATATATATTATATAGATTTAAGAATTTGCTAGTTGATATTGTGATATGTAGTATATGTATATGTACAAAAAAAGTAAAAAAAAAATAACTATAATATAATGGTTTGACAACGCTTATCTACTTTAAAACTAAAATTTTGACTATGTATAAAAGGCAGTTCAAGAGAAGCCAGGCTAGTATCGTCATAGAATCTCTTTTACTTTCATGTTGATTGACTCAGTCTCGAGTATTTATTTACACATTTTTTGTTTTTGACTAATTGTTTCTGTCATTTATGTTTTAATGGAGAAAATGTATTCATTGCTAAGCAAAATGGGAGGCTATTTTTTATTTAAACCAAGATGGTTACAACACATTTTAAAATTATTTATTTTTACCTTTGCTGTTCAATAATGCAGTGGATACATCTTCTCCTTTTATTTTGAGACGCTAAGTAAATAATGTTGCATTATATTCTATCTCTCATCTCTATCAATACCACCAAGAATTACTTTAAAAATAATTTAACATTCCATAATTTTAGAGTTAATTATTATTATTGTTTATATTATTTCTTCTGCTCATGTGATAATTATGACTGAAATCATATTTCAAATGTAACTTAATTCCATACAAAATAGTGTATATGACACAGAATTAAGACTGTAAGCAGTAAGCAGAGTAAGATATACTAACTGTACATGTCCATTTTGATGTACATTTTGTTTCTTTACTAATATTTTTATGTATCTACAATATGAATTACAACTGACTATGATTTTTTAAAGAATTCATAATATTATATGATAATTTAGTTAGTTATGTAAACTTAAAGTTATTAAATTTGGCTTTTCCGCTGAACCTGTTTTAAGTTCAATGCACTCATAATACATCATTATATTCTTCAACAAATTTAAATGATATTCATGCCTTATAAAAAATTGAATAAAGGATATTTTGCCTTCTTTTTTAACACAATTTATATATTTAATAAAATTGTATTTCTAACTACTCAATTTAGTCTCGAAAATTAATACATGAAACAAAATGAAGACTGATAATTTTTCACTCGAAAATTAAAGTACTGTCCAAAAGTTAAATGCCTTTAACTACCTGTATGATAACAAATTTATATAACATTTTTAATTTTATATATACAATTAGGATTTGGCATCGTCACATTATTTTATTAGGAAACATTACATTTATGGAGTACTTATTTTTTTGTTCGAGCATGTAGGAATTAATGTAAAATGCTTAATTATTTAAATAAAATGGTGTATAATAATAATTATTTTTTTATTTCCTTATATCTGTGTTGCGAGTCATGAATGCCAAGTATGTATTGTTTCCTTATGCTCAATACAACAAAAAAAACATGCATTTAACTTTGAAGGTCACTACAAGACAAGAAAATGAAATAGCTATTGAATATCTTTGTTGTGGATTTATAATAGAATAAATAATTTTGAAATGAAACTATTTTTAACCGGATTATTCGCATATTTTCGAATACAAAAAAATAAATGTGATCAATCCGGTGTAGTAAGCGCAAAAACAAAAGATAATATTACATTAAATAATATTAAGGATGTGGCGAGAAGTAAAACATTTAGATTGGTTGTTTCAACTTTGGTCTTTATTTACATATAACACATGTTAGCACGCTTATTAGAGAACTGTTCATAACATACATATATTTTGATTATTTTTACACATAAATGCAACTTTATTTATAATTTATAAATAAATTATCATGATTTATGATAAAGCATAAATAATTGTGTAATGTGTTAGTTTATCTAATCAGCTATCAGGTCAGAGGATAGTTATATGGCAATCTATTAAATAAATATATTTTATATAAATGCCCATGGCACTGAATGTCTAACATCATCAAAAGCTATTAAAGCTGAGTGACAGGTAAGTTTGTAGCGAGTGACCTTTGTTTATTCTTATAAAAAAATAATGCTATTACTGTAAAGTATGAAGGTCTTATGGTACATGATGCAGACAACCTTGCAGCAAGATTTGCTTATAACAAGAATAAATTATACTATTTTCAAAATATTACCTTAAAACATTTGAAATGCTTATATATTATTATGAATATATTTTTTTGAATTCTAATTAAATTTTCTGTTTAGCTTAGAAACTACAAGTAATCATGACTTTACTATTACATGTAACTTAGCAAGGACACCTACTGGTTGTTTAAATTATTCTTAATATGACCCCTTATTGACCTAAGTTATGGTGCACAATTTAATTAGTTAATTTTTCTATATTTTCAAAAACCTGTTTTACATCTTTGAAGACTTCTTCAGGAGGATTTTCCGCATTAACCCTACGGACGAGACCCTGCGCGTCGTAGTGTTCTATAATAGGCATAGTGTCATTCAGGTAAGTGTTAAATCTCTTCTTGAGACTCTCGAGGTTATCATCTGACCGCCCGCTGCCGGCGGCGCCACGATTCAAGCAACGTTGCGTGCACAAGTCCCGCGAGCATTCAAAAAATAATACAAATAACAATTTAGCTTTATCCGACATTACTTGTTCCCATCCGTCTAAATTGTTTTTGTTGCGCGGAAAGCCATCAATCAGAAATTGAGTCTTACCAGACTTTTGCATAGCTTTGTGAATGAGCGAGCATGTAACTTCTACTGGTACTATTTCGCCGTTCCTAATCTTTTCCTCGATCATTTCGCCGTACTCAGAGCCAGGCCGCTGTCGTTCTTCTCGCAATAAGTCGCCAGCGGAGAGGTGAACAAAGCCGAACTCCTTAGAAATGAGTGAACATTGTGTGCCCTTGCCGGCGCCGGGTGCTCCGAGCACGAACACTACTTCAGGTAACATTTTATTAAAACTACTAAAGAACCGCCGGAAGAAACCGTCCCACATGAAACTATGAGACTAAATGAATTTAATTTGTTTCTACAAACATGCGCAAACGGCAACCTTGAATGATTCGATTTTGACGTCGTCTAATGACATTAGGAGTGTTGCTCTCAAATATGTAATATACTATTATACTTTATCGGCAACTTTACTGATAAATGATAATATTACAATGAATTTCTAAGTATTATCACTTAAACGCTGAAGTGGGAAAGATAATTATTTTCCGATCCTTCAAAGAATCCTTGAATATTAAATCAAAACACAATAAGTCCTACTTCAGAAAAAAATTACTCAATTTCAAATTTTAGTTCAAAAATATACCTGTCCAATATTTATTGTAATACCATAGATATCTTACAAAATATATGAAATTCTACAATATATTATAATAGGTATAGTAAAATAAGTCAGTAATGTATTTTTAATGGGAATGACACATGAATCATCAAACGAAGGAAATGTATTATGAAAACTTCATAATAGCAGACTTTCTTAAATTTATAGATGAATATATAGCAAATAATATAACCAGCATCTACTCATCTGACGCTGCTGGATATTTTTTTATTACTAAGTAAATAAAAAGTGAAGAATAGTAAAAAAAACTAACTAGATGTAATAGAACATTATTGATAATTATATAATTTATTACAACAGCAATCGATTATGTTTCTCAATAGTTATAGAAATTTGCAATCTTTTTTTAAAATGTAAGGATTATTAACAAAAGATGTGTCCTTTTGTCATTTTTGATTAATCAAATGTCATTCATCATCTTTCGAAAATGAAATATTATCTGCTACGTAGATATACAACTTGTTAATGTTATTACTTGGAAGTTTTCGCTTAGCGTTAATAATTGGTAAATAAACTGGGAAGGCATTTATACTGGTGCTGAGGTTAATAAAGTTTTGATGTCAAAGTCAAATAATTTTATTAAAAATAAGAGTTCACATGCCTCATTTTCTGAACGTCAAAAGATTTACCACATTACAACCAATAAAAACGAAATGACGAAACAATACCTTTGATAAATTATTTACTCACATTTACACGTTCCCGTGGGCTTTTAACCAATAATTATTTGTAACCGAAAAATATAGTAAATATTTTTCTAACGCTCACCCATTCTGATATTACTAAGATTTATTCACATACTTTAAACATTTTTATTCGGCTACTGTCCTCTAAATCATTATGAATAATTAACTTCTAACTCTTACACATGCAAGTATTCTCCGTTCTCTAGTATGTGGTATACATACTACTATTCTAGATATTATACTATCTATTCTATAAAAATAGCTCTGAAATCCGTTGTTTCCTTTCAAATTCTCAATTTTCCTATTTGTTTTTAATTAAAATTATACTTATATTTCTGGGCCGCTGAGATCTTAACGCCAATATTCGTGGGGAGGAGGTTATATAATGGAGTTTATAAAATCGAAACGTTGCGGTTTTCCGGTTGATGGCGCACTACTATTCGATGCATCTATGCTCTGAACTCAGTCCAATGCTGTTCTTAATTTGCCGTTAGTGAATTGCGTATTTTTAACTTTTATCAAAATGGTACAATAAAAGCAGCTTACAGATATTTTTTTATTAAATTAAAATGCTGTTATGTTACTTTTTTTTAACTTCGCACTGTATCCAGTACACACCAGGGTAGGCAGAGAGAACCTAGTATTGAGACACTCCGTTACCCGCGCACCGCCAATTTCGGAGGCACGCACGCTCTGCGCCACGACTAGCCCCTATATTAATTATCTAGCTTTGTATTAAAAAATTGTTATATAACTTAGGTCATTTTATTAAATTAATAATAATACATATTTAAATAAAATTTAAAAATTTAATTTATATTAAAAAATAATGGTCTAAGCCTGAATGCGAGTAAAACTAAGATCCTGGTGTTTGAAAGAGACGAAGAAAGAACGGAATGTAAGATCATGGTTAACAGAAAGAAATTAGAACAAGTGAATGAGGTGGTATACTTGGGAAGTATGTTTAGCAGAGATGGAAGGTATGATATGGATGTTGAAAGGCGTATTGCTGCCGGTAACAGCGTTAACGGTGCCCTCGCTGCGTTGATGCGACGGCGGAACGTGAGCATAGCCGCACGTTTAGCTGTGCACAATGCAGTGCTGGTACCGACGCTGCTATACGGCAGCGAAACGTGGGTATTGCAGAAGAAGAATGAAAGAAAGATGAATGCTGTGGAGATGAGATCTCTTCGAAAGATGTGCGGAGTCAGCTTTGCTGACCGAATCCGCAATGAAGAGATACACAGAATGGCAGGTATTAGCGAGAACGTCATAGTAAGAATGAAGAAGGGCGTGCTCAGGTGGTTTGGGCACGTCGAGAGGATGAGTGATGAAAGAATGGTAAGAAAGATTTATGAAGCAAAGGTGAGTGGTAAGAGAGGCAGGGGGAGACCTCGGTTGACCTTCGAAAACACAGTGTCGACGATACTGAAGGAAGGTCACGCAAAAAACATGAGGACCCCCCGAAGGGCGTGTATGAAGAGGTTGATGACAGTGGACGAAGCGAAAGAAGTATGCAGGGACCGTAGCGTTTGGCGCTCCGTTCTCTCTGACTACCCCGCAAGGGATACAGCGTGAAGCTAAAAAAAAAAAAAAAAAAATAAAAAAATGCTCTTCTCTTAAAAAAAATTAAATGATTTACTTATTTTCTTAAAAAAATGTATGATTTTTTTGCTTGCTAATCCGGTCGCATGTATGACTAGCTAGGGAGGGCAAATAAAAAATCGATATATCGTTTAGATATATTAAAAAATGTCTGGTGATCAAGCTACGCTCGGTATTCCTTTCATGAAATTGGTATTTTAAACAATGATTACAATAAGAAAATACAAAATAAGTAAAAAATCAAATAAATTAAAACAAAAGAAAAATACAATAAATTAAAACAAAAAACAATAGTCTGGATGTCAGGACTGAAACATGAAACTTCTGGTTTGTAAATTGCTGAAAGCTAAGTTAAAAAAAAGAGCTATTACAACGTTGTCAAACTTTTCAAAATTGACATTCGTATACTAATGATATATTAGCAGTCGTGGCGCAGTGGCACAAACGTGTGACTTAAAACGATTGGTTGTGGGTTCGATTCCCACTCGAGGAGTGGAAATATTTAATATTTCCATTTTCTTCGCTCTGGTGTCGAGGCAAAGCGCGGCGTTAAGTTCCGCCACTTAACACGCAATGCCTCCAAATTTGGCGGAAAGTGGGGAACGGAGTGTCTTAACACTAGGTTCCCTCTGCCTATCCTGCTGTGTGCGGGATACTGTGTGAAGCTATTAAAAAAATATATATTAGCAGTTTTTTTTATATTTTATTCTTTTATTTTAATATTCCCTAAAAGTATTTTTAGGGAATAAAAAAACTGTCGCTTTACGTTCACCGTATGGAGATAAAGACTTTTTTCGAAAATGAAATCTAGCTAGATCGATTTTTCTCCTCCGAAACTCCCTATATACATTTCATGAAAATTGTTGAGCCGTTTCTGTTTTCATCAAGCTTGCATTTTTATAAAGGTCTTCTTTGTACTTTTTTTATGTTCTAATTCATCCAATAGTGTTATATTTGTGAGTATAAAAATAGACATAAATATTTAAAAAATCGTAACTATAACATAGTTTAGTATTATTTTCTTGTATTAGTATTTTCTTGTAAGTTAATATAAAAAAGTATGTAGTATTGATAAAAATATAATGTGTATTTGCAAAGTGAAAATTTAACCTAACAATGGTTTCTAAGTGGTATCAATATTCAAAAAAACGAATATCTTAAGCACTTGTCTTTCAATGTGATCTGCATCCTTAAAAGAGTAAAATATTGTATCGAATTTTGATAGTATCGAATATCGATATAAAATTGACAATTTTGTTGATTTTAATTTTCAAAAAATATCGATATTTTTATATTTTCACCAATCTCTATGATTAATCATAGAGACGTGGTACGATAAATATATTGTAAACAGTGATAAATTAAAATATATTTTTTGTTTGCTTTTTCCGTATAGCATCTACTAGTAAAGAGAACCTAGTGTCGGGACACTATTCTTCTTTTATGGGTGACCAAGATAAGAGAACCCTGGGGAAGTTCTCTTTTCTTGGTGGCCCATCTCTCTCTCGCCATTTCACGTTGTCAGTATTTTAGTAATTAATCAAAATGGAGGCCGTCGTGGCGCAGTGGAACAGTGTCTCAATGTAAAGCCATGGTTGTGGGTTAGATTCCCACTCGAGGGAGTGATAATATTTAAATTTTCATTTCTCCGCTCTGGTACTAAAGACAAAGTGCAGCGTTTAGTTCCAACACTCAACATATGTATCAATTTCGAACAAAAAGTGGAGGACTAAGTTTCTTGACACTAGGCTCTCTGACTCCTCCGCTATGCGGGAAGAACCCTGAAGCTGCTTCTTTTTTTAATCAAATACGATTTTAAATACCTCTTACATATAATGAACCGTGAATAGTCATCTACAAAAAATATTTAAATTAAGTTCTTATTTTACCTTGTTGCAGCTTTTTTTGTCACTGTTGTTTGTAAATACAAAAAATAGAGTACAAAATAATTTAATTTCTGTATTGGGCAGAAACGCCCGGATTAAATCCAGTGGTGGATTTTAATCTGGGCGTTTACCCATCTATATCTACAACCGCACTTCAAATCTATACACCATATCAAGGCATTTTGCCAATAAACTTACTAGGTAAACAAACGGGATTAGAGGAAATAACAAAATAAATAAATAGAAAAAAACATCAGTAATATTATTCAGAAGCTTTATTTTCTTTCTACATGAAGACTAAATAAAGTTCATTCAATTTCACACCTGAAAAAGGAAAAAACAATGGGATTAATATATAACTACATAACTATATAAACTAAAAATTTATATTGACTTTTTGAGTTATCTACTAAAACATAATATTTGCTATAAATATTTGCAATAATCAAGAAAAAAGGGAATCTTAACTTTTAAACACAGGACTTGCGGCCTGCATACTATTTCTGTGTTCCTGTAGGTCATTTTAATGTAATTTTTAAGAAGTATTATAATAATATAAAAACTCATCACCTATGGTGTCGGTGCAGCCATTGCTACGGCTGTCAGTTGAGAGACAATGCTCCCAGCTGCAAGATTTCCGTAGAACGACTGAGCAGCAGCGGCGACGCTCCCAGCGGCTATCCCCGAGCTACCAAAGCCCATCATCGGCGCCACCCACGCGGCTCCAAGCCCTCCGGTGCCGTAAATTACAGCTCCGCCCACAAGATTCACAGCTATGGCAGCAAGTAGCCCCATTTTCTAAAATAATTTTATAAAGTTAATTGTTAACAATAGTTCTGTTCGTTGTTAACAGCATAGAAGCCGTTATGGCACAGTTAGACAGCGTCTAGCTAAACGGAATGGTCGTGGCTTTGATTTCCACTCGGGGCAATGAGTGTACAGTGTTTGTACAGTAAAGTCGTTTTCCTAGGTAAATTCTCATATAAATTTATAACACACAATATTGTTAAAAAAAAAAAAAAATTAAATAGCTTCACGCTATATCCCGCACACAGCAGGGTAGGCAGAGGGAACCTATTGTTAAGACACTCCGTTCCCCACTTTCCGCCAAATTCGGAGGCTTGCGTGTTAAGTGGCGGAACTTAACGCCGCGCTTTTACCTCGACACCAGAGCGAAGAAAATGGAAATATAATTTCCACTCCTCGAGTGGGAATCGAACCCACAACCAGTCGTTTACAGTCACACTCTTGTGCCACTGGGCCACGACTGGCCGGAATATTGTTCCCTTTTATATGTCTATAAAATAGATTTTTATTCTCTTTCATATATTTGTAGAAGAGAAACCTAACTAACTATCTGGCTGAATGACATATAGTTAGTCGAAAATAAAAGCTTTTCCTTTCTGCTGTACACTTAAATACGCAGCATCTATAGTTAGTTAGACTTAGTTAAACATTGTGTTATTTCCCTGTGAGGCAAATTAGTAGTAAATTTTAAAACTCTATAGCTCGAATTTCATAACATATAATATAAATACTTTTACTGGGGATTCTTCGAAGTCTTAACAATAAAATCGAAACAGAATATTCGGGGCCTCTTATCTATTGGTTATAATGCATTCTATAAATTAAGTAATACAGATTTTAATTTTTCATTGTTGCTCACTTAATATAATGAACAACCATTATTGCTTGATTTCAAGGAAAGTTCCTAATATTTAATACTTTACTCATATGCTTGTACTTAAGTCGTTTAATTTTGGCAATATACCCGGAACGGGTAACCATTTTGGTTAAAAAAATAAAAATTATAGACATGTGCTTACGTATATGGTACCTTATTTGGTAAGCGTGAAATAACTAGACACAGCAGGAATCAAGTCTGTTTAATTGAGTATATATTACAACACTGAATAATAAAATTATGTGACCTAGTATTTATAGTAGGCACAGTACATCCCCCTTAAATTTAAATAATTGTGTACACAATACAATTTAAAATTATTTTATGACAAAAGAAATTAATAATATTTATCACACTAAAAAATTAGTCAGATATAGGTTTACATTAATTGTTTTTTGCAATTTAATACTTGACTGTAATTAAAATATTGTTTTACAATGCAATAATACAAATATAATATAATATATGTATAAAGTAACGTAAAATCTAAACAAAAAATTAAAAAAATCACAAAAGTTTTTAAAATACACTCAATATTTTTACTTATCACATTACATTTTACTTATCCTATCACTTCACTTCACACAATCACTCGTCGAGGAGGTGAACTGCTGTTTAGGCTTTGTTCCCCTTGACGAACTGCTATAGTCGCCAGTCTTACATCCTGCAGCTCTCTTCTCATATAGTGCGTATAATTTTCTTTGCACTTCCTCCACATCATGTACGCTATTCCTGCCAGGATACATGTGATGATAAATAGTAAATATATTTCATATCTAATCAGTGAAACTTGATTTGATTCTTCTATTGCTACTGCGGAAGAGGCGGCACTATTTCCTGCCCCATTTTGAGCTATGATGTTGTGCTCTTCTGTATTTTTACTTTGTGTTTTCCCCATTATTATATATATTGTAGAGATGCTTTATTTTTTAAGAAGATGTAGTCACAAGGCGAAGCGAACTGTCGGTTTAATAACGCGACCGAATCTCGATACTTTAAGATTGTTGTTTATAGTTTCGCTTGCCTTATTTGGATGGTTCTCGTGTTTATTCGCTAAAAGTGCGAACGCAGGTTTTAAGCGATCTATACTAACTACTTTCTCTGTATCTCCCTGCATGATTTTAAAATATTTTTCTTCTTTACTTATTACTTTAAACGGACCGTAATATGGATGTGTTAAAGGTTTTGAAACTTTATCACAGCGCACGAATACGTGTGTACAATCTTTAAGTTCTGGATGAACGAATATTTTGCCTTGATGGATTTCTTTTTTCGGAAGAGAAGCAATATTCGCTATTTTTCTTCTGAGTGATTGAAGAAAACTTTCGTTGTCTGAGGTTTCCTGCTGTATTGGCTGAAAGAAATCTCCAGGTAATCTATTTATTTCTCCATAAACCATTTCGGCTGCACTAATTTGCGTATCGTCTCTCAAACTCACTCGTAGGCCTAGTAATACAGATGGTAATTCGGAAACCCACTGATCTGTATTGCCTCTACACATTAGAGACGTTTTTAACGAGCGATGCCAACGTTCTATGAGTCCATTGGATTGTGGATGATAAGCAGTGGTTCTAAGCTTATTAATACCCATTCTTTTAGCTAATTTATTTAGTAAATTAGACTCAAATTGGCGTCCTTGGTCTGTTGTTAACTTTAACGGACATCCAAATCTCGCAATCCATCCGGAATAAATAACATCAGCTATGGTATCGGCGGAAATGTCCTTTACAGGGTAACATTCTGGCCAACCCGTCTTTCTATCCATCATTGTGACAATATATCGATAACCGTTGCAGTATGTTAAGGGTCCTACTATATCCATATGTAAATGTTCAAATCTATCGCTATTGACAAAATGTCCAAACGGTGATATAGTATGTCTATGTATTTTTGATTTTTGACATTTTAGACATGACCTTGTCCAATTATTAATATCTTTATTCATTCCCTTCCAGAAGTATCGATATTGCATCATCTTTCGCGATGCGCGCGTGCCGGGGTGACTGACTTCATGTAACGCGTTGAAAGCTGATACTCGAAATCGTTCGGGCAAATATACACGTACTCTATTCCTAGATACTTCGCAATATATGGACTTGTTGCAATTAGGCAACATAATTTGTTTGAAATTTAGGTTTTTAAAATTCATAAGATTTTTTAATTCGTCATCCTTGCGTTGCAGGTTAGCTAAATCCTCGTAATCGATAGGTGACGGCAACTCTATTGCTGATATTCGCGAGAGGGTGTCGGCAACAATGTTTTGCGTTCCACTAATATGTTTTATGTTAGTACAAAACTGCATTATAAAATCCAAGTGTCGAATTCGCCTTGGCGTGTCATTGCTACTAATTTTATTACTTGCTAATGAATAAACTATAGGCTTATGATCTGTATATACAGTTAGTGGCCTGCCCTCGATTAGAGGTCGAAAGTGTTTAATGGCCATATATATCGCTAACAATTCTCTGTCGTAAGTGCTGTAACGTTGTTGAGCTTCACTTAATTTATTTGAAAAAAATCCTAAAGGTCTCCATGAATTATTTTCTTTTTGTTGTAATACCGCGCCTGCGCAAGTATTCGAGCAATCTGTCATTAGGGCTATCGGACAGTCCGTCCCTGGAAAGGACAATGTAACAGCATTTTTAATGCCTTGTTTACACAGTTCAAACGTTTCGATAGATTCTTCTGTAGACGGAATTAAACTTTTATCTTTTTTCTTAGCGTTATGTAGAAATAAATTTAATTTTGCGTGAATTTCGGCGGCTTTAGGAAGATGACGTCTATAAAAGTTTATCATTCCGAGAAAACGACGTAATTCTTCGACTGTTTTTGGTCTCGGAAATTCCGATATAACCTTAACTTGCTCCTCTAACGGTTTCAGTCCTTCTTTTGATACCTGAAATCCCAGAAAACTTAACTCCGGTTTTCCGAACTCGCATTTAGCCAAATTAATGGTTATACCATACTTATTAAGACGATCTAGTACTTGTCTAATGTGCTGTCTATGTTCCGATATTGAGGATGACGCAATAATGATGTCGTCAATATAGATAAATATAAAGTTTAGGTCCCGTAATACTTCATTGTTTAAAAATCTTTGGAAAGTCTGGGCAGCATTTTTTAACCCAAAGGTCATTCTCGTGAACTCGTATAGTCCAAAGGGTGTTGTTATGGCAGTTTTTGGTATATCCTGTTCATTAATTCCTATATTGTGGTAAGCTCTTTGCATGTCTATCCTCGAAAATATAACCTTGCCATGTAAAAGGTATGTACAGTCCTGGATACGGGGTATTGGGTATCGATCTGGTTTTGTTATAGCATTTAATTGTCTATAATCACCACAGGGTCTTATTTCTCCGTTCTTTTTTGTGACTACATGCAATGGACTTGCCCAATTACTTTTTGATGGTCTACAAATGCCCATTTCTTGCATTTTCTGAAACTCGGCTTTAACGTTATTGTACTTGTCCGGTGGTAGTGGTCTCGGGCGCGCGTAAACAGCTGAACCCGTAGTTTCTATGTAGTGTACAACAGAATGCGATGGAGTCTCCTTGAAGCACATAGGTTTGGTAACATTGGGAAATTCACATAAAATGTTACTGTATTCGTTTTTACAATAAATTGTTCTAACAGAAAGAAAATTTTGTAAAGTTAAGGATCCAATAGCTTGTAAACTAGTCACTGAATCAATGAGTTTTCTTTTACTTACATCTACTAACAGCTTATAATGGCTTAAAAAATCAGCCCCTAAGATAGGTTGCTTAACGTCCGCAAATACAAAAGTCCAACGATATGAACGACGTAGACTAAAGTCTAAATTTAAAGTTTTTTCACCATACGTTTTAATTTCGGTGCCATTTGCGGCGTAAAGTTTGTACTCCTCACACCCACTATTGTAAAATTTTCGGCTATTTACTGGTAAAACCGATATATTTGCTCCTGTGTCGACTAAAAATTTTAAGCCAGTATTGTTATCTCTAATACAAAGGCGGTGGACTGGGGTTATGGCGCATATCTCCACCTGCGATTGCACCACATTTAGTTTTCCTTATTTTGTAAAGTTTTCCAAGCACACGGCTCTATACATTTTCTTGCTCTGTGACGAAATCTAAAATGATAAAAACATAACCATTCTGGGTTGTTTTGCATCGTATTACGAATACGAGACGCCGATCGAGATCGCGAACGATGACCTCTGTATTTCTCACGTCTATTCCTTTTTTTCTCGATGTTATGAATTTTTAGACTTAATTTCGCTAATTCCGCAATAATGAAAGCGGTGTCGCTGCTGGTGCTGGCGCTGGTGCTGGAGCTTGACATGGCTTGAACTTCGGCAACTTGCAAGGGTCGTGTAGTTTCCATAACCTTGTCGGCAATGGCAGCTAAATTTTCAAGATCCCTCACTTCACTGACTGCTAGAACACCTCGAACTGATGGAGGTAGATTACCTTGCCACATTATACGCAATGTCTCGTCCGAAATTTTTTCACGTGCTAGGTCTCTCATTCGCCGTAGAAGCTGAGAAGGTTTTTGGTCTCCAAGTTCCATTTCACTCAGTAGCTTTTGGAACTGCCTAATTTCCGATTCTTCATAAACCTTTAATAATCGCTCTTTAAGGGTATCGTATTTCTTGTCGTCAGGCGGCTTAAGCAATATGTCACTGACCTGCTGTATGACTTCTTTACCCAACTTGGTGACAACTAAGTTAAATCGCGCTTCATCCGATAACTTTTGAGGTACAAGGATGGCTTCGCATTGAACAAACCAAAGTCGCGGTTGGTCGCACCAAAATTCTGGTATTCTTGATGACACGGTAACAACTGCTAATTCTGGTGGATCACCTATGCTGGCTCCTGCTATTTGTTGAGAAGTCATTTTTCTTTTACTTTAAAAGTAAGATTCAAAAGTATTCACGCTGATGTCGGGTCACCACTATGCTTACGTATATGATACCTTATTTGGTAAGCGTGAAATAACTAGACACAGCAGGAATCAAGTCTGTTTAATTGAGTATATATTACAACACTGAATAATAAAATTATGTGACCTAGTATTTATAGTAGGCACAGACACAAAAGACTCAAGGACTAAATGATTTGGCACAATGACCACTTCCATAAAAACAAAATGTCGAATACCAAATTGAACCAAATGAAAATGAAATATAATAATAATAATATTCGTAATAAGTCTAAAAATTATGCAGACATTTGAAATATCAAAGAAAAATGCACCATTAAATAATCTTTTAAAGTAAAGTGAAGAGTTGAGAGTACACTTACCTTATACGTTAATACCAGAGAAGACAAAGGAAGATACTAAAATGGCGTCTGGAGAATTCCCACTCGCGTATTTATAGGATTGCATGAAGTTATATCAATAAAAGTAGGGGAATTTCGAAGAAATGTTGCCAGACTTAAATGCTATGTTCAATAGTCGGGTATTTTATTAAAATAGACAATGTTGTCTCTGGCGAATAAATAACGTATGTCGACGATATCCAAGAATATACTGTTAACTGTTAGTTTTGTTTTTGTTAAATGTCCAGGTTCAAAAAATATGTTATTAGAGAAATATTATACTAAGAAGATATATATATTTATTGTAATGTGAATTTAAAAATTATATAGCAATAAATAAATATATTTATTTATTCATATATAGAATATTTTTACTTATATATTAATTTATTGTAACAAATATTTGTCCTACAAAACATATATCATCAAAAAGGAATAATAGAGGTGGCGAGGAAAATTGGACACCGTACATCAATTTCAAATTTGTGACGAAAAAAATCAAGCTTAATTAATAAAGTTTTCGTCTAGAGAAACCAGTCGCTACATCAACATTAATAAAAAACATTTTTAAAAAACGTATAAAAATTGCAGCGTAGCGGGATTCCGCTAGCCATGCGTTCAATTTCGTAAACGCAGCGAGAAGGCTTGAACGTTTGGACGATTTCTTTCATAATTTCAGTGGTTCATTTTTTTATAATTATAAGTTTTCTAAAAATATCTTTTCAATTCCCTAAATGTGTATAAATAATACTTGAAATTGTTAAACAGGAAATACATAGAGACACACACGTTTACTATCTATCTACTACTAATAAATTTTAATTTTAATATTACAATAAAGACATTAAAAATAGATGACAACCTGAAAAATAACAATTAATTATTGTATATTTATAATCTGAATCTTCTTAACTTGTTCCAATAATTTTAATAAGCAAGATTTTTTAGGAACGAGAAAATGGATCAAGTTACATTTTTAAAATATATCTAATTGTCTTTTATCCGTGTTTTCATGAAATTAAAAAAAAAACAGCAATATCGTTAGGTCGTCGGGAAACTACACACCGGTTCGAGTCCAGATTGTCTTTCGTTCTTTATAATTATATTTATTTTATTTTAAATTCTATTTTATTTGTATTTAGTAATTTATAATTTCCAAAAAACATGATTCACCAACCTGACTAAAAGCTTCTTAAATTACGATAACTATATCTTCTTCTAATTGTTTATATTTGCAAAAGCCTCAACTTTGCAAAAAAATTAGATAAAAAGACTTCCCTGGTGGAAATAATTATATAAAATTAAGATTTTCTAAGTAATTGACCAGATGTTGAAAACTATATTTCAACCAGGTTCAATAACCAAGAGTGAGGCGTGACATTAGCATAGAGTTGTCATACAATCGAAACGTGAAAACAGGCTTTATTGTGATTATTAGGTACCTTTAAATACTTATTTTTGAAAATTATGAAGAAAAAATACATTTCAAATTTCGCTCCGCTACAGTAAACCAGGTAATGAGAGTTGACGAGTGGGTGTGACCGAGACACTCCACGTAATGGAGTCACTAGTTTTTGTCTCTCGACCTCTCCGCCTCTTATCGCCAATTACTCGTTAAAAATCTGTTCTGCAAAACCTATTGTTCCCAACTATCCGCAAGCTGGCGATAGTAACATCCGTAGAGATAAAAAAATAATACATAAATAAAGCTTTAATTTAAAAATATCATATTAATCCTTGGCACTCAGGCCGAATCGGTCTTTAAGTTCAAAGAGTCAGATATATTCGAAGTAGTAAAGTCATATATCAGTCATATTCAGGGGTAATAAAAACAATGATAAAATTCAAAATATTTATTTCCAATTTAAAATCCAAGGGTCATGGAAATACGAGTACTCGATGTGCTAGAGTGCTCAATACCTGAAAAAAAGAACAAAATTATAATAAAAACAATGCCCTTAACACATTCATTATTAAATTCTGTACTTTAAATCAGTAAATTATAAAAGTTGTCCTCAAGGTTCATTCAGAACAGGTCTGTGATATGATCATCATTTAATTGCAAATAAAAAATTGTCAATTTTAGTAGAAAGTAATTTATAATATAGAAAAAAAATTATTTTAAAGCGGCTATGGCGCAGCGAGGACAGCAATTAATGACAGCGGTTGGGGGTTCGATTCCTACTAGGTGGAAGAGAAACCGTTGCATCGAGTTCCACCACTCAATCACAAGCAAGTCAAGGCAAGTCTAGATTTCGGGCAAAAGAGCAGAACCAATGATTTTAAGACTAGGTTCACTCTGACACTACCCTACTTTGGGAAAAAGCGTAAAACTAAAGAAAAAAATATAAATCATAAAAATACCTTAATTATATAGAATGATTGTGACTCATCTTGAATGGTATCAAAAACCTGCAAAAAAAAAAGGCCACGGTTACTAAATTGCAAAAATATATAAACATGCAACATATATAAAAAGTACAATAACTTCAGTCCTGTTGAGCTTATGAAACCGTCACAGTATCATCTGGTTCAAAATTTTATCATCATATACAAGAAAAAACATCAGGATTTTTTCTACAAAAAAGAGAAAAAGAAAAGGGACTTCAAATAACATGTTGATTGGCGCGCAAGATTTTCATTAATCAGTATTTCTTTTAGCCATGCACCTATATGTAATATTCTAAAGCGGCTAGTGACGGCTAGCCGCCTAGTGTCAAGACTCTTCAATCTTATGTAAAATAGTTACAATTTAAAAGTCACTTTGAACTTTGCAATTTATATTACAATATATATAAATAAAATAGTGTCTGAAAATTGTTAATTATTTAACAGAAAATCGAGATTTGCTACTATTGAATATCTAAATAAAAATATAATAAAAAAAAACGGATTAAAACCTAAGAGGTTAAATAAAACAGCTGGATGACAAATAAAAAAAAACCTTTGAAAACTGTATTTATAGTTTCACCATTACATATCCCATTCACACTTAACCAAATATAAAGATACTATCAAAATATAAGTCTACTAAACAGAAAAAAACTACTTATTTCAATTAAAATAAAAAAAAACAAATATACTTACACACAATTTCTTCAGCATCAATATCCTCGCACCAGCCAACACTAGCAGAACAGCGTCTAAAAATAAAAATAATAAATTAATATCTGCATATATTTTTTCTTTACTAAAATTAAAAATATATAATAATCAGGCCTGTTGAGCTTGTAAACCATCAGAATTTGTATGGTACGGTTTTTGTCATCATAATCTTAAATTCTTCTTATATACATCTTATATTCTACTATAATAATACATTATGTTATTATATATTTAAATTAAATTATTATATTTCCATAATATAAACATATACAATAATATTAATAACAATTAGTCATTTTATAGCAATTAATCTATGTACACGCACTATCAAAACTACTGGACAAAATGAAATGAAACCTTTTTTACTTTATAGCTCAACAACCATCTTAGGCAGAACTTTGCCTGTAAATTGATTTTAAAAAGAGAAACTTTTGATGCAAAACTTAAAGAAGATATAAGGAAACTGCACCTCTACAAAAGTTGTTCAATATGATGAGTATTTTAGTCGTAAAATGTAAGCATAGTTGCATACTTTAAACCAGTGCGGGACAAACATTTATGACTGTAAACCACTTAAAACAATCAATATTTCTAAAAGTAATCTAAAAGTATATCATAAACATAAGTGTATCATGAGATAAATTATAAGGAGGCTTTAGATAAAAAAAGAAAAGATGATAATCACCTGTATGCACAATAACTGCAGCAACTTGAAAATTACCTGGAATATAAAAATAAAGAATTTATTAATTTTAAATATCTTTTTCACTTGCATTTTATTGTAATGAAAAAAATCAGATAAATAAATAAGGTGTCCTCAACAATGTCAGAACAGGTCTGTGATAAACTCATCATATAAAAAAACAAACTTTATAAATATAGTAAAATAAGAAAAAAAAGCTCAGACACCAAGTTATTAAATTATTAATAAAATAACTGACATTTTAGTTTAATAATGAATTTAAACAAAAAAATATGGTTAAATAGTAAAAAAAAATTTCACCTTATTGAAAATGGCACCGGCAAATCTGAAACCAACAACAACAACTTACTTAACATGTCCAAACATTAAAAACAGAACAAGCAACCGTACAAAAGCATTTCACAAACACTCACCTTCCAAAGCTTGATTATATTTGAATACTACAAAAATAGAAATTTAGAACAAATAAAAAAAGAAAACCATCCAAAATATAATAGAAAAATTATAATTTAAAAATTAATTACAGTATAATTAAAGTGTCCAGGTTCCCGACTACACAAATGATAAGTGGGAGACGTAGAATGTATGATACAGCCGGGTATCACAATGGTTGAGAGAACGTGTCTCTAACGTGTTTATTTTGTATTTATTATTATTGTGTACATATTGAATGATGTTCAGCTCTCGATGAGGTCATCAGGCGAGTGGTTCAACCAAAACAGAGTGCGTGAGGCGCATATATAGTTATATTACAGTAGTATTGCATTAGCTACGGCGTTTACAATTTATCCAAGTATTGGGCTAGATCTGGGAGACCTTCCTTCAATCCTTTCCGTTTTCTTGTTTCCTGCAAAGAACAGAATAGAATATTAGAATATTCTTTTAAGTTAATTTCTTGTCTAATAATATTTAAGGTTATTATTTGTATCGCATGAGCCGTAGCGTGCAGTCCCGGGACATAAGGATAGAGGTCCTGTGCAGCGTTTAGACGCGCGCGAGTCGCTCTCCTTCCACACTTGCCGCCGCCCTCATCGCGAGTGCACCGCGCCGCGTAAAACGCAAGTGCAGCGCACGCGCTAGGACACGGCACGGGGTGCGGAAGGGATCATTTCAAATAATATAAGCGCTCAATTTATTTTGTTTTGCTTGCTTTTATACTTAAAAAAAAAACTTCCTACATCCAAGTTGTGGGGTGGCCATTTACGAGAATAAAAAAAAGGCCACAGGTTCAAGCCAACTGTCACATAAGTTTAGCTAATCTTATAAGCCTAGTAATAATAATACTATTATTATTCCCACAACAAAATTTCCAAATTCGAAAATGGAATTTAATTTACATTTCACACAATATTTAATTTATAACCCATTACAACAAATGTATTGGTTTACAATACCAACCTCCAAGGAATACTTAACTAATTTCATCTCCACATTCGACTACTATACCAACTCTAACCAATCTCCATACTATTTCTAAGTAATATTAACATAAAAAAAAAACAAAATAGGACCCACCTGTACAACAGCAAAAGGTTTGCTACCAGCCTCGCACGGGTCACCGGGCAGGATCTGCCAGTGGTCGAACACGCACTGCGGGAAGGCCTGCCCGCCGGTGTTGGAGCGCAGGTCGGCGGTGAAGCCGAACGACTCGTTGACGGGAAGGTAAGCCTTCACCACGAACATGGGTGTACCGGCCACTTGCGACTCCTCGAACACGTGACCACGCCGTCTGTTGAGCACGCCGTAGATACCGCCGACGGCTACTTCGGGGCACTGTTGAGATGAGTTGAGAGGGTATTTTTAAACTAAATTTTAAAATATATTGTAATTTTATGGTTATAGATAAATGTTTGGGATACATGTTATTTTTTTAAATAATTCATATTTGAAAAAAAAAGATAAAATATTTTAACTATATTAACCGTACATTTTTGGTAATCAAAAAGACATTTTTAAAAAAGTTTACTGTAGTCCATGGTCACTAGTCATGGTCACATGGCTTAATCTTAAAATACCATAGATATATGCAATTAATCCCGTTAAAGTAGTATTTCAAAATGTGTAAAAATCGGGTTACCGATCTCATTACTAAATATAAATTTAGTAATAACTTAAAGTTAGAGACTCGTGAAGCAGTCGTAAACGTGATGCTTGTGGGTTCGATTCCCATTTGTGCGATTGTTTAGACGTTAACTATTTTCATTTTTTCGCTACGGCGCTTAAGATCAAAACGCGGCGTTAAGCTCCGCTACTACAACTACAACTCGACACTGTTACTTCTTCATAACTTCCCTGATTTTATAATATATATTTTTATTTTATAATTTGATTTTTTACCAATCAATTCATATATGTATAGGATTTCGCCAATTGCAAATAGTGTTAAAATTTAGTAAGAATGTTAGTTCCCCTATTCAGGCAATTGGGTATGTCGGGTGTCAATGCCAAAACAAAGAACAGTTGCTCTGCCACGTGTCGGAAGAGCGGCCTGGCAACAACCAGCCCGCGTAGGAAATCACGTGGCGTTTATGTTTTAAGCTTTCATAAAAAAATAGTATAGAAATCCTTTTTTTATTTATATATAGAAAAGCGCACTCTAACTTGAGAAGTCAGAACCTAGCTACAATGAGCGTCGCAGAAACGACTTTCAAAATGATTGATGGTATAAGACGCATGATGTCTCGTGTCTCAGTCACTCGTCAACACTCACTGGCTGGTACTGTACCTGCATAAATTTTCGTAAATCCTAGATATGACTGGTCAAGATAAAATGCGCGTACTATCATTTTTTTTCCAAGCTGAACATAGCTAGGGTAAAGTTACAGATATAAATATTCGTACCAGGAGTGAATAAATCAAGAATTCGAAAATGCTTGAAAACAGGCGTTTTTAAATATACGTTTTTTTATATATTATTTTTATTTCTAAGTTTTCCTTAAGGTTATATAAATACTTTTCTTACGTAAAATTGTTTAATTTGCTTTATATTTTTTTTAATTTAGTAATTTATCAACGATATATCAAATCAATCCTGATGTCTCTATCAGAGCTCTGTAAAAATTGTATATAAAATTCGACTTATAAACTTATTCAAACTGGTATGGATACAAATACAAAAGAAAACATATTTGAACATTACCTGAATTTCGCAGAGATAGACGGGCTCCATGAGCCTGGGCGCAGCGGTCAACAGACACGCGTACAAACATCTTCTCGTCGTAGGAATGATTTGACCGCCACCTCTGTAGGACATCACTTATATATTAGTACTTTATAATCATTTAAAGAAAAATATTACTAGTGGCATATTATAAAGTATAAAAATTGGTTATACACAACCAGTGAATATCACATAATGCTCTATGAACACATCTGTACTATCATGATAGAGATGACATAAATACGGTTATGGATTCGATTTCCGCTCGGAAGAACGATCATATTGTAATTATTTTGATTACTCTACTCTGGTACCTTTAGTGGGCAGTTCGTTCTGCTACTTAACACAGAACGCCTCAAAATCATAGAGAACATAAGTAGAAAAAAAAAGAGTTTAAATATTAAAAAAATCAACAACCAAAAAATCACAAAACAAACCTATGAATAGCGTCCGTATGCAGGGTAACATCATAGATGTTGAACCTAACGCCTCTCAGATTCTCCTCAGCCATGACTCCCTCCTTGGCTGCCCATTGGAAGCCAGCCACTACAGAGTCCTTGATCTCGTTGAGGTACTGCACTCCCTTGGAGCAGTCCACCATGATGTTGGGGCCGGTGCCCTCGGGGCCAAAGCACCAGATCTTACGGGCCTCGGTGACATCGTACTCGTACTTTTCGCCGAGATAACGGGCACGGGTCTTGAAGTCGTCACGTGGGTTCACGCGGCCCTGGAGTTAAATATTTTATTGTAATGTCGAATATAAGTGCAATTATTTAAGAATTTTCTACTATATTTTTAAGTAATAAAAATGGGTAGGATCAACACTAAATAAAATTTAAGAGAGAGAAGCTAAGACAGTGGAGACGTCCAATAACACATGGCAGTCTCAACCTCATATCTACAGAGCATAGTAAACTCAAGGAATGCTAAGTGATATATTTTCATTTTATTGTGATTACTTGTTCATTTAAAATTATTCTTTATACTATTTGCATTTATGGTTTAAGACTATAATACCAAATTTTAATATGATTAAATTATGGCAAATAGATGCACTATAAGCTTAAGCTAAAAGATATTTTTCTTAATAATTTTTTTTGTGTTAATATCTTACACACCTCATCAATATCCTCAGGAAGACCATCAGGCATGGGGGTGGCCTTCATGAACAGACGGTTGTGCTTGTTGGGCG
Source organism: Dryas iulia moderata (assembly GCA_019049465.1). Classification (NCBI taxonomy): domain Eukaryota; kingdom Metazoa; phylum Arthropoda; class Insecta; order Lepidoptera; family Nymphalidae; genus Dryas; species Dryas iulia. The sequence goes on along the minus strand of CM032430.1, from coordinate 2,808,351 downwards.
ACTTGGACAGACACATTTGGTTGGATTCTTCACTAACTGTCTCACGGTACGATACTACTGGGTCGGACTTCTTGATTGGAATGCAGGCGTGGTCTTCTTCAAGATCCTAGTCAGAAAAAAATAACGAATGTAATTTATTTAAATAAAACAAGCATTTTAAATGAATATTATACTAAATGTTTTGAAATTAAAAAATGTATCTCTCATTTATGGGGACACAAGTCACAGGACTCACAACCAATTCCGGAGAGACTGATGATGTCAGTCCTCTTTGACACCCAGAAGCTTATAGTAGAAACAACTGGCAACACTTGGGACTTTACTGCTTCATCATTAAAATAGAAATCTGTACTGATATTTCATCAAGTGAACATCAAGTCCACAAACATTACAAAACAACAAGATCTTTATCACAGACTACTTACTGTAAATTCTTCAAAACATTAGTTTTTCTAAAATATAATAAAGATATAAACAGCTAATCCAGTTAAGAGCTTTCAATCACCTAATTAAGAACTGTTTAAATGTAACATTGAAAACATCAATACATACATAGCAACAATAACTACATATCAAAACAAAAACATACCTTCAAACAAATTTCAAGATGGAGTTCTCCAGCACCAGCCACAATATGCTCGCCAGACTCCTCGTTGATGCACTGCACCATAGGGTCGGACTTGGCCAGACGTTTCAGACCCTCCACCAGCTTGGGCAGGTCGGCGGGGTTCTTGGGCTCTACGGCCACACGCACGACGGGCGACACACTGAACTTCATGACCTGGTGACCAAATAATTAGAACCCTTAATAAAATTAGTCAAAAATGTAAGAAATATTACAGATTTTAATTTATATTTTCTGATAGGACAACCATTATTGTATAGATAGTCTACTCTAAAACTGAATGTCAAAGCACAAGCATATTAAATGTTTAGACGACACAATGATACACTAGCTGGTCATTGGTCACTCACTAAATAATCAGAAAAATATTATGATATTATATAAAATCATCTTCAAAATCAAGTTAATTTTTAAAATTGACGCCCTACAAAATTATTTACATAATAATATAATTAAAAATAATAAATTTCACCATCTTTCTACTTTTTATATCAAATAAATACTAACCTTCATGTTGTGTGCGTTCTTGAAGGTGGTGATGGTACCAGTCTTGACCAAGAACTGGTCGACACCGACCAGACCGCAGATGTTACCGCAGGGCACGTCCTCGATGGCCTCTACGTAACGACCCATCATGAGGATGGTACGCTGGATGGTCTTCTCATACAGATCCTATAGACAAATAATTATAGATATTAATATATATTCTTGATAACATTCATATTTTAATTTAACTGTCAAACACTGGTCTATGACATGACATGCAATGATGATCGTGGGTTCGATTACCACTCGGGGAAAAGATTATATTTAAATTTTATTTATTCGCTCTGGTAATAAAAAATAAGCGCGGCGTTGAGTTCCACCACTTGACCATGTTTCGATTTAGGTCGGAATGTAGAAGACAGAGTGGCCCTCTGTGACTACCCCACTATACGGAAAAGAGCATGAAGCTGCAATAAACATTTACTTACTTACTTAAAAAATATTTATTTTTGATTTATATAAAGTATTCAAACAAAATTGTATCGCATGAGCCGTAGCGTGCAGTCCCGGGACATAAGGATAGAGGTCCTGTGCAGCGTTTAGACGCGTGCGAGTTACTCTCCTTCCACACTTGCCGCCGTCCTCATCGCGAGTGCACCGCGCCGCGTAAAACGCAAGCGCAGCGCACGCGCTAGGACACGGCACGGGGTGCGGAAGGGATCTTATTTTTCAAATTTACTTTTTTTTTTATTTTCAGTTTTATTTAATTGTATATATACAAGAAAAGCTTTTTTCAGAAAAACTAGTATTAAAACACTCGCCTAATAAGTCACAACGTTAAAATTATATTTATTCATTATCAATAATTTTCATCCATAATAAATATTTAGAATGGAGAAATATAGAATTTAGTTATAAAAATAATTTATTTTAAAACAAATTAAAAACAATACACACCTCTTTCTTGCCAGGTTGGAAGTTAGGTCCCATGATGCGGGCCTTTTGTCCAGTGACAACCTTTCCAGAGAACACACGTCCGAAGGCGTAGAAACGTCCCTTGTCGGAGGTCGGTACCATTTTGCTCACGTACATCATAAGAGGAGCTTCAGGGTCGCAGCTCTAAAAGTAAAAAAAACAATTATTTAAGCGAAGCACAATAAAATTAATGTACACTATATACTAAAATCATGGATAATAGTTAAATAAAAGTAGTAAAATAAAAAATTAAATTGATCAACTCAAGAAAATAAAAACGTTATTCTTAGGAAGCACAATAAAATGAATGTATTAGTGAAAATAGTAAATAAAAATAATAAATTAAAATAATAAACTAATAAAAATGAAGTAAAATAATGAAAATAGTAATATAAAAATTAAATTTATTTAAGAGAAATGAATGTACTAGTAAAATAACTAAATACTGCTATTAAAATTACAATAAAATAAAAAATATAAATTACTTAAATAAAAAAAAACAAATCACCTTGATACCAATAGCGGCTTCATCGTCATGGGGTCCCTCGTACAACATCTCCATACGGTATTTCTGCGCTACCACGGGGGAAGGCAGGTGGATGGCAATCATCTGAAGCAGAGCCTCACCGGCTGGCAGCCAAGTACGCATCACTACCTACAATATAAATAATAAAAATAAGTAATGTGTATTTTTTTTATTTTTTAGTATTATTCACATATAGGAAATAAAAGTATGATAACAATTTGTTTGCAACAAAATTATACATTTTCATAAAACAAATTAAGAAAATGTACAAAAAAAAATATCGTAACGGGATTTGAACCTACGCTTCTCCAAAATCGATTAAGATATCTAACTGCAAAGAAATGAGATGAATGAATCTATTCAAACTTTGTTTCTTCAAAACAATTTATATTCTATTTATTGAAAAACAAAATAAGTAATAGGTAATTATTATACAAATGTATCTCTCATTTATGGGGACACAAGTCACAGGACTTACAACCAATTCCGGAAAGAAGATCATGTCAGTCCTCTTTGACACCCAGAAGCTTATAATAGAAACAACTGGCAACACTTGGGACTTTAATTCAAGAGGGTATTTAAAATTAAAAATAAATAATACTACTACTAAATCTACTAACAAATAACTATCTTCTGCAAAGTAATTATATATTACTAGCGGCACGCTCACAGCCTAGCGGACTGAAATACGCGACTATCGCTGTTTCGTTATATTGCAACCGTTTGGGTTGAATTTTTGAAAAATGATGTAGCCTATGCTTAACTCAGTCTTATCAACTATCCTTTAGGCCAAAATTAAGTTCAATTTCAACCCTTTACAGGTTGATTTTTGAAACAACAAGTAACCTATGTTTGAACCTAGATCTAGATCTTGAACTATATTCATTCCGAATTTCATTCAAATCGGACCGGTAGATGGGCCGTGAAAGCGTGACAGACCTTGGAATTTATAAGTATGGTATTTTATTTCTTCATAGTTACGTAATGCGGCATAGAGTTCAGCTATAACTAAGTGGGAGAAAAAGAAACAAGAAATATTTTAAATATATTACCTTAAGTAGGGCTTTGCCGTCCTTATCAGCATCTTCGTGCTTGATGGTGACACCGATTTTCTTCAGCAGGCTGTCGATCTCCTCTTTACGGAAGTTCATGATAGCGCTGAACACCTTGTAGATGGGGTCCAACACGTACATGCAGAAGGAACGCTTGTTCTCGTTGTCCTTCTGTTTTGACCATTTCTTGGTGTTGGCGTTGAAGAAGTTCTCTCCCCATAGCCTGATTAGGTTAAAAAGTATTTTTAAAATAGCTATTTTTTTAATAGGTTGTGGAACAATGTGACAACGTGTTTGTAAAATCACCAGTTATATGATGGATTCCCATATTATTTATTTACTTATAAATTATTATTAAAGTTATTTGTGTAGTATTAAAACAATTAAGTTCCAGTTAAGAAAGTAGACAATATTTAATTATTTATTTAATTGTATCTCAGATTTTGTTGTAAAATGTCCACAGAGAATGTCTCACCAATCCAAACTAAGAAGTTTCTTTATCGTCCTTGTCTGCCGCTGGTGTATAGCATTAATGACTTTACCCAGTATCAATGGGACGAAATATTACACTATATGAATATGTTTTTCTTTCTAATATACATTTTAAATAACAAGTGTTTGTCTATCAATATTGCCATGTTATAGATTCTAACATTAAACAGATTACGCTAAATTAATTAAAAGATTTATATTGATTATAATTTTTCAAGAGTTCTTCTATTTTAGGTTATCCACTTTCTATCCCTCCTCCACGTTGCCACGTAACAACTTCGGTACCAGAGCGAAGAAATAAAAAAATAAATATAACGATTCCCCCAAGTGGGAATCAAACCCACAACCAAACGCTGCTCCACTGCTTGACGACAGCCTATTATAATTTAAGACATTGAACTGACATAAGAAAATTAATGAATGCTATATATCTAATATAACAATAATATCGCTAAAAACATTTTATACCTATTTAAAAAAAAAAACAATCTAATAAAACCATTCATTCATTAAAACAACAATATTCATATTAAAATAATACACAAAGCGGTCAAACCTGTTCATAAGCTTGACGAGGTCGATCTTGAACTTGTCGGCGTACATTTCAGCGAACTGTTTGAGGGTGAACGCCCAGCCGTGGAGACCAGAGCCGAAACCCACTGAACCCTTGCTGGGGTCAACACGCACCTCACCTAAATTGGTAGAAAAAGAAATTATAAATACAAAGAAAAATAATAAAAAATAAATATATTTTTTAATTTTAGTATATTTTAAAATTGCAATCACGCAGCTTCACGCTTTATCCCTTTATATCCAATATCAGGCAGAGAGCAAGACTACTTCTAACACTACATCTCAAAATACGACAATTTGAGATTTTGCGTGTTAAGTGGGGGGACCTAAACGCCACGTTTTATGTTAAAAATTAAAAAATATATATTACGGTAGTGCTCTAAGTGTAAGTCGTATCCACGATCATCTTATATACAGATCAGAACACAATAACGCGTTTTGTCTCAACAATCACAGAAAAAATCATGCCCCGCCGTATTCTGGAGGCATTGCGTGTTAAGTGGCGTAACTTAACACCGCGCTTTGAACTAAGTGCTGAACGGAGTGTCTTTTAACACTAGGTTCCTCCTGTTTACCCTGCTGTGTGCGGGATATAGCGCGAAGCTAAAAAAAAACCATTCCCCCGAGTGGAAATTGAACCCACAACCAATCATGTTTGGGTTTGAATTAAAATAGAAAGAATGAATAAGACTCAACCTTGTTTAATGTTAGAACTACTTGTTGAGGAAAATAACGCAAAATAGACACTATAAGTATTAGAGCGCTATAGATAAGTATTTATTTATATATACTTCGGTATTCATGTTTTAAGATAATGTTTAAATGGTTAAGCATTAACACCAGAATTTAAAAAAGAAGAAAATACTCTCGACATTTAATTTTTATTCTGTGACTTATAATATAAAAATCCATGTATCCATGCATACTAGAAAGTATATAATTTAAAAAAACGAGTACACATTGATTGCAATGTTATACATTATGTCACTGATCTGACAACCATTCTAAAACTAGTTGCTATTTACCTCATCTTGGTGATATTCCAAAAGAAGTTTCTAGCAACTTAATTTAAAAGTAAAAAATTTAAGATATATTTTTTTATTTACACAGAAAAATAGTAAAATGAAATTAAAACTGTATTTTAATTACAATTTTAAAATATTGTACTAGCATAAAACTATATTGAATAAAGTAACTCAACGCCATGCTTTGTATTAAGAAGCGCGAAGAAATGAAAATAATATATAAACATTCATTAGGGGCCAGTCATGGCACAGTGGCACAAAGTGTGACTGTAAAGCGATCGGTTGTGGGTTCGATTCCTACTCGAGGAGTGGAAATATTTAATATTTCTATTTTCTTGCTCTGGTGTCGAGGCAAGCGCGGCGTCAAGTTCCGCCACTTAACACGCAATGCCTCCGAATTAGGCGAAAAGTGGGGAACGGATTTGTCTTAGCACTAGGTTCCCTCTGCCTACCCTGCTGTGTGTGGGATACAGCGTAAAGCTAAAAGACAAAAAAAACATTCCCTTGGGTGGGAATCGAACCCATAACCATCGTTTTACACTCAGACGCTATCTCACTGCGCCAGAACCGCTTCATATTCATTATTAAAATCGATTTTATATAAAAAAAACGTGTGTCAAATAATATTTCACAATAATTATACAAACACAATGTGACCTTGACAGTTATCGATTCTTTTCGCGACTCACGTGTTAGATAAGTGTAAGTCATAATGATATTATTATTTTGAGCGCTCAACAATTTTTTTATGCATTTTCATCGCGTGATTATCAGAAAGATTAATTTAATTTAATTAAAATGTATTTTTTTAGTTTCCTGGTTGTTTATGGCAATTACTTTCTTAAGATTCGTACAAGTGTACAATTTTTTAAGAATTCGGACTACAATTGGGTTGAAAATAGCAAGATATTGGTATATAGCTAGTTCAAACACTGATAAAAGTGTTAAATGTATACCTCAATATTGTCATTTTTTTTACAATGTTTCATAATATATTTAACATTCAATTATTTCTAACTTAATTTTTAATGAAGTATTTCTACAATTTTTTTGCTCCACAGCTTTACTCCCATAGGAGTAATCAGAGAGGACTTAGTGTCAAGACACTCTGTTCTCCAGTGTCCGCCAGCATTCCAGACCTTATGCTGATAGAGTTACAGAACTCAACTTCGTGTTTCATCTTATTCATTGGAGTGGGAAAATTAAAATTATTATCTTCTAACGAATTAGAATCGAACCCAAAGTCAATTATGATTGATGACGATGCTGTCCCTCTACACCACAATGGATTCATTTTCTTATGTAATAATTATAAAAACTAGTAAAGTCTATCCTGTTTTCAATTTAGACAATCAGACCACACAACAATCATGCGAGACTATCTCCTTATCTTATTTATATCACGATTTTAACATGACAAACAATTCATATTTATTATTTTTTTCATGCCCAAAATGATTTAGCAACAGAGATTTTTATTTGCTGAATATTTATGAGTTAACACTAAATTAATAGATAGACACTATATGTAATGTAATTAGTTTGATATTTTAAAATCATAATTTACTTAGGTATAAACAAAGGAATAGTATGTTTCAAATTTGCCAACTCATTCTTACTATAAATATAAAACTTTTCTTTCATAGGTACTTTTCTTAGGCAGGGAAATAAGCCTTCTTCACAATATTCTTCACTAACCACCTAATTTTTAAACACTGAATTGTGTGAATATGTAATGTCAGAAGCCAAACTAGTGCTGTGTTATAATACAGTAAACAGAAAACACCTTATATAAAATACTATTTTTGTAGACAAGCCCTTTTTATAGTTGATATAATAAATACATCACTCATTATGCAAATATAAAGAATAAAGTAACTGAATATTTACCCATGGGGCCACCATCGTCGTTGTATGTGGCAATGATTACGTTGACGTTTTCTACAATACGTTGGAAAGTCTGGTACAATTCCTCGGACTCCAATTGCAATTCAAGTAAAGCACGGTCCATCTTGTTCATGAACAGAATTGGCTTGATACGCTCAGCGATGGCTTGACGCAACACTGTCTCAGTTTGTACACATACACCTGGGGAAAAATGGAACCACATTATGTAAAGAAACCTAAAGCTTAGAAATTTGAGATTGCATTTATGAACTATGTCCTTTGACATAGACCTGAACTTTGAAACCTTTTAGTGAAAGGTCATGTCCTTTTCACCTTTCTAAAAATAGCTATTAGTTTGAAGCCACTCTATTATAAAGCTTATTTGAACTATTTTTAGATTTCACAATTAAAGAAGCACAGTAACAAATTACTTTCTTTAAGGTTATTAATATTAAAAAGTTATTCTCTAATTGCTGTAGGTAGTGAACATATGTTATGGGAAATATCGTAAAAATTAAAGATTTCATTAATTTAGGGTAAATAGTACTTAGTAACTTACCAGAAACGCAGTCTACTACTACGAGGGCTCCATCAGTTACACGGAGGGCGGCCGTTACTTCTGAGGAGAAGTCAACGTGACCAGGTGAGTCGATTAAGTTGATCAAGAAGCCCTTTTCGCTCTTTTCACGCTGGTCAGGGTTTGTGATGAACACTAAGTCCTTCTCTTCCAACTCGAAGAACATAGATATGGCGCTGTAAAATTCACACGTTTAACCATTGTTCTCAGCGGCATATGTTCATGTATGAAAAATTATAACATCAGCTGGCCGTTCTTAAAAATCTTCACTGAATTTCAGTTGTTAGTGGTAAGAACATTCATCATTATAGCAACAAACTTTATACGGACTTAGCTAGTTGCGTAAAGCGCAACTAAGCTAAAACATTTCAAATACTGCAGTATAAGTTTGTCCTTCGAAGAAAAACTGCATATGCAACTGCAGCCATATTGAAAGGTCATTAGAAACAAAGAGTAAACCAACTCACGTGGATTTAATGGTGATACATCTGTCTTGTTCATCTTTGCGGGTGTCGGTGAAACGCGTCTCGCCGGCCCTCGCGTTGGCGATGATACCGGCTTTGGAGACCAGCGAGTCCGTTAACGTGGACTTGCCGTGGTCGACGTGAGCGATGACGGACATGTTGCGGATATTCCGCTTCTTGTCCATCATCCCTCGGATTTCGTCGACGGTAAAATTCACCTGCACAAATAAGACATACACTTAGCATCTCGAAAAGCCGAAATATCATAAAACAGATGGTAAAAGTTCTGTCACACGCACGTTTCATATTTCACGAAAAGCAAATAAAATATAGTAGAATGCAGCTATAATATGTTCAATAATAACACGATTTATGTAATTGCAATGTATTTCACAACACTTTATACACGACACCACTGCGAAAACGTCACCCCGTTCACAAGTAGACTGTTAACCAAATTCTAAGTTTTTAATACTTCTTTTACATAAAATTTAAAAAATAAAACCACAGAATATTAGAACACATATTTTGCTTCACATTTCCAAGCACTAAATGTGAAATTACTACTTACCATATTGGATGGTTTATGATTTTTCTTTTAATATAATACACCACCATACGCCAGCAATGGCGTACGCGTTAAAAAGGACCCTTTTACAACTTCGTGGGCCGGATGTACCCGCCACCCGTCAGACTACGTTGAAAGTCATAGACAAAATGTATTGCCAGTAAATATTAGGGTTTTAAATATTCATTTTGAATGTGATTCGTTACTGTTAGTCATCAAACTAGGTGTATAATTGCATAATGTTCAAATGATATGTGTAATAAATTCATTCATTCATTCCATAGAATTTACAAATATATTTTTCACTATAAGTTGGTATTTTTAATTAGGAATGAAATGAACGCTTTAGGAACATTCACAGAAATAAAATGATGAAAAAAATTTAAATTAAACTTATTTCTTTTTTATTATCATGGATTCTTGTTTTAATAATCTCCCATTAAAAAAAGGAAACAAAGAAAAACTATCTCACAAAATCCTCAACATTAAGTTGAAAAAAATGGATAAAATCGCACCATTTAGAAAAGTTTTAATGATCTACTCTACTCTAGTTTTAAAATTTGTAGTATCTACAAAAAGTGATAATTTATTTTTATGAAAATAAATATATTTTCTATATCTGAAAATTTAATTAATTTTAATGTGATATACATTTAGTTAATAAATTATACGATAAAAATAATAAAAGCAATTTTAAGTAGTTTCAAGAACAAATACGTATAACAAATCTCATATTCAAAATGTATTCTATTCGTCGTTAGATGTCGCTATAATACGTTACTTAGTAGGATGTAGTGATGGCTACTTAACGACAGATGCCGCTTTAATATTTTTTCAGTTTTTTTTACTCATTATAAAAAAAACATTTTGTTTAATTAAACTGTTTAATTAAAATAAATAAAACTGTTACTTTAAATTATTTATTTTCTAGTAAAACGTGAAAATTTTCTATGTATTTTTATGTTCTACCTCTTGCAAGAGGCGAGAAGCGCAGTTGTGTATAATTAAAAAAAAAACATAACATTTCAAAAATATATTATTGGAAGATATATTCTAAAGAGTCAGTTAGTAAGTAATACAAAAAAATATAATTTATAAAGACCTATAAATATAACAAATGGTATAACATTTACAGTAACAGTAATTTTAGCGTTTTAATCTTTACAAAGAAAAACAACACTTCAATAGTAGGGTTTTTTTACCTAATATTATAATTTAAAATTAAACAAACACATTTTATACCACCAACAAAATCATTTTACATTCTCGCAACACGATAACAGCGAATTATAATAATAATAATACAACGAATAACTGGAATCATCATAAAGTGTATCGTAAATAAAGATAATTTCATCTTCAGTGTGAAACGACTTTAAATTTGTTTATGTGCCGGCCAAGTGTTGGCGAGGCCGACGACCAATGGCGGCGATTCTGGGAAACCTACTATGAATCGAATAGGTTTTGTTGGCAACAGGACCTTGCCAACTTGACCCAATTTATATATCACTACGGTCTATACATTATAATATTTTTCCCATTACACAAATACGAGAATAGATAATATCAGGCCATAGTGGTTCAGTGGGACAGCAGTTGTTTATTAATATGATAGTTGTAGGTTCATTTTCTCCCTATAAATAATGGTTATATTTAAAATATTCTTACTTCCCTTTTCTTGGAAGTTAAGTTCCGATTTTTTTCTTTTAGCTTCACGCTGTATCCCGCACACAGCAGGGTAGGCAGAGAGAACCTAGTGTTAAGACACTCCGTTTCCCACTTTCCGCCGAATTCGGAGGCTTTGCGTGTTAAGTGGCGGAACTTAACGCCGCGCTTTACCTCGGCACCAGAGCGAAGAAAATGGAAATATTAAATATTTCCACTCCTCGAGTGGGAATCGAACCCACAACCAGTCGTTTACAGTCACACGCTTGTGCCACTGGGCCACGACTGGCCACTTCCGCATTTTAATATGTGGTATTCGGAAATCAGGCGGAAAGTAAAGAACGGAGCGTTTTGACGCGAAATTCGACTCTGTCAACACCGTGGAGGCGAGAAGTTGGAGATAGTAATAATAATTATTATTTTCTTTTGAACTGTGTTATTTGTTATTTTTCGGGTAACTTGATGCCAGGGTTAGGATTATTGTCGCTGACTGAAATGTATGCCATCCTAAATATTTTACTACAACGGTTTTAATTTATGTGAATTATATTCAAGTAAGAGACGTAAGTCAAGATGTCGCTGAAAATCTGATAAGTTTACTTGCAAATTGATTTCTTATAAGCCGAGAAGGTCAATTTTCTAATAAAACTTTGTCTTAAAAAGATTATTTTTGACATTATATCCTTATTTGCAGTATAGTTCTAGTTGTAGTGTAGTTTAGTTAATTACTAAAGAAACATCCTTGAAAAAGCATTTAGTGAGGTAGATAGAGTTCTCAATTTAGATACTAATCTAGATTTTAATTGTAACGAAATGTAGACATTAGTACAACAGTAAAAACTACTTTAAGTTAAGTATTCAAATATTCTAGCTCAGTTATATAATGTCTGATAGTATAGGATCGTCGTGAGCTTCATTTTTAGTCAGTGCAGGAAAAATACCTAAAATAAACCTTTGGATTACGGAATAATATCTCTTCTTTTTGATTCTTTCGTTTTTTTATAGATTCGCGCAGTATCCCGCACACAGCAGGGTAGGCAGGGTAGGCAGAGGGTAGTGTTAAGACACTCCGTTCCCCACTTTACGCCGAATTCGGAGGCAGCGCGTGTTAAGTGGCGGAAAGCGAAGCGAAGCGAAATATTAAATATTTCCACTCCTCGAGTCTCGAGGGAATCGAACCCAGTAGCTTTACAGTCACACTTTGTGCCACTGCGCTACGACTGGCTGTTTCTTTCGTAATTGGCAAAAATGTGGGAAACGTTTTAAAATTTTAAAAAAATAAGCTCAATATAATGCGAGTCAAACGTAACGCAGTGGCATAAAATCCGACTATAACGCGAATTTCAAAGAAATTCAAATTCAAATTCATGAATTTCAAATAATTTTCATGTCCCCGCTCCTGTAGAACAAAATAGTATGGAGTTCCGCCATTCAACACGCAGTCTCGATAGCGTAGATAGCGGAACATAGTGCCTTATCACTATGTTATCTTTACCTAGCACGCTAAAGGGATAAAGTGGTGACTTTTATGTATATATATGTTTTTTTCATTTTAGCTTTTTCTGTGGCTAGTCACAGTGGCACAAAGTGTAACTGTAAAGCGACTGGTTGTGGGTTCGATTCCCACTCGAGGAGTGGAAACATTTATTATTTTCATTTTCTTCTCTGGTGCCGAGGTAAAGCGCGGCGTTAAGTATCGCCACTTAACACGCAGTGCCTCCGAATTCGGGAGTGGGGAACGGAGTGTCTTAACACTAGGTTCCTCCTGCCTACCCTGCTGTGTGCGGGATACAGCGTGAAGCTGAAAAACATATATAAAGTATTTTTTTTGTGTGCCAATCTAGTTTTAAGTCTTGAGATAGTGAGGTCAGCCCTATTAATAAGTATGCATGAAAACGGAGGCTTGGCTAAGGCGCTGGTGAATCACATACTAATTGTTGTTTACATTCAGAGTAAAACAGGTGTTCAGCAGAATTATATTCTTATTTCTTATATATACGTGACGCAACATGCAATGAATGGACTTGCAAAAAAATATTATGTTTGTATAATTCGTTCTCAGACCGACCGATAGTTCGTTAATTTATATGTTTTTATGCGATAGTCGTTCTCGTTTTATATAATCGACTTAAGTGTTTTATATTTTTAAATGTTTATGGTTACTTTTTAATATATATTTCGAATTTTATTGTTTACAAAGTGATTTTATGACGGATTAAAGTTTAAAATGAGCTTAAATGTTAAAAAGTCATGGTTTGGTTCGTTCTAAGTTCGATTCTCACCCGGTGGTGTGATCATAATTTAATTATTTACCTACATTATCTCCGCTCTGGTACAACGTTAGGCGACGTCAAGACAAAGTTTGGCGTTCAAATTTTCTTTTTCTCTATAGCTACTAGGTGGATTTGAATAACGCGTGTATTATATAATTTATTGTCAGATACATATAAAAACAACTTTATTTTAAATTAAAATTCATAATAATATTTTCAAATATTTTTTTTCTATGAAACTAATTTTTTAATTAATATTTTGAGATTAGTGAGAGTGAGTATTTAGAACTCTTGCTTTGACAAGAAGAACACTGAGAAGCACAGGTTCAAATTTATCATGTGTTCAAGTAAAAGAAAAAAATATAAGTATGTACTAGCAAAGCAAAAAATATAAGTATATACATATGTACTAGCAAAGCAAAACTGTCTCAAGTTATTAAACACTGACGGCCCGCTCGCGGCTTCGCCGCGTGAATTACATAGCTGTTTCATTATATTGCAACCCGCAGGGGTGGATTTTTGAAAAATAAAGTAGCCCATGTTTTGCCTTGGATTATCAACTATATATATTCCAAAATTCATTACAATTGGTCAAGCGGTTTAGATATTTCATATAAACTTTCATCCCCCATTTCTATCCTTTAGAGGTTGATTTTTGAAAAAATAAGTAGCCTATATTTGACCCTGGATTATTTACTACTTTCATTCTAAATTTCATCCTAATCGGACCAGTAGATTAGCCGTGAAAGCGTGACAGACAAACAGACAGACTTTTGCATTTATAATATAAGTATGGATACGCAAAATGAAAATATCCAACGACTCAATTAACAAGAGGCGATCGTGTCATATGACACATAGAAGTTGTTTACATTAATATAAAGGAGACTAAAAAATAAAGGCTATGTAGAATTTCACATTGTTATTTTGTAAATAAAAGTGTGTTTCATGAATAATTTATTTATATCTTACAACTGTCATTGCATTAGATATTATTAGACAAATAAAACTCAGAAGCTTCGAAGCATATGCTCTATACCTGTGATTTTCAACCTTTTTTTTGTTGCGGCACATATTTAACTATTTCAAATATTGGCGGCATACAAAAAAAAAAGATTTTAAATGATATAATTTAATAATATTAACATTATTATATATTTGCAAAATTTAGCGGCACACAAAAGCGCCGCAGCACAGTGGTTGAGAATCACTGCTCTACACAATAGATTTTTAAAAATATAAGGAAAAAGTAATCAATAAAACCCCGACATTACGCCAAGCCTCATGCTTCCAGGTTCACACTTTACGAATGACAATAATCAGAGAGAACCTAAGATCAATCAACTCTGTTCTCCACATCCCTCCCAAACACGAGACATTGCGTAATGGGTGGCGGAAATCAACACCGCACTTTGTCTTTGGTACCACAACGAAGAAATGGAAATAATATACTTATAATCAATTCCAGGAGTGGAAATCGAACCCACGATTATTGCGTTTACAGTCACACGCTGACCCAATGCACGCGTCAGCCTCTATCTAGATATCGTTAACAAATTACTTACTACTTTCAAATTATAAGTCGACCTATTGAGTAATTCGATTCAGATAAAACGCTTAACGAATCAGACAGCGAAACCACAGGTCAATGGTTTAATAACTCTTATCTTACATGTCTTAATTTTATCTACTTTTATATTGTAGCCATTTGTTCTACATAATGAAAGCTTATTTTAATAATTAAAGCTTAATTAAATAAAGCAGTTAGTTCGATTTTGAATCGAGGGAAAGATTAGGATATATATTTTTTGAAAATGGGAAGACGGAGTGGCTTGACGCTAGGTTCTCTCTCTCTCTCTCTCTGTCCTCTCCACTATGCAGGAAAAAGCGCGATTCTGAAAATAAAAAAGGCTTTATTATTTTGGACATTGCCAATTGCAAAACAGGCAGTTTTTTTAAATATAATATAACATAAATAAAAACATTGCTCTATTAAATTTTCACTAGCACATAAAACGTATAGTGGATAATTACAATGAAAAATATACATAGATGCAAGTGGCCAGTCGTGGCCCAGTGGCACAAGCGTGTGATTGTAAACGACTGGTTGTGGGTTCGATTCCCACTCGAAGAGTGGAAATATTTAATATTTCCATTCTCTTTGCTCTGGTATCGAAGTAAAGCGCGGCGTTAAGTTCCGCCACTTAACACGCAATGCCTCCGAATTCGGCGGAAGGTGGTGAACGGAGTGCCTTAACACTAGGTTCCCTCTGCCTACCCTGCTGTGTGCGGGATACAGCGTGAAGCTAAAAAAAAAAAAGAAAAACTCTCTTCATGGGCTCACAGGTGCCCATGGCATTTGTTAGTATTAATTTGTATTGTGAGAATTTTAAAAGCACTGAGACTTATATTTAATGTCCTTGTGCGTCATGAATAGTCATGATCCGCGACCTGTTTCCGGATCCATATCCCTGATCCATCAGGATTTTCTTTTCCTCTTGCGTATGGATCAAATATAGGGTTCCTTCGTTGTCCTTTGGTATATGCGTGCCAGTATATTTTTCCATTTTAAGGGAGTGGATGATGGGGTTTGAAGAGTAGATACTGTTGTACACTTCGGCGATGGCATAGGCAACATCCATGGGGTTTCGGTGGGTGCAAGACAACTCACATGTGATGTTTGTTGTCAGGTTCGGACCGTGTGACCATCTCCGCACCAGACAACCTGGCAGCCATTACTATGGCTCCAAAATGGTTCATGAGGGCAGTTAATAATAATAGATGCATTTACAGCGAGACATGCAGTTGTTTCTTTAATTCGATTGCAGTTCAGACCAGGGGTCCGCAACTTACGGCCCTAGGGCTACATGCGCCCCACTGAGCATTTATTTATATTACAGATTACTTTTTGTATAGGTACTATTAAGAAGCGTGATTTTGACCCACCAAAATTTCAATAATTGAATAGATACAATTGCTTTGGATGCATCATATAAAACGCTATAGGTAAAATGTATGATATGCTACTTATTTAGAGGGACTACTGGCCTACAAGTCATTTCAAACTACCTACGAGACAATTGTTGTGCTTATAAGATATTGTCTTCGACTGACAAAACGCTTATATTTAAATAGTTACTTTCCCCTAGACTAGTTTCTGATTAGACAAAGTGTAGTTCTGTTATAAAATTTACAATGTAGCAAGGTTTTACTATGTATGTATGTATTCAAAAAAAAAGACTAAAATACTCGTAAATTAATATTTTTCACTAAGTTGTGACAAGTGACTCGATATTTTCTTTATATTATAAGATTGTTAGAAACCTGTTCGTAGCTTCGTCTGCATTAACTATTTTCACAACTATAGCTGACCTCGATTAAATTACACATTTTTATCCTGATTTGTAGCCCCTTAGCGGTTTTTTTTTGGTAAAATAGTTGGTATTAGACCCCGCGTCATTAACCTAAATTTTCCTGCGAATATTCATCGAAATCGGTCAGGCGTTTTAGATATTTCACACAAACTTTTATCCCCTATTTCAAAAAATACGTAGGATAATTTTAAAAAATACGTAGCTTTTTTTGACCCTTCAACTTTTTGATATTCGACAATTGTTATCCTGAAATTCATCTAAATCGTGTTGGTAGATCATCCATGAAAGCGTGAAGACTTTCAACTTATAATATTTATTAGTATGGCGATATGGATTACAAGAATGTTTTGAAAGAGTATACATCCTTTTTTTTATTTTTTTTTTAAATATTTTTTTTTAGCTTCACGCTGTATCCCACACACAGCAGGGTAGGTAGAGGGAACCTAGTATTAAGATACTCCGTTCTCCACTTACCGCTGAATTCGAAGGCATTGCATGTTAAGTGGCAGAACGTAACGCCGCGCTTTACCTCTGATACCAGAGCGAAGGAAATGGAAACATTAAATATTTTCACTCCTCGAGTGGGAATCGAACCCACAACCAGTCGTTTACAGTCACACGTTCGTGCCACTGCGCCACGACTGGCCTCAACTTACTAACTAAAAAAAATTGTACTTTATATCTTTTATCAATGGCAACACTTTCAGTATAACTAATTTAACTACATATAAGGGCTGCATTCAACCTACACGAATTTAAACATAAAAATGAATCTTTACAATTTTTTATTCCTTTTGCCGTGCCGCGGCAGACACTGTAAATTACAATGTGGGTGTTTGGGCAATCGATATTTATTGCGTATAAAAAGTAAATTGCACGACGTAAATTGGTAAATGAATGCAGAGGGTGTATCGCGTGCTCCGGGCGAGGGTCGCGACATGTAGGTTAGGCTGATTGCTAGGGTGAAAGTAGGGGTGATAGCATTGTATGTTTTGACTTTTATTGTATTTTTACGTTTTGTAAAGTATTATACACAAATTAGGATATTGAACATATTTTTAGGAAATGTATTATATAAAAAATTAAACGCAGCGGGATTCGAACCCGCGCCCTCCAATTTGGACATATTTATTGCGTGAAAATAAAATAAAACTTAATATTTTAAAGAAAATTTTTACGCGCGGCGTTAAGTTCCGCCACTTAACACGCAATGCCTCCGAAATTAGCGGAAAGTGGGGAACGGAGTGTCTTAACACTAGGTTCCCTCTGCCTACCCCGCTGTGTGCGGGATACAGCGTGAAGCTAAAAATATCTTAAAAAAAAAAATTTAATTCTTCCATAGTTATCGCTTGTTTCTAGATATGACGTGGTAAATGGCAGATCCAAATCCATATGTCCTTAGGTGTAAATTAATGCCGAAGCATTTATAATAACATGGCGGGCAGTGTCTTACTGAATTTAATGACCATGCAAATGTTTATGTGCTTGTTTCTCTTGCATGACCAAAATGCGGTGTAGGGTTACGCAAACAATAATGTCTTTAAATGACTTGCCACAAGTGAAAATTATAAAGATGGCGTTATATATTAACACAGATTTATTGAAACTATTCAAACCGGTCCTGTTCATTCATTCACGGATTTTCATTCATTCACCCTGATATTCATTCATTCACTCAAATGACTACTATTCTCTCCCTGTCTTTCTTGAACATAAAAAAATACTTTATACGCTTAATTTAATAATAGACAACCCTACATATTCATATCAAAGGGACTGTGAAGGTCATCTTGATTACAAAATTGCATAGAGCGTAAATATAGGGCTATCTTAAAAATTATGGTGATAGAGATCTGTGTGAAATTCCCAATAGACTTATTTTGACACTACATAATATAAAATATTATTATGGAAATAGACTTCAGGTTCAGGAAAGAATGGTAAGAAAGATATATGAAGCAAAGGAATGGTAAGAGAGGCAGGGGGAGACCTCGTTGACCTTCGAAAACACAGTATCGACGATACTGGAGGAAGGTCACGTAAAAGGCATGAGGACCCCCCGGAGGCGTGTATGAAGAGGTTGATGACAGTGGACGAGGCGAAAGAAGAGCAGGGACCGTAGCGTTTGGCGCTCCGTTCACTCTGATTACCCCGCAAGGGATACAGCGTAATGCTCAAAAAAAGTTCAGGTTGTTTGGTTTCATAATATATTCAAATTTCAGTCAACTACGTCAAGTCAAGGCTTCCAGCAATAAGTCATATGTAGAATAAAAATAAGAAACTAGTGTCAAGAAACTCCGTTCTCTATTTTCTTCCTCAATCTATGACAATGAAAGTGCTGGAACTCCACGCCGCTCTGTATTTTGTCATAAGAGCGGAGAAATGAAAATACTTTAAATACAAATAAATTGGTAATCGACCCGCAACCTTACATATAGAATTAAAAGATGTAACACTGGGCCACGATAGCATAAGAATGACAATTAATACATTATTTTCACAAAAATTCGGGGTCAGTCGTAGCACAGTGGCACAAGCGTGTGACTGTAAATGACTGGTTGTGGGTTCAGTTCTCACTCGAGGAACGAAAGTATTTAATATTTCCGCTTCCTTCGCTCTGGTGCCGAGGCAAAGCGCGGGGTAAAGTTTGGCCACGTAACACGCAATGCCCCTGAATTGCTCCTGAGTGGGGAAGGGAGTGTCTTAACACTAGGCTCCCTCTGCCTACTCTGTTGTGCGCGGGATACAGCGTGAAGCTAAAAAAAAGTTATTATCTTTCTTAGAATCTTCTTAAGAATTAATTTCATAGCAACGAAAATATTATTAGGCATTATTATGTAAATATAAAATGACTGACTGATTTATTATCGCACTACACTTTCATAACGACATGGAACGCTAAGTAAGAAGTTTCGTAAATTACCGAGAAATGACCATTGGAGTTTTATTTACTTCGAAATACTTAAATCTTAGGTACTTAATTATAAATTATGTTAATATTCAGTCTTTACAACTGGATTATTGAGTTTTAAGTAATTTTCCACTTTAAATCGAGACACCGTGGGGAACGGAGTGTCTTAACACTAGGTTCCCTCTGCCTACCCTGCTGTGTGCGGGATAAAGCGTGAAGCTAAAAAAAAAATAAAAACAATTTAGACACCATGTGTGACATGAGAGGCACTGTGTAAGAGAGGGCAAATGAAAATAATACTCAAATCATTTCCCCGAGTGGGAATCGAATCCAGAAGTATCGCGTTTATATCTAAACAACTCAAATCAACAACTCAACAATAAAAATATATAATATGTATACAGTAGTAGGTATGTAGTATATGTGGCCAGTCGTGGCCCAGTGGCACAAGAGTGTGACTGTAAACGACTGGTTGTGGGTTCGATTCCCACTCGAGGAGTGGAAATTATATTTCCATTTTCTTCGCTCTGGTGTCGAGGTAAAGCGCGGCGTTAAGTTCCGCCACTTAACACGCAAGCCTCCGAATTCGGCGGAAAGTGGGGAACGGAGTGTCTTAACACTAGGTTCCCTCTGCCTACCCTGCTGTGTGCGGGATATAGCGTGAAGCTATTTTAATTTAATTTAATGTATACAGTAACCAATACTTTAAGGCTATCCGCACCTGACCCCTATTATTTGCATACATTAGTGTTTTCCTTCAAGCGGACGAACCTTATAGAGATCGAATTTCATTATTAATATCGGATACAACATATGCAATGTGAATATTGAACTTATGTGTATGGACTGTTGCTTTTGAGGTGTCTTTTATAAATAAAAAGCGTATTTTATCATTTTATTTCTGACTATTTTAAAGATTTTTTTGAAAAGGTAAGACAATGTCATGTTGTTCCAACCTACTTAGAGTAATACAAGAATTTTAAGTACTATGTGATGGTAATAAGTGAAAATATAATAAGCACATATTTATGATAGGGCCCAGCCGTGGCGCAGTGGCACAAGCGTGTGACTGTAAACGACTGGTTGTGGGTTCGATTCTCAGTTGAAGAGTGGAAATACTTAATACTTTCATGTTCTTCGCTCTGGTATCGAGGCAAATCGCAACGTTAAGTACTGCCACTTAACACACAATGCCTCCGAATTCGGCGGAAAGTGGGGGACGTAGTGTCTTAACACTAGGTTCCCTCTGCCTACCCTGCTGTGAGCAGGACACAGCGTGAAACTAAAAAAATATCTTATTTATGATTTACAGTGAAAGCTTTGAATATAATTAAAAATATAATAAATAGAAATGCAGATTTTTTTTTAGCTTTACACTATGTCCTGCAATACAGCACAGTATTTTAAATTACTAATTATGTTAATAATATATGTTGATAACATCAAACATACAATGAAGTATATCGTATTTATAGCAAATAAAGACAAAATAAATGAAGTAGTCTTGTATTGTTTCAGGAACACAAGTTCTGCTAAACTTTTCTTTTTGTAGGATAGGCAGAGGAAACCTGATGTTAAGATATTCCATTGCTTACTTTCAGCCGAATTCTGGAGGCATTATGTGTTTAGTCGCCGGAACTTAAAGCTGTGCTTTGCCTCGGCACCAGAACGAAGAAATTAAAATATTAAATATTCAATTCCTCGAGTAAGATCCGAACCCAGATCCAATCGTATTTACTCACACTCATCAAGCAAAAGTCACACTCTGTGTCCCTGCGCCACAGCTGCCCTTGCATCTTAAGTTCTGGTTATCGAAATTTCGTAATAAAAAATTTTTTTGGAAAACAATTAACTCCAACACAAACATTGCTATGCAATTGATTTATTCCCTAATTCCTTAATTTGCAGATAAGCAAAGAGAAATTAGTTGAAAATCACACTATTTTCCAATTTCCCGTGGAAATGAAAAGAAACTACTTAGCATTCTATGAATTCACCGTGCGAGTGCACATCGTGTTGCAGAGAGAGGAGCTCGGGACAGTACTGTACTGGCGACGCAAGTATAGGTTACGCAAGATAGGCAATTTAAATTTACAAAAACTAGACCCTTTTAGGATATATCTTATAAGCTTTATGTTTAGCTACTAAAGTTGTTGAGAGGAACAAATGTTCTTTGCAGAAATATCAAACAAAATTTGTAAAAAAATGGTACAAAGCATATATCCGTATTACCCGTGGGGGGACGGGTTAAGAATACAATTCCCCTCCGCCGCTGGGTAGCGTCCCGTAAAAGGCGGGTAACCCAGTAGCTTGGTGGTAGGAGATTCGTTCTCCGACTGGCTCGCGACCACTATCATGTCAAAGACGAACCGCCAAATATCTGAAGATGTGTTCCGGTTCGATGGCATGTAAGCCAGCTTTCCCTATCCCCAACATTCCCATCCTTCCTCTCTCCTTCTGTCCTACATCCCTAAGGCTGGCAACGCATCTACAACTCTAATGTTGTGGATGTCTATGGGCGAAGGTACGACTTAACACCAGGTGGGCCTTCTGCTCGTTTGCCTCCTTTATTTCATAAAGCATATATCCGTAGTGTGGTAAATAAAATAAACATAAATAAGGTGTCCTTTTCAATAAACATTAGCTTTAAGCTTCGCTGTCCGAGCTCCTTTCTGGATGTTAAGATAATAGAAATGTACCTAAATATTTTTAATTGAATACATTAATTCTATTGATATCTAAACCGTATGTAGAACTTGACACTTAAAAATTGGGACACCGAGAATTTCTAACTGTACAAATAAATGCTAATTTGTATTTATAAAATTGTTCCACTTCACAATTTAGTATCGTAAATTGCCTAAAATAATTTAGAATACATTCAATTTGTATACATAATTAATTTTTATTGGCACGTAATAGACATTATAATATGTAATGTAACAATTTATGTACAATTAAAAAAAGCAAAATCATGCCGTGGACTTGGTGTTATGTAGAAATTTGTAAATTTAGTAGTAAATATAGTTTAATAGGGGCTAGTCGTTGCGCAGTGGCACAAGCGTGTGACTGTAAACGACTGGTTGTGGGTTCGATTCCCACTTGAGGAGTGGATATATTCAATATTTCTATTTCCTTCGCTCTGGTATAGAGGTAAAGCGCGGCGTTAAAATCCGTCACTTAAAACGCAATACCTCCGAATTCGGCGGAAAGTGGGAACAGATTATCTTAATACTAGGTTCCCTCTGCCTACCCTGCTGTGTGCGGGATACAGCGTGAAGCTGAAAAAAAGTGTAATAGACATTATAATATGCAATATAACAATTTATGTACAATTAAAAACAGCAAAATCATGCCGTAGACTTGATGTTATGTAGAAATTTGTAAATTTTGTAGTAAATATAGTTTAATGATAGTGTAATTTAATACAGATATTGCACCATCGATAAAGCTGCCAATATTTATTTACACTTAATACATTTGGTACATGACGTATTATATCAAATAGGTAGTTATTGGTTCAAATCCAGTGATTAAAAATAGTTTTTTTTTGCAGGGTAGGGTGCGTTCCCACACAGCAGGGTAATCAGAGGGAACCTAGTGTTAAGACACTTCGATCCCCATTGTCCGCCGAATTTCGGAGTCATTGAGTGTTAAGTGGCAGAACTTAACGCCGTATTTTGCCTCGATACCAGAGCGAAGAAAATGGAAACATTAAATCGAACCCACAACCAGCCGTTTACAGTCACGCGTTTGTGCCACTGCTCCACGACTGGCCCCTAATAGATTCAAAATAGATTTTTACTAAGATATGTGTATCTGAATATTATTTATATAGAATATCTTAAATTAAGTCTGGTTAAATAGAGGCGGTCGTGGCGCAGTAAGGCGGCGTCGGACTGTAAACACAATGGTAGTGGATTCGATTCGAACTGAGGAAATGATTATATTTTAATTATTATTTTCTTCAGTCTGGTAACTAACACAGAAGCTAGCATTTAGTTCTACCATACGAGACACAATGTCTTAATTTCGAACGGAAAGTGGAGAACAGAATGTATTATTAATAGGTTCTCTATAAGGTACTAGTTAGATAAAGCATACAGTTTTTCCGATTAATGTTCAAAAAGTTGTGACGTCATCAGAAAGTGGGGAAAAAATTGATTTATCATCACTAGGCTCTTTAGCCATATTGTGTGACGTAGAGATGCGTAAACAATAAAAAAACATGTGTCACACACACAATAAAACTGTTTAAATATGTAGTCTAAAAGAAATGGTAGTTACAAATATTTATTTTATATAATTATTCATATTGTAACGATAGCTTTAATTATTTTGAAACACAATAATTATATCTTGTACAAGATAGCATCATCTTTTTGTCGGACTGGCTAGTGATGAGAAACAGAAAATATCTAGTAGTCGAAAAAATAACGTTTTATAATACTTTTAACTGTGATGACTAGACTTTGGGAACCTTGATAGCCAGGAACAGATGAATCAACACAATTGCCATGCAGTGCGATTGTATACAGACGGGAGTAAATCTGAGGGAGGAGTCGGAGCCGCAATTTCTATCTGGAATAACGCAGCGGAGACGAGAGCCATCAAACTGAAACTCGCATCGCACTGCTCCATCTACCAAGCAGAGCTGCTCGCCCTTTGCAAGGCAACAGCTCTGATACTGAGGAATCCGGCTAACTCGTTTGGTCTATACACCGACTCTAGGTCATCCCTAGAGGCGGTGATAGGCCATAAATCCCTCCACCCCCTTGTAGTTAAGACAAGGGATAACCTGCTGAATTGCCATGCTCAGAATAAAACAGTGTCCCTGTTCTGGGTGAAGGCACACGCTGGGCTGGAGGGAAACGAGCGCGCAGATGAGCTAGCAAAGCAAGCGGTCCACTTGAAAAAACGTCCAGACTACGATCACTGTCCGGTTTCATTCGTGAAACGATTGCTTCGTCAGGAGTCGATTGACGAATGGAACCAAAGATACAAGTCTGGAACCACGGCATCTGGGACTAAACTTTTCTTCCCAGATGCGGTTTGCGCGTACAGGATAGTTGGCAAAATGAGGCTGGACAGTACACTCACACAAATCCTGACTGGCCACGGTGGATTCTCCGAGTATTTGCACCGATTCAAATGCAAAGAGGACCCGTCGTGCATCTGTGAGCCGGGTGTGGCGGAGACAGTGGCCCATATTTTGTGCGAGTGTCCTGTTTACGCATACGACCGAGAAAACACGGAACAAAAATTGGGTGTTAAAATTTCGATAGAAAGTCTAGATAAATTGATTGGTGATAAAAATACAAGGGACATATTTCTGGATTTTAGTAAAAAGATTTGTGAGCGGGTTATTGAACGAAATAAATAATATAATAACAAACAATAGAACAAAATTATAAAATAGATACACAAGGTCTCTGATAACGTCAGGGGTACTGTATATTAAAAAAAAAAAAAAAATAATAAAATAAAAAAAACTGTGATGAGATTTACACTTTTCGAGTCATGTTTGGGACCAAAAAACTGCCCATGGGACCAAAAAACTTTTCCAAAGAAACATGACTCGAATGATGACATTTATTGGACCAAGAATAATCCTAAAAAGTAAAAATAAAGTAAAAATAGTTTTTATTAAGGAAGAGGAGCACAGCCAAGATCGTCATAACCAGAGTCGTCGTAGCTTGTGTAATCTCGAACTTTAATTATTATTTTGAGTTCAATAAAATTATCGAAGTGGACATCGCGCACTATTAACCATCATCCGAAGTAACAATGTACAAGCGTCTATTACTTTCAGTGATCCTATTTAAGATTCTTAAAATTTTCGGATAACGTTTGTATCTTTAGGGATTTTTGTGTTAAAGGTTTTTTTTTTCAATTTTTAAAATCATGAAATTAAGAAAATAATATGTAATTTTGACAATGACGTTTGCAAAGTTATATCGATCAGAAAAATTTATATCTGTCAACAAGGTTCATTAAAAACAATTACGACATTGTACATTTTATTTGTTGTTGAAACTTCAATTAACGTAGACGAATAAGATGTTTTCGCGTTCCATTTTGAAATAAAAGTACTTTTAAACTATTTTAATTAATAGCGTATATTTATAGTATATAAAAATATATTTTTATAAAACACTCAGACACTATGGTAGGTCACATAAAAATATATTTTTGAAAATCAAAAATACACTACTAGTCCAGCTAAAAATAGTTTTATTTCGTTACACAGGCGAAATTGCGAACGAAACGTTAGTATTATATTCTATAAAAATACTTTTTTCTGTTAGCAACATTGGATTAGCTGAAAAAACACACGTGCGACTTTGGCTGCAATGGCTGGAGCGCCGCCAGGAGGATGACACACCATAGGAACCTCATGCGGCACTTCCGTGGAAGCGAAATTGCGGGAACGACACTAATACTATAGACTAAGCTATTTTTTTCTTTAATTTAGGTAATATCTATATTAATACTAATATAGGTCAGCTGTGGCGCAGGGGCACAAAGTGTGACTGTAAACGGGACTGGTTGTGTGTTCGTTTCCCACTCGAGAAATCGAAACATTTAATATTTCATTTCCTTGGTTCTGGTGTCGAGACAAAGTGTAGCTGGCGTTGAGTTCCACCATTTAATATGCAATGCCTCTATGAATTCGGTGAAAATGGGGAACGGGGTGTCCTTACTTTAGGTTCTCTCTGCCTAACCTGCTGTGTGCGGGATATGCTGTGGCGTTAAAATAAATTACGTGGAATATTATAAATGCGTTTCATTCGTTTCTTACATAAGGTAACTACCGTATTTTATTTAATAAAGAATTTTACTATATCTGTTTATTTTTTTTTTTATTTTTTTTTATCTTCACGCTATATCCCGCACACAGCAGGGTAGACATAGGGAACATTTACAGTCACACGTGTGTGAGCCACACCTGGCCCCATATACCTGTTTAAAAAATCACATTTACCACTTTAGTGACTTTCCATCTTTTTCTTGAATTTAGAATGGTATAACAAGGAACCCTTAAGGATAGACGTACCATCATGGAAGTTATCTATAAAAGAACATTACGTTTTTGATATATTTTACAAACATTATGTGCTAAGAGTAAAGGATCTCAAAGTCGCACGCTCTGTTATTAAGCCAGGGTAAAGAGAATATTGCTAATTAACCTATTACCCTGCGTGCGGATCAAATTCGTTTACATCTATCGTATACGATTATACCTACTAATACTAGTTATCGCGTGCAACTTCAGTTGCGTATACTTTTAAAAGTTCAGGGAAATTCAAGGAGGCCAGTCGTGGCGCAGGGGCATATAGTGTGATTTTAAACACGACTGGTTTCGGGTACTAGGTTCGATTCCAACTCGAAGAGTGTAAATATTTAATATCTCTGGCTCTGGTGTCAAGGCAAAGCGCGGCGTTAAGTTCCGAAACTTAACACGTAGTCATCCAGATTTGGGCGGAAATGAGCAAAAGCGTGTCTTACCACTAGGGGGTACAGTGTAAAGCTAAAAAAAAATAGCATTTCTCTCTAAATACATATTACAGTAAATAAAAAAAAAACAATCTAAAAAATTCCATCTTCTTACGCCCAGAAGTTTCGGTGGATATTGCCTGTCAGCCTGTGCCTTAGTAACCAAAGAGGTTTATATATTTAGAAAATATTCAGTCTATAAGGACATCACAGAGGCTTCATTTAATTAAACTTTCTTATTCACAATTATAATATAAGATTTATGTCGTCGTTTGCAAAAATCATCTTAATTTAATGAGCTTGATTGAAATTTTTATAACGTCTGTTTGACAGCTTCTTGTTTGACAAAGGTGACAAGACACCCCGTTCTGTACTTTCCTCCAAAAACCTAGAAATTGAATATTCAGTGGCAGAATTCTATTGAATATTGTGCTTTAACTTTTTTTCAGAGCAAAAGAACGAAAATATCGTAATAAATGTATTTTTTTAATAGCAATAATCACATTTGACTTTCTGTATTAACTTATAGTAACTAACCAACGAACATGAATACATTTTAGATTATCAATATGTTTTGCAATTAATTTCTACTTCTTCTAACTACTACAGTCGTTGCGTATTACTTTAGTCGTTTGTCAGAATACTATCAAGTAATTTCATAGTAAATTAACAATGTTATCGGTACTTACAAGGAAAAAAACATATACCTACCTACTTAAACGTACATTACACAAAAACTCCAATAATTTTTATACGTTTTCTTTAAATGTCTTTTTCAATTTTCCTAAGTGTGGAATAACAGTTTAAAAATGTTTAAAAGTTTCCAATAACTTATTTGTAAATTTTCCTAATGCTACACTTTGCGTAGTCGTGTATAGTTTTTACTCAGTACATTATTGGCAGAGTGACAAAATGCGTGGACCTTCAGCAATTTATGGGTCGCTTTTAATGGCGTGATTCACGGAAAGGACTTATTGAAACTTTATTATTGTTTATGTTGTTGAGGTCGAATAGCGGACATCTGCTAAAGAAGGGTCAAGCGAATCGTTACCTTAAATATATAAATAGGGATTTACGTTTTAATAAATATTATCAGTAGGCTACACTTAGAAATCTTAGCAGCTTCAGCTTCAGGAGTTAACGTCAACACAATCCGTCCCGACTGTCCTACAGTCAGACCGAAGTTGAGACATTCTGTGTGGCAGAACTTAATACCGTGTTTTGTCTTTAATATCAGAGCGAATAGATGAAAATTTAAAAAGAATCCTTCCCCCGAGTGGGAAACGATCCCATAACCATCGTGTTACAGTCGGACGCTGTCCCTCTGAGCCGCGATAGCCTCAAGATAAGTAATTTTAAAGACTATGGTAGAATGGTATATCTAGTTTTGTCCTACCAGATTAGCGAAATGTATAGGTATTATTTAAATATAAGTATATTCCATATATTCCTGATCGAAGATGCAGACTTGATTACAATCAAAACCACTGCATCGTATGGGGTGTACAGTTAGACTATTCCTAACTGTTTTGTGAGAAAATAACCAGGCAATGTTGTTATGTAAAGATATTTAACATACATTTTAAATTGAGAATTATTTAACCATCGACGATCACGTGACACACTTGACGGGTTCACTGGAATCGAATTCCACTCGAGGGGAAATTATATTTATAATACAGGGATTTCCTCGTTGTTATGACAAAAATGAAGTGTATTTTGCGGAGAAAACAGAGAGTATAGTGACTTTTCTGCTATCTATTTGAAGTGAGTATGTGCGATGGTAAAAAATTATAGTATCTAATCTTTAGATAAATTACAACTTATAATACGAAGTGTATTATCTGTGTCTTCTCTTGTAAAAATTGAAATTTACTACCGTTTGTTACCCAAATAGGGTAATATTGGCTAGATCTCTCTGAATGTCTATGTATATATCAATCGAACTATTGATGTGAAAAAAAATCTAGCAACGTCATTTTGTCCCACTCATTGCTGATTAATTTAAAAATATTTATTTAAAAATTGAAAATATTGGTTTAAAAATTTCCACTCGCGTCCGGATCTGAACCCGATGCCCTTGTCAAAACGACCAAGAAAACAAGAAAATACTTTTAAACGTGTATTTTTGTAATTCAAACTATTTTGTAGTTATTTCTTGAACGATTCAATTATATAGTGGTTACATGAAATCGATATTTATTAATATTAACGTCAGCACAAAGTTTTGAATGAAGTCGACATGATGAATGAAGCGTTGCATGTTACCAGTAAAATGTTGTGAAATAATTGGCAAATTAAAAAAATATATTTACTCAAAAATAAACTGAAATACATTGAAATAAAGTATTAAATAGCAATAATAACAAATAATGGACAATTGCCAAGTGGTTCGTGAAACTTGAAAATACAATAAATAAATAAAGATGATGCAACAGAATTTTCTAGATGTATGGATTTTCTTTAAATGTTTTTTGAAATAATTGATACAATTAATCGACTATGTATCGATTATTATATTTATTAATTATTATAAAAAGTTATATGACTATAACATTTTAAATATCTGTCAATTTTACTAAAACGTTGATATAAAAATACGTAGAATTAATTTATTTAAACAAATTATTAAAATTGGGGCCAGTCGTGGTGCAGAGGCACAAAGTGTAACTGTAAAGCGACTGTTTGTGGGTTTGATTCCCCTTAGAAGAGTGAAAATATTAAATATTTCCATTTTCTTCCCTCTGGTGTCGCGGCAAAACGCGGCGTTAAGTTCTGCCACTTAATACGTAATGCCTTCGAATTTGGCGAAAGTGGGGAACGGATTGTCTTACACTAGGTCTCTCTGCTTACCCTGCTGTGTTCGGAATATAGCGTGAAGCTAAAAAAAATATGTTTAATACAAATTTCAGTTTAAATGCGATGTAGATTAGTAAGCATATTACGTTTTACTACGTCAAGGAATACCGTCGCCATATATCAGGGTTTTCCGTCATTTTGCTTATTTTTCTGACTACCTCAAATGTTGTGGTTAAAAACTGCAATTAATCATGTTTAACAATTGTACCTTCCCTTATTGATGTTTCATAAATTCTTGTAATAAAATTAATCTATGTTCATTGTTTAACCTATTTATTAAATACTTCCTTTTTTTTTAGCTTCACGCTGTATCCCGCACACAGCAAGGTAGGCAGAGGGAACCTAGTGTTAAGACACTCCGCACTTCCCCACTTTCCGCCGAATTCGGAGGCTTGCGTGTTAAGTGGCGGAACTTAACGCCGCGCTTTACCTCGACACCAGAGCGAAGAAAATGGAAATATAATTTCCACTCCTCGAGTGGGAATCAAACCCACCAGTCGTTTACAGTCACACACTTGTGCCACTGGGCCACGACTGGCCGCAATAAATACTTCTTAACATTTTTAAAGCGGTATTCCACACTTAGGAAAATAATAATAAAAAAAATAATACATTTTCTAAACGATCTTTTTATTAATAATAATTTTATTTGGGACGATAAAATAGTATAAATCTAAAACGTCCGATTTGCCACGATTATTTTATTGGAAAAGTACGTAATTTAAAATTCTACTGGAGGAAGGTTTTCGATTTTCCTAGTCACAAAGTACTCAGTTCAGTGGAGGAACTAAACCTCGTTCTTACTTTGTCTTAGCAGGAAAATAAAGAAACTTAAGGTTTAGAAGTTCCACTAACTGGAAATCGAACCTGCGATCAATCAGATGCTGTCCGACTAAATCAAGATCTAACAAATATAGTCGTACACATTATTTTGTTTTACGATGCAAAATACAAAGTTAGGACACAGCGAATGCAAAATAATATGTACATAAATGCATTACTCTTAAGTGCAAAAAGGGACATTAATACATTAAATGAAAAGCAATATAAAAACCAAATGCAGAATCCAAATAAAGATTATTTATTATTTTTTAGCTTCACGATGTATCCCGCACACAGCAGGGCAGGCAGAGGGAAGCTATAATAGTATTAAGATAATCCGTTCCCCACTTTCCGCCGAATTCGGAGGCGTTGCGTTTTAAGTGACGGATCTTAACGCCGCGCTTTACCTCTATAGCAGAGCGAAGGAAATATAGAAATATTAAATATTTCCACTCCTCGAGTGGGAATCGAACCCACATCCAGTCGTTTACAGTCACACGTTCGTGGCTGGACTGGCTCTCTAGTTTAATTTTATTTGTTATATTATATTTTAGGTATATTTTATAACACCTATAGAACAAACAACTTTATTTTTTTTATTGTTATAAACGCTAATTAAGACGTGTTATATTGTACACGAGTGACGTGCCCCTCCTACGCCTCATGTTTTGTAGCGCATGTGGCGGGATTGCTCCTTTTGCCCTTTATTTATATCCAGAGTACTACTGATGTGTGCCCTTTGATACAACGTGTTAAGGAGATTAAAGGATTGTTTATATACTAGAAGCGGCATAATTTTACACATAAATAATAAAAACAAATATTTGCTGATATTATAGGTCCTAATTAAAAAGAAAACTATTATACCGACGCTGAATCTTAAGAAAAGCAATTTAAGTTATTGGTTTTTTCTCTTCACTTCTATTGTAATGACACTCTGTTCTCCGCCTCTACGTACCAGAGTAAAGAAATGAACTTAATTTAAATATAATCAATTCCCTCACTGGAGATCGAACCTAGAAATGGGTTTAACGGTTAAAAGCTGTGCCACTGCGCCACGATGACCTCTTAAGTTAATCAATGTATTATTTTTATAGTTTTACAAATCACTTTAATATGCTCATTGTGAAGTTAAAAGTTTTTATATAGTTAACAAAAAGTATACTTAATTTTTTATAAAATATATGTTACAGATCAAGAAAACGTTGTAATAATTCTATATATAATATTTAATTACTATAGTCCATTTCCAAAAACTATAAAATCACTTAAAGTTACATTAATTCCTTTTGTTAATGTAAATTTTTAGAATAATGACATTACACAAAAATAAATTAAAACGGAAAATTGAACGTCAGCTTTTTGCTCAGTAATTGAATGTCGACATTTCTTGGTATTTTACCGAAGGAAATTTCGCAAAAGAAACAAATCCTTCCACCTATACATTTCACTTTCCAAGTACAATACGTAGTACCTACATATTATAAAGGGGTAGCTTTTCTGAGAAGTTGGATCGAACGAGCTCCCTTATAACATATTTTACCTCTCGAGTCAAATTGAGTTTTGGTAAAGGAGATACTTGCGTTACATAACTTACTAAGTTGTTGCTATAGTTTTAATAGATTTCGATGAATATTACTCAAAGAAAAGATTATTTAATTAATTTTCATTACTCTACTCTCGTAATAAGACACGCAATGTATCGTATTCGGCTAAAAAGTGGAGAACGGAGTATCTATACACTAGGTTATCTCTCTCTCTCTCTCTCTGCCCTTCTACACTATTTAAAAAGATATAACTAGTGGAAAAGATTGGAGTGAAAAAGAAAATAAATAAAAAGAAATGTTGATTTTATATTACATAAGTTTAAGTAGGTATCTATACCTACCTAGTTTAGTTTTGAATCAAATGTATACAATAAATTTTAGTCGTCAACATGACACAGCCAAATTTTCCCACAATGACATCAAATTCATTAAAATTAAGTACTTTTTATTTTATACAAAGCATTTTGAACTTCCCGCTCTAACTCTATGTATAAAATGATTCTGATACTAAACTCCGGAACATAAATAAGACTATTCAAGCTAGTTTTCCTAAGAAAACCCATATTGTTACTAGGTATAACATCCAAAAATAGGCCTGTCTTTATTCCAAATGCGTAGTTTCGCGGGTGTCCACATAAATCAGATGGCGCCACGGGTGTGATTCAGCGTCGCCGGCGCACTTCTTTCAGTTAATTTCAGGCTATTTAAAAAAATACAAGTTGAATAGATGTATTACTCATTTTAAAGTTTGGCCTGTTTTTGTAATTTCTTTAAATATTAACTTTTTAACGTTTTGTTATAACCATCAGACCGTCGGTCGTAACGCAGTGGGACTTTTCAGTGACTTTTCAGAGATGGTTGTGGGTTCGATTCCCATTTGGGGAATAATTATATTTAAGCAGAACTTCTCGTCTCTCGTCTCGTCGTTGGTAACTTTATGTACATTTGACGATTCAAAAGTGCTTACCAAAGTCTATTTGAATAAAGATATTTTAAATTTTAAATTTTTTAAATGTTTATTTATTCGCTTTGGTACCTAAGGCAAAGCGCGGTATTGAGTTCCGCCGCTTCTACACGCAATGTCTCGATCGAGCATAAACTACAGGGCGGAGTGTCTCAACACTAGGTGCTCACTGACTACTCCGCTGTTACGAGTGAAAGCGTGAACGTGCAACAAAAAAAATGAAAACCATGACTTTTTAGAACGTGCTGCTGTTGTTCCGAGTGTATTGTGACAAAGAAAATGGTCGTAAATTTGATTTATTATATTTCAGAACAGATGCAAGCTTGTTGCATATAGAGATGTGTATACAGATATGTTTAGACTGACATCGATGCATGTGTAAATATCATTATCGGTCGAGTATATAATGAAGTTTCAGTGTAATGAAAGACCACATGGCCGTGTATGACACGTTTTATTGAAATGCAAATAGGGAAGTGTTTGACGTACTAGGTACTTATGCAGTTAGCTAAGGTATACATATGTAGGTATATGTTTAAGATAGGAATTATATATTTTACGTTTACAATAATCTGAGACGACGATTTAATCTGTGAGGTTCTATGTGGAAAATGTACACTAAGTCAATATTTCTTATATTATTTCTCCATGTTCAACATACCAACTCTACTCACTACTTACTTAATGCTAATGTCATTATCGGTATGTAATAAAAATACATTATTTTTTTTATAGCTTCACGCTGTATCCCGCACACAGAGGCACGCAGAGGGAACCTAGTGTTAAGACACTCCGTTCCCCACTTTTTCCGCCGAATTCGGAGGCATTGTATGTTAAGTGGCGGAACTTAACGCCGCGCTTTACCTCGGCACCAGAGCGAAGAAAATGGAAATATTTCCACTCCTCGAGTGGGAATCGAACCCACAACCAGTCGTTTACAGTCACACGCTTGTGCCACTGGGCCACGACTGGCCATTAAATTAATAAAATAAATTTGCCATACGCTACTTTGTACTTCACATATGTACACTTTTTGTATAAAATGATATACATGTTGCTTAATCTACACTTTTTCGCCGGATAGAGCCTCCGCTCTAAATCTAAAAAAATTAAAAAGAAAAACATACATAAAACATACAACAGTCTTCACAATTTTTTATATTTTATTCATATTTTACCTTTATTTCTATTTTTTATACATATATCATATCCAGATCGCCGTCAACATGCAATGTCTCAATAAATGATACTATGTAACCTTTTTTATGTAATGGTACGTCAAAATTTCTCAGGTTGTACCTTATTATTTGAATTACCTGTTGAATTATTTTAACAAAATCCTTGATGATCAAATCAATGTTCAAGACCTACTGCTTAAGCCTTGATAAAATTTCCATCGTGAAGATAAGTTGCTAATCCACCATTTTTTAACTGAGAGCGTGTTTTGTTTTGTATCCAGACTTATTAAATAACTCTATACATGTCCGTTGAGTAGCGGAACTCAACGCCGCGCTTTGTCCTTAGTACTATAGTAGAGGAATGATTTGATAAACAAATAAAATCTTGCAACAGCTACCCTATAATAAAAAATCACATAAATAGAATACTGATAAGAATTTATTAATATTTCTACAGCAATATTTAGATTATATAGAGCGACCCCGGCGAAATTAAGCTTGTGACGTTTCAATAGGGTAACGCGGTCCTACCATTTGTTCTATTTGACAGTTCTGCTTGTGAGTTTTTTACAGATAAAAAATTGACAAAAATAGTTTTGATTGGTGATGAAATCGATTGATTATATTTTTATTAGGTACTCGTTTTAAGTATTAAATCGATTTTAGATCAAGGTAAACAAATCTTTTTATTAGCTATTACTGATTGAATGTTATCTCTTATGTACACATACTATAAATAGTACTTTTATTATTTTATCATTTAAATTAAGTTTACTTTAAATGATATTGAGTGATGAATTATATGAATACAAATTGTAATTAAAAAAATATATTTTAATGACATTTTTATTATAACATTAAATGATAGTTTTTTATCGATATTTAGCTTTTTTATTTCAAGGGATAAACGATATAGCCTTGTCTCGATACTATAAAAAAAACGAAACTTTTAATATTTCTACTAATGTTATGTGTTAATATCAAAACAAAATTATTTAATTAAAATTTCACAAAAAAAATATTAAAAGCAACAAAAACAAAGAACAATTATCTAAAATATCGAAAGTAACTCGCTAAAAGAAGACGTTATTCCATAGTAAGGCGCACCCCAGGCCCCAGCACGGGGGCAACGGCGCCGCGACGTCGCGCCGCCCGGCGCCAGTCGCTTCCCGACTGCTATACTGGACTGTACACACACCATCGCCATATTATACTTATTAGGAAACTGCATTAGGCGTAATCAACTTTGTTTACATTTTTATTCAATCAGAGATGACATTGATAGGATAAATATAGCTGCTATCAACGTGAACTATCGTTGCATTGTGTTAAAAAAGTAGTGTTGAAATTATTTGTCTATGTTTTAGTAATATATGTATAACAAAATCTTTTTCTATATTTCAATTTATTAAAACATATTATTTTAAGTTCAGTTTATATGTCTAGTGGAACATTATACTAGTCTTGAATCCTTCATAACTTAAAATATATTCAACATATATACATATTGATATGAAATTTGGCTTATATGTTAATTTTGTTTTTAGATTAACTAAAATCTAAATTTTCATGTAAAATTTAGTGTAACAATAACTTTCAAATATTAATATTTATTTAATACGCTTTGTGTGGCGTGAAGGCTTAAATATCAATCACTGTACAAGAAGGGT
The DNA here is from genome assembly GCA_019049465.1 of Dryas iulia moderata. Classification (NCBI taxonomy): domain Eukaryota; kingdom Metazoa; phylum Arthropoda; class Insecta; order Lepidoptera; family Nymphalidae; genus Dryas; species Dryas iulia. Next base: position 2,772,341 of record CM032430.1, on the reverse strand, counting down.
TTAAGCCCCGGACAAAGAGAAGACTCCGTATTGCATACGTATCACCAGAATAATAGCGCTAGGATGGTTCAGAATAAATTTAATTTAAATTTTCTATTTCTACTTTAAGTTTTAATTAATACATATTCACATAATATGCGTAAGTATATAAAAAAATAAGCAGCTGTTCAATATAGTTAGTTATGTCAGCCATTGAGGTTCTATTCTATGTATCTATTGTATGTAGGTATAATTAATATTAATTATATTGATTATTGAGGTCATCGTGGTAAAATGGGCTTATGATTATAGCCAAGATTGGTTGTAGGTTCGATACGAGGAACTCAGAGAAATGGATCGTAACTTAACGACTGTCTCATCCTCGTTCTGGTAAACAAAAGAAAACGCGTTGTTAAAATCAGCACATAATGCAATGATTTGAATTTCGGGTGAAAAGTGAAGAACGGAGTGAACTACTAGGTTCTGACTGAGTACTCTATTCGGCTTCAGTTTCTGTGAAAATAAAAAAACATTCCTTAGCTAATTTGATAAGAACAAGAATAAAACAGCTACAATTCTGCTACCTGTTAAGTAATAGGCAATCAATTCAAAGATAGTTAAAATATATATATTTAACATTAAGCTAAATGTAACCTAGGTCTAGTACTTTCTAAGTCTATCTATAGCACTGCTTCCCAATCAGTGGTCCGCGGACCACCAATGGTCCGCAGAATTTTAAATTTAGCGGGTGTTGTACCTAGCTCTACCAAAAGTTATATAACAATATATCGAACTACAAAATGACAGAAACTGTAAGGATTACATACATATTGGTCCCACTTTTACATTATTCTTGCTAGCAAGAATAATGTAAAAGTGGTCCCCTGATCTATAGTGTAAATTGGTCTTTACAATCTTTAATACCCCATAGTGAAGTCGCTGCACGGCGCCGGCGGTAGCGGTGGCGGTGGCTGTGAAGTGCGCAATAGGAAACACCTTCGTACGAGCGGAATAAACAAATACTAATTAGGAAACTGCATCCAGTAATGGATGCAAATTACTTTATAGCGTGCTTGTTTTATTTTATTTTTAGTACAGTAAGGTCAAAATGTGTGGTTGTTTGCAAGTTGTAGACGTAAATTGTAGTTTTGTGTAGTGCATGTATAATGTATTTTTTTGTAGGAAAACAACAACTAAATTGTGTTTATTTATTATAATAAATTCTTCAAAAACTTGAAATAATTAGAATAAATGTAGAAGATATAATGTTACTTTTAGTTGCAAATAAAAATATAAAGAAAAAGAAGTAAACTTAAATAGTGTAAGTCTTTGTTTAAAAAGCAGCCTAATGCTTTTACCCGCACACCAGAGCAGAAATGTATAGGTTGTCATTTCAAAAATTCTCGGTTTTTCACTTACTGCCATAAATCGACACGACATATAGATAATTTAAATATAATCATTTCTCCAAGTGGAAATCGAACCCATAATGAAACTATAAGCGCGATTGTTATATGCTGTCCCATGTGCTGTGGCAAATGACATGTCATCTCATACTTTAAAGATATAATTACCACCCCTGTTTTACCTACTTTACCTGTAACATAAAAGCTGTTCGCTTTTCATCCAAACATTTGGAATTTCGGCGACATTTGTCCTTGAAATGAAATAAGAATAAAATTATTCATATTTTACATTACGTGTATTACGTGTGGCCAGTCGTAGCCCAGTGGCACAAGCGTGTGACTGTAAACGACTGGTTGTGGGTTCGATTCCCACTCGAGGAGTGGAAATATTTAATATTTCCGTTTTCTTCGCTCTGGTGTCGAGGTAAAGCGCGGCGTTAAGTTCCGCCACATAACACGCAATGCCTCCGAAGTCGGCGGAAAGTGGAGAATGGAGTGTCTTAACACTAGGTTCCCTCAGCCTACTCTGCTGTGCGCGGGATACAGCGTAAAGCTAAAAAAAAATAAATACGTTAAATGGTTAAAAATGACAAACGGCTTCATACATTTTCTCTTGTGGAAGTAAACTTTCCGTTCCCACTATCCACCTGAATTCAAGACATTTTCCTACACGCTTATTAATTGCTAATAATTTTGTAAGTTAAAATAATTTTTGTAAGCTAGAATTGTTGATTATATATAGAATTTAATTAGTAGGTACTCATAGACATTGTAATGTTAACTTAATGGTTATTAAACCATGTTCAAAGTAATTAAATTATAAAATGTAGGTCATTGTAAGCAGCTCACGACATAGCTGAGCGATATAAATCAAAAGATCTGGAATTTTTATTTACAGCTTCACAATTTTTCCCGTATTGCTATATAGCAGTCAGAGAGAACCTAGTGACAAAGCCCTCTGTTCTCCACTGTTCTGTTCATGTGCTTGAAATTGAGAGATTGTGTGTTAAGTGGCGGGACTAATCGCCGCGCTTTGTCTTAACTGCCAAAGCAGATCAATGAAAATTATGCAAGTAATATAATAAAATTATTTCCCTGAATGGTAATCGAACTCGCAACCATCACGTTTACAAGCATATATTTCTCAATACACCACCATGAACGACCTCTGGAAATTTTAGTTGAAAATATAAAAATTTCAACATTTTTTATTACAACACTTAAGGAAAGTACTACATGAAGAATGGAGTTGGACATGTTGCAGTGGAACAGGTAAATCAGGTGAAATAAAAAGTTTCGCATACCGGCTGGCTTTTGCGTAATTTTATTTCATTATGACCATTAATAATAATTAAATTAGTAAGTATCGAATGCCAATCATGGTTATGTCATTGAGCGTACCTATCGTTTAGAGTTGTGTGTCGTTTTAAAATCGATAATACGTAAATGTAGTAATTGATATACTTTAGATAATTAAGACTATAGCACTATCGCAATATCGGGGTAAGTTGTGGCGCAGAGGCACAAAGTGTGACTGTAAAGCGACTGGTTGTAGGTTCGATTCCCACTCGAATATTTTATATATAATGGTGTCGAGGCAAAGCGTGGCGCTGAGTTCTACCACTTAACACGTAATGCCTCCAGAATTTGGCAGAAAGTGGGGAACGAAGTGTTTTAACACTAGGTTCCCTCTGCCTACCCAGCTATGTGGGGGATACAGCATGAAGCTAAAAAAGACTACCGTATTATATCGGGTATGTATGTTAGCGGTCGTTTTTGATTCAATCCTCAGGAATATAATTCGGTTCGTTCCTTAGGTTATAGTTAAAATTAAAAAAATTAAATAGCTTCACGCTATATCCCGCACACAGCAGGGTAGGCAGAGGGAACCTAGTGTTAAGACACTCCGTTCCCCACTTAGGTTATAGTGTTTCAAGATATTATTTGAATACAAATCATTTTTTTCTCTTATACCAATATCACGTTGAAAGGAGAACACGTGAAGGGGACTTACTGTAAAAATATTAATTAATTACAATACATTTATTATCTAAAATGAAAAATAGTTTATATTTTCCCGAACGGAACATGGACACTGACAAGTTGCGTGTCGCCAAACCAAAATGCCATAACTACAAAATGATTGAAAATAAAAAGAGAACATCGTGGAGCAGTAAGGCAGTGTGTCAGGACACTACCTTACTGTTTTCGTAATGGTGGTGGGTTCTACTGGCATTCAGATGAATGATATACGTATATTATTTTCATTTCTACGCCCTGGTATATAGAAAGCGCGGCGTTAAATTCTGGAGGAGTGGAAATATTTAACATTTCCATTTTCCTTGCTCTGGTATCAAAGGTAAGGTGCGGCGTTAAGTTCCCCCACTTAATACGCAATGTCTCGATTTCGGGCGGAAAGTGGAGAACGAAGGGACTTCACTCTAGGTTCTTTCTGACAAACCTGTAAGCGAGAAAAAGCGTGAAACTGCTTTGATTGAAAATAATCGATTCATCCAAAGTTCTATTTTCGTTAAGTATTTACATATTCCAGACGATATTTTGTCTGTTCTGAGGATCTTAAATCTACATATGGCAATAAAAACCTCTTTAAACTTTTATTGACATTTAAAAACATTATTTAAATTATAATCAACAGACTGTAATAAATAACATTATATTATCTGTATAACAATAAATTTTTCATAACTGATCTTCACAAGACAATCTCAATGCACGTCTACCTTAAATGTACAGAGTTTTAAATCGTTTACTCAACAATCAGGCGAAACATGAATTATTCAAAATGTCGGCCAGCCATAAAGCAGCTCGTTACTTGTGCCATAAAAACACCCATAAAGCGAAGTAAACACAATACTTCTTGTTTGTACCATTATCTTAATATAGATTGAGATGCGGCTATATAATGCGCGCTGATTTACCTGTTTTTAATAAAAAAATAAACAATAAATCTAGAATTAATGAAAAAAATAATAAAAAAAAAAGAGTTTAGTTTAGTGTTAATGAGAAAAAAATAATGATATAAAAATCATTATAGTTCAATCATCAACACCATTGTATGTTTTTTTACGTAGTGTGTTTACACTAACTGTTTAGTTTATGTTAGTAGAGAGAAAACTTTTAAAAAATTGTTATTGTTTCAACAGAGTATAAAAGTTACAACGAAGGGAAAAGTAAATTGACAATATTAATAACTTTTTAAGTTCCCCATTTCCTGCTCACCTTTCTTGCCAATAATACCAACAAAGTTAAATTGAGAAATATTTAACTTATATTTAGTGCATAAATTATAAAATAATGCAATAGTTTAGTAACTTCTATTAATGCAAAATGGGCTCAGTCATATTTTATAGAAAAAGTGGTGCGAAAAGTATTTCTTTTTAAACATTTTTTGCTTTCTCGTGGGGGGACGGGTTAAGAATACAATTCCCCCCCGCCGCTGGGTAGCGTCCCGTAAAAGGCGGGTAACCCAGTAGTTTGGTGGTAGGAGATTCGTTCTCCGACTGGCTCGCGACCACTATCGTATCAAAGACGAACCGCCAAATATCTTATGATGTGTTCCGGTTCGATGGCATGTAAGCCAGCTCTCCCTATTCCCACCATTCCCATCCTTCCTCCCTCCTTCTGTCCTACATTCCCAAGGCTGACAACGCATCCATAACTTGAATGTTGTGGATGTCTATGGGCGAAGGTAACCACTTAACACCAGGTGGGCCTTCAGCTCGTTTGCCTCCTTTATTCCATAAAAAAAAAAAAAAAAACATTACATGAAATGTTTATAATAGATGTCTCACATCGGCGCTGTAAAGCGTACTTGCTGTAATTCCAAAATTACAGAAAAAATATATTATATTTGGATTCCATTGATATTTGGAAGCCTGGAAACCATTTCAAATATTATTTACTGGGTCAAAATTTTATAGGATCTATTTTTTTGTCTTTTAAAATGCAGTAACCAGATTTAAACCTTTCTAATGTAAAATTGTTTAGAATATATAATTTGATTATATTGATGTCGTGGCCCAGTGGCACAAGCGTGTGACTGTAAACGACTGGTTGTGGGTTCGATTCCCACTCGAGGAGTGGAAATATTTAATATTTCCATTTTCTTCGCTCTGGTGTCGAGGCAAAGCGCGGCGTTAAGTTCCGCCACTTAACACGCAATGCCTCCGAATTCGGCTTAAAGTGGGGAACGGAGTGTCTTAACACTAGGTTCCCTCTGCCTACCCTGCTGTGTGCGGGATACAGCGTGAAGCTAAAAAAAAAAATATTGATTATCAATAAAAATATTTTCCAATATAACATATACTTTAAAGTTTAATTATTTAATTTAAAGTGACATAACGTTACTATAGCATCATGTACTGGAACATTTCACCCGTGCGGGGACGGGTTAAGAATACAATTCCCCCCGACGCTGGCTAGCGTCCCGTAAAAGGCGGGTAACCCAGTAGCTTGGTGGTAGGAGATTCCTTCTTCGACTGGCTCGCGACCACCATCATGTCAAAGACGAACCGCCAAATATCTGATGATCTGTTCCGGTTCGATGGCATATGAGCCAGCTCTCCCTATTCCCGCCATCCCCATCCTAACTCCCTCCTTCCCCCCTTCATCTCCAAGGTCGGCAACGCATCCACAACTCCTCTGGCGTTGTAGATGTCCATGGGCGAAGGTAACCACTTACCATCAGGTGGTCCTTCTGCTCATTTGCCTCCTTTACATAATAAAAAAAAACATTGGTATTAGGAAATATTCCACTTACATTTAATTTAAATAAATACTTGTTAAAAATATTAAACTTTGCACTATCAATATTTGAAATTCAAATAGTCTTTCATACATAATATAATAGAGTAAACAGTATAATTTAAAAACATTTAATAAGCCTTGACTCTATTTACGTTTGCCTACAATTTAGTCTACAATATTTATTTTATTATAATTAGCCATTTCCATTGGGGCCAGTCGTGGCGCAGTGGCACAAGCGTGTGACTGTAAACGACTGGTTGTGGGTTCGATTTCCAGTCGAGGAGTGGAAATATTTAATACTTCCATTTCCTTCGCTCTGGTATCAGGGCAAAGCGCGGCGTTAAGCTCCGCTACTTAACACGCGATGCCTCCAAATTTGGCGGAAAGTGAGAAACGGAGTGTCTTAACACTAGGTTCCCTCTGCCTACCCTGCTGTGTGCGGGATACAGCGTGAAGGTAAAAAAATATTATAATTAGCAGGTGTTTCAAGTAAAGAATTCATGGCGGAAAATAAACAGTACACAGATAGACAGGTGACCTAATATATTTATTTGCACGTGTGATTTAGATTAGAATTAGTATTTATCGCATGCATTGTGAAGCGTCCGTCCGTCACGTACGCCGCAGATCTGCCAGTGCGATTTTATGAGAAGGTTATTACGCTCTTGTGACCAACGAAAATAAAAATAAAAACAACTATTTTTATCTATTTTATTCATATTTATAGTGGCCTATGTCACTAAGTCTGTTCTATACAGATATGTAGTTCGTTCATTTACCATTTTTCGTCGTGTGTTCTATTACAATTATTTTTTTAGCTAGTAGGCAGAGGAAGCCTAGTGTTAAGTCACTCCGTTCCCCATTTTCCGCCAAATTATCGAGGCATTGTGTGTTAAGTGGCGGAACTTAACGCCGCACTTTGCATGGACACCAGAGCGAAAAAAATGGAAAAGTTAGTCACGTTTACTGTCACACTGTGCCCTCGACTAGCCTCAATTGTTTTTCTAAAAATGTATTTTCATTTCCAAAAAGAATACTTGTAAAGCTATTATTCATGTGATCATATTATTATTGGCAGCATCAAATAAAATGTTTAAATACGTGACAACTATCGTATAGCTTTTATTTATGTCAATTCTGAAGACAATTTGAGCTTTCATGTTATTTACTTATAGATTGTTCATTGTTTTCTATATAAATCAAACGTCAACTTTACGAGTGATTTTAACATATACGCTTTCTCCCGCATAGGATTAGGGTAAAAATCTAATCTCAAGGCACTCAGTTCTTCATATGTTTCTGATTTAACATAGGTTATGTTATATATTCATATTTATCAACTATTATAATTGATTTTGGTGAAAGCTCTATTTTGTTTTATTTTTATTCTAGTACACACGTAGATATTTTTCAATTTAAATAAAGTTTTGAATTTAAATATATTAGTTATTCTCAGCATACGCCAGATATTCAGTTATCGAGGAAGGCTTTCCCCTTTGCTACATGATACAATGTATATTTTTATACAAAAAGCATAAAAAAAGTTATAAAAATCCACTTCACAGCCGAATAGTCACCCTACGTTGTAAAAATACAAACATATACATACATACATCTACAATGTATGTGTAGTGTACTGGAAAGCGCTCGTAAAGCGTTTGATAACAACGGCCACGTAGAACTGTTTATTGTGAAAAGCTTTTATTTCTCGCTTCATTAGATTTATGTACTAAATTTCATTAAAGCTAGTAGTCTAGAGAAGAAGAATAGAAATAAAAAAATAAAATAAATAAATAAAGGATAAAAAAAAATAAAAATAAGGATAAAAATTAAAGAAAGTTTCTAAGGATAAAAGAAACTGTGACGTATAATTTTTTAAATTGATATAAAACTATTGATGTATGTAGCTTTACGCTTTTCTCGTATAGTCAGAAAAACTTAATGTCAAGAGACATAGTTCTCCACTTTCCGCTTCAAATCGAGACATGTATTAAGTGGCGAAACTCGACTTCATGCTTTATCATGGTCATCAGAGCCACGAAATAAATATTAGACATACCTACTTTATTATAATTTTAACATTACGAACATTTCTCGGGGTGGGAATCGAACACATGACCAATCGCGATTCCGCTCGACGGACTGACTTATCATACTGTAAACATTATATACAATGACATAATATATAATGGAAACATATTTATCCAAATTTGGACTTATTATTCAATGATCACTACTATTCGTGGTATATAGAAATACTGTTATAAAGTCGCCACAAAGTTGCGGACAAGACCTACTACTTTTGTTTTTGAGGTACAGTTTTTTTATGTTTTTTATAGCTTCACGCTGCATCCCGCACACAGGATGGTAGGCAGAGGAAACCTAGTGTTGAGACACTCCATTCCCCACTTACCGCCAAATTCGGAGGCATTGCGTGTTAAGTGGCGGTACTTAACGCCACGCTTTGCCTCGACACCAGAGCAAAGAAAATGTAAATTTTTAATATTTCCACTCCTCGAGTGGGAATCGAACCCACAACCAGTCGCTTTACAGGCACACTCTGTGCTTCTACGCCACGACTGGCCGCGACTTTTTTTTATTTTATGACCATAATTCGCATTGAAGTAAAACCTCAATACATTTACAAGCTTTACGTAAGTGCAAACCATTTCAAGGTTCGTTACTTTGTTCCGCTAAAATGGCTGACTTCTTTATTTGGCTACAATAATAAATACTCGATATAACACAAGTCTAATATAGCGATATCGTGAAATATAATGGTACTTCAGTTTAAAACATTTTTGCTTTTCATTCTTGTTGTTTACTAACAGTTACAAAATCGAAGTAGGTGATTTTAATTCATGTATGAGTATTAAAATCACATAAATTTGTATGTGGAAGTCCACAGAAGTTAAAACTGAAGTCCAATATAGATTTGTCGTTTTCTATAGCTTTAATGTTGTACGTAGACATATTATATAATATTTTAATGTAATTTTAAAAATTAAAATTAAACTTAAGTGTAAGTAAGTTCTTAGTACTTACCATGTATAATAAGTAAGAAAGCAGAATTTTGTAATTTTCATCGTACCTGTAGTTTCTACGCTTACGTTTCGTTTATCAACAATAAAAAAAATCTTATACGGGAATCTGGGATATTTTACGAATAAAAAGTATTTAAAAAACCTTCACTCTTTTTCCCGTAGTAACAGGGTCACGCGATAGAACCTAATGTCAAAGCACTCTACATTTTTTTCCACCGAATTGCGTTTAGGAAATCGACATGGTTTTTTCGAAAAATAAAAATATTTAAAATTAAGCATTTTCCCGATTGAACCTAAAACCAGCGGCATTTCAACAGTCAAACGGCGACGGCCTTTAAAATATTTTTAATCTGTCTATTGTAAATCTACACAGATTTACAATAGACATATTAAATGATTATATTTGAAAGGTGGAAACCTTAACTTGTAGGTATATTATAATCAGGAGATGTTCAGTTTTATTGGTATATTTGAATAGACTAAAAGCTTCCTTCCTTCCTTCCTTCCTAACAACGCATTAAGCACGCGTTGTCTTAGCAACTTACATGTCAATGTCAAAGTCAAATGATTTTATTCAAAATAATAAATTACATGTTTTACTGGCAGATTATTTTGCACCTGTCATCGCAAAATCAGGCCATTAAAAAAAAATATATATACATGTTTAAACGTCTTTTTAAACGTCATATAGCCCATGTTATTATTTATGTCACATACAGATGTATAACTGTTAAATATATGGTAGTTTGTGTACTATTTATTTTATTAATTTAATGTATTTTTATTTTTATAAAAATGTTGGCATTCTGAACTTCATTTACATATAAACTTAAACAATGCCAAAATTCACACTCTTCAATCCTCATAATTTTAATAAAAAGGTGTCCAATGTCTTTCCTTAAATATGTATATTAAAATAAAATAATAATAAAAAAGATATCAGAGGGAGACTAGACGTCATATTTGTATCGTACATTGGAATAACAATCATATCAGTGTTTACTCGGACGCGTGCGGTCAGTTCGCGGCTGTCGAAATGTTTGTTTAACCTAAATTCTAAATTTTCCTATAATTTATTGGAGCAAGAACAAATATATCCACGTATTGATAAATGTGGCCAGTCGTGGCCCAGTGGCACAAGAGTGTGACTGTAAACGACTGGTTGTGGGTTCGATTCCCACTCGAGGAGTGGAAATTATATTTCCATTTTCTTCGCTCTGGTGTCGAGGTAAAGCGCGGCGTTAAGTTCCGCCACTTAACACGCAAGCCTCCGAATTCGGCGGAAAGTGGGGAACGGAGTGTCTTAACACTAGGTTCCCTCTGCCTACCCTGCTGTGTGCGGGATATAGCGTGAAGCTATTTATTTATTTATTTTTTTTTATTTATAAATAACTACAGTAGATGATTTACTTGAATATTACAATAACGAAATTGCGTTAGCAAATTAAATTTAGTGGCTTAGAAATAACACAACTTAAAATATTCTCGTACATACTTTGATTTTATTTTGTTTTATTTAAGATTTACATGGATGGAGTTGTACGTCAAAATTTTAAAATGGTAAATAACTAATATTAATTAATTACTCTGCCATGAATACAATGATGGTTGACAAATTAAATTGTGCATCATTAGTATGTTGAAACAAAAGAGGCGAAATGTAACTTCCTTTACCTAAACATACTTTTGATACCATTATTAAAAATAGGAATAAGAGTTTACCGGGCTTTGTTTTGTTCGCCAGATAAGAGAAATGAAAATATTAAACTACAATCATTCGTCGAGTGGGAATCGAAACCACAACCAACCGTGATTACAGTCAGACGCTGTCCCACTGTGCTACGAAGCAATGGCGCCATGGAGTCACCATGTTATTAATGATTAGCGACCCTTTACTTAAGCTCCTATTTAAACCCCTTTAGGATTATCTGAACTTTTTATTCAATCATAATAAAATATAGCCTATAGCACTCCTAAATAGTGTAGCATTCTAATTGTGAAAGAATTTTCAAGACTGGACCAGTATTTCCGAAGATTAGCGCTTACAAACAAAGATACAAATTTAACCTCTATATTATATTAGTATAGAATAGGGTGGTCATTCATCCGAGTTTCCCTGGATTTTCCCTAGTTTAGAAGGCATCCAGGAAGCATCTGGGAAGTGTAGTATTTGTAGTACTGATTTTGATGATAGTTAAAATAATTAGAAAATATGAGAAGACTGCCAACAGCGCTTTAAAGCTTTAACAAGATTCCATTTTGTTTATAAAATCTACAAAATTGTATTAAAATCAATAAAAATTAATTTATGATTATCAAAACCACATGTTGAAAAAGACATTTAGAAAACGTATAAAAATTTGAATTGCTCAATGGTGAGAGCGCCTGGACGGTATTTAGGAGGCGCGGCTTTGAATTCCGCTGCGTTTAAATCTTTATACGTTTTCTAAATGTCTCTTTCAATTTTCCTAAGTCTGGAATAACACTTTAAAAATGTTCAAAAACCACATATTATTTTACGAAGTACCTTAAAAAATACACTTTGTTCAAACGTTCGGTTTGTAAGCTCCGAAATCTGGGATATTCACATTTCTTGTCCTAGGTTACAGATTATTGAGCTGGCAACCCTATTTATGATAGGGCAAAAAAATATGATGTTTTCCTCAATTTGCAAACACAAAATAGCCTAAGTCCTGCAAGTCATTATGCACTTATCGGTTTATTGAGAAACGTCGCACTATGTCCAGCTAGACCACAACGCCACAATAGTTTAATGATTTACCATTAATATTAAAAAAAACCATATATTAATTTTATTTCATTGAGGCCAGTAGTGCCGCAGGAGCACAAAGAATGACTGTAAACGCGACAGGTTGTGGGTTCGATTTCCACGCGATGAATTGAAATATTTGATATGAAATTTTCTGCACTCTAGTGTCGAAGCTAAACACGGCGTTAAGTTTCGCCACTTAACACGTAATGCCTCCATTTTCAGCGTAAATTGGGGACCGGAGTGTCTTAACATCAGGTTCCGTCTGCTGTTTGTGGAATACAGCGTGAATTAGCTTCACGATATATAAATTATACAATAGCTAAACAATATATAAATTTTAAAACGCTCGCTCACGTTCTTTGCCGCATTGCGAAGTAGTCAGTAGTGTCAATACACTCCCTTCTCCATATTCCGACTGAAATCGAGACTTTTAATGAGGAAACTCAACGCCGCGTTTAGTCTTAATCATTTCTCCGAGTGGGAATCAAACCTTTAACTAAAACGTTCACAGTGAGACTCTCGCCCACTGAGCCACGACCGCCTTAATTAAAAAAAACTATTAGAAAATATCTTCATTCATATAGTCTTAAGTAAGCACTTTTGAATCGTCGAATGTACATAAGCTACCACCGGCTCGAAAGGCAGTTCTGCTGAGAAGAGCCGGCCAGAAACTGAGCAGTTGCTCTTTTCAAATATAAAAATTACAATTTTATTATTTGATACAATGGTTAGCTAAACCGGTATTGGACTATAATCAGATTCATTCTACGCGTTTTTATCCTTTAAATACTCTTCTGCAGAGAAATAAGCCATACTAATTAAAATATTTTTTACAATGATTTTAAATATTAATTTAAAACTACAATAAACAAAATTAAGCACATTTAATAGGCGTTTATATATTATATAAGCCGCTATGGGATAGCCAGGAGGCTCGCCTTGACACGCTGCGAGTGACCTCCGCAAGCTCGTGCCTCTCTACCAATAAAAAATGAGTGCCATTTAAGCGTCTGCCATATTTTCGTACCATTAAGTTTATGACGCCATCCTAGTGCAGTGAGGGTGTAATTCATTGAAAATGGTAGTTATAGGTTCGACTTTTACCCGGACTTGACGTTTTTATTCAAAATTTATTTGTTTTGACGTAATATCGGAATGTCACGAAATATGCCTTCTATAAACTGACAAGCATTTTGTGGAAGTTTTAAAAAATTAATTTAATATAATTATAAAATTTTTTTTAGTACTTATATTTATTTATTTAGAGGGTTTCGTGGCTCAGTGGGACAGCGTATGACTGTAAACGGAATGTTTGTAAGTTCAATCCCACTCAGGGATATGATTTATATATTATTTTCGTTTGGCACCTAATACAAAGCATTCAGTTCTGGGACTTAAACGCAATGTTTCGATTTAAGGCGTAAAGTGAAGAACAAAGAGACAAAAAGGCAGAGAGAAAAAGCTCGAAGCTGCTCTTTTCATTATAGTCTAAAAACTATTTCTTAAAAGAAATGTCAAAAAAAATAACTTGCATATTTCTTATAGATAAACTTCTGTTAAGATTTATATTGCAATAGATTTACAAGCAAATTATTATAATTAAATGATTCCGAAACATAAATCTGGGTAAGTGCAACATAAAATCTACAGCTAACTATTACTGTAAAAGCTTTCTACGCGTGGAACGGTTACTAGAATGTTTATTAAGTTAGGTAGGCTTAGGAATGTATTAATGGCAATGCGAAAAGCGTAAAGTATGCAATATATATATGTATATACGTATGTATACGGATTGCGGTGACTGTGGGGTCAAATCCTGTTTGGGGAAAAATTTACGATCGGTATTCTTTTGATAAAGTACTTAATAAAGTTTCGAGTTTCGCCACCCAGCAAGTAAATTGTCTAATATTATAATTTTACGCTACATTCAGTGTTACCAACTAAGCTATTGAATTATATCTATCATTTTTTTTTAAATAATGCAATAACATTGATTATGATAAAACCTAAGATAATAATAATATTAAAAATGCTTTAAAACCTGAATAAAAATCATTTTAACAAGTATTGAGACGTAAGTAAATAAAAAATTAAAACTGCTCTAATAACATTCTACCTGATTCCATACAAAAATGCCTTTGTTTTTTTTTTCTTTTTGTTGTGGTCGACATGTACTTTTTTCGTGACCTCCATTTTATCGTGAGGAATGTTTTACTACAGAGCGAAGGTATGCATCGAAGTCAGATGGAAAGATAAAGGAATTGTACCTTATTGGATTTTAAATGCCCCCACGCATGGCACAGGGCTACCTTTGTTCATTAATTTTTATTTTTTACCGCTGGCCCGCCTTGAACTTTGTGTAGATTTAAATTTCGATTCTTCTTAAAAAGGTGTTTGTAATAAAAAATATAAATAATAAACTCGGGAGAATAGTTTTTTTTAATTATTTTTCATTTTTGTGTACATGCCCTGGGGTCAGTGTTCGGTTTTCGTTAAAATAAAAGGACTCTTCTATAGATTGCCACAAGTGGGATGTGTTGAGACAAAATAAATATAAGTGTAGGTTAAATATACAATTTCGATATATTTTTACAATTATTTCTTACAGAGGAAGAGGTAGCTGAAAGCTACTTTTTGTGTTTTTTTGTGAAAGAAAAATATATATAATAACACTAACTACTACTTACTTAAGTAACTTAACTTATTTTTTTCTTTTTTTTTATCGTCAGGAAATCCGTTACGGATACCAGCCCGAGTGGGGACCCGGGACGTGGTTATGTGGGACTCCGGTGAGGCAAGATGGTAACGCCGCCGTTACCCACTAAAACCTGACGATGCTCCTTCTCAACCGCCACTAGCTGGGCCACGGGGACCAAATCAATCGTCCGAGGACACCGGCGGCGGGAGCCTGCAAGGCGCTTCTCGGCCTTTTGGCAAAGATCAATGTGTAGTATCTGTTCTTTTCAGCTTAATATCTGAAAGTTCCCGCACTGCGGGACCAGTATATTAAGTAACTTAACTACTACTACTTCCTACACTAACTTAACTACTCTTTGTATGTATATCGTAGACCCGCATAGAGAGTGACCTAAGCGACTAGTGTTTTTTTTTTAAATAAACGTTTAAGGCCTGTTATTAGTTCAACCCTATTTTTCAAAATGCGAAATTTAACTGTGCCATTAAGTAAAAGCACAATTTGTGACTTACATAACTAAAACAGAAGCCGTTAGTATTTGGACATTTTTCGAAAACTACAAAAAACACAGTATGTAATTTGCATATACACCACTTTTAATCTGTGACGTGTCACATTGGACAAAATTGTCGCTCATCTCATTAACGTGAAAACAATAAAAACATACATACACAAATAACGGTCGCAAATAGAATATCAATTAGAATTGTAGAAAGGGTTGTTTTTAAAATATACCTACATCTTTCCTCATCATTCCCCGAGTAGGTACATATTTATTTATTTTTTTGTTTTTGTAACTTCCTGCTGTTCCATATAGTATAGGATAGCCAGAGAGGATCTAGTGTAAAAACATTTTATTTCCGGGTAAAATCTAGACATTTTAAGATAAATGACAGAAATCTAAGTCGAATTGTTATGACAAAGTAATACCTAAATAAGTAGAACATGGAAAAAATGTTCACTACATTTTGTTCTCACTTATAAAATGAGGTCATACTTATATTACAGAAATAGATGATTTAAAAAATATATTAATCAAAGCAAAACAATACGTAAACAGCGTTGAAGTAGTGCTTGATAATGACGCAAAGGACTTATCAGTTCAGCGTAACTAAAATAATAGGTACTACGAATAAGGACGATTAAAAATATTCCAGTGTCTATTTATTACATTCGGTTACAATATAAATCACAAATGAATTTATTATATTGAGAAATATGTATCTCAGTATGCGTCATACTCTACATGCAAATTGCTGTAAATCTGTACTTAAGTAAATATGTAAATTAAAGCAACCGTTTCTTAACTGATATTTATTATTTTTTTTGTTTTTTTTTTCCTTTTTTTTTAGCTTCACGCTGTATCCCGCACACAGCAGGGTAGGCAGAGGGAACCTAGTGTTAAGACACTCCATTCCCCACTTTCCGCCGCATTCGGAGGCATTTAGGCGTGTTAAGTGGCGGAACTTAACGCCGCGCTTTACCTCGACACCAGAGCGAAGAAAATGGAAATATTGAATACTTCCACTCCTCGAGTGGGAATCGAACCCACAACCGTCGTTTACAGTCTCACGCTTTTGCCACTGGGTCACGACTGGCCACGATTATTTTAATAAAGTCAAAAGATAAGAAGGAGAGAGGAGAGGAGAAATCAAAACTGCTTTAAAGAATTATATACTTTTATCAGGAATAAAACACTATGTTTATTGTTGAGCTTGAAACAAAGTTTTTTTTATTAACGCCAAGTACATTTTTTACAAAATATAGCGTGTGTAGGTTTTAAAAGCAAATAAAAATGCAATATAAACCGCTTGACATGCTATTTGCCCTTACCTTGTTTACATTTCATATGTAGTTATAATCGGAAGCTCCCACGCTACTCACCTTGAATAACCGACCTTCCACATTATGTAACTACCATATACACAATGTGAGTAATTAGTGTTAGTTCATCTCGAACATAATAATAAAAAATAGATATTTAATTTACACAGCAAAAAATATAATGCATTTGTCATTTTGTTACGTTAGATGTTTATACCAATTTACGTTTTTTATACTCAGTTTGTGGTTATTAGCAAAAATGTGCATAAGTAATATTTAAATCTTTGAAAATTAATTTTCGATTTAGTATACAAACACTCAGCTACACTAAAATCCTTCAAATTATATGCGATGATATTTATTTTACACGTAATAGAATCCAAAAGTAATTTATTTAAACTTCTCTATATTCAAAGTTATTATAATGACCTGTCACACGAAACATAAATATTCTTAAGTATACAAAAATATAAAATGATGCAAGTGATTGATAACAAAAATTTATATTAAAAACTATTTAAAAAAAACATTCAAATTTTTAACGTTAGCGTTCACTAATCCTCTTGACATTGACATATAGCCTACAATATTTTTTATCTGTGGCCTCGCGCTCAATGCCTTTAGCCGACCGTATCCAACAAGCTTTTAAAAACACTTTTGACATTCATATTACATTAACAAAGTTTTTGGTAAAAAATTGCTTCGAAGATGTTACTTTTAAGTTAAGTATATTTAATAGAGCTTTTATTGTTTGAGTGTAAAGGTTTATAGTATATATTTTATTCCATGATCATAAAACGGCCAAACCAATAAATATTGGCACAAATGTAAGCCATAAAATTAATACCTTTTCTATGACTATTTCATTACACATAATAAAAGTTTTAGTTATAATTAGTTTTATTAATTAATAGTTTTATATTAACTGCGCATGTTTACGGAGTTCTGAAGAACAATTCGCCCGGCATGGATTTATGAGGCAAGCTTTAGACAGATCTCTGAATTAGTCGTTTTATCAAATTCTGAAATGGATATTTCCAAATATTTTTCGTTTACATAATACACTCTCCTTTCTAGACTAGACATACAATATTATTATTAAATTACTTCAGAAGGTACATGCTACATTTCTTACTCTTTTAAAAATCGATTAATTTAATTTATTTTTGAGTATAGTGCCCTTTAATTGCATTGATTATATTTATAGAAATAAATATAAAGCGTTTTCCTTAAAAAGCTAATAACATATACTTCGTACATATATTTTGCAAAAGGATTTATGCGTTTAAATAGTAAATAACTGTAATCGAACATTAATATTCAACCAAGATGACTATACGAGAGGCAATATAGGTATAATGCAGCTTGAATCAGACCACACCTTGAAGTTGTTCCTAGAAATCAAGTACGCATCAATTATAATTAATTTAAATCACGTGGAGCGCGGCGTGGAAAACAACACGAGGAAAACTGCGTGATCTAAGTGTACGTTGTAGGTATGGCATGACTGTTATTGTGCAAGGCGCAAGATTATAAATTTATATCTTTAATAGGTTTAACAATATTTTATTATTACTTCTTTTCAGTTTCACGCGTTGTTCTTTATAGCAGTATAAAAGATAGGTAAGGTAGAGTTCTGTCTTTTTCCTATTTACCGCCAGAATGCGAGACAACGCTGGTTGAAATTATGGAATTAAAGGTCACGCTTTGTCTTTTGAGAACGGTTGTCAAAATAAATCAAGTGTCTTGAGTTGTTTATAAAATACGTTATCTCCAGCGGGAGTTGAACCCACAATTATCGTAATTACTCGTACGCTTATATCGAACATCAATATCCGAAGTCCTCTTAGTAGAGACAAAGAGATTGTGGAAAAATAACATCGCAATACAGAATAATACTTCTCTTCTACGCCACAATACGAGTAAGTGAATCGCGCTGTAGCTTCACACAGCAGGGCAGGCAAAGGTAACCTAGTGTTAAGACACTCCGTTCCCCACTTTCCGCCGAATTCGGAGGCATTGCGCGTTAAGTGGCGGAACTTAACGCCGCGCCTTACCTCTGATAGCAGAGCGAAGGAAATGGAAATATTAAATATTTCCACTCCTCGAGTGGGAATCGAACCCACAACCAGTCGTTTACAGTCACACGTTTGTGCCACTGCGCCACGACTGGCCCCTAATTAATTATAAACAACTAGTAAAATTGTTTACCCTTTATCATATTTCTTTACAAGACAGTATAAAACCGGACACGGCCGGATTGTCGTTGATAACGACGCATCAAAATCGTAAAAGGATTTATAACCATACCTATACTTGTACTTGTACATTGTATGGTGAAGGTTGTGATTGTGTACTTTTGAACTTTTGCCGTTTATGTATATGCCTATAAAATACTCAAACATTGTAAATATATTATGATAACCTTAATTTTTAATGTATGTACCGATATATGTGAGTGTGGTGGTATAAGGATTACAATCCTTAATATTTTTCAGCCTTAAAAAAGTCTAATGTAAACAAAACTGACAGAATTTTAATTTTAGCCAGGAAATTTTTAATAGTCCTTTCCTATATTTGGAGATATTATGACACTTATATTAACTTAATTTAAATATATTTATGTATGTATCATGTAACTTGTGTAGAGACATTAAAAAAATATTAAAATTATTTTTTTTTTTTTAGCTTCACGCTGTATCCCGCACACAGCAGGGTAGGCAGAGGGAACCTAGTGTTAAGACACCCCGTTCCCCACTTTCCGCCGAATTCGGAGGCGTTGCGTGTTAAGTGGCGGAACTTAACGCCGCGCTTTACCTCGACACCAGAGCGAAGAAAATGTAAATATTAAATATTTCCACTCCTCGAGTGGGAATTGAACCCACAACCAGTCGTTTACAGTCACACGCTTGTGCCACTGGGCCACGACCGACCACATATTAAAAATATATTAGTTAAAATTATATAAATATTTCATTTTTACGTTAACGTTGTCAATAAATTATCAAAAAAAATTTACTTTACCCAGCTATGTAACGGAATCTATTAAATTCATTTTTTACCCACTTTGAACGGTCACGTTAATTGAAAACTTTGAATAGTTATCAAGTGCTGCCTAAAAAAAGAAAGAAAAATAATTTCAAACGTTAAATGATGGTATGATGATGAAGCGTGTGGTGCTTTAAAGAACGATTATACACTAATTCTGTATTTCGGAGTGAAATTACTAAAACATATTGGGGCGCAGTGGCACAAGCGTGTGACTGTACACGACTCGTTATGGGTTCGATTCCCTCTCGAGGAGTGGAAGTCGGGGAGATAAGTTCCGCTACTTAACACTCAGTGCCTTCTATTTTGACGAAAAGTGGGGAATGAAGTGTCTTAACACTGGGTTCCCTCTGCCTACACTGCTGTGTGCGGGATACAGCGTGAACCTAAAAAAAAACTAAAAAATATAACGATTGATATTAAACATCTCACGGTGTTCAGAACAGTAACACTAATTTACGCCAGTTGTTCTATTCTTATGGTAAGGATTATATTTACGTTATAGTTTGATCACATATAAATTAAATTTGGTATTTTCTTTAAATTATATTTTATACGCTATTTCCCTTTAATAAGACATTTATAAAGGTTATACTGCCTTCATTTGACTATATGTATAGGCTGCATATACAAGTACATAGGTATAGTGCTTTTCATGGTAGGTAGACTAAGAGCTGACGCAAGATAAATAAAAGTTACTATAAAATGTGTAGCAATTAAAATATATGAACAGTTTATTATCTACGATCTCCGTTTATAAGATTTTATTACAATTATACGAGTATAGCTTATAGTGGCCATCATGATGCAGTGATATAGCTTTTGACAATAAATACGACGAAAGTGAATTCGATTACCACTTTAAGAAAATTGTATTTAATACATTTCTTATTTCTCCATTCTAGAAAGACAAAA
The DNA here is from genome assembly GCA_019049465.1 of Dryas iulia moderata. Classification (NCBI taxonomy): domain Eukaryota; kingdom Metazoa; phylum Arthropoda; class Insecta; order Lepidoptera; family Nymphalidae; genus Dryas; species Dryas iulia. Next base: position 2,751,890 of record CM032430.1, on the reverse strand, counting down.
GGCAATTTATAACAATTATATAGCTTATAGAGGCCTTCATGAAGCAGTGGGACAGCTTTTGACAGTAAATACGACGAAAGTGAGTTCGATTCCCACTTCAAGAAAATTGTATTTAATACATTTCTTATTTCTCCATTCTAGAAAGACAAAACGACCTCTCAGCACTAAATATCTTCAAATTCGGGTCAAAAATGGTGAACGATATACGTAGTTTGAAATATTCGAGTGGTAATTGCAAAAAAACGAGAGCCAAAATATTGAAATGATAGTTGCCAAAAAAAAAAGACTACTATAACTAATTCTATAATTCTGCCCCAATTAAAAAATCTACCACTACTCTAGATTTTCTCCACCTGCCTGCGCTCGAATTCGAAAAATGTGGGGACCTAGTGACTTCCACACTTAACACTAGGTTCCCTCTGCCTACCCTGCTATGTGCAGGATACAGCGTGAAGCTAAAACAAAGACTAGGAGGGAAAAGGCGTGAAGCTATACATAGCTTAGATATATGAATAATTTTTTTAAACAAATACTATGTTGAATCATAATGTATAAAGGTATTTATGATATACAATTGCGGAAGTCGATTTGCGTGTGGGCGGCATTGTTTGGTCAGTAAATAGATTTCAAGGATTCTTACAATAGCTCGGTGTGAACTCTAATTGTGCTTTGCACATTTGATTTTTATGATGTTTTTAATGTACTTTTGTATACAACGTTGATGGTTGTATGTTGTGAATTATTAAAGTCGAGGTCAGGTGATGAATTGTTTACTTCTTAGATATGTATGTATTAGCGGCCCGCCCGCGGCTTCGCCGCGTGAACTATTTCGATATATTGCAACCCTCGGAGGCGCATTTTTAAAAAATAAAGTAGCCTATGTTTAAGCTTATATTATCAACTATATTTATGCCAAAGTTCATTACAATTGGTCAAGCGGTTTAGATTTTTCATATAAACTTTCATCCCCTATTTCAACCCTTTAGAGGTTGATTTTTGAAAAAATAAGTAGCCTATGTTAGACCCTGTCACTTTTACTACTTTCATTCTAAATTTCATCCAAATCGGACCAGTAGATTAGCCGTGAAAGCGTGACAGACAAACACACAGACATTCGCATTTCTTAGATATGTATGTATTAGGTATTATCCGACATCTGATAAATATTTATATAAGGATTACACAATATATCCGATATGTACCTTGGATCCGTTTGAAAGTTAATTATTTTGAATTGAAATCAGAAAGATTATAAAGAAGTTTTTAGAATATTAGTAGTAGTAGTGTATTGAAAAAAGATGAAATTTTAATAGATAATTTTATGTGTAACGAAATACTTAAATATTTTTTTTACTTTTATTTACATCCTTTTATTACATATTTTTGATGATTTCTTTTTACAGCTTCACATTTTTTCCACATAACAGGATCGTCAGAGACAATCTAGTATGAATCCGTTCTTCACTTTTCGTCCACAATTGAGACATTGCGTGTTGAGTGGCTAAATTCAACGCCGCACTCTGTCTTATATTGCATACAATCAAACCTTAACACAGCGTTATGAAGGCCTTTTTATAGATTACTAGCGACCCGCTCGCGGCTTCGCCACGTGAACTACCACTTTCATCCTCTATTGCCTCTTTGGGATTGGTTTTTTTTTTGTAAAAGGAGGGTAGTCTATATTTGACTTTCGTCACTAATTATGTTCATGAGAAAATCATCGATACATTTAGTGCAATGTCTATATTATTTGATAACATATAGCGATAACTGTTCTAGTAAGAAAACGTACGAAATCTGCTATCATATGATAGTAAATTTCGTACATATATACCATCTGGTATATTATATTATAAACCGGTCATAATATCTTAAATAAACTTTACGCTTTTTATACTATCATATGATAGCAGATTTCGTACATATATACCATCTGGTATATAATATTATAAACCGGTCATAATATCTTAAATAAACTTTACGCTTTTTATTTTACAATTGTGTTACTTATTGATATTAAAAAATAGCTTTACTTGCAAATAATCAATGCAATTTGACTTTGCCAGTTTATTACTTTCTGCGGGAACTGTTTTGAATACCAGGGTAATTTTTAAAAAAGAGAGATAGCCTATGTTTGACCTTGCCTCATTAACTATTTTCCTGAGAAAATTTATTCATTTCAGTCAAGGAGTTTAGATCTTTCATTCTCACTATATACTAAACATACATAAGTTTCATCCGCTGTTTCAACCTCCTAGGGTTTGATTTTTTATAAAGTAGCCTATATGACCCTGCATCTTCAACAATCTTCTTTACGAATTCCCGTCAAAATATAACAAATAGAAGAGATATAGATTTTTGCATTTTTATAATAATAATTTTAATGAGTGCGGATATGTCTAATACAATGTCAACTATATAATAACAAATGGCGCTACCCGTTGCAGAAAACGTAGTGACATCTGTTGTCATATAGATTATATAAATATATAGATTATATAAAGTTTTATAGACCGGTCAAATGTATATTTAATAAATGTTATGCTTATTTTATTTTATAATTATTTTAATTAGTGATATTGAAACAAATTTAGCTTCACTCGTGAACTATCGACATAATTTGAATGTTTTTTTTTTATTTTATTTTTCTGCGGGAGTTGTATTGTACCGGGATGAAAACTATCCCATATGTTGCTCTAACCTCTTAGCTAACTCCATACAAAAAATCATTAAATTCTACCTGGTAGATATCAGTATACAAATAATTTACTTATATCGGTTTTTTATTTTTTTCAAAAAAACTACATGGAAATCCGGGATAAAAACTATCCTATATGTACCTTTGGACTATAAGCTATCACCATACTAAAATTTATTCATTTCTATCCAGTAGTTATTGCGTGATTGACGAACAAATTAACAGACAGACAGACAGACAGACAGACAGACAGACAGACAGACAGACAAAAATTCTACTGAGTGGATTTTTGGCCTCTGTTATCGATATATTAACGCACCCAATTAAAATTTTTCTGAAATTTTTCATGTACAGAATTGACTTTTCTACTCTTTTATTATATATAGAGAAGAGAAGAGAAGTGATGATATAAAACGCATAATACCTGAGTGTAATTCAGAACTACTTAGAAATAAAAGAAAAAGCTTTTGGTAAAAAAGAAAATTATAAAAATATTTTTTCACTCTCATTGATTTTCCCCAAATTTTGAGCAGACGTTAGTGGTACAGCAGTAACTAACTTGAAATAAAAATATTTCACGATTTACTGCACTCTTACACTATCGTTTTCATAAAAAACACAGTAAATAATAAAGTCAAGTCAAACACATAATTGGCATAACATATTAGAATAACCAAAATAACTACATCAAAAAATAATTGCAGCAAACACTTTTTTTTTATAAGTTTTCAAGAAGTGCATTAACTTATCAGCCCATATCTCAGGTTAAGTGCATATTAATAATCATTATAACATTCAATCAATTTTTTACTAAAAGCCTTTGCACGTGTTTCTTGCGGTACGCGGAAACTGCAATTATGCCATATTAAATGTCACTTAGCAAGCCAGAGGGAAACGAGCGTAAGCCACAGAAGGCAACTCGCTCGCATGAATGGAATACGCAGGTGTCGGTGAGTGGTACGATATGTAATTGTTTGTTACGTTATATTTACTTGTTTTAACAATGTAACAGTAAAGTACTAAGAAAGAAAATGGATTTAAAATCTTTTGTTTTCACGATTATTATATGTTTTGAAATAACAAAATGTCGGATTTTCGAATACTAAAAATATAAGCGATATCCGACCCAGTGAAAAATATTTTTATTTCAAAAAGAATATAGAATAAAATGACCAACTTAAATGTATTTAACACTACGCTACGACTGGTCCCCAGGCTTTTATATTATTTAAACTATTTAAATTTTTCCGCCTTGATGACAAAACGCGACGTTTAGTTCCGCCACTCTAAATTCAATGTCGCAGATCCGGAGAGAAAGTGTAAAACGGAGTATCTTCAAACTAGGATCTCTCTAAGTATCTTAGTTATGTAGAAAATAGCCTGATGTAAAAAACATAGTAGACTTTACAAACAATATTTGGCAGTCTACATGAAACAATTCTGTCAATATTTAGGCAAATTTTTACACGCATAATTTTAAATATAAAAATTAAGTATCCAAAAAGCAGTATCTATTAGGTATATACAAATAATAAAAAAACTATGAAATTAAACACATGGGCACAAGGGTATATAATATACAAGGCACATAATGGATATACAACCTATATGTAAGCAAACATTGAACGTTATCGGTAATCGTTCAAATGAACAAAACAAACATATTTTTATGAAAACAACCTTACCTCGAGTTATCGTACCGTTAAAGTACACATTATAACAGATAAATAGACGCTTTAATGTACCGCCAAAGGAGTGTTTGCCTCCAAAAGTATTTAAGGCGAGTTAAAAATATTTAAACCTTTTTTAAATTTGCAGTGATAATATTATCTAACACAGATAAATAAATTGCAACTTTCTTAACAGTTCTTTGAACTAAAAATAAATAAATAAATCATATAAAGAAAAAAAAGAAGAGCAAAAAGGCAATAAGTCCGTGGCGCATAATTTTTTGAGTAAAAAAGATTACTTTACAATATTTTTTTAACAGCAATAATGTTGCCTACATTTTTTAATTTTTTAATTTATAGAACGAAATGAGCTAAATTTTACTCAAAAACTACTGTAGAAAAATGGAATACCTATACGTTTTGCTGAATTTCTAATTTAATTATTAATCTATATGTCGTATTGGTACCAAATTGAAACAAGAGTACGTAGGCCTGCCTAACCTAAATGGACTAGGTCTAATAGTAAGCGCGATGGTTGTAAGTTCGATTCCCATTTAATTTTTATTTCTTTGCTTTATACCAAAAAAAAATTGCGCGGTGTTAAGTTCCGCCACTCAACTCATAATGTATCGATTCTGGGCGGAAAATGGGGAAAGGAGTCTTGATACTAGGTCCTCTCTGACAATCCCGCTATGCGCGAAAAAGCGTGGAGAGGTATAGAAAAAGTATCATTTAAGATCTTTACAGTATAAATAAAACTTTAAATAAAACTAATTAAAATTTCTATTTAACAGTAATTATTCGCATTTTACTAATCTAACTAAAGAGTAAGCGTAAGTAATTATTAGCAGATTATGTAAATGACCTGAAAATTTGTCAAAGTTAATTGAAGATAAAGAAACTTAGCACTTTGCCTTAATTTGTTGATAGCTCTTGACCTCAGCTATATATTTTTTTGTTTATAATAGCGAAATTTTGATAGTGAACTGATTGACACAAAGGTAATTGATGATTTCTTGTCAGCATTATGATTAAAGAAAAAAATAACATGTTTGTACATTGAAAGTGGTAAGGAAAAATAATTATTAATAAAAATAGCAATAGGTATAGCTGAAGGACCACCTGATAGAAAGATTGGGATGGTGGGTATAGGGAGAGCTGGCATATATACCATCGAACGGGAACATATCATCAGACGCCAGTCGGAGAACGAATCTCCTACCACCAAACTACTGGGTTACCCGCCTCTAACAGGACACTACCCAGCTCCGGAGGGGAATTGTATTCTCAACCCGTCCCCCCACGGGTGAAATTGGGTCTAATTTTAAAGCGCTGATTGTGGGTACGATTCCCACTCAATTCAAATTTATTTATTTATTTTTTCGCTCTGGTACCTAAGACACGGCACTGAGTTCCGCCACTCTACACGCAATGTCTCGATTTCGGGGGGAAATGAACGACAAAATGTCTTGACACTAGGCTCGCTCTGACTACCCAACTATGAAGGAAAAACGTAAAGCTGTTAAAAATTAAATACATAGTGAATCTACGACGTTTACATGTTTTGTCTGCCATTTGTTTGTTTGTACGCTGCATATTTCTCCATAGTTACTCGATGAATTTGTATGAAACTCTTTTGTTCTAAGCTTGCATAGCGTATGGGCTCAGAATTTTGGCATCATCATTAGAAAGAAACATATGTGGAAATAGTGGTATACATATATAGTACTAGCAGCTCGCTCGCGGCGTGTGAACTACATAACTGTTTCGTTATCTGGGGAGTTTTTAATAAAAATATTAAGTAGCCTATATGTAACCTTCGATGGTCAAGTATATTTATTCCAAAATTCCTCAAAATCGGTCAAGCGTTCATGTAAACATTAATCCCTTATTTCAACCTTTTAGAGGTTGATTTTTGAAAAATAAGTGACCTACGTTTGATCCTGGATTATTTACTACTCTTATTCAAAATTTCATCTAAATCGGGCCGGTAGATTAGCTGTGAAAGCATGAAAGACAAACAGTCAGACTTTCGCATTTCTAAGTATGGACTAGTCGAAAAAAAATCAGTTAAGATCTATTTTCAGAAACAGAATTTTGTATATATTATTTACATGCTTATTACTTTAGACTATTGGCATGTCACTTCAAAAAGACTTTCGCATTTATAATAATAAGTATAGATAAAGAAATATTACATAAGTATTTCTAGTAGTACAAACTGGCCACATTTAATTTAATTTAATTTAGTAGTACAAACAAAAACATTTCAATCTGAATTTAAACGGTGATTTTAGCAAAATAAGTGTAAGTATTTATATTTAAAAACAAGTTAATTTATTAAATATATTTTTAATTTCACTTGTCGTTAAGCTGAATAAATTACCTGGCTCAATTCAATTGGGAGATTAAAGCAGGATTCTTTAACTAACGTTTGCAAATCTCCTTATTACAGTCTACCCTAAATTCGAAATAAGCGTGTTGAGTGGCGATGGTTCACTCTGCGCTTTATTACCAGGATATTGGCCAGTCGTGGCCCAGTGGCACAAGCGTGTGACTGTAAACGACTGGTTGTGGGTTCAATGCCCACTCGAGGAGTGGAAATTATTTTTCCATTTTCTTCGCTCTGGTGTCGAGGTAAAGCGCGGCGTTAAGTTTCGCCACTTAACACGCAAGCCTCCGAAATGGGCGGAAAGTGGGGAACGGAGTGTTTTAACACTAGGTTCCCTCTGCCTACCCTGCTGTGTGCGGGATACAGCGTGAAGCTAAAAAAAATATATATTATTGGAAATAATTACATTAAAATCATTCCACCGAGTGACAATCAAGTCCACAACCGATCGGGATCAAAATCAGACTCTATTCCACTGCGCCACGATACCGTCTTCCTCAAATTACCGTTTTCTTTTTTTTTCAAATTAACAATTATTATATTTTCAGTTCCACAAAAATTGTGTTGACATAAATGTTAAATCAAAGACCAATTTTAAAGCATTTATTCGAGTTCTAGTGTTTTATTCAACGCTTCACTAGAAGTTGGTAAGGACAGAAGGGGAGCTCCATAACAAAAAATAAATATTACTTTATTGAAATTAATTGTATTCTCTTCTAAAATCCCTAAAACTGAATTTTAGAAGACCATTTAAAGTGTCACTATTTAGAAATCTGTACTAACAAATACTATCGTTTGCAAATTGCATAATTATTTAACTTAAAACAAATAAATAAAACGAACAAAAAGGTTTAAGGAAAAAAGTTACAATACTTTTTGTTATAAACACGGTAAAACAGGGACATGACTGGCACATTCTATGAATTAGACTTTATGGGGCGGCCGTAAATTCCTTAAGCACTCAAGCAGTTTACTAGTAGGTATATTACTTATATTATCGCTCCTTGAACGCTTAAAGTGTCCTCGATGTATAGTAATCTTATCATTTCCAGTTACTCTTAGCTTCACTTACCCGGTGTAGATAAGGCAGATTTTTGAAAGCTGGCTATTGAAAAGAAAAAAAGTTTTGTTATTTAATCTACACTGGCCGTAAGACAAAAAGAAGATTAAAATTTATTGTATTATTGTTTAATATATTCTTCTTTGGAGGTAATTGGACGCAGTGTAATAGCGCCTGACTGTAAACGCTTGTGGGTTAGAGATTAACAGAGAAACGATTTTTTAAAAAAATATTTTCTTCTTCTTGCTTTAAGCAAGATCAAGCATGGGACTTGAAAAAAAAAATTTTTTCCCTGGCAGGTTTTCTCTGCCTACTCTGTCACGCAGATTGAAACGTGTAGTTGAAAAATAATATATTGTTTATGTATGTGTTTAGCGCCCAGTTCCCTTTGGTTCGCTGGGGATTAAGCGTGAAGCCAAGATTAAAAAGATTGTAGCTATTATATATAATTTTGTTTTGATATAATACTTGGGCCATAATTTAAAAAAAATATAAAAACCATATTAATAAAATATTTTATCTCTCAGAATTATTAACTAGTCAAAAAAAAACATTGTTCAAATATATATCTTTTATCTTACTAATGTTATTTTCATATTGCACAATTATTAACTAGCGCATAACAAAAGGGTAATTACTGGGACACCAAGGGCATTTGCATTGCCTTCGTGAAAATCTGCGGTCGTACAAGGATATAAAAGGTTGTTTTTTTACCTTTTATGTATATGTAAAAGGTAAAAAACAGTAGTCAAGACTTCGTAATCCTTACCTAAGATTTTCATGTATACAGTATGAAAGAAAATATTTTTTTAAATTATTTTGATAGGTCAATTATAAACATCTTACCATTATATTTTATTTTTTATATTTTTTTTTAGCTTCACGCTATATCCCGCACACAGCAGCGTAGGCAGAGGGAACCTAGTGTTAAAACACTCCGTTCCCCACTTTCCGCCGAATTCGGAGCTATTGCGTGTCAAGTGGCGGAACTTAACGCCGCGCTTTGCCGTGCTTCGCTTTTGCTTAGAAAATGTAAATCTTTACTGTTTCCACTCCTCGAGTGAGAATCGAACCCACAATCAGTAGTTTACAGTCACACGTTTGTGCCACTGCTCCACGATTGGCCCCTATAATGTTGTGAGGAGAAAATTACGAAACGTGGCATTCTTCAAGTTTTTTTACAACTTTACGCTTTTCTCGCAAAGCAAGGTGTTTAAAGAGAACCTAGAGTCAAAACACGACCTTCCCTGTATTTGAGTTATTAAGAAGAAGTTAAGTGGCGACACTCAACGCTGCTTTGCGCTTGTTTTGTTGACGGAGACGACACACGGAGGAATAAAAATATTTTTCTGTTTTTTTTTTTTTTCCTTCACGCTATATCCCGCATACGGCAGGGTAGGCAGAAGGAACCTAGTGTTGAGACACTCCGTTCCCCATTTTTCGTCAAATTCGGATATAAAAATAATTACGTTTTTATTTCCTAATTGCGTCGTACACTGTCCCACTTAGCCCCTTAACATACATTATATGAAGAAAAATGCTGACAGTCAATACTTTTCATAACGACTATACGAGTACGTTACGTATGAATGCAATAATTAAAATTTACATAATAAATATTACACACATTCATTAAATAATTAATATGTATTTGACGCTTAGATACTACAAATAAACATAAAATCAAAATACTTTTACAATTTACATATATACGTATTTTGCAGGTCAACTGGTCTACTAGTAGTAGATTTTTTTTATAGCCTTACGCTGTATCCCGCACACAGCAGGGTAGGCAGACGGAACCTATTGTTAAGACACTCTGTTCCCCATTTTCCGTCAAATTCGGATATAAAAATAATTACGTTTTTATTACCTAATTGCGTAGTACACTGTCCCACTTAGCCCCTTAATATACACTATATGAAGAAAAATGCTGACAGTCAATAATTTTCATAACGACTATACGAGTACGTTACGTATGAAAGCAATAATTAAAATTTACATAATAAATATTACACACATTCATTAAATAATTAATATGTATTTGACACTTAGGTACTACACATAAACATAAAATAAAAATACTTTACACTTAACATATATACGCCAGTAAAGTAACGCGTATTTTGCAGGTCAACTGGTCTACTAGTAGTAGATTTTTTTTATAGCTTTACGCTGTATCCCGCACAAAGCAGGGTAGGCAGACGGAATCTAGTGTTAAGACACTCCGTTCCCCACTTTCCGCCGAATTCGGGGGCATTGCGTGTTAAGTGGCGGAACTTAACGCCGCGCTTTACCTCGATACCAGAGCGAAGAAAATGGAAATACTATTTCCACTCCTCGACTGGGAATCGAACCCTCAACCATCGTAGGTACAGCCAAAAGCTATCACACTGCGCCGTAATTGCCTTAAGCCAATATATATTATATAGTATAGATAAAAATAAAGGAAATTTGCCCCAATCGTTGCCTTACATCTAATTGTAAAGTCGTGCGGTATCTCACGTACTCTATCTGTAGAAATAAGTGTTATAACTTGTAAGTATGTGGTTATATAAAAACCCGCGCGTTAAAATAATGTTAGCAACACTGTAATTCATATTTCAATTAAAAATATATTTTATTGTTATAGTATTTAAGTTTAAATTGTAATAAATAATGAATTTGCAAACAAAATGCAGGAAAATCGTGAGGAAGTTGAAGGCGAAAAGTAAATAATATAATAATATCTGTGCCTACTTCATACGTATTATTTTATCGAAATGGTTACATTAAAATTATAATTTAACACGTATTTCAATACTCATATTTCCTTATATTTTCGTAATAATAAATATGTATATTTCGTTTTAATAATAGATTTTTAGTTCCACTATCTGTGAAGAGGTGCGATGTTAAGTTTCACAGAATAATAAAACATTTCGGCTTTTTCGCATAACGTTCTGAAAGAACGTAGTGTCACTCCGTTCTCCACCTCGAAAACATTGCGCGTTGAGTTTTGGAACTCACCGTAACTTTACACAAATACCAGAGCGAAGAAATGAAAATAGTTTAAGCATAAATACCATATTCCTCATTCCTCGGTGCCAGTCGTGGCACAGAGACACAGAGTGTGCTTGTATGCGACTGGTTGTGGGTTCGATTCCCAGTGTAAAGAGGAGTGGAAATACTTCTTATCTCCATTTTCTTCGCCCTGGTGTAGAGGCAAAGCGCGGCGTTAAGTTCCGCCGCTTAACACACAATAACTCCGAATTTGACGGAAAATGGGGAACGGAGTGTCAAAATACACTAGGTTCCCTCTGTGGGCTGGATACAGCGTGAAGCTATAAAAAATATCCTCGGAGTCGAATCTACTATCAATCGTCGTAAAACATAGAGACGTCCCTTTGCGCCACGATGGCTTCAATTAAACAAATTAGCTTAAAAAGCAAAATTAAAAATTTTGAAAAAACCCACGACGGTTTAATTGTAATTGAAAAAGGATAAAATAACTAGAAATCCCCCGCCTAAAAAAATATATGTTACGAGATGATGGGGAAGACTTCGTCGGGGGCTGTCATTACTTTAAGTTTGCACTAACCTTCTCATAGGTTTTCATGCTATTAAAACAGGTTTGGCAAAAAATTTAAATATTAATATGAATTTAAAGTTTTAATAACTGGTATTCCTTTTAAAAACTTTAAGAACGAAATGTATACTGTTAGCTACTATATTTAAAATAGAAGTTGCAACTGGCAGCCCCCGACGAAGTCGTCCCCATCATCTCGTAACATATATTTTTTTAGGCGGGGGATTTCTAGTTATTTTATCCTTTTTCAATTACAATTAAACCGTCGTGGGTTTTTTCAAAATTTTTAATTTTGCTTTTTATTTTAACCTTTTTAAAGTGAATAGATATACATTATATATTATTACATAATATCGAAATACTTTATATTAATCTTCATGCAAATCCAAAAGAAATTATAAACCCAATGCTTTCTGGTTATCAAATGCTTATTACATCGCCTGGCAGATTGTCACCGTAACATTTTCAGGAAACTTAAGTCTAACCAAATCAGTGAAAATCACAAAACCCACTGGTACTTTTGATTTTGAACAAACTAATTTATACTGGAGCGTCGCGTGGTAGTTCGTGATATGGCATATAAAAACACGCAGCAATTAAACCTGAACCTATCACAGAAACCGCATCTAAATAGGTTTCACACAAAAAATACAAGCAAATGCTTACTGCAGCGCCCCTTGGTGACACCTCACCATGACACATATACGAGAACACGCGCTAATTAAGCCTGATCCTATCTTTGATAACTGCATCCAAATCGGACTTGTAGTTTTAGCTTTGCATAATTAAATGTTTAATGCAGCGCCCCCTGGTGAGTTCTTAACGTTAGAGAAACCTAAAAACATACACCAAGTAAAGGTAAATCTAATACTAAAAACTTTGCCCAATCGGGTTTACTGCAGCGCCCCCTGGTGAGTTAACACGATAAAACATATCCAAGAACATGCACTTTTTAAACTTGAACTTATCATTGAAACTGCATCCAAATCACATTCGTCATTTTAGCTTTGCACTTACCTTATTTTACTGCAGCGCCCCCTGGTGATTTGTCACCGTAATATAAATTTAAAAACATGCTCTAAGCAAAGCGGAATCTAATACTGAAAACTCTTTCCAATCGTACTAGTCGTTTTGGTTTTACACAAAAAAATAGAAGCAGCTACTTACTGCAGCGCCCCCTAGAGAGTTGACACATACATGAAAATATGCACTAAGTAAACATACATGACACATATATGAAAATATGCACTAAGTAAACTTGAATCTATCATTGAAAACTGCATTTAAATCGGACTCGTAGTTTTAGTTTTGCACAAACAAATGTACTTACTGCAGCGCCCCCTAATGAGTGGTCACCGTAACACATATATGAAAAGATGCACCATTTAAACCTGAACCTATCGTTAAAAGTTTCATCTAAATCGGACTAGTAGTTTTTGCTCTGCATAAACAAATGTTTACTGCAGCGCCCCCTGGTGAATTTCCATCGTAACAAAAAAAACAAAAATCTTAAAATATGCATCAAGCAAAGTTGAATCTAGTTCTGAAAACTCTAGCCAATCGGATAAGTAATTTCGGTTTTAGACAAATAAATACAAGAAAAGTTTTGGTTTTACACAAAAATATTCAATTATATGTTTTACATAAAAAGTACAAACAAATGCTAACTGCAGCGCCACCTGGTGGTTTGACACGATAAAACATATCTAAGAACATCCGCCAATTAAACCTGAATCTATCACTGAAAATCGTATCGAAATCAGATTACTATTTTTTGAGATAATTGAAAACATTCGTTTTCACGTAAAATGCTTACTGCAGCGCCCCCTGGTGAGTTGGGATGATAAAATATATCTAAGAACATACGCCAATTGAACCTGAACCTATCATAGAAAACCGTATTAAAATCGGACTTATAGTTTTGGAAATAATTGACATAGTAATTTGCACAAACACACAAACAAACAAACAACCTCTCACCCCAAACACATATACAGTCGCCGTTCCGTCGCGGGTAAACAGTCGCCGTTCCGTCGCGGGTAAAAAAAGAACGCAGAAACTAAAATGAATACGCTCAATATTATTTTCTCACGTACCTGTTCGTCCTAGCAAGGACTTCGTATTCATGTGCAAGTATTAAATTGTCAATAGCTAGGAACACGTGTTCATATTTTCAAACAAATAAGATAGCAAGAAGTAAGTAATTGATTGCATTTTTTGGTAGACAGCATAAGTTATACGTTAAAGTGCGTGTCGAAAATGTATATAGATGAGCGAACAATAGAAGAATCAAAGATTCCTTAACTATGAAGATTATTTTTGTTCTTCTTACAATAGTGTACATATAATAGTTGTAAAATCATACAAAAAATATTTAAAAAAAGCACCTCCGATTTTCTTACCGCGCAGCAAAGTAGTCAGAGACAACCTAGTGTCACGACACTCTTTCTCCACTTCCGCCCGAATTCGGGACATTGAGTGTGGAGTTGCGTGAATTATTTATTTATATTTCATTTTTTTTAATTTTTTTTATTTAGTAAAGGTGGCAAACGAGTAGAAGGACCTGATGGTAAGTGTTTTTTTCGCCCAAGGACATCCACAACGCCAGAGACCTTGGGGATGAAGGATGGAAGGAGGGAGGATGGAGGAAGGTAGGATGGGGATGGTGGGAATAGGTGAAGACACAATTTAGTTAATAGGAAATTGCAATTGCATAAGTTAGTTAATAGTTTTCAAAAAAGCAACTAAACACTAAACATCAACTCTTACTTGTAAAATTACAGCTAATACTATAGATTATAAAGAAAGATGTAAAAAAAAACTTTCAAACCTGCATCCATAAATCGAATAAAAAAAACAGGTCAATTTACTACCGGAATTTTACTACGAAACGTACCGGATGAAGACCGAGAGTAGATTCTTTACTTCTAAGAAGCTGACTCATCATTGGGTTTTTGAAATTGTATAATAATTGTCGATGAAAAATGAACTCTTATACGTTATAATAAGCGTTAAAATCGCTTATTTTTAAATATATATTTGTACAATTTATTGGCTTGTTGAAGAAATATTTTAACAACGAGTGTCTTCGTTATGAAATGAGAAAAGTAAGAGTCGTTTATGAAGGTAACATTGTAATACTTCGGAATATACATAAGTGTGTTTACTTATTTGTTGTTTAAGGCCATTGTCACACAATAGGATAGAATCTGACTGTAAACTCGATGATCGTAGATTCGATTCCCACTCGAAGTAGTGCTTATATTAAAGTATCTTCATTTCTTCGCTCTGTTGACCGCGTGATACAAACAAAGCGTGGAGAACGATGTATCTTAATACTAGATTGTCACTGAAAAATCGAAGTGAGGAAGCGTAATTTTTTTTATATATATATATATAAATAACTAAGTATTGTTTGTGCCTCTCGTATGCCATTTTGGAAATATCAAATTAGGTACAATCCGTTCTGATCTTGAGATTAAAGTAACGTAATTTTTTTTTGTAACTGTTTTTAAATTGTTGTGTTAAGTTTGAATATTATGTGTATGTATTTTACTTTCAAGTGTGTGTCGGACTTCGCGCGCCAGATGGAGGGAAATTGGTTGTATAATAATCTAATCTTTTTTGTCAATTATATTTTTTTACAGCTTCAGCTCATAGCAGGGTAATTAGAGAGGACCTAGTGTCAAGACACTCCGTCTTCTGTTTTCGGTCTGAAATTGACATTGCGTGTTGATTGGTGTAAGTCAACACCGCGCTTTATCGTAGGTACCAGAGTAAAGTAATGAAAATTTTAATGTAATTATGCCCCCGAGTGGGAATCAACTGCACAACCATCGCATTTACAGTCAGACGTTTTTTCACTGTGGCCTCAATTATGTATGGAAAGCAAATTAAGTAATATTGAATACATCAAAACAATGAAACCATCTAAGTATTATTTTTGGTCCCAACACATAACATATTTACGAAATTATCCTAAATTCTATCTATCATCAGTATCATACGAGGAACCGCCTCTTTGCTCTTCATGGCGGGAAGAGCTGATCAAAGGATATATTTATTGTTATTACAAGTCAAGAAAGCTTGAAAAGCAAACACTTAACACTAACATAACACTTAACGTTCCACAGCCTAACTCTATTGACCATTTTTGACCATTTTTTTTTACTATTTATTCAAAAACTACAATTACAATTGTCACCAAAAAAATCTACAGCACACAAGATACTAATTTCAGGTCTACTACAAATAGCCCAGGAAGAGTTAAACCACAATGAAACACACTTTTGACTAGTAAGTACCTAAGACCAACTAGTGGCTTAACCACCTTGGAATATAACGCACAAACAAAATAAACTTAAATCTTTTATAATTAGTAATAAAGTAAAAGTAAAAAAAGACAGTAAAAACATATTAAACAAGTTTCTTTTACGTTTTAATTCCAATATACGACGCAATTTCATTTTAAATACTACAGGTTTACAAGACGTCTCTTTGACCTTGTTCACCTTTAAACACACTTTCTGCTTTGGAGGGCACGAATACACGAATTGCATTTCGATATTCCTTAAAATATAACTAATTTTGAATCCTTTATAGTACCTTTTTTTAGAAAATATAAAACAAATGAATCGCAGCGGATTTCAACCTGCCACTCTTGGAAACCATCTGACTTAGACGTCCACTTTAAAAATGTTCAAGCTATTTTATAGTACTTACTCTTAATTTATTATTATTTTAATGAAAACACGTCACGTCAAGTAGAAAAAAGGGAAATCGATGTTAAATAGGAGGTACCTATATTAAGTAATAATTAGTAGTATTGTCGAGATGTAAAGTACGCGTTGTCATAGTAACGTGTGTCACTTTATACGGAAATGTACGAAATTATGTGCGTAATATTTATTTTATTACTTTAATGTATTTCTAATGTATAATTTTTCAAAAGTAATTTAGCATAGTATTTTTTTCTTAAAAGGACATCTTATTTTTTTACACCATTTGTTAATAATGAACCTTAATACCAATTAAACAGTAATTAACATCTGTAAGTGTACTTAATAAGTACACAGTAAAATTTAATGTAATGCTTAATTATAAATTTCGTCTTTCATCAAGCTGAAGTTAACTTTTATGAAATATTGTGCAATTCTTACTGCATTCATATTTTACTAGAAAATTGTATTCGAGGTCATCGCGACATATTTATAATATACCTCTCTATTTTTTTTTTTTTAGCTGGTAACATGTAACATGCCATAAGCATGTTAATTTTTAACACTTAAACTGGTTTTTAGAAAACGTTATATAATATTGAACGTAGCCTAAACATTAATGAGTAATTAATTTTTAGTTAATTGTGATTTTTAGCCGATTGATTCTAATAATGAATTAGTAATCTTTAACTATTAATTGCAATTAATTTATATCCAACACTAGCGTCAAGTTTATATTATAAGGATATTTTATTATCATCTGATCGGAACACGAGTATGTCACTTATAAAAACTGCAATACAATTTTTTGTTAAATTTATAAATAGATATAATAATTTTCAGCAGACATTTTAGCTAACGGTTAAATATGAAATTGGCCAAGCCATTAGCGCCTTACATTCCTCAAAATCTGTATTCAACTGCGTACATTATACCTAACTCATACGAAACATGCGCATACGAAATGAATGCAAGCAAACACTGGATGAGGCTTTATTATTCTAAGACATTTCAAATGACGTTAACTTTCATATTTCTTAAAATGAAATAACAATATTATTAAATTATTAAAATAAATAATTATTATTTTTTTAATTTATCTGCATTTTTAATTAAAAATCAAGTAAAAATTAATATTGGTAATGATAGCCCATATGAACTTAAGGATATATCAAAGCTAAAATTATACACGTAATGCGGAACTAAACGCTGCGTTTCATTTAGTTGCCAGAGCGGAGAAATTAAAAAAAAAAAAACTAAAATTACCTACATAAGAAATAGTGTACCTACTTAAAAACAAAAACAATTAAATTGACTTCCGTCGTACGTTTTTTTGATAAGAAACAAATTTTGTTGTTGTCGTTCAACACTTTTAGACATATTTTAGGCAGGAAATGGAAACTAAAGCATAGCCCAAAAACACATACAATTTTTTTTTAGCTTCACGCTGTATCCGGCACACAGCAGGGTAGGCAGAGGGAACCTAGTGCTAAGACGCTCCGTTCCCCCCTTTCCGCCGAATTGAATTGCGTGTTAAGTGGCGGAACTTAAAGCCACGCTCTGCCTCGACACCAGAGCGAAGAAAATGGAAATATTAAATATTTCCACTCCTCGAGTGGGAATCGAACCCACAACCAGTCGTTTACACGTCACGTTTGTGCCACTGCGCCACGACTGGCCCTATTACACAATTATTGAATGTTACAATAACTGGGAATCAAACCCACGGTCCTTGTAAATGCACTTAAATACTTAAATACGAGACAAGACGCTATCAAAACCTTTTAAGACTTAAATAAACAAAAACAAGAAATCCGCCGCATCTGTTTTCGAGGAATCTGTGTAAATGTTATTTACCTAAAGCCAATGCTAAATAAATTAGCATATTTTTACCAATTTGAGTAAGTATACAAAACACCAGTGTTTCTTTAGATAAGGCCGTGTATTTATAAACGTTTCGTAGGTATTTGGAAATCATTTGATAAAGTTGATTTATTTCTTGCATTTAAAGTTCTATTTGAATATTATTATAAATGAAAAAAGTTAGAATATTTTTTTAATTAAATGTTCGTTTTTTAATATGTATTAAGTACATATAATATTCCACATATAATAGGCCAGTCGTGGCCCAGTGGCACAAGCGTGTGACTGTAAACGACTGGTTGTGGGTTCGATTCCCACTCGAGGAGTAGAAATTATATTTCCAATTTTCTTCGCTCCGGTGTCCGCCACTTAACATGCAATGCCTCCGAATTCGGCGGAAAGTGAGGAACGGAGTGTCTTAACTCTAGGGTTCCTCTGCCTACCCTGCTGTGTGCGGGATACAGCGTGAAGCTAAAGAAAAAAACAAAAAAAGAACATATAATATTATTATTTTCATTTCATAAGTGAAAGTGCAATAACTTTAGAACTGATTCCGTTAAGCGTTTTCCGTATTAGAGAAACTAAGAAAAATGTGGCGTTTTTTTCAGGTTCACGCTGTTTCATAGCGAAGAAATAAAAATACTTTAAATATAATCATTCCTTTGAATGGAAATCAAACCCACAAATATCGTGTAAACAGTAAGACGCTGTCACACTGCTTTAAGAATTTACGAAGCCTTTAATAAGTATATATTAAACGTTATGTATGCCTCTATACTTTTAACTTACAAAATCGTAGGTACAGCAAAACCCAGCGTAGCAGCCAACCAATCCAGATAAATGTTGACATTTGCCTTATCTAAATAATATTTTTGTTTACATTAATAATATTTAAGAATAAGTAGTAGAACGTGCCACTGTAAACGACTGTTTGTGCGTTCGATTCCCACTCGAAGAGTGGAAATATTAAATATTTCCATTTCCTTCGTATCCAAGGCAAAGCGCGGCGCTAAGTTCCGCCACTTAACACGCAATGTCTCTGAATTCGGCGGAAAGTGGGGAACGGAGTATCTTAACACTAGGTTCCCTTTGCCTACCCTGCTGTGTGCGGGATATAGCGTGAAGCTATAATAATATTTAAGAACAAAGCATTAATATGAATAAGATTTATGCTTGATGCAATGCCAAAGCAACAGTAAACCTCACGATATTGCGCTCGCCACCTTGAAGTATAATAATATGGTGTTAAATCTTATATACCTAGTAATTTTAGTCGGCAAATTATCAAACTATCATGACAGACGTGATATGCATATGACAAATTATAAATGTCATTGTTAGATTTGCCGCTTAAACAAGCTGTCATTTTATAATAATTAGAATTGCCCAAGAATTAATACTAATAGGTCTAACTGATTACAGATAATCATTGTTAATTTAAATTTCACTAAAGAGTTTTTGGTAAATATAGTTATTAATTACTCGTCTTAAAGAAAATTACGTATTAAATTATCATTTAAAATATAAATTTCAATTATGTATTATGATTTCAAGAATTACCCGTTTGTTGGTAATACAGCATTTACAGGGAAGGACTAGTAGAGAAAATGAAAAATTTAATATAGGTAAATTTTGATATTTTCTAACCAAATTTTGTACATTTTATGTCTATTTATACTATATACACTACTATTTATACGTTCGCAACTTCACCTTGAATAATGAATATTGTTTTCCTTGTCTATGATTAATTTTGACATCTAACGAAACATGTAGACTACTTGTAATATTATTAATAATTTGTATATTCCATCAATATACCTATATTTATATTAATATTTAAAATATACTTATATTTAATATTAAAAAAATAATATATTGCTTTACAAATTAACATAGATCTTATCGTCGAACCTGTTTAAACAATATTTTTGTATAGAGTGTTGTTTACTGTAGTATCTAAATTGTTTATAATAAAAAAATGACAACAAGTATATTATTTATTTTCAGTCACACAAGTGTTACTTTAAAAATATTCTATGCATTTATTAAGATTCATAGGTAAACTAAAATAAAAAAATAGTCGTTAATCATCATTATTATACTTATATTAAAATTAAAATCCATACTTATATTATAAATGCGAACGTCTATGTGTTTGTCTGTCACGCTTTCATGGCTAATCTACTGGACCTATTTGGATGAAATTTATAATTAAAAAAAACAAAAATACTGTGTCTAAGATAGGCTACTTAGTTTTTCAAAAATCAACCACTAAAGGGTCAAAATAGGGGATGAAAGTTTATATGAAAAATCTACACCGCTTGACCGATTGTAACAAATTTTAGCATATATATAGTTGATAATGAAAGATTAAACATAGGCTACTTTATTTTTCAAAAATCCACCACCGACGGTTGTAATATACTGAAACAGCCACGTAGATAACGCGGAGAAGCCGCGACCGGACCGCTAGTATTGTAAATAAACGTGTGACCAATAGTAGGTAGATGTTGTTAATATAAAAACTTTTTTTATAAAAACAAAATTATTTTAACTCATTAAAATATTAATAAATTCAACATTTTCACGTCGCAGTCGAAACCTGTCTAACCGAAAACAGTGATTACTAAAGTACTAAACTTGAAAGTATATTTTATCAATATTTATAATGTAAATAACTTCACGCTATATCCCGCACACAGCAGGGTAGGCAGAGGGAACCTAGTGTTAAGACACTCCTTTCCCCACTTTCCGCCGAATTCGGAGGCTTGCGTGTTAAGTGGCGGAACTTAACGCCGCGCTTTACCTCGACACCAGAGCGAAGAAAATGGAAATATAATTTCCACTCCTCGAGTGGAAATCGAACCCACAACCAGTCGTTTACAGTCACACTCTTGTGCCACTGGGCCACGACTGGCCACATAAAATTTATAATGTAAATAACTTATACAGTTTGCACAGACAAAATGTAACGTAGTAATTTATTACTAAATATAGAATGCACTGTTAGACAAAAATTAATTGTAATTAACAATTAAAATTGACAGTTATTTATCCCCATAAATCAATTTAAAATCACAAGTATCTGAAAATTAATGTTTTCACTAAAATTAACAACTAGTCAGTGGGTAATACTTAATTGTTAATTGCCATTAAATTTTGCCCAACACTAATACAATGTTTGTAGAATAATAAACTGAAACGGAGTAACTTAGCTGCCCGAAATGCGAGAGATGAGAACAAGCAGTACCTTACTATAATATAATAGAATTTGATAAGCAATCAGAGAGAACTTAATATCAAGACATTCTGTTCCCACCCGAATTCGAGACATTGAGTGTTCAATGACGGAACTCAACGCCGTGTCTGTCTGTGGACTGTAAACATATGATGATATTTTAACACGACGTACCATAAACACTTGTTTATATTAGTAGAGTTTTAATTCTAACATTCTATCCATACTTATATTATAAATGCAAAAGTCTGTGTGTTTGTCTGTCACGCTTTCACAGCTATGCATCTACCGGTCCCATTTGGATGAAATTTAGAATGAAAGTAGTCAAACTTACTGGGTCAAACATAGGCTACTTATTTTCTGAAAAATCAACCTCTAAAGGGGTGAAATAGGGGATGAAAGTTTATATGAAAAAAAATCTACACCGCTTGACCGATTGTAATGAATTTTGGCATAAATATAAATCCCCCCTCAATCCTCCCTCTAGGGTTGCAATATATAGAAGCAGCTGCGTTGTTCACGCAGCAAAGCCGCGAGCGAGCCGCTAGTATTCTATAAAGTAAACAGTTTTCATCCTTGTAAATGATTAATGTTCTTATGTAATGCTATTTTTGTAAGGAACAGGAAATAAAACACGTCTTATAGTATCCTCACGATCTTTTATTTATAAATTTAATTTTAAATATTTAAACAGTTATATTTGTAGTTCCTTATTATGTTTGTGTACGAAAAGCTTAACAGTTTAAAAAAAATGTTTATTTACTTTACATTTAATGATTTTACCCCGTGGAGGGACGGGTTAAGATTACAATTCCCCTCCGCAGCTGGGATAGCGTCCCGTAAAAGGCGGGTAACCCAATAGCTGGGTGGTAGGAGATTCGTTCTACGACTGGCTCGCGACCACTAACATGTCATAGACGAGACGCCAAATATCCGTTGATGTGTTCCGGTTCGATAGCATGTAAGCCAGCTCTCTCCCTATTACCACCATTCCCATCCTATCTCCCTGCTTCCCTTCTTCACCCCCAAGTTCGGCAATGCATCCACAACCCCTATAGTGCTGTGGATGTCTATGGGCGAAGGTAACCACTTGCCTTGGTGGTCCTTCTGCTCGTTTGCCTCCTTTATTCAATAAAAAAAATCGACCAAAGCAAATAAAAACATTAAAATATAATTAAATTACCAAGTGGGAATTGAATCTACAATCCAAAAACCACGCTTATTGTCAGACAATTTCCCTACAACACGATGACCTCTATTATTATTACAATTGTAAAGATATTATTATTAATTCTTATTACCATATTCTTTATATAATTACAGTAAGCAATTAATTAGCGATTAGTTCGGCAGTAATATTACGACAACTCCACACTGGGGAGTCGAGCAAATGGGTCAAGCGATACAAATTACAATTTATAAGTGAAAACATCATTTAATAGTATTGAAAAATAATTTTAAAAGGAAAATGGACCTTATTGTGATAAAATAAGGCTTCAGTTAATACAAATGGATGCAAATAGTGTTGTATGACATAGCGTGAGTCAGACATATTTGTTTAGAAGTTGCGGTGTCCACTAAAACTTACAGCTTATTATAGGCAAATAGATAACAATAACTTGTTTTGAATAAAATTGAACCAGTCGTTAAAACAATGTAAATTGTTTGTGGAAAATTCTAGTAATAATATAACAGATGTGTAAGGTTATTCTAGCGTAGAATATATATTTTTTAATATTTTTTAACTCAGATTAATAGTCAAGAGGCTGTGGTTAGTAAAAGATTCCATAGATACACGTTGCGAATGCCCGTCGATTTGCAGAAGAAACGAATTTGGAGCTGTTTCTGAACCTTACGATCCTTATAAGGATTTAAGGATTAAGGGATCCCTTTAATATTTATTAAATGAATCCTACGTAACCAAATATGAAATATTATAATTATAGATGTTGATAGATGATGAACTTTATAAAGCACCTTCACGTTTTTTCCCGCTAAGTAGGGTAGTAGTCAGAAATAACTAGTGTTTAGTTTAGTTAGTGTTAAGACACTCCGTTCCACACTTTTCACCCGAAAGCGAGACTTTGCATGTTGAGTCATGGAATTCAACAATGCACTTTGTCTTTTTATAAGAACGAAGCACTGAAAATGGAGTGGAAATTGATCCCACAACTAATAGCATTGACATTCAGACGCTGCGCCACATTGGCCTCAAGAATATTAGTAATTATAAAGAGAGTTATTTTATGTAGAAATTCTATAAACGTAAATACAGCAGGGAGAAGAAATAGAACACAGAATTTTAATAATTAATTAATTCAGAAATGTTATATGTGTTATGTGAAACGTTAACGGTGTATGTGCGAATGTGAAAATTAGTAAACAACTAATTAAATATATTTTTTAACATTTTTAGATAAATTGATGATAAAATTTTGTATAGACGGGAATAATCTATATAACTTGGATATAACGGACACTAACGCTGCATCCCTTTTTTTTCAAAGTAAGAATTGATTAATTTATTATTATTTAAATATAAACATTCCCCCATTTCATTTAGCGCCTTAGTTTTCTCACCAATCAAATACTGTCCCACTGCACCATTATAGCTTCAACACATAGAGTAAAATAATAACAGTAATTTTAAATAAACGTTCATTTAATGTAATTTCATTACATTATAAATGTTAGCAGATAATAAAATTAAAGCTCACGCGGGCGCGGCCTTTACGCCTTGACCCACTGAGCAAAGGACAATGTCGCCTATGGCACGAACTGCGCTCGCAGACATGTTACTATGTAGACGATTTCATGATGTGACCCGGTTTTACTTGGAAGTTGGAATATAAGCAAGTAAATAACAAAGAGTATATGCACTGTCAAAAGATTAAAAGTAAATCCTCTTTAAGATTCATAAAGCTTTTTCAGCTTTATCCTTTTTCTCCGTATAGAATTCTAGAAATCGAGATTATTCCAATATATGTGGTGAAGTCAACGTCGCGTTTTACTGCCAAAAAGTTTAAGCCAATAAATTTTATCAAAATGTTTAATTTTTTTATATTTTTGCCATACAGCGTAACTTTCTTTAATAGTGTTTTTTTTTAAAGATACACGTTCATGGATAAGTATGTACTAATTTGTCTTACATGAATAGGCACTATATCCCGCACACAGGGGGGTAGGCAGAGGGAACCTAGTGTTAAGACACTCCGTTCCCCACCCACCGCCGAATTCGGAGGCATTGCGTGTTAAGTGGCGGAACTTAAAGCTGCTGCATTTTAATTTTCGCTTATGTCACTGTCACTTCTGGAATACTTTTTTTTTTTTTAAATTTATAATTAAAAAGTATTTTTTATTAAATAAACCTTTTTCATCCGCATTTTTTTTTCACTTAAAATTTAAATTAACAACGGTCTAGTTGCCGGTATGTAGGCTTATGTGGTAACATGTTTTTAAACTCATTACATCACAACGCTTCTTCATAATTATTTTGTAATGTGAACATTTGCATTGTTATTATAAATATTATTAAGGCTTGTTTACATGAAGGAGGTTACTTTACGCGTGCAAGAACGTTCTAGTTATTTAAAAAAATACATAAAAAATTAAATATACTAACGGAAATAATTATAGAATCATTAAAATTTTCCAAATCTTTTGACGTTTTTTAAGTGGCTGTATTTTCCTCAAAAATGGTTGCATTAAAATAATAAAACAAGCATTTTAAAGCTTAAAGTTTCTAGTTTTGAGATGTTAAGATGGAAAATATTTTCAAGCGACATGTCCTGGTCTATTCTAATGAATATCGAGAGAGAGAAAACATCGAATTTATTCAGTTCATTCATTTTTCTGGTCTAAAAAGTTGGACCACTTTTTGTCAACTTAACCACTATATCGATCGGATAACTTGTTTACCTAGCTTTAACTTGCTGTTGTTAAAAATTCGATACATATAATTATCGCTGAGATATCGAACTCTGACTGGAAAAGGATCTTTTTGTCTTTAACCATAAATATAACTAACCATAAATGTAACTGCTGATCGCACAAGAAACGTAAGGAGTATTTTAAAATCTTCAGTAAATTTCCCATAAAACCCAGCTACAGATTTTCGAAAAAAGAAAATATCTTCTTCTTTACATTTCGATTTAATCCATTAAACCGTTTTTTTGTTTTATTCGATCAAATTTTTGAAGAAAATGAGAGGATCGCTATTTCGACTTTGAAAAATCACATATAACGAAATTAAAAACGTATTGAATTTAAACGTAATGTTTTTTTTTCTCCTTAGAAAATAAGAGAAATATCTCTAAGTAGAAATCGAACCCACAACCTTCGAGTTTATAGTCAGACTCTGCTACACAGTTGTAAGATGGCTTGCACTTACCCCGTACACATTCGCTAGACATTTCTGTAGAATTCTAAAATTTTAATCCTCTACCCGAGCGATAAGAAAACAATTTCAAAAAATTTATAGTAATTTGATAAACAAAATAACAAAAGTATTCTTATCCTTTACATTTGGTTAAGTTAGTCTCACTAAAGACTGATATTTTAAAAGTCGCTCCGGAAGTGACCGCATTTTTGTTTGCACGTTCTATACTTTACGTTCGAGATTAAATAAAAAAAACCAACTTTTTAAAAATATATTTAAGGAATTTTCAATAACTAGATGTTTTAATTGTTTAATTGCTTCAATTAGTGGTATTTAAATATAGTATAGTGGTATAATTTTAATTGAAAAGTTTCTCGCCAAATAAGTGTTTTGTTTTTGATTCAACATTTTAACAGTAAGTATTTAATAAAAAAAATATCTGTATGAAATTAAATAAAGCTTTATTAATACTATTATTTAATAAAAAAATATAACTTACAAATCTATAATGCGTTACTAAGGCTCGATTTAAGCTTTACGCATCTTTTACTTATTGCAGGATAGAAGAATTCTTCAATGCCAAGGAAATTAACGACCAGTTTCATTTTAAGAGACAGGGAAAATGCAAAAAAAAATAATTACCAAACATTAGAGCCCTCAAGTATAGCGTGCACTATCAGAATACCCCTCGATGGCCGCATTTTGGTCATTTCTGGATGTATGTAGTTGTCTTATCACCATAGAAATCTGTGAAAAATATGTGAATACAAGTAAATTCAGAAGGTTTTGCGGCTTTTAGATAAACCTACATGCAATTCTTATTCATAGATTAAAATTTATGAAATTTAACAATGTCTGGCTGTCTCGGAAGTGGCCCCATTCTATAGCCTTGCACAATCTCTTGTTCTTGTGACAGACTACAACCGAATGTCTCAGTTTAGTTATCTGTTAACAATATTATTTTGTCATAATTATATCGACTATATATATAGTATCTAGGGGTGTCGCAGAGGCACAAAGTGTGACTGTAAAGCAACTGGTTGTAGGTTCGATTCCCACTCGAGGAGTGGCAATATTTAATATTTCCGTTTTCTTCGCTCTGGTGTCGAGGCAAAGCGCGGCGTTAAGTTCCGCCACTTAACCAATGCCGCGATGCCTCTAAAATTCGGCTGAAAGTGGGGAACGGAGTGTCTTAACACTAGGTTCCCTCTGGCTTCAGGGTTCGAGACACAACGTGAAGCTAAAAAAAAATATAGTATCTAAATAAAGTAATATTATTTTCAAAGCTGTTTAAAGTATTACATGTAATATAAGCGTTTGCGCACGGCGTTGAGTTCCGCCACTTAACACGCAGTCTTCGGTCTGTCTTCGCATATTCGGGTGAAAAATACAGAATGAAGTATCTCAACAATTTATTCTCTCAGTCCAGTCGACTACGCAGAACTATAAGTACATATATTTATCTTTTTATTTTTTTATAAAATTAACTAAAGACGGCAAACAATCTTGTTCCACTAATAGTTTACTTTCAATACAATTTTTTCCTTAAACTCAATTTTTTTTTTATTTTAATTTTAACCCAAAAAAACACTGATAAAACGATATCACAATTATTTCACAAGCTGAATCATATAGCACATACTTAAAAATACATTAATCTATCTTCTAAATACGGAAAATCGTATATAAAATCACAATTATCATATTTACAATTCCGAGTAGCAATAGGCAACTTCCTCATTATATCTTGAATGAACACGAAATACCGGAAAGTAGGTAATATCTTGCAATATAATCCGATAAAGATGTGTTCGTGGAAATAGTTGACTCCACGCTATTTGCATTTCTTACTCGCACACCGAACATTATGATGTGTATTGTTTTATTTTACATATTATATTATTTAAGTAGAAAAAGTATTTCAGTTATTTTAAACTTTTTTACTTTAGTAATCAGATTGTTTTCGTTTTTTTATCGTCACGCTGTATCCCGCATATAGCAGGGTAAGTAGAGGGAACTTAGTGTTAAGACACTCCGTTCTGGAGGCATTTCGTGTTAAGTGGCGGAACTTAACGCCGCGCTTTGCTCGACACCAGAGCAAAGAAAAGTGAGATATCAAAGATTTCCACTCTTTGAATGGCAACCGAACCCACAATTAGTCGCTTTACAGTCACACTTTGTGCCACTGCATTTGGACTAGCTTCAATAAAAGACTTAGCTTTGATAATTTATTATATCTGCTATCATTTTAATTTTGAATTTGAATAATACATCCCGTAACAGGGAATAAAACCGATAAGACAACGTGTAAATCATATAAAGTAAAAGCAGACGCGATAAAATTCAACTAAAAGTAGTTTTATTTGTATTCTATAAGTGTTATAAAGTTTTTATAATAAAAAATTGCAAACTAAAATGGCAGAGAAAGCTGAGCAGGTTCCTTCGCCGTCGCCCACGCGCCCTTCCCGTTAAGGCAACCCAGTACAATTACATCTTCGCAACCGTCTTCTTTATTGCGAAACGCAAAACATCTCGTAGCGGTAAATATAACGATAAAAGTGTGCTTTAAACTTTGAATGCTTATTACAAAGTTTAAAATAAGTAAATATGTTAAACTAATAAGTACTTGAGAGACATTTTGTGAAAAATGTATAAAAAATTGTACGGATAATAAGCGTATAATAATTTCGACGCAGATGGTACTGGAATGTATGCTAAAATGTCTTTTTCAATTTTCTGAGTGTGTGAATTTAAAATGTTAAAATTAATATGTTAAACAAACATTAAAAGGCAGTAACTCCCTAGTTTTTTAAAAGGATCTAAATACCAAACATATCAAACTAAATTTATAGTAAAATGTTCCGAATGTTTAATTTTATTTATTAAGAAAAAATACGGTGTATTTTGCATTAATTAACAAGTTAATACTTGTTTATAAATTTATGAATTTAGGACACGATGGAAGTAGCATTCTAGATAAAAGTATCTTTAACAAACATAAAAATAAAAAAAAACAGGCCTGCTAAGGTATATTTAAAAAATATTATTAACTTATAATATATAAATATAGTGATATAGTGAAATAAGAAAAAAACAAAAACTAACCACGTATTTAAACGACAAAAAGCATCGCCCTTGAAGCGCCGCAGAGGTCAGGAGGTAATCGCTCTCTGCAAGCATTTCCCTGGTAATTGTTTGAACACATCCTGTTGAATTTTTAACTAACAAATTGAAAACACATTAAAAGTTCAAGAGTATGTATTTATTTATAATTTTATAAACCATAAAGTATAATAAAATGCATGAATTTAATAAATAAATGGTTTTTTTTTAGAGCTTGTATGTACGCTGTATCCCGCATACAGCAGGGTAGGCAGGGGGAACCTAGTGTTAAGACACTCCGTTCCCCACTTTCCGCCGAATTCGGAGGCTTGCGTGTTAAGTGGCGAAATTGATTGGTAGAAGCCGTCGTAGAGCAGTGGGACAGCGTCGGACTATAAACGCAATGGTTGTGGGTGCGATTCCTTCTCGAGATAATGATAGCATATTATTTTCTTTTCTGTATGCTTGTACCTAAGACAAAGGGCGGCGTTAAGTTCCGCCATGGAACACAGATATTGGGCAGAGAATGGAAAATATATTTATCGGTGATTTAATAGTGTAGTAGAAGAATTGATCTATGTTTAAGCCCTCTTTATTAAAGGGATGGCACTTAAATTTTAAATTGTAACCAATAATTGTAGATTCAAATATTACTTTAAAAAATGTTGCTGTTACTGATATTAAGCCATTATTGTTAAAGAAATTACGTGGTTATGGTCCGCCATACAGCGTTATCTTCTAAGACGGAAAATACTTAAAGATAAAAGGATACAAATATATACGAAAGAAATAGATATAATACAAAAGATATAGATGACTTGAAATAAAAATTATATACACACAAAAAGAAACTCATTATCCATTATGTTTTGTTAAGATAACCTGAGGACTTTGTTAAAGATAACATTATTATATATTCATATAAAAATAACTTTGAAACAATAATATTATATTTACTATCCGTCGACGCGTAAAATATGTTTTGTTTTTTCACCCTTGGGGGGACGGGTTAGAATACAACTCCCCTCCGTCGCTGGGCAATGTCCCGTAAAAGGCAGGTAACCCAGTAGCTTGGTGGTAGGAGATTCGTTCTCCGACTGGCTCGCGACCACTATCTTGTCAAAGACGAACCGCCAAACATCTGATGATGGGTTCCGGTTCGATGGCATGTAAGCCAGCCGGCCAGCCAGCCTATTTCCACCTTCCTCATCCTTCCTCCCTCCTTTCCTCCTCCCCCTTTAAGTTCGGCAGCGCATCCACAATTTTTCTAATGTTGTGGATATCCGTGGGCAAAAGTAACTACCTACCATCAGGTGGTCCTTCTGGTCCTTTGCCCTCCATTCATCAATAAAAAAAAGGTACCTTGCTTATTTGACAATTTTTAGTAAAGTTTATGTCAAACACATGATAAAGTAAAAGATGATGTACTTAATGTAAAATTCAGGCCAGTCGTGGCAAGCGACTGTAAACGCCACTGGTTGTAGGTTCGATCCCCCACTCGAGGAAATATTTAATATTTTATTTTCTTCACTCTGGTGTGGAGGCAAAGAAAGGAAAATTGGGAACGGATTGTCTTAACATTAGGTTCTCTCTGCCTACGCTGTGTACGGTATGTAAAATTTCGATTGTCTACACTTCTTGTAATTTAAAAACTTTACCTATTGCTCAATTTCATACTCCTCCCCTCCGCATAATTCACATCATAAGAGGTACAATTTCATGAGACATTATCGTACTTGAAATTGTACCAAAGAGAATTTTGGTACGTATTTAGTTACTATGTTTTAAAGATTAATATTTCTTAAAGTAAAAGTTCGTGCTTCTACATTGGCTTGTACATATGTACAAAAGGCAGAAGTACGAGAAGAAGACGCAAAATAGACACAACATGTGGCTTCCCGTTAAATAACAATGTATTCTAGAAAAATAGGTAGGTCTATATTTTTAAGAAACACTGCTTGAACTAAGCCGATGTAAACACCCGAAGCTGTGTTGTAGGTATTAAATTCGCCAGATAGCAGTAGATAAGATATAACATACTGTAAACATGGTTTCACAAACAATTTCGAATTTTCAACTATAATCTCAAGGTTTCTTAAACAGATTACCAAATAATCTATGCAGATTTTATAGATACACTGATAAGTCATTTGAAATGTTATAGGGCTATTATATTTATTAGTTGATAAAAGATAAAACATAAAGAAATTGTTGAGTGGGAAAATCCGATTTCCTTATAGATTATTTTTTCAGCTTCACGATTTTCCACGTCACAGAGAGGTCAAACAGAACCCAGTGTCAAGATACTCAGTTCTTTCTTTTCCATCCTAATCTGAGATATTACATTTTGAGTGGTGGAACGTGACGCCGTGTTTTGTCTTGTTCACCGAAGCGAAGAAATGAAAATAACTAGGAACCGCCTCTTTGCTCTGCATGGCGGGAAAAGCTGATCGAAGTACATATTTAATGTTATTAGATGTTAAAAAAAATTGAAAAGCAAACATTTAACACTAACATAACACTTAACGTTCCACAGCCTAGGTCTATGGGCACTTTTTGAACATTTCATTACCATTTGTTCAGAAACTATAATTACAATTGTCACCAAAAATCTTCACAGCACACAAGACACTGTGCTCAATATCCCTGCCAAATTTCAGAGGTCTACTACAAATAGCCCACGAAGAATAAAGCCACAACGAAACACACTTTTGAAAAGTAAGTGGTGATCATTCTAGATGAGAAATATTGAGGTATAAACATTGAAAACGGAAATTCTATAAATAATCACAATATGATAGATTATTCAATCGCATAATATCTAAACAATTAGTCAAGATAAAAAATAACAAACTTTGTTCTTTTACACTATTTGCACAACGTAAAGATATCACGAAATTATACGTTATTTGAAATGTCAATGTATAATTTTGATACGTAAAAGATAAAAAAATATGGTACCTACTATTAAAGAGAGCGCTCGTCGACATATATTTAATTTATTCCACCTTTACAATATAAAATAAATATACTGTAAAAAAAACCAACAGAATCAATTTAAATTCACTTCCTCTTTGACAAAATATCTCCTGTTAATTATTAAGAAAAATACAATTGTTCTCGTAGTATTTCGATACTTCCTACATTAAATCCTACCTACGTATGAACTTATTTCAGTAATAAGGTCGAACTGAACACGTGAAGAAATAGAAATAAAAGTGAAAAATTAATGGGATTAAAAATAATTTAATCACCGAACAAGATTCAACGTTACCTTGACTTCATTTTAGACGCATCGTTAACTACACCTATCTGTCGGATATGTATAGATATTGGTTTATAAAAGCTAAAGATAGATGGAAGGAGTAAGTAATCTTTATGTCACAAACATTGTTGTTTATTGTACGTTACTTTGTAAGAAAAAGAACAAATTAAATAAAATAAAATGGTACTACGTATATATCTTTCCATGGGAAAAATGGTCAAATAATGAAAATATTTGTCTATTTTGAAAAAAGGCAAACATGTATATGTAGACAAATACAATAAAATATTTTTTGGAAAAAAATACAAATATAATAAGTGCAAAAAGCATTTTAATTTCCTTCGAATGTACACCTTTTTCAATAATATAATCATTTAAAATGATATTTTGAGTAACTGCGTTTATTATCCAAATTAACTGGGCGAGTGTCGTCAAGTTGAATGCCCGGGTCATCACACCGCACGTCCATAATATGTAGTAGGTAAGACATTACGGAACCGTATATACGACGTTACTTGATAGAAATATACATATAATATATATTTACTGTACATCATAAAGCTTACTATTTATTTAAATTAATTGAACATTTTATAATAAAGTACCTACTTATAATTATTTATAAAATAGTTTTACAGTTTCATTGTAAGGTTAAATGTCAAAATTTTCCATATTCAAAGGCAATTAGAATTTATATATTCATTTAAATTAAAAAAAAAAAGTGCTTTACGATCTTTCATTCTCCAGGTAATAAATTCATGATATTTTAAGTTATCTTTACCTAATAAACAAACTTTGTTAGTTCAAAGATCAAACAAATATGTTCTGTGAAAATAATTTTGTTGTTCGTTCAAAGACTTAAAATATTCAATTTCGAAATAAAACTACAATTTTTTTAAATATTTGTACCAACGTTAAGTTACATGATTGTAAATTCCCGAAATTTATTAAAAAAATATATTTAGGTCCATACCGTATTTTAAAACGCAAAACATACTATAGTCCCATGACTACAGTATGTTTTGCGTTTTAAAATACGATAGCGAGTTACAAATTGATGGTTTTTGCTCAATTGTATGTAAAGCAGCTACGTCCAAGTCATATTGAAGTGTCAAAATTGACATTGTTCTGTGGACAATTGACGATAAATCTTGTCTGACTTTTTATAGAGGTTTCCTCTTTTAGCATTGAATAAAATACTCGTATATATTTAAACTTGATTTTTAAATACTTCAACTTTATATTTCTTTTAAATATTCTCACTTAAATTGTAATGACAGAGTAATTTTATATACGAGTATGGCTTGAGAGCATGTATGGGTAAAATCCTGTTTTCGTTACCAAAAAATGTTTTTATTTCGGTTATAATAGAGCTTATAAGAATAAACCCCAATAATAATAATGTTCAATTTTATATATGGCCAAATGATTCTGGTCTATTCTTACTGGTCAAAAGTGGTCAAAAGGTTTATCTCTTCCTGGGCTATTTGTAGTAGAACTTTGAAATTTGTCAGCGATATCGAGCACAGCGTGTGCTGTAAAATGTGTTAGTGACAATTGTAATTTTAATTTTTGAATAAATGGTGCCCAAAAAGTGGCCATAGACTTAGGCTGTGGAACGTTAAGTGTTCTGTTAGTGTTAAGTGTTTACTTTTCAAACTTTTTTTAACATGTACTTCGCTCAGCTCTTTCCGCCATGCAGAACAAAGAGGGGGTTCCTAGTTTTATTAGTTATATTATTTTTGTATCAATGTATGTTAGGTCGATACTATTCTTAGGTTGATATTTATTACTAAAACCATGTGTCTAGTTGTTGCTATGCGTTATTAATAGGTCTCAAAGAAAAGACACCATCACATTACTAGCAAGAATAAACACAAGAAGTTAAAAAAATGATACTGGATCATCACTCGTCATAAAAATGTTATGTCATAAGTTACCAACGTCAGTTGGGTTATTTTTATATAAATTAAACATGATTAACGTACTAAATGGCTGATAAGATTGTTTTGTAGTTAAAAAGTTCTTTATTTATAAATATAATGATAAAAAATTGTGGTTTTCACGCGACACTTAGTGACGATAGTAATGAGTTACAGCTTACGAAGTTTAGATAATTTTGAAGATTGGTCCTTTGTTTATATATTTTTTAATTTCTTTACGACATACAAAGAAATCTTTTAAGTAATTAAAAATACCTAAAGCGCCCAGTTCTTAAAATATACTTAAAAAATATATTGTAGTCGTTAAAACTCCAAAATAATTTATGTTTCTCCAATTGAATAAGTACTGTAATTTAAATTGACATAAAATACCAAATTAGAATATGAACATGGCTTTATGGTGCGGGCTCAGCCCTCGACAATGAGTGATGTCCCCCATTCTTTGCTTGAATATTTTCGGCGGAGTCATTGACTTCGGCCATATACAATACAGCCATATGACTTTTGTAACTATTGCTTTTTATTGTAAGTCGAGTCGTATATTAAGGATTTTTTAAGAAAGAAAAATATTTAATGTTGTAAAGCTTTTTATGTTTATGATGATAACCTAAAACGCTATTCGCCATTGGTCATATTCAACACAGATATAATAAAAGAGGTGAAACAATCTTTCGAAAATAAAAGTTATTTACCTATCAATTATTATTTGACCAATAAAATACTATTTATGTCAAGCATATACTAGCAACTAGTTGAAAGACGATGAAATACCTACACAATATATTTTACAGTAATTTATTATGACAGCTATTTCTATTAAAAAATCATTACGTTTGAAAAAAATCATGATGAAATATTATGTTAAACGCATACATCTTCGTCTTCATGAATATAAAAAGAATAATATTACACTTGTCATTGGAAACACAAAGAAAAAAACTAACATATATTTTAAATGGTCATTTAATATTTTCTCGCTTTTTATTTAAAATTAAAGTGGAACGCAACAAGCTTACAACAGTATAACTAATTGCAACATTTCTTTGTACCAAAAACATAACGAACTAATCAAGCGGGTTGCACACACACACTCACAAAAATTATAACATGATTACTACAAGACACACATGCGCACACGCACGTATACGTTTTCTTTGTCTTTGAACAAAGAACGTTTCTTCGCTGATATGGACGCGACTGAATAAAGGAAATCTTTTTCTAACGGAAAATTATTTTCTATTGTTATATTTTTCTTAATAATTTACATAAATTGCCGTTTGGCAGTTTGTGCTCTAAATGAATATAACTATAGATAACTTATATATGTAATATATACCTACACGTTTTATCAATCAGATTTCCCAAAAATGCACTTATCTGTGCTAAGTAATAAAGCAATTAAACAAAGCTTTAGAGAATTAAAAAAAAAAAATTAGGCTAAGAATAATTATTTTCATTATTTAACTTTTTATACTATATCTATGTCAGTTTTACGATTTGACACAAGAATAATAATTTTATATTCGCATAAATTAGTCGCATTAAACTCGTAGA
The DNA here is from genome assembly GCA_019049465.1 of Dryas iulia moderata. Classification (NCBI taxonomy): domain Eukaryota; kingdom Metazoa; phylum Arthropoda; class Insecta; order Lepidoptera; family Nymphalidae; genus Dryas; species Dryas iulia. The sequence continues at coordinate 2,716,438 of CM032430.1, read as the reverse complement.
AAATCTATTTATAAAGTAAATTATCAATTGCTTGTAACAAAGTGTCAAGGACTGGGTGGGTGTTGGACATTATGTAATATTTTTCAAGATATTTAAAAGTTGTTTTTACAAGCTTCATATTTTTTCCTTCATAGCAGGGTGGACCACTTTCCGACTGAATACGAGAAAATGTTGAGTGGCCGAACTCAACGCCGTGCCTTGTCTTGAAAACTAAATAAGAATTCTTATATTTTTTTTACCTTCTCGCTGTATCCCGCACACAGCACAGAGGGAACCTAGTGTTGACACTCCGTTCCCCACTTTCCGCCGAATTCGGAGGCTTGCGTGTTAAGTGGCGGAACTTAACGCCGCGCTTTACCTCGACACCAGAGCGAAGAAAATAGACTCCTCGAGTGGGAATCGAACCCACAACCAGTCGTTTACAGTCACACGTTTGTGCCACTGGGCCACGACTGGCCACTAAGAATTCTTATATTTCTGTTATTTACTTTTACTTGACTTTTATAATAAACTAATTATTAAACAATTACTTTTTAATGTGGGCCCTAAATACTGGACCTCTTTTTTAATTGCTATAAGCTCTTTGTGATTTTATTACGAGCATAATCAAAGTATTTATGTGATTTTACCAAAATTGATATCAGAACAAGAAGTGATCTTGAATTTACAATTCAAACAGTAAAAACTTTATACAGAATTAATCTTATAATTCTATTCACAGTTTATCCGTGACATAAACACTAAACCAGTGTTATTTACGATTAATCGGTAGCCTTTCACTCGACCCCAGTAACACTGTTTTTATAAAACTTTTTTATAAAGCTTTGTATTAGCTATTTAATTACTATTTTTTTATTTTTTGGAGAATATATAAATATTTATTATTTGAATAAAAGTTTTATTTTAAATATTGAGAACAGAAACTGGTTTGGTCGTGTTTTGGCATTAGAGAGACTGAACTTAGCGATGTATAGACGATAGTGTATTAAGTAGAGGGGCTCTGCAATTTGTCATAGATAAGTGGAATGAGTTATTTTTTTAATATATGTAATCCACAACCTACGTGACTTCTATCAGGCACTACGTACTGTACCACGACAGCTTAATATAATACTTATCATTTAAAAAAAAAATCACACACTTAAGAAATTGAAAAACAGCTTCAACCTTTTTCTCGCATAGCAATAGTCAGAAATAAACCGGTGTCAAGACATTCCGTCCCAAAATCGAGAAGTGCGCTTAGTCTTATCAGAGCGGAGAAATAAAGATAATTTAAATTCATCAATTGTTGATCGAACCCACGACCAACCGCCTAATATAGCCAGACTCTCTCCCATTGCGCCACAGTGGCCTCAATGCATGTATAACTTTAACCTAAATATGTATTTAACCATTAAGTGTAGGTATTGATAGCAAGGCGATACTAAAACGTGTAAACAATGAAAGAAAGTGTGTCAGCCGCGCAGGAGTCGCTTTCCGTGATTGCGTTGCGTTGTGAAACCCGTAGAAAGTGGAGGTTTGTTGGTAAAACCCAAAACTGTTCGCTGGAAAATATTTTATGTGTTGTTTTCCCTTTACAAGGATTATTGGTGTTTGAAATGAACGTATAAACGTTAATTTCAAACTTTTATATCCATACATTTAGGTTTTAATATTTAAGTATCTTTGTACAAATTAATAAAATAAGAAACCAGTCGTGGGGCAGTGGCACAGTGGTAAAGCGGCTGGTTGTGGTTTCGATTCCCACTCGAGGAGTGGAAATAACAATATTTCCATTTTTTTTCGCTCTGTCGGTGTCGAGGCAGAACGCGGCGTTAAGTGCCGCCACTTAACACACAATGCCTCCGAATTCGGCGGAAAGTGGGGAACGGAGTGTCTTAACAATAGGTTCCCTCTGTCTATCCTGCTGTGTGTGGGATACAACGTGAAGTTCAAAAAAATAACAGCATCTGTTCGTAATATTAAAATATTTCTTTTAACTGAATACCATTATTATAAAAATAATATTATTTATTTTATCTGTCTGTTTGTTTCGGCTAAGATCAAGTCTGGACGATTTTGACGGTACTTTCATTAGCAAAAAGCTGATGTAATAATGAGTAACTTAGCCCAAGTTAACTTTTATTTTAGTTTTTTTTTATTAAATTCCATGCGTAGGACATCGCGGACACAGCTTGTATGTAAATATAACTAAATATACAATTTAAACAGTTTTATTTAGACTTGCCCTGTCCGTATCAAATTAAGTAATTGAAAGTTTACTACTCACTATTTCGTTTCAGTTTGATCAATGTCCTAGATTAAGGAGACAGGTGTGTTGGCTTGTACCTTGCTCTAATTATTTTTAAACTTTCTGTTTATTATCTGTGTTACTATGCAATGTCATTCCTTTACAATTATTTATTTTCTTTTCTTTAATATACAACTATAATCTTACTTAAATATTGAAACCTTAATAATAATATAATTTTAGTAATTACAATAATTTACGTATTTAAACAACAAATTTACCTGCTTCCCTGATTTCTCGAAACTAATTAGGATATTTATCGGATTTTCCACAAAACAAATAATACAATGAATGCTACTTAAATGATCATTAGCTAACGTATGGCTAAACAATTATATTTCGAAACACATCGAGTCCATAAGCGTGCCGTTACATAATCTATTTATACTGTGAACGACATCACAATGGGTGTAATGAATCTCAAAGATTTATTTTATCGTATCTGCGCGTGCGGCGCTGGAAGCGCGCCAATTGATTTCCAAACGTCAGATTAAAAACTGTTATCACAGATTAAGAATACATTTTTTAAATTTATTTTTTTTGTAGGAACTTTTTGTAGATATTAGAAAACCCAACAGCTGGATTATCTGCCATTATTCTTATTAAATGACATAATTAGTATATTTTAACTATTAAAAGACAATTTCATTTTCAGAAATGTTTATTTTACAAGTAAAAAGCATTACTGTGCTTGTTATTATAATTCAGAAAAGAATAATATTGTCAACAGCAAGGTACAACAGGGTGTTTTTCTCAGAAATAACGTTTGAAAACAATAAAACATCTTTCAACAATGTCCTCTAAGGCGGTGCCCATTAGTTTCTGTTCACACATTGTCACGGTAGTTTTTTTTCACCACATGAGTCAGAACTCAGAACACCACTAAGGCCGACCGCACACGGTGTCACTTGTACCTTGGACCATATCCAATTTTTAAAATAATGGTGAATTTAATTTTCGTTTTAAATTCGTTTTATTTTTAAATATTTCTTTAAAACAATGCTTTTAACGTTATATTTTATCTGTATCCATTAAGAAAAACTTTACATCTAAAATTCAAATTAAACAAAACATAAGCTTGTAGCCGTGCGTTAAACTACTGAAATAAATTTATATCTGACGTCGTCTGCACTTAATTCGCATTCACAAAAAGAACGTTTCTGTGATTTTCGCAATATTTATACAATAAAATCAATATTGACAGATTTTTACCGATCAATCTACTTCATGTATTGACCATACATCGTGACATTGGAGAACAGATAAGCTTAAAATGCACGTTCGGAGCGCCATGACTAAAGAAGTGAAGTGAACTAACTTTTTTCGCTGCATTTATTCTATAGGAAATATATATAGACTTACCCTCAGACCTTTGAAAATAAGCATTAAAGTTCGCCTCTACCTTCAAAATCTTTAGAAAGCATAATAATCTCAAGAAATTGATTGATAACAGTTTTAGAAATAACTTTGTTTTAATCGATTATGAAAATAGGTGAGAACTGGGAAACAAATTCCTAACACAAGGTTCTTTTTACCTATTGCAGCTTTCGATTGGGTCACTAAAAGTATTACGACTTTTAAATAATTACTAATTTACCTATAAGTAGCACGTTTGCTTCGCTTAGATTAAATCAAATTTATTGCTTGCTTTTACAACCAGTTATGAATACGTTTTAATAACATCTAAAGTTTACATTTAAAACAACATTGTATATAATGGTCTGTTTGTAAATAGGTATCGTATAGCGAAGCGTGCACTCGTGTGTGTTGACATACGTCATAGATTATATATCTGCTGGGTGTATGTATTTATATGTATATGCATAATAAGCAAATGCCAAATATGTTAAATGCCAATAGACTCACTTTTTTATTTTTTTACGTGACTTAGATATTGTGTAGGATTGGTTTAGAGTATTTACTAAAAATAAATATCTTTCTACATTTGCTAAAGGTATCAGGCGATGCATGTATTTATAATTTTATATTGATAAATGATACAACTGGCTAAATCTAAGTTAGGAAAAAAGTTCCAAGTCTTTAGTTTTTTTTTCTTTAGTCAGCAAAATTAAGCAAGTTATACGAGATACTGTAACTTTATAAAGGTTCAATGTCCATACAATGTCAACATTGAATTCGAATTTCCGACAAAGTCTGACAGCCACCGTCTCTTGACCTTCGTCGCCTTTGTTTTCATGAGTCTCACTTTTTACCTCATTCGAGTAAGATTACAAAACAATAATCATTATTTATAATCCGTAACAGTTATTACTTACTGTTATTACACAGTTATAAAAAAGAGGCTATCAAGGCGCAGTGGGACAGCGTCCGACTCTCCGTGCGTTGTGGGTTCAAAATGCTTCAAAAGTTTATTTAAGTCTCTTCATCTAATGTGCACGAATACAAAGTAGCATTTATGAATTTAGAAATGATGTAAAATTATTTGTAAACAAATCATGTACCGTATGTATGTAGATTAAAACCTATTTTTAGACTATAAGCATATAAATTTTATCTGTGCCACCTTTACATCACTTATTTCTAGTGATTGTGACGTGTGAGTCAGATGCGACAGGTTTCCCATTCGATTCGTATTTATGTAATAGTTATGTCGGTCATATTACGTTTGTTATCACTCTGATAATTCTTTGTTTATATTCCTCACCTGATCACCTTACATAATTAGAAGGTACACAAATACTTTTATATCACGAGATATTGATGTTATGTTATACGATAGTAGACGTGATTTACTCAATGGGTACATTTTTTGACGTATTTGTTCTCAATAGTCTAAAATTTGATTATAAATTAAATTTTAAAGTGATCTTTTTCTCCATTATGCAATATGGAGGGAGTTTTAAGTTATCATTGGTAACGTTATTGCATGAAAATCCAATGTTATTTTCGTTTGTTTGTGATGGATATGTTTTAATTGTTTTTTCTCATTATTTAAGTGGGGTTAGTAATTAGGGCTAAATATTAATATGGTATTAAAGGACTTGGTTAACAATTTGCTAATGATTAAAAATAAATAGCAATTAGATAATTACAGGTTTAGAGTATTTGAACAGTAAATAAAAGAAAATATATAATGGTATAATAATCTTCATAATTTATTTTCTCTCCACTCAGTTTTATCATACAATACGTATTCAGTATAAAACAATATTCTTTGTTAAATTCATAAAAATATATTATTTTAGTATAACTGTTTTTATCTTTATCTTACAAATTATTGTTAACATTCAGAAGAATCATTTTGTATAAAAATAATACAAAAAAGGTGAACCCGCCGTTGCACGTCCTTTTAGGTACATAACTCATACTAATATTTTATATAATACAAACCGACGGCGGGCACCTCATAGTCTATAACAATTCAACTTGTTAATTGGTATAATATAACTTACAATACTTAAAAAGACAATGGTACAGTACAAGCTCACTGTAGCACATTTAATGGTAACAAAAACAATAAAACAGTTACAGGCTTCAGTTTACAAAGCGTAGGCACTCGAGATTGCTACTTGATCTTAGTAATTAAACATTCTCACTAATAAATACATCGCACTCTTACACTCTCTTACATTCGTTCATCACAATTTTTAATCGGACGGCCTCACGTTACAAGACCTTTAAAGAGCACCGGGTCAGTACTGACAAACATTCATCTCGCAACACTCTGCAGTCTCACAAGCATCTGCCGTCGAGCATAACGAATCCGTCAGGCATCGAGGCGCCATTATTATAATGAAAAAAGTTAACCTTGTGCAACAAAACGTGATTCGGAACGTCCGACTGCGGAGTGCCGAACACATGGCCGCCATTCCGCGAGGGCGGCGCAGGCGGAATTTTAATTAACAGAACATCCGCTCGTGACTTGTGCGACGCGTCGTTGCCAGCTCAGCTCTCGGCGTATCCCTCTCGCACCGGAGGGTTATGGTTCCGCGGGGGATCTCTTATCATATAACAACGTTTTACATATTCATGTTGCAATAAAACTGCAAAAATACTCATTTACAAAGGTCCCGTGCGCCTCCAGTCGCAGTACGTTGCAAATCCGCGCTCGTAGCGAGCCGCGAGCCGCTAGCCGCGAGCGACGCGAGGCGAGACGGCAACACCGCCGGAACGGGAAATTCGCCGGAGAGCTGGCAACGCCGCCTCAACCTCGGCCGGTCTGCAGTCGAGTGACGTCGGACGATTATCCTTTCTAGTTTCTATACTATTCTAAATGAGACAACGCAATACTGATACGAGGAAAATCATAACTGCGACTTACGACGGTAGCTCTAAGTACATCCTCCGCCGCGCCTCCGCCGGGCTCCGCCGGGCGGCGCGGGCACTCGCGACCTCTCACCCATCACAACACGCTCTCACAGCTTCACCTTACACACTACAGTTAACTATATATTACACGGTAAAATTAAGATCACAAATCGCTTTGTATGCTGCGTCCGAGCGGGCGCGACTAGCATGGAATGTGGGGAGCGGCGGCGCGCGATCAGAAGCGCGCGTCGATGTGGCAGCCGCCGTTGGCGTGCTCCAGCACCTGCTGCTTGAGGCGCGACACGTGGTCCTTCAGCTTCACCACCATCTGCGCCAGCTCCGCGTTCTCGCCCTTCAGCAGCTTCACCTTCTCCTCCAGCTTGGAGATGCGCTCGAGCTTGCGCCGCCGGCACTTGGAGGCGGCGACGCGGTTGCGCTGCCGCTTGCGCTCCAGCTTGATCCTCTCCTGCGAGTCCATGTCGATGGGCGACAGCGGCGGCGAGCTGGCGGCGCTGGGCACCGTCTGCGGCTCGTCCTTGACCACGGGCGTGGGGTAGCGGTCGACGGGGCGGTCCAGGTCGGCGTACACGCGGCGCCCGGGCGGCGGCGGCTCGTTGTGGTGCAGCTTGTCCAGCGCCTCCACGAAGGGGCGCGCGTACATCTCCTGCTCCTCCGTGGGCGCGACGGCGGGGAACAGCACGGCGCCGCCGGGCGTGGGTGTCGCCGTGGTGATCATGCCGTTCTGCATGATGAGCTTCTCCAGCTCCGGTGACCCCAGCTTCAGGAGCTGGAGGTCGGGGGAGGAGAGAACGGGCGCGCCGTTGCGGGCCCTCTTCCCGCCTCGCCCGAAATCCAAATCCAAAGTTAAGGACCTCTTGAGACTCTCGACGGGGCCACTCATGGGATAGGTGTGTTCGTCATAGAAAGTGGTCTCCATCCCGTGGCCGGATTGCCGAACCATGTGTTAGCACCGAACTCCTCGATAACACTGAACTCACTTCACGAAGAAAACTTTCTCGTGCACCGACGTACATCCACCGCGGTCGGCGGTCCACTTGTTTCTAAACATTGTTAAGAAACAACCAGTGCTTTTATTCCATGACTCAGATAAGCTATTTTTAGCTATCGCGTGATAAACGCGCGCGCCGATTGGTCGCCGGTGACGTGATATACGGTTTTACTCGCTCGCGATTGGCCGACGTGCGTATGACGAGACGCGAGGCCACAGCGGGCTGTTTACGACTTCGTGCGATTACCGAGAATCGAGGAACCTGTGTCCATTATACTAGCGATAACGTAAATAAAGCGCTTACAACTATAATGCCAAGTAAAATAAATTGATGATGAAGATTTCGTTACTTCGTTATAGTTGAACAACAAATTTAATATTTTATTGTAAGTTAATAATGATACGAAGCTAGATTGTTAATTATCCCTTGTTTAATCATTAAATTAATTTCTTTTATCATTACTTATATATAGGTAAAGCAATTTCACGTTTTTTTTCCCTATAGCAGTATAGACAAAAATAACGTAAGTATCAAGACACGCTATCCTCCACTTTGGACCCGAAATCGAGACATTGAGTGCTGGAGCTCAACGCCGCGTTTTATCTGAAATACCGAAAGATTTATATCATACTTTCAACATTTACCTATCACAAAAAATGTCATAACTTTCTCATTAATTATGTACTAACAATTATTATAATTACAATTTCTGAAAACTTGATAATAAAATCGTCATGTACAGTGGAAATAGTGTTCCGAAGGGGCGAGGTGAGGGCGGGGAGACCGCGCCTCAACGCGCTGCAAGAAAATATATGCGCGGGGCGCGGGAGGGGGGCATACGGCGGTCCCGCGAGTGCGAGCGAGATAGACATATACAGTGTACTCGCTCTACACAGATAAAGTTCACCAATTTGAAGTAGGAAAATTATTATTAAAATCCCTTTTTGTTTTATTTCTTTATTAGTTGCAGTTTACAAAGTTTATATTAGATTCATATAGTTTTTATTTTGTTATTCGATTTAATAGTACTATGTGTGAGATGTAATTGTTTTCTATGTTAAAATACGGAATTTATTTTATTTATTTTTTAATTTTAAAAAGTTTGTATTTGCGCTTTTGAAAGTGGCAAAGGTATTTTGATAAAAGTTACACTTATTTGATAATAAGCGATATATTACTGCTTATCTGTTTATCGTATCTTTGTGTGGATATTTATTATGTATTGAATGTCATATCAACAATGAAAATTTGATTAAAATAAAACTATAATATAGGTTGTAACTACTGCCATCTTCTGAGAGATTTTTAAAACGCTATTTGAGCTATTCGCCACTAGACGGCGCTGTTACTATTTTTACAGTTGTGTTGTATTTTTACAAATGTTTCTAAAAATAGTTTTTTTTTATACATCTCGTTCGTTTTAACACAGGAGAAAAAGTAACTAGTGGTATATCACTCTGCACTCATTTCATTACATCTCCCTTTTAACGACCGGCTTTCTTAGATGCTGAATGGCGAAATTCAAATAAGTATTTTGTTTAAGTATGCTGAATAAAATATTATTTCATTATAACTTCGCAACTACTCTCTAGCGATGTTATATCTTGTTATGTTTTTAACCTAAAATGAATTTATTTCTTTTATACATTAGTAGTTTAAATAATTTTTCGTATTAGTATTGCTACTCGTGTGTAGATGGCGTTGTCTCTTTCCTTCTACTTTTATATAACACTAGCGGCCCGCTCGCGGCTTTGCCGCGTGAACTATATCGTTATATTGCAAGCCTGGGGGGCACATTTTTAAAACATAAATTAGCCTATGTTTAAGCTTAGATTATTAACTATATTTATGCCAAAATTCATTACAATTGGTCAAGCGGTTTAGATTTTTCATATAAACTTTCATCCCCTATTTCAACCCTTTAGAGGTTGATTTTTGAAAAAATAAGTAGCCTATGCTAGACCCAGTCACTTTTACTACTTTCATTCTAAATTTCATCCAAATCGGACCGGTAGATTAGCCGTGAAAGCGTGACAGACAAACACACAGACTTTCGCATTTATAATATAAGTATGGATTGCTGCTGATAATAATTCTACAGACTTGAGGTCTACTGCAACATTTATATATAAAAATTGTAAGATATTCGAGACTAAACAACGTCTTTGGTTTTAGGTACCTTCTCACGTTTATACAGGCTAAATGCTTTTGTTTGTATTTTTTACTTTATCATTTAACAGTTTTTAAACATATTCTTAGTCATTGGTAAGTTGAAACTACTTGTTTACTTTAAATAAATTATTTACAAATTACAATAATAATTACAAATTACTTCAAATATATTAACAGAGTTGACATAACTAATATAAACTTTGTTAATATTAGTAAGAAATGTAATAAAAAACGTTTTCATATAAAAAATATTTATTAACTAATTAATTTCTCAATACATTTATTTAACTGTCACAGATATAACACGTATATCGTCGTAAGGCTTGTCAGTTTTCGGGTTAGTTTTGGCGCTGCCGATGTTCTGAACCACTTCCATGCCGCGGACCACTCGACCGAACACTGTATGCTTATTGTCTAGCCAGGGCTGAAATAAATACATTATTTTTATTATTGTACATATGAAATAAATTAAATTAATTATTAGGGGCCAGTTGTGGCGCAGTGGCACGAACGTGTGACTGTAAACGACTGGTTGTGGGTTCAATTCCCACTCGAGGAGTGGAAATATTTAATATTTCCATTTCCTTCGCTCTGGTATCAGAGGTTAAACGCGGCGTTAAGTTCCACCACTTAACACGCTATGCCTCCGAATTCGGCGGTGCGTGGGGAACGGAGTGTTTTAACACTAGCTTCCCTCTGTCTACCCTGCTGCGTGCGGGATACAACGTGAAGCTAAAAAAAAAATTAAAATGTAGAAATAATTTAATCATTAATCAGTGTATAAGCCACTGTTTATCTAGTAGAGAAGAAACTCCCTAGATTAACTACGCGGATGCCCATAGCGTTTTACAGAGTGTATGATTAGGAAGTCTCTTTAAAATACGTATTAACGCTCGCCTCCATTGTCCAAGCTCCTCTATAGCCTAGATATACTACTTAAAGCTAGATTTTATACTGAAAAACGAAAGTCGACGAAAGAAACTTAACGCAACGTTTCATTTAATTTTGCAGACCATCTCAGACTCAATAGACCACGACATTTAAAGTCCACTAACATCGATTCTTCAACTATATCCTTTCGTTTATCTTTTTACTAGTCTTTACAACAATAAAATGCACAAAATAATCTGAATATCATCAGCCATTACATACGGCAAATTTAAATTAATGAAATGTCATTTATATAAGGTATAATATAATTTATATAAGGTACATATATATAAGGTCGAAAATTATAATACACACCGTAGGCGCCAGTGTAATAAAGAACTGGCTGCCATTAGTGTTAGGTCCGGCGTTGGCCATGCTGACGGTGTACGGACGATCGTGCTTCAAATGCGGCTTGAACTCATCTGCAAACTCTCCTCCCCATATACTCTCTCCTCCAGTGCCGGTTCCTGAACAAAATTAAATCATTTTCATATTTTTAAACATTTTTATGTGTTATTAAGTGTTATTCCACACTTAGGAAAATTGAAAATGACATTTAAAGAAAACGTATAAAAATTTGAACGCAGCGGGATTCGAATCCGCGCCTTTAAAATTTTTATACGTTTTCTTTAAATGTCTTTTTAATTTTCATATGTTACAGTAAAGTTTTATAGTCAAACTAATGGACCGCTCGCGGCTTCCCTGCGTGAACTACATGACTATTCCTTTGTATTACAACCCTCGGGGGTGGAATTTTAAAAATAGATTACGCCTATGTTTAACCTTGGATTATGAACTATAAATTTTTTTTTTTTTTTTTTTTTTTTAGCTTCACGCTGTATCCCGCACACAGCAGGGTAGGCAGAGGGAACCTAGTATTAAGATACTCCGTTCCCCACTTTCCGCCGAATTCGGAGGCATTGCGTGTTAAGTGGCGGTACTTAACGCCGTTCTTTACCTCGACACCAGAGGGAAGAAAATGGAAATTTTAAATATTTCCACTCCTCGAGTGGGAATCGAACCCACAACCAGTCGTTTACAGTCACACGCTTGTGCCACTGGGCGACGACTGGCCACATGAACTATATCTATGCTAAAATTCATTACAATCGGTCAAGGGTTTTTTTTATATAAACTTTGATCCCCTATTTCAACCCATTAGAGGTTGATTTTTGAAAAAATAAGTAGCCTATGTTTGACCCTGGATGTTTTACTACTTTAATTCTAAATATCATTCAAATCGGACGGATAGCATAGCCGTGAAAGCGTAATAGACATACTTTCGCATTTATAATATGGATATCTTATAACCATCATGGCGCAGTAGGACAGTAATTGCAAAGGTTGTGGGTTAGAATCCGAGTCGGGGCATGATAATTATATTATTTTCACTTCTCTGCATTGGTACCTAAGACAGAGTAATCTTTTTTCTTGTAATAAGGCCTGTGATTTACTTTATTCATTCGTTCATTTGAGGACACGTTTACAAAATATATTCGAATTGATATTTACAAAAATTCTTTAAATTATTATAAATGGACTGAATAAATACGCGAATATAGACACTTTTAGTCGCGAATCAGTTTTATCAGCCAATTAGCAAATGAAAATACTTTTAAACTCTGAACCTATCCTTGAATAAGAAATTGTAATATTAATAAAATATATTAAAAGAAATATAATATCAGTAAATATTAAGAAATATGTAAAAGATAGTCATAGTAAGTCATATTAATACTTTGTAATAGATGTTACATTTAATATTTAAGAGATTAGATTAATATTGAAAGAAAACTGGACTCTCTTATGATATATTTAATAAATATTAGTTTTAAGCTCTGATATTGTTAATGAAAAAAGGAATTTATATATAAAAAAATAAGATTATTTTAAAAAAAGGTACAGACCTTATGTCCGTAATGGTATAAATTAAATTGTAAAAAAAAAAGACTCTGAACCTACCAGTAGGATCTCCAGTCTGAATCATAAATCCTTTAATAACTCGATGGAAAATATGTCCATTATAGTATCCATTTCTCGCCAGCCCACTGAAATTCTCAACACTGCGGGGCACATCCTTGCCGAACAGCCTTATGTGGATGTCGCCTTGGGAAGTGTGGAGGATGGCCTGCTCGTATAAGCGTTGTACACCTAGAGATATGTTAATTGTGATTAATATTTCATAGCAATTAAGTATATTAAATAAACTAATAATATTTTTATGCATTCTAATTGAACTGAACTGAATTCATTCAATCAATCAACTTATGTTCTTATGGTTTTTTTTACAAAACTATATATTTCAAATAGTTTTAAACTATATGTTAATGTTAAAAAACACAATATGACGCCAAAATAAGATTACAATCGGACGTAACACGATATCCTAATTAGACGGATTTTAACATATATATATTTGTAATAATATCTATAACATCATGTTCAAAATATTTCACAAATTTTTAAAATTTATAATTTTTAAAATTTAATAAGACGTTATAAAAACCTTGTCCCTCAGTAGCAGATATGATGTCTTCTTTAGACGGTTTCTCATTAAATATGTCTCGGTCAGCGTCTGGACTCTTCACATCGTCTGGACCACGTCGGGAAAACATGTAGAACCTGGAAAAAATAAATAAATTATTAGTTTCACGGTTTATGTCGCGAAGTAACGTTACACAGAGAGGGCTTAATATCGAGTCACTTTGTACTCGGCTTTTCACCAAAATTTTGGGACGATGAGTGGCTAAACTCAACCCACCGAGCTTTGTCTTCTCACTACAGCAGGGAAATGAAAATAATTATAATTTAATGATTTTTTAATTGGGGACCCATAACCATATCTCAGTACACATTCTTTGGCTGTCCCACTACATTCTTATATATTTTAACAACAAAAGTTGTACAATCAATATCATCAATTTCAATGAATAGTTGTAAAAATTGGCTACATAAAGGGTGAGCAACAGGAATGAAGCCTCAAAAAAGTAAAAGCTTTGCGGGTCGCATAATATGATTAGAGCGGGCCCCTGGGCTTCAGCACATTACTCTCCCAAAAGCGGGTTCTAATCATTTGTTTTTTTTTATAGCTTCACGCTGTATCCCGCACACAGCAGGGTAGGCAGAGGGAACCTAGTGTTAAGATAGTCCGTTCCCCAAGCACCGCCGAATTCGGAGGCATTGCGTGTTAAGTGGCGGAACTTAGCGCCGCGCTTTACCTCTGATACCAGAGCGAAAGAAATGGAAATATTAAATATTTCCACCCCTCGAGTGGGAATCGAACCCACACCCAGTAGTTTACTGTCACACGTTCGTGCCACTGCGCCACGACTGGCCTTAATAATTTGTTCTTGTATGTTTTTTAAAAATAATTAAATAATGTTCCATAAGAAATTTCTTAAAAAAATAAAATGTTACCTGTTCTTTTTATACGCAGTGCAGAACAGCGTAGGATCCGTTTTAACATTCAATAGAGTTGGATTCTCAGAGCCTTCCATTTCAAGCGTAGTCGCCACTTTTGATTGGTTCGTTCTACCCTGGTAATTAAGAAAACAGCTTTTATGTTAATTTTCTAGAATTTTCCACGTTTTTTATTAGTATATTGAAAACAATACTAATGAATCCCCATTCTCCAATCAAAAAATACTGAACTCTTTAATTATTCGTTTTAAGACGCCAGTCGTAGCCCAGTGGCCCAAGCGTGTGATTGAAAACGACTAGTTGTGGGTTCGATTCCCACTCGAGGAGTGGAAATTTTTTATATTTCCATTTTCTTCGCTCTGGTGTCGAGGTAAAGCGCGGCGTTAAGTTCCGCCACTTAACACGTAATGCGTCCGAATTCGGCGGAAAGTCAGGAACGGAGTGTCTTAACACTAGGTTCCCTCTGCCTACCCTGCTGCGTGCGGGATATAGCGTGAAGCTAAATACAACTTATTTTTGTTGTTAGCATCTCTGTAAAGATTTTTACAAATTTCTGCTACCCAAAGATTATTCTACGCAGCTGGCAGTAGAACGCATGGCTCGGTGGCGACAGCGCCTGGGCGGTATTCAGGAGGCGCGGGTTCGAATCCCGCTGCGTTCAAATTTTTATACGTTTTCTAAATGTCCTTTTCAATTTTCCTAAGTGTGGAATACACTTTAAAAATGTTTAAAAGTACATTAATCTAAATCATCAGATCTAAGGTTGCAATTTTTGAATTAGGATCAATTATTGACATTGGGCGTGACCCATCAAAGCGCGTAGTCGCTGTCCAAGAGGCGTGTGTTGCTAAGGCAACATATATCAAATTTGACTTTATTATTTAACTTATCCTTTTCTCATATTATTTGCTAATTAATTCGTATTATAAATAAAGTGTGTTGATTTTAAAACAGGAAAATTATTTATTATGATAAGTACTAAACCACAAAACAAAAACATAACTGTTTGCGGCTTTATCCCTGACGACTTTAAAATAACATTTGTATTATAAATTTAAAGCTATGTTTTTATCAGCTGGCTATTTATTGATGTGGCCAGTCGTGGCCCAGTGGCCCAAGCGTGTGACTGAAAACGATTGGGTGTGGGTTCGATTCCCACTCCTCGAATACTCATATTGAAAAAGAAATGAGTTATTTGATCCTGCCATACATTTCTTCCACTTCCAATTATAAACTATATTATTTTATAAAAGTAATATTAGTAAGTCCGTTCTGATCTCACTATATCATGAGCATCTCAATGACTTTCCCCACTAGGGATGAAGCTTAAAACTGAGAAATAAAAATAAACAAGTGAACATGTGACGACCAACGCCAACGGCGGAACTTAACACCGCGCCTTTTACCGACACCAGAGCGTAGAAAATGTAAATATTAAACATTTCCACTCCTCGAGTGGGAATCTAACCCACAACCAGTTTACAGACTTTCTTTGTGCCACTGCGCCACAACTGGCGTATTTAATTAAAAATATTATTCTCCCAGTGCATAAATTAAGAAGAATTTATTTAACGATATAACCCTATAACTCAGTGGTAATGTTACCTGGAACAGCGCCAATTGCAGAGGTCGCAGGTTCTCCGGCTTGGCTAGCAACGCGACACATCGGTTAGTTGTCAAGTTCACCATTTTGACGCCGAGCATTGTCGCGTACAACACAAAATGGCCGCTCACGTCGAACACTATGTTCGCGAGCTGCGCGTAGTGGGACTTCTCTAGCTCACGTTCTGCCGCCATTCTGGGGATATTAAATGTTTTTTTTTAAGGAAATTATTAGGTTATATTGTAATCTATAGGTTTCGCTGTACTGGTAAGACAAAACACAGCATTGAGTTCCGCAAAGAGTGGAGTGTCTTAAGACTAAGTTCTGTCTGTAGTAATCTTATATACAGCAGTTATAACTATTGTATAGTAGTTAATATATAAATATAATATTATACTTAATATAAAATAACAATTTTATAAAACAAAAAAAAACATTGTTTAAAATCATTTAACGTTAAATATAGATAGAGAATACGAATTATTATAAAAATATAATTTAAAATAAATGAAACATTTAGAGGAAATTTGATGTCGCGCTATAAATGTAAAACGATTTTTTTTATTAACAACCTTGCTTTGCAGAAAAAAAAACAAATGTTGAAGGGATAAATATTATAGTAAGTGCATTCTAAGTTGAATGAAAGGAAGCTAGTTACAATATGCGTCGCAGAACCAATTTTAGGGAGTGATTAGTGGTAAGAGGCGGAAAGTGCGAGGAGAGACCCGCGAGAGACAAATACCAGTGATTTCATTACACATCGTGTGTTGTATCTGTCACTCCGCACTCGTCAACTCTCATTGGTTGAATTCATAGCGCGAGTTTGTTCAAAAGGATTCATCCAGCCAACGTAAAATGGATTCGCTGTACTAAAAAAATACACAATAAATATATTTTAAAATTACCTCCTCCCAAACTCCATATTTGGTAGCTGCTGCGTTTGATGTTGCAGCTCTTGGAAACGCTGCAAGCTTTCGTCTAGTACTTTGTGCAGTTTTCCAGTTAGGAAGTGGAAAATTCGAACCTGAAATACATACAGTAATGTAACATTTATTATGTTCATTTTATCCATTAACAATTAGTCAGAAGACCTAATAAATTTGTTAGTAGTGAATAAGAATAAATAAAAGATGGATTCCTCTGTGATTTTCTTACAGCTCAGAGAAAAGAAAGAGTATATAAGAGTATCGACATATTGCGTATTGACTGTCTCTTTGTTAGAATGAAACAATAAAATAATTTAAATATAATCCCCATTTAAAAATAGTCAGTTAGTGAGATAGTGCCCATTGCGTCTTTGAGGTCAGCTATCACATCAGTGAGGGCAGCTATCACATCAGTGAGGGCAGCTATCACATCAGTGAGGGCAGCTATCACATCAGTGAGGGCAGCTATCACATCAGTGAGGGCAGCTATCACATCAGTGAAGGCAGCTATCACATCAGTGAGGGCAGCTATCACATCAGTGAGGGCAGCTATCACATCAGTGAGGGCAGCTATCACATCAGTGAGGGCAGCTATCACATCAGTGAGGGCAGCTATCACATCAGTGAGGGCAGCTATCACATCAGTGAGGGCAGCTATCACATCAGTGAGGGCAGCTATCACATCAGTGAGGGCAGCTATCACATCAGTGAGGGCAGCTATCACATCAGTGAGGGCAGCTATCACATCAGTGAGGGCAGCTATCACATCAGTGAGGGCAGCTATCACATCAGTGAGGGCAGCTATCACATCAGTGAGGGCAGCTATCACATCAGTGAGGGCAGCTATCACATCAGTGAGGGCAGCTATCACATCAGTGAGGGCAGCTATCACATCAGTGAGGAGACCTCACTGACGTGGTAGCTGCGAGTTCATATACGCGGTATATAAGCGAAATATATATTGTAAAACTATTTTCTTTCAAAGCTTACATAGTACTGGGTGTCATATAATAATAATACAAAAAAATTATGTACGTCACATATCTCTATATGTGACATACATCAATTTTTAATATTTATTTAAACATGATTTAAATAATCTTAAAAAGAAAAAATTATATATAAATAATTCAGTATTCACTTTGTCCTTGTATATTATGTCATTTGAAATATATGTGTCAATGATAATACTTCAAATAATAATCTTAATTATATACCAAAACTAAACAAACCTTTCTATCCAAACTTATAGATGCCATCTTCTTCCCATCAGGTGAGAAATCCAAAGCCGTAGGATATGTTTTATTTTTGACAAAATCAAATAAGTCTGTGTCCAATTTTGATGTGAATTTAACGTTTTTAGGGAATTTATATTCATGTTTTGGTCCCGTCCAGTATTCCACAATTCCTGCTCTGTCAACTGAGACGGCAACTTCATACACTGGATTATATTTAATAGTAGCTACTTCATTTCGATGTGTTTCAAATGTATTTAGAGGACTCCCAGATACTTGTGTACCATCAAATATGTGAATTTTGTTTGTACCCTTTTCTGAACTGGAATATAATATATTTTATTTAAAATATAAGATATTATGATAAAGTACAAAATATACATATTTAAACTAGCGGTCCACTCGCGGCTTCGCCGCGTGAACTGCATTACTGTTTCGTTATATTGCAACCCTCGGGGGTGGATTTTTAAAAAATAAAGTAGCCTATGTTCAAGCTTTGATTATCAACTATATTTTGATCAAGCGGTTTAGATTTTTCATATAAGCTTTCATCCCCTTTTTCAACCCTTTAGAGGTTGATTAAAAAAAAATAAGTAGCCTATGTTAGACCCAGTCATTTTAACTACTCTCATTCTAAATTTCATCCAAGTCGGACCGGTAGATTAGCTGTGAAAGCGTGACAGACAAACACAGACTTTCGCATTTATTATATATATTTAAATATTAAATAAAACTTAATTATTTGGTGTTGGAGACATAAATAAGTAATGTGTTTCAAAAATGTATCACATCATTACTGCCATTTTAAGTATAAATATATTTAAATAGTGGTATTTATTAGTACTTTTTACCAACATATTTTACTATTTAATTTGATTTAATTTATGCTCTCTATAGAGAAGGCAATAATGCCATATATATTTTTAAAAAATGTAAATGCAGATTTACCTATTTACACCTAATATATAATATATTGAAACATTTTATATCACAAAATATATGATTAATAATAATCAATTTACTTAAAAGACAATAAAATAATTTATGCTTCTTTCTTTCAAAACTTACATAGCTATTGCAGATATAGGGTCACCTGCAGAATGTACCCACTCTGTGCAATATGGCTCAAACTCTATAGATATCATGTTTATCATATCTGAAACAATGTGGGCATAAATTATATAAGTAAAAGAAAATACATGTGGTGTAAGAAAACAAATTTTACTATAAAAGTTATAAAAACTAACATCTTTATGCACCATATTTTAGAAGTGTGTGCTTTCTCTAAACTTATTCTTTTTATATATAGTTTTAAATAATAAAATTTGACCAAGATTAATAAACTTTGGTATATTGTCATAAGAAATAAATTGAAGTCTAAATTGTGCATTCTTTGCCAGATAATATTAGTTGTTGTATAGTTTACAATATAAAGTTTATTTATAAAATTATTCTGCTTAGTTATTGCAACAACTGAATAAGAATTGTATATAAATAATCAAATCAGATCTGATGTTATAAATAAGAAAAACAGTGAATAAAAGAAAATATACTGTAAGAAACAATTCCTCATCTAATGGCAGTGGCTCCAGAGTGCCTCACAACTTTTCTTGAGTACCTCTCTATGTACAATTCTTATTTCAGATAATGAAATTTATCTTACCAAAATTAACTACATCAAAAACTTTGACAGTCTTCTCAGTAGAGGCAGTGCATAGTAAGGTTCCTGTACTATTTGTCGCCACATGACTTATAGGTGCCAAGTGACACCTGAAATGTTTCACAAACTCTATGCCTTCTTCCTGAAAATTAGGAGGTTTTATTGATTGATAACATGATAATAACAAATCAATATCTAAAAGTATTTATTTACTTAATGAATATATTAATAAAAATATTACCTGCTTTTTCCAAAATTTTAAATGTCCATCTTGACTTGCTGTAACCACAAAATCTGTCTTGGTAACCACAACATGTGTTATTACATCTCTATGCATGTAGCTGCGTTCATATGTTTCAGAAGATGGTAAATTTTCTAGATACAGAGACTCAAATTCCAATACTGCAATTTAAAATAAATTATTTAAAAATGTACATCTTGACACAAAATAAATTTAATTATTTAAAAATAATCTTAAAGACATGAAAACATTGTAATAATAGACCAGTTTTGCCGTAATATTTTTATAGCATTTACCTTTACGTTTCTTAGGCTTAGGTTGTGCTGCTTCTGAAGGCATAGGACCTATCCATCCTTCGCTATCATCGCCTTCTTCATTATTTTCCGGACTGTTAGGTCTTTTCTCAGTTGACATGTTTATATTTTTATATCAACATGTAGTCAAGAAGCAAGTGTATATCTAATAACATTAATCTTATAACCTAATTTTGTTCTCTCTTCATAAGCATTGAGCACTTTTAAAATAGGTATATTAAAAATCCTTAACTTCATACGCCATACACATAATGATTCACAAATCATGAAATCATAATAATACACATCCAAGTTAAAATATTTTTGTGATCGTCGATAAGTGACGGGAGATGCACGTACGTCAAAACTTAAAATCAAGTGACATTTCCATTAAATTTGTAAAATAAATAACATTTTAAATATACGAAATTGATTGTTTTTATTTTGTTTAAAATTTCTCTACTCACAGACAACTTTAAAATTTCCTGTTTTAATATTTGCCATATATTTCAAATAGTTAAGTTCCGTGTATGGATGCCTTATCGTTTTCTTGTGTGAATAAAGTATTTTTTTTGTAATGGCAATAATTATCACTATGCATTCAATTTTTTTATTATTGTGTCTATGCTTAAAATGTCTTTTACGAATTCGTAGTGATGGTGGCTGGCTTCCTTGCAAACATAGCGTCATAAATTACGACTAATTTGTAATTTTTCTAAACTTTTTGATCGATTAACGATCTTTAAAATAGTGCTTTAAGTGTTTAAGAAGTTTCACAACAAATAGGTAAGTGCAAAGTGTATTATCGTTCTGCAAGCCGCGCGCTACCGGTACCTCTACACGTGGTTTCACTATAATACCGCGTACTTATATCGGATATTTGTTTTACATCCAAAAACGAAATACAGTATTAAACAGGAATTGAGACATTTGTTGGAATGGATTTGTAACATTTTAAATCTAACGCAGTGTGTCCAGGTTGTTAACGAACGTGGTTGTACTGACAGCACTACAGCAACTTGAACGACATACAAAGCTGTATAGAAATTGAGGTAATTTATTGCCTTTAAGTACATTTTCTCATTTTGTAGACACCGATTGACTTATGGAATTGCTTACTTTTTGTGTTAGCTTATTGTCTACTTTTGTTTTACGTTAAGCTACGTTAGCTATGCCATGTAGTCAACTTTTCTTTTTTACTCATGACGCATCTAAGTGTCATAAACGGCGTGTGGGAAAGTTAGGTTTGTTGCTTTTTGATTAATTACGATCTAGTTAAATATTGTATATCGTAAGATCTGTAAAGAATTCTTTAATAAATTAGATATGTGTATACCATTTTACACCATACATAACCTTGACAAAAACTGATCAAAGAAAATATATGTTGACACATTAATTACATTATAATTGTTCCAAGATACTAGTTCTAATGAAAATCAAATGTGATTGTTTTATTATTTACCTAAAAATAATAATTTTTAACCATACCTCAATTAATATTTAGCCATGTTATTTCAACTTTGTGATTGTACAGTTGTACAAATTTAATTCAATTCAATTTAATATAAGAGATGTAGACAACATTTCATTTTAAAATATGTCACTTATCGGTAACTGTTAAAATTGTTATTACATTATTTAGGTTTGTTTGATACTTCTTGTGGAATATAAAATTGTGACCAATGTTTGCATTAATATTTGTCTTATTAGAAAACAAGCAAAAAAATTGAGCCTAGTCAGTTAACTACCATAAAGTTGATTACATTGAAAGAAATATATTTAATAGGTTAAAACCATTCATCATTTTTTACACATCTGTCATGCCTCTTGTACTTTGAACTTGTTATAATAAATACTACACAATTGTCTTTGGTAATTGGTAGGGTTGTCAATGTTCAAAATATTTAGTTATCTACAAATAATATTAATAACGCATATTGAATACATATAAAAACAATAAAAAAACATTCCTTTGTTAAAAATTGTAGTCATCTTTTTAAAAACATATTGCAATAATAATGAAACAAAATGGTTGGCTTAAAATTATTATGCCTATTGAAATACAATGAGGATAATTATGCTAGCACTTATTTCCACTTGCATGCCTGAATACCATATGAAATAATTATCATGCAATCAACTTTCCCCCAGATAAAGGTCAATGTCTTATATTTTTTATATCTCATCAGTTCAGAATTAAGTAATTAGGGAAAATTATTGACACAATTAACAGATTTTTAGCATTTTTTGAATTTTTAACCACCTAATAGGATAAGGCAATAACTGTAAAACTAACTTTGATATATAAATATCAGCACTTAACACACAAGTCTTTTGTTCAGGCAGAGGGAAAACAATGTTTTGACACTTAGTTCTCTTTGCCGGACCTGTTCTAAGTAGTAAGGGAATAGTGTAAAGCCTTTTTTTATTTTAGTAACAGTAACAATTAAAATAAAAGAACTCTATGATGCTTTCTCTTCAACCTGAATCTTACTTCATTTGATTTTAAATAGCCTACTAACACAGATAAGCTAAGGTATATTAGAAAGTGTTACAATTGGAAAAGCCATCTGGATATAGGGTGGAATATTATTATTGTTTTAGATTTTTATGCTATATTTTGGTTGTTTACATTTTAGTTTCAGTATAACAATATTTTAAATCTTTTAGAAAAATCTATGTAAGTTTATAGAAAACAAATTTTAAGAATTATCTAGCTATATGTTAGTGTAAACTCATATCATGATGATAATTTAATATAGTATTTGTTTAAATTTGCATATATTCTTTTAGTTGTTGCTTACTTACTAAATATTGTTTAAAATAATATATTGTTTGCAATAATTAAAGAGAGTATATTCCAGTTCCAGTTCAAGAAGTATGTATCATTATAATTATATAGCAAACATAGTTATTTTGTATAATAAAGTTTAGCAAGACTATTATACATCTGTATTATGTATAAACTAAATGTAAAAACATTTCAAAATTCAACGTACTATCTTTCGAGCAACCATTATTAACATTAACTATAAATTCATTTATTTCTTTGAAGCTTCAATAAAATGTGCAAATACAATGTATACTTCACGCAGCGTTGAGTTCCGCAAGTCACTAAGCTAAGTGTAGGAAAGAGTGTCTTTACCCTTTGTCCTAACTATTCTTTTATAAAGAAAAAAACATGAAGCTATATTTTTTTTTTGCTTCTCGCTGTATCCCGCACACAGCAGGGTAGGCAGAGGGAACCTGGTGTTAAGACACTCCGTTTCCTACTTTCCGCCGAATTCGGAAGCTTGCGTCCTAAGTGGCGGAACTTAACCCCGCGCTTTACCTCGAGACTGGAGCGAAGAAAATGGAAATATAATTTCCACTCCTCGAGTGGTAATCGAACCAACAACCAGTCGTTTACAGTCACACGCTTGTGCCACTGGGCCACGACTGGCCACTATATTTAATATTAAAATCAATATTCAATCGATTTGTATTCCTTTCTTTGTCGTCCATATTACTACGTGGTAACGCATTTCGATTGGCGCCAATCGTAACGGTCTACACTGCAATTGTACTTGTAACAGTTTGATTTCTTTGACCGCGGCTAAGTTACTCGAATACTGGGAGTCACGACGGTCGTGATATCTATCGGATACCCAGTTGTTACATATATTAAAATGGAGTCTCTCTTTATCTAAATAAATGGTGAAATATTAACTAAATAATATAGGCCTTTTTTGTATGTATAGTTTGAATATGTAAACGTTAACCTTGTTATACACTAATGTGTAAACATGTTTGTCGTTACGCCTATGTATATTTTTTTAAAGAAAAAAAACATAGATATACCACTCTACTTTTCGATTTCTGTATTTTTTTTTAATTATTGAAATATGTATACTATTGTCGTATTGTGCAGACGAAGCAGACAAATGCAAATGGTTGTGGGTTCAATTCCCAGTTAGGGAAAGTGGACTCTGGTACCTAAGACAAAGCGTGGCTTTAATTCCGCCACTCAACAAGCAATGTGTCGATTGGACGCAAAGCGGAGAATGGAGTGTCTTAACACTACAACAGTATGCGGGATAAAGCGTGACTCTGTAAAAATATTTTATATGTAATATATTTTGCCGTGATCTTGTCTCATGCGCTGCTTATCAGCCAGGGTCAATCACGTCACTTAATAAGAGTGCAAATATAATCGTCAACACTCCTCCCTCTCAGAGGCGTGGCGGTGCGAGTGAAAGGGACGCGAGAGGACAATGACCGGTGCAATCGTTTTCAGTTATTACTAGTGTGTGACCTTAGATCGTTTGTGAATGACGACGACGAAATCTTATTTAATACTTTGTCTATATTGTAATGAGGGAATATATTATTAGGATTTTATCTAGATTTGAAATTTTTTATGTTAAAAATAAAGTGCGTTCGTCGCATGTTATTTTGAGGATATAATACAATTGTAATAATATAATATGTAACAAGTATAGCGATATAACAAGAAACATGTTTACTGTTTCCCCATTTTGGTAAGACAAAGAGAAACGTTGTGAGCGGCCACTGTTCGGCCAGTGGGAAAAGAACCTTACAAGTAACGGAAAATGATGAAGATAAAAAAACAACAAGTGTGCTGGTTTAAACCACACTACTGAAGTAAAACTTACGAAACGTAACTCACTTATTAGAGAAAGGGAGAGAAAATATATGATCACACCTTGCT
Source organism: Dryas iulia moderata (assembly GCA_019049465.1). Taxonomy (NCBI): domain Eukaryota; kingdom Metazoa; phylum Arthropoda; class Insecta; order Lepidoptera; family Nymphalidae; genus Dryas; species Dryas iulia. The sequence goes on along the minus strand of CM032430.1, from coordinate 2,691,675 downwards.
TGCTCCTGCCTGTCAGAATCTTTTTTTCTATCTTAACTAATTTACTTCGACTTTCGACTTCCGTTCGCCTCACCCAATCACATTCTACGTAACGCTTTTGATGCGCACTTCTACTGGTTACTTACGAAATCAAGCGTGCGTAAAGAAGTTTTACTACAAAAATTAATTCATTAAATTTCATTTTTTGTAAAACTAAATTAATAAGTAGTGGCCACAGAATAGTCGGAAGAGGTACCTATGACCATGGACTATTATAAAGTGTTTCAGTCGTCGGATTTTCTAAAAATGTATTTTCTAACGACAATAATATAGATTATTCCGAATAAAACTACTTTTATTTCAAGATGTTTAAATATTTTTTTTTATATTAAATAACACAATGTAACATATGTTACAGCAATGAGTTCAAGCGCGTGCTACAAGTGCAACAGGACGGGCCACTTCGCCCGCGAGTGCACGCAGGGCGGCGTCGGCGCCCGCGACTCTGGGTTCAACCGCCAGCGCGAAAAGTGCTTCAAATGCAACCGCACTGGTCACTTTGCACGCGATTGCAAGGAGGAAGCCGACCGTTGCTACAGGTTACCATCTAATTATTTATATTAATAATTATTTATTATTTTTTTTTTGGCTTCACGCTGTATCCCGCACACAGCAGGGTAGGCAGAGGGAACCTAGTGTTAAGACACTCCGTTCCCCACGCACCGCCGAATATTATTAAATAATTTATTTCTAATATTATTGAATAATTTATTTCTGTATAAAAACTTGAATGCAATAGGATTCGAAGCTGTGTCTTTTGAAAACTAACCCAATAAGTAATAAGAAGGTTGGAAATGTTGAAATTGTTATATATTTACTATTAATGTTTTATTCAACCGTCAACATGAGGAGTGTTTCAAGTGCAACCGCACTGGACATTTTTCGCGCGATTGCAAGGTGAAAGCAGATTGTTGGTAAAGGTTACCTTGAAAATTATATATTAGAAAAAGAAAATAGGAAATTATATTTTTTAGAAAATGTATATAAGTTAGGCATGTAGTAAGATTCAAATCCGCACCTATTGAAATCTGGCCAAGTAAGTACGAAAAAGGTTGGAAGCGTTGATTTTTTTTTGTTTTCTTTAAATAAGTTTTACGTCTTTTAGCACACTGTGAATGATACTTTATTTTTTTTTCCTTCATGTATTCTTGTTATCGAAATAAAATATATTTAAATACTCATAAAAGTTTTGTCGTTTGGATATTGTATTCACAGCACCAAAATGCGCGTGCGCCATGATAGTGGTATTAAATTGTAAATTATTGTTTCAAAAAACACATGTTGTTTAAATTATTTTCATATTTTTTTGTAAAAGTATAATCTTTTTTTTTCGGTTTAATCTGAAAGATAAAAAAACATACAATATCTTTTTTTCTAAAACTACCAATAATGTGTTTGTCATAATGTTTTTTTTAGTACATAGTACATATAGACACGTGTACGTACACCCACGCGGGCGGTGTAGCACGTAACCTTGACCCCGACCTCAATTAATCACATGGCCGTCGAGAGGCCTAATGGTTTCGTGTGACAAGTAGACAGTGTTGGTAAAATTTGATTGCAATTAATATTATTAACAATTGATCATTTCTTTGTAAGAAATAATCACTAATCACAATTAGTTGAAAATTAACTAGTTGTTAATTTTTACACGGCAATTAACATGAATAAATTGTTAATTGCAGTTAACTTTTGCTCAACAGTGTAGATATAATTTATTTATTAAGTAATGTAATATTGTGATGTTGTGTTCAGATGTAACGGCACGGGGCACATAGCGCGCGAGTGCGCGCAGAGCCCCGACGAGCCGTCGTGCTACACGTGCAACAAGACGGGGCACATCGCGCGGAACTGCCCCGAGGGCGGGCGCGACTCCTCCAACCAGACGTGCTACAACTGCAACAAGGCGGGGCACATCTCGCGCAACTGCCCCGACGGCACCAAGACGTGCTACGTGTGCGGCAAGCCGGGCCACATCTCGCGCGACTGCGACGAGGCGGAGCGCAACTAGACGCCGCACGACCCGTAAGCAAAGGACGCGAGACAACACTGAGAGCCGCTGCCCGCCGAGCGCCGAGAGCGCACGCCGTAGGTTAATGTTTGTTCTTGCACGTGAACGAGTTGTGTTTTTAAATCATTTAATAATCGTGATTGAACTATTGATGAGGTAGCGTTACAGTTTTTAGCATTACAGAGTATATATTTAATATATTTTGTACAGATTTATTTGTCGAAAGATAAATTGGATGCTGGCGTATGATGAGTTTTGATGAGAAGAGTTGGAGGCCCCGGAGCACCCGAACCCTATGGGACTCTCTTGTTCGTCTTGTTATTGTCGGTCACGGTAGATGTCGCTCTCACCGGTCGGACTGTCCGACACTGTTGTCATCATTTCAGTTTTTTTATCAATCCTTTGTTTATGAGGTCCTGCTGACTTGTGGAGAATTCAGTGGTTAATTAGAATTTCATCAATCAGTATATTTTTTATTTTGTTATCCCTGTCGATGTGCCTATGTACACTATAATGTAAAATATCAGCTTGCAGTGGGAGATAATAAATATCTTGCCTTATTTTTATCTAAGTTTCCATCATGCCCTTTTTGTTTTCATGTAGTTTTAGTTACAATCCTACATACACCTTACTTGAATCTCCCAAGAATAAATACAGAGCAGACTTTCAAACACTTATGTTGTAATAATTGACAGAACAAGAGGGCAAACCTATCCCTGTACCACACACACCTGCCATTTGCTTATTGAAGTATTATGCCTGAAATACAACAAAAAATATCAATTAAGAGACTTAAAGTAGACTTGTTTGTACAACGTAATTATATCTTAAGACTTAAATATATACATTTTGCATTAAGACATTAAAGTTAACTATGTAGTAAAATTTCATATAAATCTGCAACAAACACAATTTTACTGAAACAACATAATAACTCATGGTAATTTGTACACTGCTTTGTTTTCCTTATTGTTACTTGGCTCTATTAAACCAGTGAATATAATCAGTAAGTTATAATTGAATAAAATATTAATACTAGTTACTGTAAAAAAAGTCTTACATAATGGCACCTTTATTGTTCTGCTATAATGGTAATGACAAAGTGGTTATTGCAACTTTTTATATTATAAATATAAATATTTCTACCAGAAAAGTTTTTCAATGGATGAAGTGTTTGAAACCGTGTGGAGTGGAGTCAGCAGCAGCCGCCCCGATGATGTGTGGAGTATTGTAATGTTAATGTAAAATAAAAGTATACAGGTGTGCTACGTTAATATTAAAATATTATAATCTTTTTGGTTTAGTTTTCATTATAATTTTCATATGTTACTAAAGAAAGAGGCCATTAGGGCGCAGAGAGAGAATAGCTGTGGGTTCGATACCCGCTTGGGAGAATTGATCATTTTTAAATGATTGGCATTTTCTGACTTTGGTAAGATATGCAAATAAATCGAACGGTACATAAAAATCGAATGACTGTAACGCTAGGTTTTCTCTGCCTAACCTAATATATGTAGAAATTCCATGAACAATAGAAGTTGATTATGCTCAAATATAAACAGATGTCTTCATTATTACAGGCACACGCTGTTATTTCAAAAGCTTGTTAAATAAATAATTGTGAAGGTAAAAATTTACATGGCAAGTCAATAGTAGGGATATTAAAATGTCATAAATTTTATAATAAAGTTGAGAATATATAATAGGGACTAATACATACTTATATGAACTTCATTCATGCGATTTCCCATTTAAATAAATAATTTAATTGAGCATGTTTGAAAGAAAGTTTTAGCTACGGATTTAGACTATGAAAAACGATTTTCACATCGGAAAAGAGAAGAGTAAGAATTATGATTCTATATCCTGTACAAGATAGCTTGAACTTTTTGACAGTCGGCCAGTGATGGTAAACAAAAAATAAAGTTTTACAATACTTTAAACTGTGACGAGATTTACATTTTTCGACCCATGTTTCTTTGGGAAAGTTGTTTGGTTTCATGGTCTGAACCAACTATTTGAGGTCGAATAATATATATCGAAGGTTGAAAAATAAAATAGTTAAATCTTTAAAATAGTTTTAATTAGGAAAGAGGAGCACAGCCAAGATCATCGTAATCAGAGTCATCGAGCTGGTGTCGCCATCCCGAACTTTAATTATTCTTCGTGTTCAATAAAATTGTCGAAATGGACGTAGCGAATCATTAACCACCATCCGATGTAACATTGTACAAGCGCCTATTACTTTCAGTGTTCTTATTTAAATTTTACTTTGAAGCAATAAAAGTTTATAAAATTTTCGGATAAGGCTTGAATCTTTAGGGACTTTTGTGTTAAATGTATTTTTTAATATTTTTACAATTTTTCAAATCATTAAACTAAGAAAATAATATGTACGTCATTGCAATAATAAGAGGAACGTTCAAAGATACGTTATACATGAAGTTGTTGTTTATATATTAACTTGTTCGAAAACAAGATGACATTTTTAAGATGTTTCTGATTCTTATCACGTCAAGAACTACAGAATGGTCTTTTTAATAGAAAATATGTTGTTGACATTCTTGTCATGTTTAATTCCGACTTATAACTGTAAAAGTTTGTTTGGATGCTTGTTACTCTTTCACGTTAACACTAATAAATGAATTTGAATGAAACTTTACAATAATATAGCTTATACGTGAGAATAACATATAGTACAATTTATAAAGATATTGTGTGAATTGTCCAAAATATCAAGTAGGTAAATAGGAAAAAATCTACCTTATACGAGCTATTCTGGCGTGCGATACCAAAACTGCTTTACACATATACCTACACCTACAAAAAAAGTCCGGCACAGTAAATATATGTTATGTATACCTAAGCAGTAACGGCCAAAATAATGAATCACTATTACAATTTTCACTGGCAAAGAGCTGTAATACGAAGTAAATTAGGCGCGGACGAAGTGGTGGGCACAACTAGTAACATGATACAAAGTAATATGGTAATTCTTTTCAATATTTAGAGAGCAAAAAACGTTTTGAATTAAAAATACTCCCAGAGTAGCTAAATAAACAAACTACTACATCATATTTCAACGAGTCCCGAATCTCGGGATATATAGCTCAATAAGCTTTGAATGATATCAGAAAGGCATGGGTTCAAATCCTGTAAATGCTTCAAAATGGATTTCAATGTTTAATAGTTGTTAATTTAGTGTGCTATGACGATAACATTAGATGAAATATTAAAATAAACATTTTTTTTAGTTTTTGAGTCTTTATTAAAAATGTCATTTAAAAAAGTCGTTGATACAATTAGGCAATACATATTTTTTAATTTAATTAATTCTTTACGAATTCAGTGTTGCCATATACAAAAATAACGCACTTTTTTTAATTATAAATTTATAAGGATAAGAAATATATTATATCAGAGGATATAGTATTTTATGAATTTTAAATAAAATCAAACATTTTAAATTACATTATCTAATCAATAAACACATAATTACTTGTTAAATTTCCGGTAATATTTATAAGTTTGGCTACCTGTCAATTGACAATTCAAATTGGCATTAACCGGGCGTGGTGCGGCTGCGCCGAACAAGTTTTGGCTTTGGTTGGATACTTTTATGTGTGAAGTGAGTAATGTGACGGTGTAACGAACTTGTTTATTTTCTGAAAATTCAATTTATTTACACTTAAAATTTCACTTAGTGTTTATTTTTATATATCTTAAATAATTTTTAATTAAGTGTGCTTGTGTTGATGTTATTGTATCTTCTACAGAAACAAAAAGCCAGTCGTTTCCATGGGCGTTAACTTCAGATTAAGTAATAGTAAGTTATTATTGAATTAAAATTAGGGCTAATCACGTCTTGAGCCCCTCAGAAGTGTTTCAAGTTTAAAGAACAGTTAGCATTTGCATTTTTGAGATAAAACATCGGTCGTGTATGTTTTTCGGTTTTCTGATATGGCATTTTAAATAAACAAATACTGTTACATTAAATTGTAGGTTAATTAGAACTAGTATTGTATAATATTTCAATATATAACATAAATTTGTATGTGCAAGCTGAAATTCTCTTTAACATGTTTTATTATTGTTACAGATTTCTGAAACTATAAGACTGAACTATGAATCTCATAGTACAAATATTACCATTATTTATATTAATACAGTTATGTTTTGCACAAGACTATAGCTATCCAAACTATAATCAACAAAATCCAGCAAACCCTACAAATGATTATACCAATACAAATGATCCAAGATACTATGACAATCCTTATGATCCAAATAAGAGATTCTCCAACAGAAACCAATATGATACAAGCCAAAACAAGTATGATTTAGATCAAAAATATTCATATGATAATAGAAATGAACCAGGATATAACCAAAACCCATACAGTCCAGAAAATACTCCAAGACCATCGTGGGATAGTGGCCGCCAGTACAGTAATTCTTACAAAAATGTAGAATTAGAACATGATAGTGTTATTATTAATGAGGCGTAAGTACATTTATTATGTAAAAAGACAGTGTTATTATCTTTTAATTAAATATCTTATTTTACTATAAAATATTCTAGAATATGTACTTTTATTTTAAAAATATTTCTTTCTTAGCACATACTTCATAGTAGCATCACAAATGGTGAGACCGGGACAAATTTACAAAATATCTGCGAATATACTGAGAGCCAGACTTCAAATGACTATCAGAGCTTCTATATCATGTAACGGAGTGGAAATTGCTGATGTTATTGAGAAAGTTAAAGAAGGTGTACCTGAGATTCTTAATATGAGGGTGAGTAGTAATATAAAATAAAATAAATATTTATATATATATATATATATATATATATATATATATATATATATATATATATATATATATATATATATATATGATAGGTAGATGGCGCTCTTGCCAGCTAAACAAAGGCTCCGTCGATATTTACGTTAAAAAAGTGTAAAAGTGTAGTTTGTGAGTGTAAATGTATGTAAAAACTCTTTTGATTATGTGAACTATTGGTGGAAGTGTTATCTCAGCGATCGGTTGGGCGCAAGAACTTTGGGAACAACTTTTCTCGACTTGCACTAGTGCTTCAATGTTCATAATATTATCACCAATTCCGTAAACGTTTCGTGAGTGTTCTTTGCAAATATCCTATATACATCGTCTCCCCTATAACTAGTGTTAAAAACAGTGTCAAAACATAAACTTTTAAATAATTTAAAGACTTTCAAAAAATTCAAATTACCACAACGGTAACGGCTACAACATACGCTGAAGCCACCTATAAAAAACGGCTTGTACTAAGACTCTTTAATTATCGATAGTTTATAGTGTGCAACTAAATAGTGTATCAAAAAACCAACAGATGGAACTGTCAAATAAAATTAATGCAGACATCATTATTTAGAAAGTGTTCCCCTATTGTCAACCTATCGTCATATCAAGTTTGGTCCGGTGGCATCAACTACAGACTATTCTCGCGACGGTCTGGGTTCAATCCTCACCTAGCGTCCGCGCCGTACAGTATTTTTTCTTTCATATATCCACAAAATAAGTTACAACATTAGGAAAAAATAATATTTAAAAAAAAAAAAAAAAAAAAAAAAAAAAAAAAAAAAAAAACCATAATAGTACGATTTGATAGATAAAATAAACTAAAAAAAAATAATAATAATAACATGGAAGATCAATTTCAAATTTTGTTCGATAAACTGAAAAACGAAATGCATAAACAAACAATGGAATTAAAAGAACCAATAACTAATAACATAATGGAGAGATTAAATGAAAAGTTACAACCTATTATAGAAGAAAATAAAAACTTAAAAATAAAATTAGAAAACCAAGAGAAAGAAATAGAACACTTGAAAAGAGGAAAGAAACAAAATAATTTAATCATTTTTGGAGTTAATGAAGATGAAAAATCAACCCCGGAACTAATACAGAAAGTTAAAAGAATATTTATAAATTATTTGAATTTTCATCTCGAAGAACACGACGTAAATAAAATACACCGTATTGGAAGAGAAAAGTCAGATCAGAAGCCAAGACCTATCCTATTATCCTTCGTGAGTGAATGGAAAAGAAATGAAGTTTTAAAGAGGAAGAAAAATCTTAAAAGTGCGCGCATTGATGAAGACTACACAAAGGAAATTTTGGAAAAAACGAAATCCTTGCACTTACAACTGATAGAAGAGAGGAAAAAGGGAAACATTGCATATTTAAAACTTGATAAACTTATAGTAAAAGAATATAATAAAACGAACAACGACAAACGGAAAAGAGAAACGTCAACATCCCCACAAAATACTAATCAGCCAAGGAAACAACAAACTGTTGCGTCTTCGAATGTGAATAGATTAAACGCTTACGATATAATGAGGCTAAGATCTAATTCTCTTTCTTATCCTACAACCATAAACAAACAATAACAATTAGATATCGGTAAACGGAAATCACAACACTCTTATAATAAAAAATACGAACGGACAAAACAATACACTCCCCCAAGCCGACTGGTCCTCGTGGGGGAAAATGACCACGACCCTCTAAAGATAAAGAAACGAAGCGCAGACTTGCACAAAAATAAATTAAATGATATTCATATAGCAACTATTAATTGTCGATCTCTTAGGACTCCAGAAAAACTTCATGAACTAGAACTAGCAATAGAAAAAATAAAATGGGATGTTATCGGGATTAGTGAAGTAAGAAGACTTGGAGAACATATAGAAGATAATGGGAAATATATATTACACTACAAAGGAGAAACGCCAGGACGACATGGAGTCGGATTCATGGTCAAAAGACATCTCATAAGTCAAATAGAAGAACTGAGAGGAATATCAGAACGTATTGCAATTCTAAATATTAAATTACCTACAAATGGAGAAAAAGAAGAAGAATGGTCCATTATCCAAGCTTATTCACCAACCGAATCTAACAAACAAGAAGATATAGTAGTAATAGAAAAATTCTATGAAGACCTGCAAGTCACTATTGAAAATGCACATAAAAATGTCATAGTAATGGGTGATTTTAATGGCCAAATAGGAACACAAAATAATGGGGAAGAATATGCGATAGGAAAATATGGATTTGGGACTAGAAGTAAAAATGGTACTAGAATATTAAATTTTGCATTACAAAATAAACTTTGTATATTGAATAGCTTTTATAAGAAGAAACCATCAAGAAAATGGACATGGCTATCACCAAATGGACTTTGTAAGAACGAAATAGATTATATTATGACCAATAATAGAAATAAGTTTAAAGATTTAGCTATTATAAGTCATTTAAATTTTAATACAGATCACAGAATGATTCGAGCCACAATAACAGGAAAACACATAAAGAAACCTAGACGATACCACAATAAATATTCAATAACTGAACAAGTATGGAATACAGATTTGCTCCTCAAAAACCTACAATCATCACTAGAAGCTGTGGCACCTAAGAAAATAAAGTCAATACAACAACAATACAATAATTTTATAAGTCATCTAAAAATGGCAACTACAAAAGTAATTACAAATAATAAGAAAGAAGTATCATCTGTAAGTAAACAATTGATACAGGAACGAAAGGAACTATTTCAGGAAAAGAAATGTAAAAAGAACCGTCAACTGATAACTGAATTAAGTAAAAAGATAAATGAGCAATTTAGAAAGGAAAGAAAAGCAAAACGACTTAATACTATGAAAAATTACATAGAAAGAACAGGAGGAATAAAAAAAGCACTCAAAAAACTAAAGGACAAAAAAGACTGGATACCAAACATGAAAAATAAAGATGGAAAAAATATAGCAAACAGATCTGACATACTAAAAATAGCTACAGAATTCTACCGGAATTTGTACCGAAGCCGCCAAGAAACAGGGCAAACTACAAAAGTATTTGATACACTTACTGATGAAGAACAAATACCTAGAATACTAAAAGAAGAAACTATAAAGGCAATTAGTACACAAAAGTTGGACAAAGCGCCAGGATCAGATAGAATTACAAACGAAATCTTAAAAGTTACTCTTCCCGTGATTGCCCCAAAGCTTACAAATTTATTTAACGAAATTATGTATTCAGAAAATATTCCGGAAGATTGGACTAAATCAACAATTACACTGCTACATAAGAAGGGTGACAAGGGAGATATTAACAATTACAGACCTATCAGCTTATTGTCCAATATATACAAGGTATTTTCAAAAATTATTCTATCTAGAATCACAAATATACTTGAAGAAAATCAACCTAAAGAACAGGCTGGATTTCGTAGAAATTTTTCAACTCTAGATCATATACATGCGGTTAGGCAAATTCTAGAAAAATTCAAAGAATATAACAAAACTTACTACCTTTGCTTTGTCGATTTTCATAAGTCATTCGATACACTGGAACACGAATATATCTGGAATGCACTAAAAACACAGGGGGTACAAACGAAATATATACGAATTCTTCAAAACATATACACAAAGGGTACTGCACAAGTAAAGTTAGAAACTACAGGTGAGGAATTTCATATCGAAAGAGGCGTACGCCAGGGAGATCCCATTTCACCCAAATTATTTTCAGCTGTCTTGGAAATGATATTCAGGAACCTCGAATGGACGAATAGAGGCCTCAATATTAATGGCGAATACATAAATCACCTCCGTTTCGCAGACGACCTAGTATTATTTTCAGATTGCTCGAAAACCCTAGAAACAATGCTACAACAGCTAGCAAATGAAAGTGAAAAAGCAGGTCTGTCGATAAATTTCTTAAAAACAAAAATAATGTCAAATTCTTCTGAAACAGAAAGTATTGTCATAAACAACGAGGAAATACAACATGTAAAAGAATATATATACCTAGGGCAACTAATAGCTCCTGAAGAAGGCATACGAAAAGAAATAGACAGAAGAATTACTAATACCTGGAAACGTTTTTGGTCTTTAAGTGAAATAATGAAAAACAAAGAAATGTCTATGAAGGAAAAGAAAGAAGTATTGGATATGTGTATTCTACCATGCTTACTATACGGGTGTCAAACCTGGGCATTGACAAAATATCTAGCTCACAAAATAAAAAATTGCCAGAATGGAATTGAGAGAAGCACTATAGGAGTCAAAAGAAAGGACAGAGTAAAATTAACCGAAATTAAGAGGAAAACAAAGTTTAAAAATGCATATTTAACTTACAGACAATTAAAGTGGAGATGGACAGGGCATATAATAAGAGACAATAAGGAGAAATGGACAAGAACACTAACAGAATGGTACCCACGAGACAGTAAAAGGAAAAGAGGTAGACAGATAAAGAGATGGGAGGATGACATCAGAGAAATAGCGGGACCACTTTGGACCCGTGCAGCAAAGGATAGACAAACATGGAAAGCTTTAGAGCCTCCTCTCCTTTGTCGGGAGACAAGTTACTAACTAACCACCGTTTGCCGATAAATATTTATGCATATATGTGTGTAAATGTGTATGTAAATGTGTATGTGTGTAAATGTGTATGTGTGTAAATGTGTATGTGTGTAAATGTGTATGTGTGTAAATGGGCATGCGTGTATGTGTGTGTTTGTGTGTATATTTGCATTATAATGTTAAAAGTAAGTAGTACTAATAGGTAAAGTTTAAGGCATATCTCGCATTTGTATAGCATGTAAGGAAAAACTTAAGTAACAATAAAGGCTTATTTTATTTTATTTTTTTTTTTTTAATATATATATATATATATATATATATATATATATATATATATATATATATATATATATATATATATATATATATATATATATTTAAAAATATATATATTTCTTTAATTACATACTAAAAGACAAAAGCTAATATAATAAATATAAAATAAAATGCTAACATGCTTTGTAAAGTAGATTATAAACAGTATTAAATTGGAACATCATTCATATTAGAAAGCCATACAAGTAATATAATAAATCATAAGTGTTATAAGTCCCATGTGGTTATGTGAAGACCTTAGTTAATAAACATGTCTAAATATACTTTTTTAAACATTTTCTATGTCTAAATATAGTTTAAAATACTAATTTTATAGATATATAATATTCTAGTGTTCTGAATATTTTTATAAGTAATTTGATAATTTATTTCTCATTATAAAATTTAGTATATTATAAATGTCAACTTATACCTTTAATTTAAATAAAAAAATTCACCAAGTGAAAATCAAACTCAAGATAATCATAAATTGTGATACTGCTGCATTTGCCGTGTATATTAATTATTATTAATATTTAAAACATATTTATAATTAAGTAGTTTACTATAATAGCCATAATCTATTTTAGATACCAGCAACGACAGTGCCTGGTGATTACAAGCTTCGTGTAGAGGGATTATATTTGGATGACCCATTTGGGGGACGAGCATTTGTGAATGAAACTCAACTGATATTTTCCAAAAGATTTATGACTATTTTCATACAGATGGACAAGCCTGTGTATATGCAGAGTCAAACTGGTAAATTTTGTTGGTTTTTTTTCTACTAATAATTATAATATTATTTAGTTTTATGCTATTAAGTGATTGAAGGGTTAAACTTCTTACTGAACAAAATTTAGGGGAATACTAAATTAAATTTAAATTAAATAGGTTCACGCTATATCCCGCACACAGCAGGATAGGCAGAGGGAACCTAGTGCTAAGACACTCCGTTCCCTACAAGAGGAATATTGCCATTAGAGCCAAGTGCAGTCCCACTACACCTTGACGGTCTTATAAGTCATATTATTATTATTAATTTAAAAATTAGTAATATATTTTTATGTTATATTATGATGTGGCCAGTCGTGGCCCAGTGGCACAAGCGTGTGACTGTAAACGACTGGTAGTGGGTTCGATTCCAACTCGAGGAGTACAAATATTTAATATTCTTCACTCCATATTTCCATTTTCTTCGCTCTGGTGCCGAGGTAAAGCGCGGCGTTAAGTTCCGCCACTTAACACGCAATGCCTCCGAATTTGGCGGAAAGTGGGGAACGGAGTGTCTTGTCACTAGGTTCTCTCTGCCTACCCTGCAGTGTGTGGGATAAAGCGTGAAGCTAAAAAAAATATATATAATATATAAATATATTTAAATGCTTCTAATGCCACACTTGATGAGTTTTTAGTACACTCAATCTAAATATATCTGTTGTTCCTAATGACCTGTTGCATAGCTTATTTTAAGAACTCTTGAACTCCACTGTTTTAAAATATTATGTATGTGTATGTGACTCAAAGCTTTTTAAAACAAAGATCAAAGATCAACAGATATTGTTTAACTATTTGGTAATTCCATATCATTTATAACATCAATTTATTTAAATTAAAGTATTTGGTTTTCTATTTATTTGATTTTTGATGTTTTATTTATATCTATGACTATGTTGTTATTAATTATTACAATTATTTAATGATTAATTATTCAATTGTTATTAATTTATTTATTACAATATATATATTTTTTATACAGCAGGGTAGGCAGAGGGAACCCAGTGTTAACACACTCCTTTCCCCACTTTCCGGCAAATTCGGAGGCATTGCGTGTTAAGTGGCGGAACTTAACGCCGCGATTTTGCCTCGACACAACAGCGAAGAAAATGGAAATGTGATTTCCACTCCTCGAGGGGGAATCGAACCCACAACCAGTCGTTTACGGTCACACGCTTGTGCCACTGTGCCACGACTAACACGAAAATCGTTTAAATATGTATTTATTATATATTGTATAGATTTATATTGTTACATATATTTCTATTTCATAGAGCGCTTGATCGTTATCCAAGAGGCGGTTTAATATCTACCTGTATTGACATTTTTGTAAGGAGTTTTAATATTTACAATTAGAATGATTTTCAAAGCTGTTTTTTATTCCTTTTCAGTACGTTTCAGAGTTATTCCAATAAATACAGAACTGAAAGCGTTCGGAAGAGCTATCGACGTTTTCATACTCGACCCAAATCGACGAATCATGAAAAGATGGCTTTCGAGACAGGTAACTAAAATCATATGAATAATTACATTTTTTCTATTTGTTACGTCATATACAAACTGTTATAACATTTACTATTTAAAGTTTTAAAGTATTATTGACAAACTTAGGAAATTGAGAAAGAAATTTAGAAAACGTATAAAAATTTGAACGCAGCGGGATTCGAACCCGCGCCTCCTGAAAACCGTCCAGGCGCTCTGACGGCTAAGCCACGCGTTCTTCTACCAGCTACGTGGAAATTCTTATACGCTTTTTGCTACAATTTTTTTTTTGTTATTAGCTGGATGGATTTCAGGAGGCCCAGGTTCGGATCCAGCTGCTTTCAAATTTTTATATATTTTCTAAATGTTTTTTTGCTTTACAAATGTTATAAACATTTGTTAAACTTTACAAAGCAATAATTTAGAAATATTCTTATCTCCCTATTTTTGTCTTATAGAAAGCTCGGTGTTGACTTTCAGGTCAAGACACTCAATTTTCCATTTTTCAGTTTTTTTCGAGATAAATTTACAGCGCGCTGGATTGTTCACCAGAGCAGAGAATTGAAAATAATTAAATAATGATTATTTATCCAAGCGGGAATCGAACCCAAAACCGTTTAAAGTTAAACGTTGTCTCACTGCACCACGATGCTTGCGCCACTCTTTTTAGTGACACATTAATAAATAAATTAAAAAAAATAGCTTCACGCTATATCCCGCACACAGCAGGGTAGGCAGAGGGAACCTAGTGTTTTGGTGGAACTTTCCGCCGAATTCGGATTCTTTGCGTGTTAAGTGGCGGAACTTAACGCCGCGCTTTACCTCGACACCAGAGCGAAGAAAATGGAAATATAATTTCCACTCCTCGAGTGGGAATCGAACCCACAACCAGTCGTTTACAGTCACACTCTTGTGCCACTGGGCCACGACTGGCCAATTAATAAATAAAAGCTCAAATAATACTATAAATAGATGAGATCTATTTAAATAAATGGACCAAGAGTTCCGACCAATTCAAATATAAGTTTCATATTTTAAAACAGTAAAAACCGAAACAAAAGATCATTTTATAATAAATGGTTTTAAACAAGTGTCGCGTGAACAATGCGTCCATAGCAGAAAGGAAGTCGGTTATAATTATGCTCCTATTGTGATGAATGTTTTCAGTTTTTAATCACTATGGGTAAATGTGGAATACTGTATTAAATCATAGTATGAGTTTTCATTTATATTTCTACTGACCTTTTTATTTTTTAGTATTATTTTTTTTATTCACATACTTAGAAAATTGAAAAACATTTTTAGAAATAGTTTAAAAATTGCAAAACCGCTGATAGGTTACAATTCGTCCAAGCGTTTTGACTACTATGGCATGCGTTCATAGCTGGATGGCTATGTCAATTTTTTTATATCCTGATTACAAATTATTATTATTCTTAGTTTTTCGTATTGAACTATTAGGAAAAATATTTTTCTACTGATAGTTTCTCATTATTTTAAATAAAATTACGTAATTTTATCTTAAATCATAATCTATCTATTTATATGATAAAAAACAGTACAAAAAAGAATATTTGCACGAGCAAATCCTCGGAATTACTGGACGGATTTCAATGAAACATTTTTTGTAGTATAGCTTTTAAAGCTAGAACGCCATACTTCTACCAAAGTGTGGAAATCGAACTCGTAACCAGCGCTTGTGTCAGCAGTCGCAGACAACGTCTCACTGAAATAATCTAATAATGTACTCTTTATTTACAGAGCAACTTTGGTACAGTAAGTCTTCGCTATCAGCTGTCTGATCAGCCCTTGTTCGGAGAATGGACTGTAAGAGTAGAAGCACTGGGACAAGTCGAAGAAGCTCAGTTCCTAGTGGAAGAATATTATCAGACAAGATTTGAGGTAATATCCTATTTATTTATTAATTTTATAATAATTTAATTTAAAGTTTGCTTCAGGCTTTATGTCTAACGGTCTTTAAATTGGATGACAAACAAATAGTTTATATTGTATATATAATATTATAGTTTGAATTTCTGTTGTTGTGTGATGATGAAAAGCCAAAACGCTTTTTTCTAAATTCCAGTTTTTTACACGGCCACAGTTTTAGTGTCACTGTCTACCTTGGGATATCTAAAAAGAGCGTAAAGTTAAATAATAGGTAGTCTTTTTTCTTTATTGGATAATAATACAATTCTACATTGACAAATGTATGTAAAAAGTTTCATAAATCTATGTATTAACCTTAATTCATATCGTCATATACAAATAAAACTTCATTTTTCCCTCTAGGTGAACGTAACAATGCCAGCGTTCTTCTTCAACACGGACAACTACATCCACGGGCGCGTGATGGCCAACTACACGTCGGGTGCGCCGGTGCGTGGTAACCTCACGCTGCGTGCTACATTGCGTCCCGTCCCGCAGTATAGGCCGCGTGAACTGTATGCGCGTGAACACCAGGGTGATGGAGGTTGGTTTAGGGTTTGAATTCGGAGGTTATTTTAGGGTTATAGTGTTTGAAATTGGTGAAATTATAAAAAAAAACCAAGAGTTGAAACAAAAGTTAAAGGAAACAAATTTTCTTAATAAAGAAATGTGAAATTGTAATTTCTATTAAGATTGATGCAATCGTGACGCGGCGGTTGGGGGCTCGATTTGCTACTCTGGGTATTTATCTGGATATTTAAATATTTATTGCTCCGCTTTGTTACATAATATAAACGTAGTGTTGAATTCCGGCACTAAACATGCAATAACCCGATTTCAAACGGAAAATGAAGGATGAAGTGTAACTAGAAAATAAAACAAAATATCTTCCAATTAATATAACTCCCATTATTTACAGTGCGACCCAACTACAATCCATATCTATACAACGAGACAACCTATACGGGACAGGATGAGCAGCTCCGTCATTACCGACCAGGACAACCCAATCAGCTAGATCACCCCGACTGGTGGTACGACCCACAGAAAGTTTACACTAGGGTCTTTAATTTTGTAAGTATTTACTCTTTTGTGAATGTTATATGTTAATTTTGTATGTATGTATGTATGTATGTGTATGTATGTATGTATGTGTATGTATGTATGTATGTGTATGTATGTGTATGTATGTGTATGTGTGTATGTATGTATATGTTTGGAATTAAATAAATATACTTTTTTCCTTTGTTATAATTTAACTTAAAGTATTTTTAGGGAAACAGTATGATAAAATCATTATTAAATCCTGCCGCCTAATAAAGCAGTGTCTGACCGTATAAGTAATAGTTTAGGGTTCGATACCCTTTTGCAGAAATAATTATATATATATATTACTAGCGGCTCGCTCGCGGCTTGGCCGCGTGGACTGCCTAATTGTTTCGTTATGTTGCAACCCTCGGGGGTGGATTTTTGAAAAAATTAGTAGCCTATGTTAGACCCATAGTTATTTACTACTTTGATTCCAAATTTCATCTAAATCGGACAGGCAGACAAACACACAGACTTTCGCACTTATAATATAAGTATGGATGTTATTTCTGATAACTAGACTGTTGACTAAATAAAGTACAGCGTTAAGTTCCTGTAATAACTTGGATTCGGAAATAGGATAGGCCAGGATCGTCTTGACATTAGGTTCTCTGTGCTTAATCTGCCATGCGAGAAAAGATGTTGAATTATATTTATTTTAACTGTAATTTAAAATTTGTTAACAGGATGAAAAATTCCCATTTTGGATGCCAAAACCTGATCCAGTGGAATTGATCAACCAGAATTTGAACCCGAATAATCCGAATTATAATACATACAGTACGGCAACTACATATAATTATTATAACAACCCGACGTACGATAAGCTGCCTTATTTGCGATTTGTGAGTATTCGTTTTATAATTATATACTACTTAGAAGCTTACTTGAGTGTAAACAACATTGTTTCTGGGTTCGATTACCACTTGGGGAAAAATTATATCTAAAT
This sequence comes from Dryas iulia moderata, assembly GCA_019049465.1. Taxonomy (NCBI): domain Eukaryota; kingdom Metazoa; phylum Arthropoda; class Insecta; order Lepidoptera; family Nymphalidae; genus Dryas; species Dryas iulia. The sequence continues at coordinate 2,673,659 of CM032430.1, read as the reverse complement.
CGTTTTCGTTTCTCTGCTCTTATTAGTAAATGAGACAAATCGCGGTGTTAGGTTCCGCCATTCAACGCCCAGCGTTTTGATTTCTAGTGGAAAGTGGAGAACGGAGTGTCTCGACACTAGTTTCTATTTGACTGTATTTTTCGATGATTCAGTAATAAACTTCTCTTGCATTATTAGTAAATTTTAAAGAAGAAAATTTTAAATAGAATCACATCTAAGATTTGCCACCCTTTCTTTATAATTAAGTATTGTACTTTATATAGTTTATTACAAAATATAGTTATAGTAGTAGTATAGTTTATTACAAAAATGAAGTACATGAACATATTTTATATGTGGTATCGTAGAAGATGTACAACATATTTTAGTGAAATGTGCCTGAAGCGAAGACTTAAGAAATTATTTAGTTGATAGATTTAAGTTTAATCGTAATGATGTTGGTGGGATGGATTTCAAAGCATCTTGGCTAATCCCGTTGCTTTGAGTGCTAAATTAGTTTTTAAAGAGATCATTAAGTTTATATAGGTAGATGTATTTGTTAAACGATGGGTCTGGCATAATCTTAATAGATAAAAGACCCTTATTTTTTTTTCTAGAATAAAAAAAAAGACATTTTATTTTGCATGATTTAATTTTACTCGGGTCTCATTAGAAATTTTGACTATTTATCGTCTTCCACTTCGTCTAAAGCTTATTAAAAAAATAGTAATGTAAAAATAAAAAGTGTAGGTGTTTTTTGCAGTATGTATTCTTATTTTTTCCTTTCATAGCCAGAGTATTTTAAATAGAAAAAATAAAGGTGGCAACCCCAATCACAAACTTACATCTCAACAAAAATATATCTATGCAAAATTAAAACTAATATAACAATAACTTCCACAGTTCAACGGTACATACGACTTCAAATACCCAATGTCTGAGCTGGCCCAGCTGGTGCCCACTTTAGACGGAGTGGAAGTGATCATAACCGCGTCGGTGGGGGATCCCTTCCTGGACGAGGTAATCGAGGGATACAGTATAGCGAGGATATTTAATTCCTCACTTTCTGTCACTTTCTTGGGCGGTGAATTGCAAGTGTTCAAGCCAGCTATGCCGTTTGATGTTTATGTGAGTATAATTTTTTTTTAATGTTAAACCATTGTAATAAAAAAAGAATTGGTACCTTTTTATGCCTTGGTTTAAGAGATTATAAAATAATTTTATATTATTTGACGATTTAGGTACCATATTTAAATGAATAATATTTTGATTTAATTTTCGTAATGATTAGTTTGTTTGTTAATAATGTCACAGTAATTTATATTTATCAAAGTCAAAGTCAAATAATTTTATTCAAAATAAGAAGTTACAAGCTTCATTTTTTGAACGTCTAATAGTTTACCACCGGTTCACTTAATTTAATGCCTCAGACCTGAGAAGAACCGGCGCAAGAATATATGGATGAAATACTATTTAAAATGTTGATAAAGTAGTGGTGGTGTGTTCATTTAGTCTTCCTACAGTTCTATAAGAGTATTACTGAATCAGGTCTTGTCGAACTGAAATACTTAACACTTTATTTTCTTCGTTCTGGTTCTGAGGCAAAGTGCGGTGTTAAGTTCCGCAAATTAACACGCAATGTCTCGAATTCGAACGTAAAGTAGAGGACAGAGGTTTCCTCTGCCTACCCTGGTACGTGCGGGATACAGCGTGAAGCTGAAAAAAAATCCGTGATAAATATATACATATACATTAGTTCTATATCAAAACATCCCATCAGATGGTAGTGTCGTACCACGACGGCTCGCGGCTCCCGTCGTGGCAGGCGGCGGGCGTGTCGCTCACCGTCACCGCGTCGCTGGAGGGGCGCTCCGCCCTGCTCGAGCTGCAGCGGCCCGCGCTGCTGCCCGGACACGATGCCGTGTGGCATTTGAAGATGGACCTCTATAAGTTGCTCAGTGAGTATTTGACTAAATAATATTGCTGTTTTTTAGCTTCACGCTATATCTCGCATTTATGTACACTGTTCCAGTTAAAAGGTTTTTTAAAATAGGCCGTATACTTTTTAGGAATGCTTATGTCACTTTATATAAAAGTGTATGTCTAACGTCCGGTATGTCTAACGGTAGTGTGTGTGTTATATTTATTTGAATAATTTGATGTATTTTTATTAAACTATAATGGCATAAATTGCATATAAACTAAAAACAGCTCAAATATCACAAAGTTTTTGTAAAAAGTGTTGAAATGTATGTTCTTTGCATATTGATAGCCTGTGACCAGTCGTGGTGCACAGGCATAAGCGTGTGACTGTAAACGACTGGTTGTGGGTTCGATTATCACTCGAGGAGTGGGAATATTTAATATTTCCATTTTCTTCGTTCCGGTATCGAAGCAAAGTGCAGCGTTAAGTTCCGCCACTTAACACGCAATGCCTCCGAATTTGGCGGAAATTGGGGTACGGAGTGTCTTAATACTAGGTTCCCTCTGCCTACCCTGCAATAAGCGGGATACAGCGTGAAAGGCTCAATTCAAGTTCAATATCTGCGCTACAAAGATGTTCTGAAACGCCACCTAACATCCTGTGGAATATCTTGTGATTCTTGGGAGGAGCTTGCTACTCAGAGACCGCATTGGCGGAATGCTGTCAAAACGGGCATTAATAATTTTGAGCGCGCTCGCATCGAACATCTCGACGCCAAACGCCAGCTTCTGAATACTCGACCCAAACCCTCCTATAATTATACATACAATGATAGTGGGCAGCTTCACTGCGCTATCTGTGACCGAATCTTTAAAACTAAATTCGGTTTTGCGAGCCACATTCGCGATCACGAACGTCGATCTAATTATTGGCAGTGTGTCGCCGTCGACGGATACGTCTGGGAGGACATCATAACGTAATTTATATATACATTTTGTCCGCAGAACTAGAGAACACACCGGACTACCGCGAGACCCTGAACGCCATAACGGGCATCCGGCTCAGCGCGTCGCTGATGGACGCGCGCGGCGCTCGCGCCTCCGCCGACGTGCGCCTCGTGGCGCACCGCAGCCCCAACCACCACCACATACGCGTCTCCACCTCCACCACTGACGCTAGGGTATGTTTGTACGTGCATACACACAGGTTAAGGAGAAAGACTTTTAGAAAACGTATAAAAATTTGAACGCAGCGGGATTCGAACCCGCACCTCCTGAATACCGTCCAGGCGCTCTCACCACTGGAGCTATGCTAATCACAAAAATAAGTTGTAATAAAGCGTATAATAATTTGGATAGCTGGTAATAGAACATATGGCTCGCACGGTCTACGCGCCTGGACGGTATTCAGGAGGCGCGGGTTCGAATACCGCTGCGTTTAAATTTTTATACGTTTTCTAAATGTCATTTTCAATTTTCCTAAGTGTGGACTACCGCGAGACCCTGAACGCTTTAAAAATGTTTAAAAGGTTGAGGAGAGTGAGTATGAGTGAGTGATAGAAAGAGAGAGAGAGTGTATAAGAGAGAGAAAGGGAGAGTGCGCGCGTGTGTGAGGGAGTGAGAGAGAGCGCGAGCCAGAGAGAGTAAAAGATTCCGGCCAGTCATGGCTTGTAGACACAAAGTGTAACTGTAAACTCGACTGGTTGTGGGTTCAATTCCCACTCGATTAATTAAATTAAGTATTTAATATTTTCATTTTCTTTCGCTTTGGGTATCAGTTTGGATTTAGTCTCGATTTTGGGCGAAAAGTAAAAAATGGAGTGTTTTGATTCTAAATCCTGAGTGCCCTGCGATGCGGAAAAAATCGTAAAAATGTAATATAGCGTTATAAAAATTGATTGTTTTTATTTATTTTTTTCTTTAGGTGGGCGAATACGCAATATTCCACGTGCAGAGCAATTTTTATATGGAATCGTTCAACTATGTCGTCATGTCTAAAGGAATTATCTTAACAAGTGGTCAAGAGATTATGCAGGTGCGTTATTTTGTAGTTTATTTTATTATGTTACTTTTTTTTTCAATTATTTATTTGTTAAATTGTCAATATTTGCTTCAAAAGAGATAGACACGATAATAACCAACATAATAACAATAAATTATTCAATTTCGTTAATAATTAGTTTTTTTTTATAGCTTCACGCTGTATCCCGCACACAGCAGGGTATGCAGAGGGAACCTAGTGTTAAGACACTTCGTTCCCCACTTTCCGCCAAATTCGGGGGTTTTGCGTGTTAAGTGGCGGAACTTAACGCCGCGCTTCACCTCGACACCAGAGCGAAGAAAAAAAATATTTCCAATATTAAATATTTCCACTCCTCGAGTGGGAATCGAACCCACAACCAGTCGTTTACAGTCACACGTTTGTGCCACTGGGCCACGACTGGCCATAATTAGTATATCTTTCTTTTTAAGCAATTGATTTGGTTGTGGTTGTCGTGGCGCAGTTGGACAACGTCTATCTATAAAAGCTGGCTGTGGGTTCGATTCTCACTTAGAAGAATGATTATATTTATTTTTTTCATTTCTTCACCCTGTTACTGAAAACAAAGCGTAGCGTTCAGTTTCGCCACTCAACACGCAACGCCCTCAGAATTCGACGGTGCGTAGGGAACGAAATGTCTTAACGTTAGGTTTTCTTTGAATACCCTACTATACAGGATATAACGTGAAGCTCTAATGTAATTATAACTTGGCTTAAAAGCAACTTATGGGTGTCTTTCTATTTATTTATTTATTTATTTATGTACCAACAAATATACAGACAATTACATAAACAAAAGACATGTACAAAGGATAACTTATCTCTAACAAGAGATCTCTTCCGGAAACCCTGATTCTGTTGGAGATTATTTGTAAATTATAATTATGGTGTAGGCACAATATCAAGTATCATTTTATAATAAATACCTAGACTTATAAATATAATTAACTATATTATATACTAAATACAAATAATACAAAAATTAATACATATTTATAATATACATACATACAACTACATACATATAAAATACATACAACTTAAGTAGAAAGGAAGTGCTGCTTTACACTGTTTTTAAAAGATCTTATGGTAACGTTATTCTTGCTATAACACTAGTAAAAATGTATATTTAATCTATATAATGAATCCACGTCTGTGGGCAGGAGGGCGTGCGCACGTTCGCGGTGGGCGTGTCGGCGGAGATGGCGCCGGTGTGCACGCTGCTGGTGTGGGCGCACCGCCGCCGCGCGCTCGTGCTGGCCGACTCGCTCACCTTCCCCGTTAACGGGATTAATACTAATAATGTACGTATTGTTTGTATATTATGTGTCGAATTAATATATTCTTGTATAGGTGTGTGTTCTAATACTTTACTTTTCGGCGGAAAGTGGAGACCGAAGTGTCTCGTCACTAAACTTATAAACAGCGGCTTTAAATTCCTGCATTTGTTAAGTAATGTCTAGATTCTTAGCAAAGAGGGGAGGATGGAGTGTCTTGACTTTTAAGTTCTCGTTTACTAGATAACCCACATAGCTCACGTGGATAGTTAATAAAATAAATATTATTATGTTGATATTTTTTATTTATGTTCTGATAAATTGCACGTGATATATGTAATATAATAATGAAATTAATGTTGCTACATTTTATCTAACCAAATCGAACCATTTTATAAAATTACTAATTTTTCCTCCAATTTGATATGTAATGTAACTTTTTTTTATATAAGTATATATCTTTTTTTTTCTATTTAAAAAAGTCAAATACTGGTACAAAAATGTAGTGTCAAGACTTTTTGTCTTACCAGTATCTCGTAAAAAATGATTTCTCATAGTAAAAATATAACTTACAACCATTTCTCTGAGCCACTACGGAGTAATAGTCTATATATCTTTAACGTTTATTGTGTTAACAGTTCACGGTGGTAGTAAACAATCGCAAGCATCGCACAGGCGAGCGCGTGGAGGTGGCGGTGTACGGCGAGCCCGGCGCCTACGTCGGCCTGTCCGCCATCGACCACGCCTTCTACACCATGCAGGCCGGCAACGAGCTCACCTACGCCAAGGTAACACGCACGCACGCACAGGTCACATGCAAAACGTTCATTTATATATCTTCGTTCTTCAGCTATCTTTTTTAACTAGTATTTCCGTTGACGCATAAAATTTGCTTTATCTTAGCAACGTTTATGTCTTTTTATACAAAAGTGTATTTCAAATATTTTTTTTAATAATTTAATATATTTATAATGGATTACAATGGTATATTTGCTTATATGAACTTCTTCAACATACAAAATTTAAGTATACTATAAGTTTAAGTATACTCATACTCTTTCAACTGGCACAATTATCGTAAAAAGGATTCCAAATGCTTTTCTTAACGTATTAAAATAATTATATTATTAAAAAGTGTGATTTTAGCCCTTCCAAAAAACCTTGTTGCTAAAAAAAGGTTGCTCACTCTGGATTGGTACTACTACACCCTTTTTGAGCAAATAGTGCCTGTGTTGGGAGTTCTCGCTCTTCCAATATAAATATGAGTTTTGAACCTAACAATTAATAAGTAAAAATTTGGTATATCTTAATGAACCATCTATTAAATTTGGCTAAAAATCTATAGAAAACTGTTAATTTATTTTTCATACTCTTTTATTCAACACAATAAATTTAAAAATATTTCTTTCGATATGATCACAATAAGTAAAAGTATAAAAAATTATCAAAAAATATCAAAGGTTAATATTTTTTATTACATTAATTAACAGGTAATATCAAAAATGTCGCATTTCGACGAGGCCACCAACGGCACGTTCGCGTATACATGGCGTTCACACTTCGGAGATGCTGACGAGTTGGTTTACTTCCCTTCACCGAGTTTCGGTATTGATGCCAATCGTACTTTTGAGTGAGTATCTTTTTTTTTTTAGCTTCACGCTGTATCCCGCACACAGCAGGGTAGGCAGAGGGAACCAAGTGTTAAGACACTCCGTTCCCCATTTTCCGCCGAATTCGAAGGCTTGCGTGTTAGGTGGCGGAACTTAACGCTGCGCTTTGCCTCGACACCAGAGCGAAGAAAATGGAAATGTTGAATATTTCTTCACCTCGAGTGGGAATGGAACCCACAACCAGTCATTTACAGTCAGACGCTTGTACCACTGCGCCACGAACTGGTCCCTAAGAATATTTAAATAAATTATTTACTCGTATTTATTTAACCTCTACAAAAAAAATTACAAAATAATCTTAATCTATCATCCATACTCAATAAGTAATTTTACATCACCAGATACGCGGGTCTAATAGTACTAAGCGACGTGCCGGTGTGGCGACGCCCCTCCGTGTGCAACGCGTCGCTTGGCTTAGCCGAGTGCCTGGACGGGGGGTGCTACCCGCACTCTAAGCGGTGTGACGGCATGCCCGACTGCTCTGATAGGACTGATGAGACTAATTGTGAGTATTGCGTATATGACTCTTATATAGCTTCACGCTTTTTCACTTGTAGAAGAGCCGGAGAAATTATTGTTTTCAATGTTTTTTCTATTTCAGTTTATATTTATTAAAAGCATTTAGTAAATTAGGTACATATTCATTGAAGATGTAAGGGTGATGCAGGTGGACGTTTGTACTGAATTGAATAAATTTGATAGAATTTTATAATTAAGTATAATATAATATTGAAATAAAATAGCTCCCTTTATTAAAGAATTGACTTAACATAAAGTCCTACGAGTTAGGGTTTGTAGCCTTAACAATACATAGATTTAAAGTTTCACTATAAAGCTATTAAAGTTTCTATTTAAATATGTCCATACGTGTGTACAGGCAAACACGACGACTCACTAGAACTGGCGCACTTCCGCAAGTTCCGGTTCAACCGCGTGCTCCGCCAGTACGAGAACGTGTGGGCGTGGCGCGACGTCAACATCGGGCCGCACGGCCGCTACGTGTTCGCGCTGGACGTGCCCGCCGCGCCCGCGCACTGGACGCTCTCCGCGTTCGCCATGTCGCCCGCCGGCCTGGGCATGCTGGTGCGCCCCATCACGGTTAGTGTCAGCTGTCATTGTCACCTGTCACCTGTCACCTGTCATCGTGGCGCGACGTCAACATCGGGCCGCACGGCCGCTACGTGTTCGCGCTGGACGTGCCCGCCGCGCCCGCGCACTGGACGCTCTCCGCGTTCGCCATGTCGCCCGCCGGCCTGGGCATGCTGGTGCGCCCCATCACGGTTAGTGTCAGCTGTCATTGTCACCTGTCACCTGTCACCTGTCATCGTGGCGCGACGTCAACATCGGGCCGCACGGCCGCTACGTGTTCGCGCTGGACGTGCCCGCCGCGCCCGCGCACTGGACGCTCTCCGCGTTCGCCATGTCGCCCGCCGGCCTGGGCATGCTGGTGCGCCCCATCACAGTTAGTGTCAGCTGTCATTGTCACCTGTCACCTGTCACCTGTCATCGTGGCGCGACGTCAACATCGGGCCGCACGGCCGCTACGTGTTCGCGCTGGACGTGCCCGCCGCGCCCCGCGCACTGGACGCTCTCCGCGTTCGCCATGTCGCCCGCCGGCCTGGGCATGCTGGTGCGCCCCATCACGGTTAGTGTCAGCTGTCATTGTCACCTGTCACCTGTCACCTGTCATCGTGGCGCGACGTCAACATCGGGCCGCACGGCCGCTACGTGTTCGCGCTGGACGTGCCCGCCCGCGCCCGCGCACTGGACGCTCTCCGCGTTCGCCATGTCGCCCGCCGGCCTGGGCATGCTGGTGCGCCCCATCACGGTTAGTGTCAGCTGTCATTGTCACCTGTCACCTGTCACCTGTCATCGTGGCGCGACGTCAACATCGGGCCGCACGGCCGCTACGTGTTCGCGCTGGACGTGCCCGCCGCGCCCGCGCACTGGACGCTCTCCGCGTTCGCCATGTCGCCCGCCGGCCTGGGCATGCTGGTGCGCCCCATCACGGTTAGTGTCAGCTGTCATTGTCACCTGTCACCTGTCACCTGTCATCGTGGCGCGACGTCAACATCGGGCCGCACGGCCGCTACGTGTTCGCGCTGGACGTGCCCGCCGCGCCCCGCGCACTGGACGCTCTCCGCGTTCGCCATGTCGCCCGCCGGCCTGGGCATGCTGGTGCGCCCCATCACGGTTAGTGTCAGCTGTCATTGTCACCTGTCACCTGTCACCTGTCATCGTGGCGCGACGTCAACATCGGGCCGCACGGCCGCTACGTGTTCGCGCTGGACGTGCCCGCCGCGCCCGCGCACTGGACGCTCTCCGCGTTCGCCATGTCGCCCGCCGGCCTGGGCATGCTGGTGCGCCCCATCACGGTTAGTGTCAGCTGTCATTGTCACCTGTCACCTGTCACCTGTCATCGTGGCGCGACGTCAACATCGGGCCCGCACGGCCGCTACGTGTTCGCGCTGGACGTGCCCGCCGCGCCCGCGCACTGGACGCTCTCCGCGTTCGCCATGTCGCCCGCCGGCCTGGGCATGCTGGTGCGCCCCATCACGGTTAGTGTCAGCTGTCATTGTCACCTGTCACCTGTCACCTGTCATCGTGGCGCGACGTCAACATCGGGCCGCACGGCCGCTACGTGTTCGCGCTGGACGTGCCCGCCGCGCCCGCGCACTGGACGCTCTCCGCGTTCGCCATGTCGCCCGCCGGCCTGGGCATGCTGGTGCGCCCCATCACGGTTAGTGTCAGCTGTCATTGTCACCTGTCACCTGTCACCTGTCATCGTGGCGCGACGTCAACATCGGGCCGCACGGCCGCTACGTGTTCGCGCTGGACGTGCCCGCCGCGCCCGCGCACTGGACGCTCTCCGCGTTCGCCATGTCGCCCGCCGGCCTGGGCATGCTGGTGCGCCCCATCACGGTTAGTGTCAGCTGTCATTGTCACCTGTCACCTGTCACCTGTCATCGTGGCGCGACGTCAACATCGGGCCGCACGGCCGCTACGTGTTCGCGCTGGACGTGCCCGCCGCGCCCGCGCACTGGACGCTCTCCGCGTTCGCCATGTCGCCCGCCGGCCTGGGCATGCTGGTGCGCCCCATCACGGTTAGTGTCAGCTGTCATTGTCACCTGTCACCTGTCACCTGTCATCGTGGCGCGACGTCAACATCGGGCCGCACGGCCGCTACGTGTTCGCGCTGGACGTGCCCGCCCGCGCCCGCGCACTGGACGCTCTCCGCGTTCGCCATGTCGCCCGCCGGCCTGGGCATGCTGGTGCGCCCCATCACGGTTAGTGTCAGCTGTCATTGTCACCTGTCACCTGTCACCTGTCATCGTGGCGCGACGTCAACATCGGGCCGCACGGCCGCTACGTGTTCGCGCTGGACGTGCCCCGCCGCGCCCGCGCACTGGACGCTCTCCGCGTTCGCCATGTCGCCCGCCGGCCTGGGCATGCTGGTGCGCCCCATCACGGTTAGTGTCAGCTGTCATTGTCACCTGTCACCTGTCACCTGTCATCGTGGCGCGACGTCAACATCGGGCCGCACGGCCGCTACGTGTTCGCGCTGGACGTGCCCGCCGCGGCCCGCGCACTGGACGCTCTCCGCGTTCGCCATGTCGCCCGCCGGCCTGGGCATGCTGGTGCGCCCCATCACGGTTAGTGTCAGCTGTCATTGTCACCTGTCACCTGTCACCTGTCATCGTGGCGCGACGTCAACATCGGGCCGCACGGCCGCTACGTGTTCGCGCTGGACGTGCCCGCCGCGCCCCGCGCACTGGACGCTCTCCGCGTTCGCCATGTCGCCCGCCGGCCTGGGCATGCTGGTGCGCCCCATCACGGTTAGTGTCAGCTGTCATTGTCACCTGTCACCTGTCACCTGTCATCGTGGCGCGACGTCAACATCGGGCCGCACGGCCGCTACGTGTTCGCGCTGGACGTGCCCGCCGCGCCCGCGCACTGGACGCTCTCCGCGTTCGCCATGTCGCCCGCCGGCCTGGGCATGCTGGTGCGCCCCATCACGGTTAGTGTCAGCTGTCATTGTCACCTGTCACCTGTCACCTGTCATCGTGGCGCGACGTCAACATCGGGCCGCACGGCCGCTACGTGTTCGCGCTGGACGTGCCCGCCGCGCCCCGCGCACTGGACGCTCTCCGCGTTCGCCATGTCGCCGCCGGCCTGGCATGCTGGTGCGCCCCATCACAGGTTAGTGTCAGCTGTCATTGTCACCTGTCACCTGTCACCTGTCATCGTGGCGCGACCGTCAACATCGGGCCGCACGGCCGCTACGTGTTCGCGCTGGACGTGCCCGCCGCGCCCCGCGCACTGGACGCTCTCCGCGTTCGCCATGTCGCCCGCCGGCCTGGGCATGCTGGTGCGCCCCATCACGGTTAGTGTCAGCTGTCATTGTCACCTGTCACCTGTCACCTGTCATCGTGGCGCGACGTCAACATCGGGCCGCACGGCCGCTACGTGTTCGCGCTGGACGTGCCCGCCGCGCCCGCGCACTGGACGCTCTCCGCGTTCGCCATGTCGCCCGCCGGCCTGGGCATGCTGGTGCGCCCCATCACGGTTAGTGTCAGCTGTCATTGTCACCTGTCACCTGTCACCTGTCATCGTGGCGCGACGTCAACATCGGGCCGCACGGCCGCTACGTGTTCGCGCTGGACGTGCCCGCCGCGCCCGCGCACTGGACGCTCTCCGCGTTCGCCATGTCGCCCGCCGGCCTGGGCATGCTGGTGCGCCCCATCACGGTTAGTGTCAGCTGTCATTGTCACCTGTCACCTGTCACCTGTCATCGTGGCGCGACGTCAACATCGGGCCGCACGGCCGCTACGTGTTCGCGCTGGACGTGCCCGCCGCGCCCGCGCACTGGACGCTCTCCGCGTTCGCCATGTCGCCCGCCGGCCTGGGCATGCTGGTGCGCCCCATCACGGTTAGTGTCAGCTGTCATTGTCACCTGTCACCTGTCACCTGTCATCGTGGCGCGACGTCAACATCGGGCCGCACGGCCGCTACGTGTTCGCGCTGGACGTGCCCGCCGCGCCCCGCGCACTGGACGCTCTCCGCGTTCGCCATGTCGCCCGCCGGCCTGGGCATGCTGGTGCGCCCCATCACGGTTAGTGTCAGCTGTCATTGTCACCTGTCACCTGTCACCTGTCATCGTGGCGCGACGTCAACATCGGGCCGCACGGCCGCTACGTGTTCGCGCTGGACGTGCCCGCCGCGCCCGCGCACTGGACGCTCTCCGCGTTCGCCATGTCGCCCGCCGGCCTGGGCATGCTGGTGCGCCCCATCACGGTTAGTGTCAGCTGTCATTGTCACCTGTCACCTGTCACCTGTCATCGTGGCGCGACGTCAACATCGGGCCGCACGGCCGCTACGTGTTCGCGCTGGACGTGCCCGCCGCGCCCGCGCACTGGACGCTCTCCGCGTTCGCCATGTCGCCCGCCGGCCTGGGCATGCTGGTGCGCCCCATCACGGTTAGTGTCAGCTGTCATTGTCACCTGTCACCTGTCACCTGTCATCGTGGCGCGACGTCAACATCGGGCCGCACGGCCGCTACGTGTTCGCGCTGGACGTGCCCGCCGCGCCCGCGCACTGGACGCTCTCCGCGTTCGCCATGTCGCCCGCCGGCCTGGGCATGCTGGTGCGCCCCATCACGGTTAGTGTCAGCTGTCATTGTCACCTGTCACCTGTCACCTGTCATCGTGGCGCGACGTCAACATCGGGCCGCACGGCCGCTACGTGTTCGCGCTGGACGTGCCCGCCGCGCCCGCGCACTGGACGCTCTCCGCGTTCGCCATGTCGCCCGCCGGCCTGGGCATGCTGGTGCGCCCCATCACGGTTAGTGTCAGCTGTCATTGTCACCTGTCACCTGTCACCTGTCATCGTGGCGCGACGTCAACATCGGGCCGCACGGCCGCTACGTGTTCGCGCTGGACGTGCCCGCCGCGCCCGCGCACTGGACGCTCTCCGCGTTCGCCATGTCGCCCGCCGGCCTGGGCATGCTGGTGCGCCCCATCACGGTTAGTGTCAGCTGTCATTGTCACCTGTCACCTGTCACCTGTCATCGTGGCGCGACGTCAACATCGGGCCGCACGGCCGCTACGTGTTCGCGCTGGACGTGCCCGCCGCGCCCGCGCACTGGACGCTCTCCGCGTTCGCCATGTCGCCCGCCGGCCTGGGCATGCTGGTGCGCCCCATCACGGTTAGTGTCAGCTGTCATTGTCACCTGTCATCTGTCATCTGTCGTTTGTGTGACAACTGTCAGTGCTGTGTAATGTCATTTGAATTTGACTTATTTATCTTAGCGAGTAATGGAGAATGTTAACTAATTTTGATTATTAGCATTCCATATTCTATGTCAAAAATAAAAAATACTAGTGAAAGAATTACTTCGATACGTCAATTAGTTTCCGAGTTATAAGTAAAACAAGTTGTAACCGGCCGGTGAACGTGTGACGTCATCCTACAACACGCTCATTCTGGCACTCTCAATCCGCTCGTGGTCGCGCGCCCGTTCGTCGTAATTATACTTAAATACTTTTTAAAATGTCTTTAACACTTTCCTTCTTTACTTCTATAACGCAGTCATCAGTAAGCGCGCCAGGCGAGGCACCAATCATGGGCCAGTCATTCTTAAAAAAAAGATCAGATTCTGCTATTTTTACATTGTGTATCTTTTGTTGTACACTGAGCAACTTCGTGCATTTTTGAAGCTGTTATACGTCCGTAGCGCATCTCAAACCCACAATTTGGATCTGATAGAGCTGTTGTACCCTCTTTTACTTGAAAACACCTTGATTCCGTCATTTCGTTCTTACAAAATGTTATAATAGTTTCGACGTCAAAATCAACACAGGATTTTTTGATATGATTCAATTATGAATGGATCTATCTAAATATATCTTTTCAACTTCTTTTTTTCACATATAAAATGTGAAAGAAAACACTTTATTTCAAGTTCCCTGAGTTTTAATGTTAAACCATTGTCAAAAATATTTTTCCATTCTGACCGGCTTCATGAAGTATGTACCGATATCAATACCACTTGTACCAAAATCTTTACCTTCAAATCAAAATCATTTTCGGTGTGGTACCAATACCTGAGTGCTTAGATTTTTTCAAATAACACTTGGTAGCATTCGTTGAAGGCTCTTCACTTCGACGATGTAGCCACATTAAAAATGCTATGCTATAGCATATAGCTATGCTATATGTGTACAGCCACCTCTTCTGGCGGCACAATCACCGCAAGTTACATTTAAAACTTCTTGATCCTTTTCATAGCATTCTGAACTACAATGATAAGGTGTGGTACGTACGCGGTGTTCTGGCGTGATTCTCCATTTAACCGTACATACATCACCTACTCTTTTTACTTTAACATAACCTGTTGGTTATGTTCAAGTAACCGTTGGCGATGACCGGTTTCAAATAAAAATAATTATATACATATGCCATACATATGTTAGTAAAAAATTAAATAAATAAAAAAGTTTAGTACACCTAAGTACGTAAGGCCATTTTTTTTAGAAAAACAAAACACAAACATAAAAAGGTTTAGTAAATCTATAACATTCAACCAAGGACATCTACATCGTAGGTAGTATCCTACTTTCTACTAATATTATAAATGCGAAAGTTTGTGAGTGTGTGTATCTTTCACTGAACGGATCTGGACGAAGCCTGGGAAAATTTAAAGTTTCCGAGGAGGGAAACGCGGGTGAAGCTGCTGGCGGAAGCTAGTATGCAATGTATATATATATATATATATATATATATATATATATATATATATATATATATATATATATATATATATATATATATATATATATATATATATATATATATATATATATATATATATATATATATATATGTACATACGTACCTACTTACATATAGCTACAGACTACATTTTTTTGTCGGAACGGTAGGTAGGTACTTCTAGTATTTGAGTTGCATTCGTCATTATGACATTAGTAAGATATTTTGAACAGTTAACTTTTAAACATAAGTATTACGGAAAGATTATATTACTAAACTTTGCATTTTTATTCATCACATTTCGGCGGCAACAAAATCACTGTTTGACGATAAATAATGCGCAACCATTAATCCATTTATTTTAAGTAGATTATCCCTTTTTCGAATCCTTCATCCATTTTATTACTCGAATAATATTTACCATTATTAGACTACTAATATAATTACGCGGACGAAAACACAACAAATCCCTTTACACCTACTATAACAGTGTTGCAAAATGACGTCACAAGCGGTCAAGTGGCTTTTAGCGGGACTCGATATTTTTCGAAACTTTGAATGCCTATAAAATCAAAACTACTAGATATTTTTGACTAAAACAAAAACTAATGTATTTGTATACTTCTAAGCTTTACTGAGACAAAATTTCAAGTGATTTGGCATACCTAGTAACATTATCCATTGTTTGCAGTCGAGGTATGAGATGTCGATTGCTGTACATTTATGTGCGTTATGTGGCTTGCTTGTGTATTGTTAGTTAATAATAGATTAGAATAAGAGTAATAGACTAGAATATTAAAGTATTCTAGTCGCATTTTTACTTTAAAAATGATTTAAAGACAATATTTTAAGTAATATAAAAAACGTGTCTTTATTCATAGCCAAACATGAGAAATGGCAAATAAAATGATCTCTATTCGATTTTTTTTTATTGTTTTAAGATTTAGGTATATAAAAGCCATGTATAAGGTAAGCCATATAAAGGCAATGTATAAGCCAAAAGGAAAACTGAAAATTGTTGATTAAGTAATAATCATGATATATATTATTGAAGTAATAACAATATAAGAAATAAGATAATCACTAAAATATATTTTAACTCAACAATAAAATTACAAAAAATAATTTATTTAACTAATTTTTTATACCTATCACCCACAGTACGTAGGAATCCTGCCGTTCTTCATGAAAGTGGAGGGTCCGGATAAATGCAAGCAAGGAGAGCAGCTCGGGCTACGTGTAGCAGTATTCAATTACCAGGAGCAAGCTATCGAAGCTGTTGTGGTGTTGGCTTCCTCACCGGACTACAAGTTTGTGCATGTGGAGGAAAATGGCATTGTTAGTTTTTGTTTTTTTTTGTATTTTTTAATATTATTTTTAAAAAAATGTGATTTTTATGTTTTCATTGCTTAGTAGAATGGGTCTGAACTGTAATTGATGATAGTTCCTTATAAAATTGCTAACAAAAAAAATATAAAAAAATAAAATGCTGTATATTTGCATATTATAAAAGGTATGCAGATAAAAAACAGTATTGCTATCGTAGCGTAGTGGTACAGCTAACAATTTAAATAATTTTGATATCCCCATTTTGGTAAGATAAAGTGATATTCGGCGTTTCTATTTCGAAAAGTAAAGATTGGAATGTTTTGACATTGGTTTCTCTCTGATCTGTTATGCGGGAAAAAACGTGTCGCTGTAAAAAAATATTAAAACTAATGTGTTAATTAAAAGTTATCATTTACATTTTTGTTTGCCTGGAAAGTGTATTCTCATAGCTAGCTTTAAGTTATTTTTAGTTTTTACCTTACATAGAGTGTAATATTATAATAATTCACAGATATTATTTTAGGTCTATACTGTTTTTTACTTTTGTTATTTACCATATAGTGTAAAATGCCTTATATAATATAGGATAATGCCTGGGGATCTGTAAAACAGATTTCTTACCCAGTACTGGTGTTCACCAGTTTCTCACAATAACTCTCTTTTTTCCGTTAATTATTTATACGTTTTTGTAAAGTGTCATTTTAAGACAGAGCATTGTGAGATATAAATAAATAAATAATAATTATTATTATAATATACTATAAGTAGTATGTGTAGCCAGTCGTGCCCCAGTGGCACAAGAGTGTGACTGTAAACGACTGGTTGTGGGTTCGATTCCCACTCGAGGAGTGGAAATTATATTTCCATTTTCTTCGCTCTGGTGTCGAGGTAAAGCGCGGCGTTAAGTTCCGCCACTTAATACGCAAGCCTCCGAATTCGGCGGTGCGTGGGGAACGGAGTGTCTTAACACTAGGTTCCCTCTGCCTACCCTGTTGTGTGCGGGATATAGCGTGAAGCTATTTAATTTTTTAATAAGTAGTATGTGTCGTCAGGTGCGGTCGTACAACCCGCGCACGTCGTTCGGCGAGCACCAGTTCTTCGTGTACATCCTGGGCGGCGACGCGGCCGTGGTGCACCTGCCCGTGGTGCCCGCGCGCCTCGGCGCCGTGCGCGTGGACGTGCGCGCCGCCACGCTGCAGGGCGAGCACCGCGCGCACAAGTACATACATGTTGAGGTCTGTCTGTCTGTCTGCTCTACTGGGTCGGTTTCAATGACATTTGGATTTAAAATAGTTGAAGATACTAGGGTTTACTCGTTTGAAATATGAAAAGGATTTGAAATATAGGTTAAAAGTTTGTATGCTAAATTTAATCCGCTTGAACACTTGTAATAATGTTGATTTTATTGGTCTTGATAAACTAGAAGCACCAATTTTAATCCACCTTAAATACATAAAATATAAAAGTTCACACCTCTGTCTATAATTACAAGTTTTAATTCCCACTCGAAAAAATGTTCAATTATTTTCTGATTATAATGATGTTATACATGTTGATGTTACAACGTTAAGATCGTTACTAATGTTTTGTATTCGGGCGGAAAGTGGAGAACGACATCTCAACACCCTTAGTGTTCTGTTTGACTATTATTGTCAAATGAATATACTTTGTTTTTACTCTGCACGCTGCGGATAGAAATCAAAAAAGAACCCTGAAACGCTCTGACCGCCGTACCTACTAGTTGGGCTTAATGGTCAGAACGCTAAAGGATTTTGTTTTGGTTTCTAAGTATTTGAATCATACTTTAAAAATTGACAATATATAGCTTACAAAAGTAAATAATACTATAAAATCATTCATTTTTCACTCACATTCAACACTCGTAATATGTACTTATAACCAACTTGTGCATATTTCCACAGGCCGACGGGATACCACAGTACCGTCATCAGTCCGTCCTGCTGGACCTCTCCAACCGTGCCTACGTATTCCAATACATGCACGTCAACGTGACGGAGACGCCCATCATACCGTATGAAGTGGACCGCTATTATGTGTTCGGGTCCAATAAAGCGCGCATTTCCATTGTCGGCGACGTTGTGGGACCGCTGTTTCCGACTATGCCGGTTAATGCGACCAGTTTGCTGGATTTGCCTATGGTTTGTTTTATTTGTCGTCTTTTTAAATACATATATTGTTGGAAGACATTTAAAGAAAACGTATAAAAATTTGAATGCAGCGGTGTTCGATTTCTTTAAATGTCTTAATACGTTTTCTTTAAATGTCTTTTTTCAATTTTCTTAAGTGTGGAATAACACTTTAAAAATATTTAAAAGTACATATATTGTTAATAAGTTAGTATATATAATGCGACACAAGTGATTTAGTTAGATCACTTTAAAATGCAACAAAGATCATTTCTTTTTCAATTTTTATCCAAATAGTTTAACGTTAATATAACAAGCAATGTATCGGTGTTCATCCAAAATTTCATATAATTTTAACACAACCAACTCGTATGCATTTAGTCAAGTAATACATTTAGTACTACTTTATGCACGTCAATGTTACGGAGACTCCCATCATACAGTATGAAGTGGACCGGTACTATGTGTTCGGGTCCAATTATGTATGCATTATTATTCCATCCGAATATGATATAAACCCAGAAATTTAAATAAATGGAGTAAAAAACATTTCCACCGTGACAATTGAACCCATTACCATTGTGTATTGGTGTAGTTTTATGTTCTTATGTTTATTTTTCTCTTAGTTTTAAAAACCTGTTGGCCGGTGTCTCACATATTGTACCAGTATGTATGGCAATGTTTACCTTTGGAAATAAAATTGTTGTTTTCTTTTAAAGTGAATGTGTATTACATACATACAAATAGACGTGGGAAGCGACTTTGCTTTATACTATGTAAAAATTATACATAATATATACATTTTTTTTCTATTCACAGGACTCAGCAGAACAGAACATGTTCAGTTTCGCCGCGAACATGTACCTAACGCTGTACATGCGTCTCATCAACCAGCGTAACAGAACGCTGGAGCGCGACGCCTTCTACCACATGAATATATTGTACCAGAGACAGTTGTCGTTTATGAAGCACGACGGGTCGTTTAGCTTGTTTAGAAGTGATTGGTTAGTTGGTGTTTTCTTTTATTCTGATTGTTAGTTAAGTGGCTTTTTGGTTTGGTTGTTAGATGGTGGGTGTCCATTTTCCTGAAGTAATGCAGATGTGGATATTTTGATAGTTTCTTAAAGACGCAGATTCGAATGCTGGTTTATTTTTATTTATTTTTTTATATTATCATATCAGAGTCATTATTTTTTTATACATATATAGTTTTAAGTTTGTAATTAATTAATTTCATAGACAACAATAGAGATAGTAGTGACCTATATATTAACTTTATAAATTACTGACTGACTATATAATAGTAGCCTAGTTTTATACTTACACTCCACTATCGTCTTAGTCGAATGGTGTAACTCAACAACGCGCTTTTTCCCCACGACTCTCGCGACCAAAGTACACATTAAAATTAAAAAAAATATGTTTATTATATCCCAGGAACCAATCAGCATCCAGTGTGTGGCTGACGTCGTTCTGCGCTAAAATATTCCAAGAGGCATCTTTCAACGAGTGGGAGAATTTCATCTATATTGATCCTAATGTGAGTAAAGTTATATTATTTTTATAGAAGTGAAAAAAATATAATATTCATTAGTATATCTTGGTATCACTTTTTTAATAGTTATTTGTGGCACTGTTAAATGGAATGTACATTATTTATATGCTTATTATTATATATTTCTAGTTCAAGGTTGAATAAACTGTTGCCCTCTTTAGTTTTTTGAACTTATGATTATTTCTTTTAGTTCAGTTCTCGTTGTCTACCTCATTATATTAAACGAATGAAGGAAGTAACAGTTAAACGGATCATTAAACATTATAATCCCTAGTTAGAATTTAATTAATTATTTCAATAAATCACAAAAATATAAAATATTTAATTAATAATGTATTAGTATTTACAATGTTTGGTTTGGGTGATATCTGTGGCAGTGTTGTTAGTACTAGAGCACCAGATGATTGAATGAAAGAATGAAGTAATAATGAAATGGATCATGAAACATAATGCCTAGTTAGACTCTTAATTCTCTATCCCAATAAATCATAAAACTATATAAAATTGAATCACTAAATGGTTGGTTTAGGTGATACCGATGTCGGTGTCGTTCATACTAGAGCACTACACGAATGAATGAATGAATGAATGAACAAGTAAACGGATAGTCAAACATTTTAGTCCCTAGCTGTAAACAAATAAACTGTAACCATTGACTTTTAATTCTCTACTCCAATAAACAATAAAACTTAAAAATAATAAATGAATAATATATTTGTATTTACGTTTGGTTGTAGGTGATATCGATGGCGGTGTCGTGGGTCCTCGAGCACCAGACGCCGGAGGGCGCGTTCTACGAGACCACGTGGCTGCCCGACCGCAACGCCAACAGCACCATCGCCGTGCCCCTCGACTCGCCGTTGTATCGCGACGCGGGGGAACATCTTAAAGGGGTTAAAGTGAGTATATTTAGAGTGTTATTTGTTCATTTTATTGTAATATTAGTTAGCTAGTAGAAGATATTTATTTTTAGTGATTGTATTCCTTTTAAGCATGTACAGGAAACTAAATGAATTAAATTTAAAATTCAGGTGATTTTTTTTACGCAAGCTATTTGTAGTATTTACTTGTATAATCAATTAATTAAAATGAAATTTTTTTTTTGTAATATTTTACAAAAAGATATATTTAACAATGTAACAATATTAATCAATCATACAAACTTGATGTGTGCATGTAATAAAAAAAATCGTAAATATTTTATAATTTTTTTGTAGAAAATAAATATAATTCAAACAAAAATGAAATAAATAAATTAATCGAAATTTTTTTTATTCACCAGGTGAACAATTCAATAATTTTGCAACGGAACATCACGCTCACAGCGCAAGTCGTCATAACGCTGGAATCTGTTAAGAATCTCAAGGATATTGGTATTAGAGAGGTAAATTGTTTTAATTTTTATTTTACACTACATACTATTATGAATTATAAAATTACTTTCTATACAGGTTTTTTAAATATATGCTTATATGTTTAGATATATAATATCAAAAAATTCTCTCATTATTATTTTACACTCAAAAGTTTGAATGTTTAAAATATGCAAAGAAGTCATTTATTTGGTATAAAAAGCTAACTAGGTAACATGTAATGGTTCCCAGGGTCTGAGCGCCCGCGTGGCCACGGCCCAGCAGCGCGCGGTGGAGTGGCTGGAGCGCCACCTGCAGCTGCTGCACGAGTGCGGGGAGCCGCTCGCGCTCGCGCTGGCCGCCTGCGCGCTCGCCGCCGCCAAGGCGCCCGGCGCCGACCACGCCTACCGCCTGCTGAAGCGACACCAGCGCACTGAGGGTCAGTGAGGGTTCGACTCCTAATGTTTTAGAATTTGGCGGGAAATGGGGAACGGAGTGTCTTAACACTAAATTCCATCTGCCTGCTGTATGCGGGATACAGCTTGAAGCTTAAAACTGCCTGGGACAGTGGTGCACAAACTTGATAAAACAGGCGCCAAAAAAACATACAAATTATAAAGGAGGGATTCTCCTAAATATTTAGGCTCTTGTTTTTATTTTAAATATATTTATCGCGAGCCATGTATTATTGAATGAATAGCTCGTACATGTATTGCAGGGTAGAGATATCCCGCAGGTCCACTTTGTCCTTCACTCGCCTAGGATTCAAATCCCACTCGGAGTCGTTATTATTTCAATTATTCTTATTTGCTCGCTCTTTTCTTCATTCGTTCTTTCGCAAGACAAAGTATTATAGTCAGTGACAAATAATCAGCTCATGATATTGTGTTATTCATATATTGAAATTATTTGGTGCTCACCTTATACCTAATCTATATTACTTACAAATCCAATACATAATTTTAAATATCCTTTTAACTAATAATCAATTTACTATCTAGGTGGACTGGTATACTGGGGTAAAGAGCCAGTCCCGCAGCCGCCATACAAGATGGAGAACCAGAAGCCGTTCCTGTTGCCGCGTCTGCCCTACACATACGATTCGAATAATATTGCTGCCACTGCGTATGCTCTGCTTGCTTGTATGGACCATCAGGTATTGTGTTTTAACATATTATTTCTTAATTGTGATACATTCAAATGTTATTCAAAGCTGGTTACGTAAAAAGAATGTAGTGAAATATTATTTATCTTCCGTTTAAATAAAAACACAGTATAATAACGGAGAGTAATCGCGGGTTCGAATCCCGCTGCGTTCAATTTTTGATACGTTTTCATTAAATGTCTTTTTCAATTTAAATACTTATTATTTTTTACCCGCGACGGAACGGCGACTGTATATGTGTTTGGGGTGAGAGGTTGTTTGTTTGTTTGTTTGTTTGTGTGTTTGTGCAAATTACTATGTCAATTATTTCCAAAACTATAAGTCCGATTTTGATACGGTTTTCTATGATAGGTTAAGGTTCAATTGGCGTATGTTCTTAGATATGTCTTATTGCCTTAACTCACCAGGGGGCGCTGCAGTAAGTATTTTACGTGAAAACGAATGTTTTCAATTATCTCAAAAAATAATAGTCTGATTTCGATACGATTTTCAGTGATAGATTCAGGTTTAATTGGTGAATGTTCTTAGATATGTTTTATCGTGTCAAACCACCAGGGGGCGCTGCAGTAAGCATTTGTTTGTACTTTTTTTGTATTTATTTGTCTAAAACCGAAACTACTGATCCGATTGAATAGAGTTTTCAGAAAAAGATTCAGCTTTGCTTGATGCATATTTTAAGATTTTTCTTTTTTTGTTACGGGGAAAACTCACCAGGAGGCGCTGCAGTAAACATTTGTTTATGCAAATCAAAAACTACTAGTCCAATTTAGATGTAACTTTCAAGGGTAGGTTCAGGCTTAATTGGTGCGTCTTTTCATATATATGTTATAGTGACCACTCATCAGGGGGCGCTGTAGTAAGCATTTGTTTGAGTTTTTTTGTGTAAAACCAAAATTTTTCTTGTATTTATTTGTCTAAAACCGAAATTACTAATCCGATTGGCTAGAGTTTTCAGAATTAGATTCAGCTTTGCTTGCAGCATATTTTAAGATTTTTGTTTTCTTGTTACGATGAAAATTCACCAGGAGGCGCTGCAGTAAACATTTGTTTATGCAGAGCAAAAACTACTACTCCGATTTAGATGAAACTTTCAACGATAAATTCAGGTTTAATTGGTGCTTCTTTTCATATATGCGTTACGGTGACCACTCACCAGGGGGCGCTGTAGTAAGTACATTTGTTTGTGTAAAACTAAAGCTACGACTCCTATTTGAATTCAGTTTTCAATGATAGATTCAAGTTTACTTAGTGCATATTTTCATATATGTGTCATGTATGTTTACTTAGTGCATATTTTCATGTATGTGTCAACTCTCTAGGGGGCGCTGCAGTAAGTAGCTGCTTCTATTTTTTTGTGTAAAACCAAAACGACTAGTACGATTGTCAAGAGTTTTCAGTATTAGATTCCGATTTACTTAAAACATGTTTTTAAATTTATATTACGGTGACAAGTCACCAGGGGGCGCTGCAGTAAAATATTGTTTGTGCAAAGATAAAATGACGAATTTGATTTGGATGCAGTTTCAATAATAAGCTCAAGTTTAATTAGTGCATGTTCTTAGATATGTTTTATCGTGTTAACTCACCAGGGGGCGCTGCAGTAAACATTTGTTTGTAATATTTAATGCAAAACCACAACTACTAGTCCGATTGGGCAGAGTTTTTTGTATTAGAGTTACCTTTACTTGGTGTAAGTTTTTAGGTTTTTTTTACGTCAAGAACTCACCAGGGGGCGCTGCATTAAACATTTAATTATGCAAAAACTACAAGTCCGATTTGGATGCAGTTATCAAAGATAGGATCAGGCTTAATTAGCGCGTGTTCTCGTATATGTGTCATGGTGACACCTCACCAAGGGGCGCTGCAGTAAGCATTTGCTTTTATTTTTTGTGTGAAACCTATTTAGATGCGGTTTTCTGTGATAGGTTCTGGTTTAATTGCTGCGTGTTTTTATATGCCATATCTACCACGAACTACCACGGGGCGCTCCAGTATAAATTAGTTTGTTCAAAATCAAAACTACTAGTGGGTTTTGTGATATTCACTGATTTGGTTAGATTTAAGTTTCGTGGAAATGTTACGGTGACAATCTGCCAGGCGCTGCAATAAGCATTTGATAACCAGAAAGCATTGGGTTTATAATTTCTTTTGGATTTGCATGAAGATTAATATAACGTATTTCAATATTATGTAATAATATATAGTGTATATCTATTCAGTGTGTATCTATTTTATTTAAAAAGTTTAAAATAAAAAGCAAAATTAAAAATTTTGAAAAAACCCACGACGGTTTAATTGTAATTGTAAAAGCATAAAATAACTATAAATCCCCCGCCTAAAAGAATATATGTAACGAGATGATGGGGACGACTTCGTCGGGGGCTGCCAGTTGCAACCTCTATTTTAAATATAGTAGCTAACAGTATAGATTTCGTTTTAAAGTCTTTAAAATACCAGTTATCAAAACTGTAAATTCATTTTAATATTTTTTTTTTTTGCCAAACCTGTTTTAACAGCAAGAAAACCTATGAGAACGTTTGTGCAAACTTAAAGTAATGACAGCCCCCGACGAAGCCGTCCCTATCATCTCGTTACATATATTCTTTTAGGCGGGGGATTTATAGTTATTTTATGCTTTTACAATTACAATTAAACCGTCGTGGGTTTTTTCAAAATTTTTAATTTTTATATACCTAAATATAATTAATTAACATTGAAGAGATGTTTCAATGCAAATAGCGATTGTGAATTCAAAGCCCTTTAAGAAGAATAGTTTATATTTAAAATATTTTCATTTCTCCCCTCTGGCTTAACGAACGCAGCGTTTAACATGTTTAAAAAAGTAATTAAATGTTCGTCTTTAGGAATTATGTTAATATAAAAACTACTATTTTTTTTGTTCGCAGGACAACAATGAACCGATTGTAATGTGGCTTAACTCGCAACGCCTTAAAGAGGGTGGTTGGGCGTCTACACAGGTTTGTAAAAACATCATTTTTATTAGTAGTATTTTTATCATGTGTCAATTTTTTTTCTTTTTTTTTTTAGTTTCACGCTATATCCCGCTTGATATAGCGTGAAACTAAAAAAAAAAAGAAAAAATACACGCTATACACAGCAGGGAACCTAGTGTTAAGACACTCCTTTCCCCACTTACCGCCGAATTCGGAGGCATTACGTGTTAAGTGGCGAAACTTAACGCCGCGCTTTACCCCCGATATCAGAGCGAAGGAAATGGAAATATTAAATGTCTCCACTCCTCGAGTGGGAATCGAACCCACAACCAGTCGTTTACAGTCACATGTTCGTGCCACTGCGCCACGTGTCAAATTCACGTGTTAATATTGTTAAAATGAAAATATGTATTTACACAGCGTAAGTCGCACATTGAAATGTCTAGAATTCAGAATTTCTATGTTCTATTTCGATTCCATTTCATATATATTTTTTTTTAGCTTCACGCTATATCCCGCACACAACAGGGTAGGCAGAGGGAACCTAGTGTTAAGACACTCCGTTCCCCACTTTCCGCCAAATTCGGAGGCGTTGCGTGTTAAGTGGCGGAGCTTAACGCCGCGCTTTGCCTCGACACCAGAGCGAAGAAAATGGAAATAATTATTTCCATTCCTCGAGTGGGAATCGAACCCACCACCAGTCGTTTACATTCACGCTTGTGCCACTGCGTCACGACTGGCCCATTTTATTTTTATACATTTTTTTAAATGTATATCATTTTCAGTATACGTTTTGACAGCTTTACGCTATTCTTTTATTCAAAGTGAGAGTGTCAAGAGACAACCGGATGGAACGAAGTTCCTTTCGATTAATTAGCGAAGGACTTGTATTAAAATTTTATTTTTTTGAGTTATAATAATATTTTTTTATTATTAATTATTAATTAATTATTAATTAGAAATGTATATATCTGGCTTGCTTTCTATAAGATATAGACAGACAGAGAAACATGCGCGCGACGCACAGCTTATAATAGCTTACTATAGCAAAAAGTGTCGTTACAACTTTTCGTGAGAATTTTTTCCGTTCACAACGTGCAATAAGGAACTTTGTTCCAAAAATAAATAAATAAATAAATAATGATATGTAATTGTTTGTGCGCAGGACACGTACATAGCGCTGCGCGCGCTGCTCGAGTACACGAACCGCAAGCGTCTGCGCGACGTGAGCGCGCTGCGCGTGGACGTGGACGCGGTGGCGCTGCGCAGCGCGCGCGCGCTCGCCGTGCGCAACGACAACCTCGCCACCATGCAGACTGTCGACGTGAGGATTACTTATTCATTTGTTTTTAATTAATTGGTTACAGATTAGTTTAATTTTTTTTTTTATTTTCACGCTGTATCCCACACACAGCAGGATAGGCAGAGGGAACCTAGTGTTAAGACACTCAGTTCCCTACTTTCCGTTAAATTTGGAGGTATTGCGTTTTAAGTGGCGGAATTTAACGCTGCGCTATGCCTCGACGCCAGAGTGAAGAAAATGGAAATATAATTTCCACTCCTCGAGTGGGAATCGAACCCACAACCAGCCATTTACAGTCACACGCTTGTGCCACTGGGCCACGACTGACCACTATATTTCATTTCATATTTAAATTTAATTTGGATTGGATTGGATTGTAATATGTTAGTTGTTTCTCAACTAGATTTTGCATTATTAAATATATTTTTTTTAATAATATTAAATTGGTATTAATTTCACGTAATTTAGTACTTTCGTTAATTTAATTATTTATCAAAAGTGATATATTATATAAGTTTTATTTATTATATTATAAACAACTAAAATAAATCAAATATAGAAAAAATCAAATCATTTATCAAATACGAGTATTTATTTAAAATATCAATTGTAATAAAAAATTAAAAACGACATAAAATATTAAAGCCTATTTAATTAACCTCCTCACCCCACCAGATCCCAGAAGCGTGGGGCACAGTGAAGGTGACAGCTCGCGGCGCAGGATACGCCATACTGCAGATGTCGGTGCAGTACAACGTGGACACGCCGCGCTTCCAGACGGCGCCGCCGGTTCGCGCCTTCGACCTCATTGCCAACGCGTATTACTATGGCAGGAATCAGTCGCATATACGCTTTCAGACTTGTGCCAGGTGTGTTTGTGTTTTTAGTTAAAAAAAAAAATTAAAAAAATAGGTATGTCTATATGTTGATTGTGGGTTTTTTTTCTATTATTTTAGAATAGAATATGCGTTTTTAAAATTTTTCAAGTTATTCAGACACATGGGAAATTAAAAAAGACAGAAATTGAAGAATATAAGCTATTGATTTTAATATGATAAGTTATTTGATTTTTGTGGCCCAGTGGCACAAGCGTGTGACTGTAAACGACTGGTTGTGGGTTCGATTTCCACTCGAGGAGTGGAAATATTTAATATTTCCATTTTCTTCACTCTGATGCCGAGGTAAAGCGCGGCGTTAAGTTCCGTCACTTAACACGCAATGCCTCCGAATTCGGCGAAAAGTGGGGAACGAAGTGTCTTAACACTAGGTTCCCTCTGCCTACCCGGCTGTGCGCGGGATACAGCGTGAATCTAAAAATAAAAAAAAAAAGATTTTTTAAAGGATTTTTTAATTTAATTTAAAATAGTGGTAGAATCTAGTTGTAGAGAAGTATATCATTTTGAATAATTTAGAATTTGGACAAATGTTCTTATTTCATTTTTTTACATAGGAATAAGAATTATATAAGATTTCAAAGTTTATACAAAAAAGTCACGTAATATAATTAACTCGTTTTTCTTTAATGTTAATTACATAACTAATTTTACATTGGTAAAATATAATTACTATACTTAGGGCAAAAAAGTTTTGGTATGCAGATAAGAAATTAGATTAATTGCTTAAAATGAACATAACACAATACACAAATTTTACAATTTTTTTTCTAATTTAACATTTGCATACAAACCTTTTAAATATTAATAAAAGTCAATTGTGTTAACTTAGAGGTTACTGACATGTGTTGCAAGTACAATATCTAGAACTGAATTAAAGACCAAAAAAAAAATACCTGTTCCCTTCTGGACCCTGTCATTGGTAATTAACTTGGACATTGACTGGAACTAAACCTTTCCCCCCAGCTGGACCCTCCAGTCGGAGTCGCCGCGCTCGGGGCTGGCGGTGGTGTCGGTGGGCGTGCCCACGGGCTACCTGCTGCAGCAGCAGCGCCTCGACGCCTACGTGCTGTCGCGCGCGGTGCGCACGCTGCAGCGCGCCAAGTACACGCCTGAGAAGATTTTCTTCTATTTTGATTATGTAAGTTTTGATTGTTTTTGTTTATATATTTTCTTCAGGGGCCACTCGTGGCGTAGAGGCACAAAGTGTGCCTGTAAACGTAGTGCTAGTGGGTTCGGTTCCCACTCGAGGAGTGGAAATATTTAATATTTCCATTTTCTTTGCTTCACGTTAAGTTCTGCCACTTATCACAGAAGGCCTCCAAAATTCAGCAGAAAATAGGAAACCCTGTGTGCGGGATACAGCGTGAGTCTAAAAAAATAAATATCTTCTTTGAGATACCTTGGATTCAAAGTCCGAGCCTTTGGAAGCTTTGGGTAGACGCGGATACAACACTTAGGCCCCTTAGAAATAATAAATCGTTTTACTGTGACACATCAACTGGGATCCGTCTCTGAGTAACCACATGTAATTGCCCAGAGGAAGTAACCGGCTAATGCGTTAAAAATATTATTATTATGTTATATTTGTAATGTAGTGCCTTGTGGGCACAAAGCGTTGTTATGGGTTCGACTCCCACTCGAAGAATTGAAATATTTGTTATTTCATTTTCTACGCTCGGATGTAGAGGCAAAACACGACGTTGAGTTCCGCCACTTCACACGCAATGCCTTCAGCATTCGGCGGTAAGTGGGGCACGGAGTGTCTTAACATTAGGTTCCCTCTAAAAGCAAAAAAAACAGATTAAATTTTATAAATCAAGAATATAACATATCATTTTTTTATTATATGAATCGATATTTTTGAAATCTAATCTATATTTTTGATATACCAGCTGGACCACGAGACAACGTGCGTTAACTTCACAATAGAGCGGTGGTACCCGGTCGCCAACATGTCGCGATACCTGCCCATACGCGTATACGATTACTATGCACCAGGTCAGTAAAATTATTTTAATAAACTAATATTGAAAATACTTATATGTGTAAAATGGAAGGACATATCAGGAATTATTCATTTTACCTGCCTATGACAAAATAAAATATGAAATTAATAATAATAACTATGTATGAAATTTTGACGAAATGTGTAGAATTTAGTGTTTCTATACTATACTCTGAATGTCTAAAATAAAGAAAAACGTGGAGCAGTCTAACACCGTGTGACACGGTTGATTGTGGTTTTGATTCCAACTCGCAGAAAATATTATATTTAAGTTATTTTTATTTCTTCACTCTGGCTTCTTCATTTATCTCATGTGATAAATCGCGACGAAATGAATTCGAGCATTCTGGCGGAAAATGGAGAACGGCATGTCTTAATACATAGCTCTGTTAGTCTCTCTGCCTGTAATTTTTGTTTGGTGGTAGGAGATTCGTTCTCCGACTGTCTCGCGACCACTATCATGTCAAAGACGAACCGCCAAATATCTTATGATGTGTTCCGGTTCGATGGCATGTAAGCCAGCTCTCCCTATTCCCACCATTCCTATCCTTCCTCCTTCCTTCTGTCCTACATCCCTAAGGCTGGCAACGCATCCATAACTTAAATGTTGTGCATGTCTAAGGGCGAAGGTAACCACTTAACACCAGGTGGGCCTTCAGCTCGTTTGCCTCCTTTATTCCATAAAAAAAAAAAAAGACTACTGTGCTATGTGGGAGAGTGAAGGAAATATACTTTAATGGTCTACTTAAATTAATATAATTTTTAATTCACAGAGAGATTCAACGAAAGCATCTTCGACGCTCTACCAACATACCTCCTGAACATTTGTGAAGTGTGCGGCTCCTCACAGTGTCCGTACTGCTCCATATACAACGCGGCCAATGCCCTCACAACCGCTCTGTCTCTTGTGTTCTTAACGGCTATAAGTATTATTTATAATATGGTTTATACTGTATAATGTGTTGATAGATTGACGTTTTAGTATTTATTAGATGATTGTTGATAAAAAAAAATGACATTTTAAAGTTTTACATGCATTTTTGTCAAGAATTTAGTTTTATCAGTATATTTTTATGTAATGATTGAATGAATAAACAATATGCTCATTTTTACAAGCTCGTATGTATAATGTAATATAATGGGTATTATCATTCATTCAAAATGGCCGCCGTAACAAAATGGCGGTGTACATTTCTAAATGACTTATCCAATATGGATATTAACTGAAAAGGACTTGACTTATTTTTAATGCACTCTTATTATATGGATATTAAAAGATGTTGCTGAGAATAATTAGAAAAAGCTTAACTTTAACTTGTTTAATATTTTATATATAGTTCTTTTTTTATTATAATCGTCTAGTAAATACTATTAACAGAATGAAACTAGTACTATTTAATAGTTTTGTATGGACAATACCAACGCATTTACAAAATAAACTTCTACCTAAATGTTTTATATTGATTGACTTATATTATAAATGAAATATTCTATATTCCATATTATTATATGCAATAACCAACATGCAATATTATTTTATTAAAAAACAATTGCATGTTAACACAAAATTTAATTTGCGTGATGTGTGCATTTTTATTTGGCATATAATGAATATTGTGTAAGAGAAATTAAATAATAAAATTGTTAGGTTTTAAAACATCCAATAGAAAAAAATATTATAAAATTAGATTTTTGTATTGTATTGAAAAATGTATGTATCTCCCATTTTTTCCTATAATTCCGATAATTTTTAAGTATTTAGTGTTAAATTCCGTTTTTTTTAGTGAATATTCTCCTTTAGATTACTTGCACTTGTTTTTACACTTCTATGAAGGTATTAATATGATCCATTCCATTCGTAGTTATGTAGTGTTGAGTGTTCATGTAGGTTACTTGTACAAATACCGACGCTTTTGTATTAAAGCCAATCACAACCTTATCTAGATGT
The DNA here is from genome assembly GCA_019049465.1 of Dryas iulia moderata. Lineage (NCBI taxonomy): Eukaryota > Metazoa > Arthropoda > Insecta > Lepidoptera > Nymphalidae > Dryas > Dryas iulia. Next base: position 2,642,345 of record CM032430.1, on the reverse strand, counting down.
ATTTAGATTTAAACTGAAAAACAAAATGGCTTCTCAATATTTCATTTTATTTGTATTTTATGTCAGTGCTTTTAATATGCTTTTTTGTATTTTCTTATGTAAATATTTATAATCTTGCTGAGAGTACTCTTATTCACAGATAATTATTCTTTTTACATTTTTTTATTATGTTTTTTTTTAATATATCTTATATACCAGTGCATATATCTTATAACCGGCCATCAATGAGTTGATAATTAGAAAGTGTACACTTTTCAGGGCATGCGTTTATAAGTTTATGTTTTGTCTACAAATTCTGTTTTATATTATTTAAATACTTTTTATTTAAATTAAAAGTGTTTATATGATTTTTTTAATCATCATATAACAAAGAAATCCTAATGCTAGTTAATAATTTAATATGCAAGTCAATTTATCAACTATGTATTGTTTCTTTTTAACATTTTTTAAAGTGTTATTCACACACTTAAGAAATAGAATTTTTTATACGTTTTCTAAATGTCTTTAGGTAACTATTGACCTAATATGGATATGTTACATAAGATATAATTAACTTTACCTTTATATATCTTTTAAGTTTACACATCTTATTTATCAATTATAAGCAGCTAATTGTTTATTATATTTTCTCATATATGACTGATTATGTGAATCTCTGCTTATATTTCTGGTGCTTTTTTTTACTTTTCTACATCATTTTAAATCGGCATTTCTATCTTCCATTAAACAATATAAAAGTTGCATTAAATGCTTCCTTGCCTTAATATATATTAGGCATAAATCAAATCATAATGTATATAGATATATATTTGACAATTAGATATAAGAAAGTATTAAGGTTAGTTTGCCTTAAATTTGTATGTATACAATTTTGATTATGTTCATTGGAAAGTACCAAAATTACATATCTATTGTAAACAATTATTAGAATATCAAATATCTGAAGAAAGACTCAATTTTAATGCCTTATTAGTCGAGAAGAAATGAAATGTTTTATCAAATTTAATGGAAAAATATCGTAAATGATATATTTTATATATAATAAAGTTATATTTTTTAAAAATAGATTCCTTAGGAGTAGTTTAATAATGCAAAGTATTTATATTACACATATGTATTTATTTTCTTTTTAAACAGATCGAAGAATATTTGGCCTTGATTGAAACCAATGTACAAAATTACCGTCCAAAATTCAAATAAATATATGAATTTTTATATAAATGAATGCTGTATTTAAAGAATCTTTCTTATACATTGTAAGTTACTTAATTAGTTTCCGTCCAAAATTAACCAATGACTGATTTTTTACTTTTATATCTATATATTATGTACTTGTGTGTAATATTGTCTTGGTTGTTACACAATTTTATTTTAGTTAGTGTAAGAGTGATGATATTTGTTCATAAATTAATTTCAATATAAAATTTTTAAAATATGTTGGTGTTTTTGTCAATTCCTAAACTACTATAGGCCTGAGAGCCTTCTATTATGATGACCTACTTTGATAATTTGATTGTAAATTAAAAGCCTTTTGCAACCAATACTAACTGTAGCCAGTTTTTAAATAAAGAACTAGTTTTAATCAATTTATTTATTTTTAACCTTCCTGCAGTCATACATGTCATACAATCTAGCAAATATATTGTCTTATATTAATTTGTATAGATATATACAATTGTAACCCCAAGTTTTATAGACTAACTTTGGTTACTAATAATTACACTATATTGGAGATTTATTATTAATCGAATTTGAATAAGGAATGGTAGCTTAATAAAAGTGATACTGTAAGTAAATCTCTAGTTGAAATATAGTAATGAAAAGCTTGAGAAAACATACAAGTAATAAAATAATTTTCAACTAATACACAATACAATTTATTTTGAATATTTGTAAACTTATAAATTTCATTATCACAACAAATATAAAATGACTATTGCCTCTTCTTAATTTGCTTTGCTTTAGCATTTGCTTTTGCTGCGGCTCCTCCGCTAAAGAGGGAAGTAAACATTTCCGAAACCTCGGGGAGTTCCGACATCTTAGCCATGTTGCTGATCTGTTTTAAGTCTTCTTTTGTTTCAGGGTCATTCATCATTTTAGGTAAAATCATAATAAGCAGTAATGGTAACACCATCATGATCACCATAGGGTTGAATAGGAAATCTGTCATACGCCATTGTTCACGAACTTGGAAGTATCTGTATTTAGATGCTGCTTTAATTCTTAATGGATAAGGCACTTGAATGACTTGTGAAGTTTGAATATAATTTACTTTACGAGCTCTGTATTTGCCCTTGGAATTAATTTCGACTCGAACAGTTTCGTACATATAGTCAGGATGTATGACTTCGACGACGTAGGAGCCAGTTGGAACGTTGTGTATAGCGAAGGATCCATCTTGTTTAACAAAGCCAACATACTCGCCTCCGTTTACATGGATTCTAGTATCCACTTGCCAATTTGAAACGGATAGTTCTTGCTCTTCTGATGGAAACACTCTCCCTTCAATGACATACCTGCCGTTCCCCACGTCTTCCTCGATGGAACTCACACAGTAGCCAGTGGCGACTAGGCACAGTAGAAGTGGTAATTGTAGTCGATACATATTTGAACACAATCTTATGTTTATAAATGTTTACTAATATAATAGAAAATATCTTATTGTTAACATTTACAATTGTATAGTTCTCTTCAATTTCAACACTGAACGTCAAAATAATGATTAATAATGTTAAGGTTGCCAGCACTTGGTCAGAAAATTCCCAAAATTTTATGACAGAATCATAAATACTCCACATTCACAAGGTAATTAGTCATTTCAAACCTTGCAACTAAGATTTTTAAAATAATAAATGAAAAGAACAAGATGAAAACTATTTAAAAATTAAAACATTACACAAATATTACATTTTAAAAGGATTTTATCATAATAAGTGGCTATAGAAGTGAGCTATAGAGTTTTGTTTATTTCTGGATTATTGCACTTCAAACGTGCCACTATAAATATGTCAATTATTGTCACTTTTTAAAATAATTTATATGCTCTCCTCAAACCTCCCATAATTTAAGCAAATTCCTATAGGCTAGCAACTATTTTTTATTAGTCAACGTGACATAATTACAGATAAAATTTCTTTTCCCATAAACAATTTGAACATAAGCTCATTATACCTTTTTTTTATTTTTGTTATACAAATGAATCATTTTAATACAAATTTGATACTTCGTATTGAAATGTAAAATACAGTTTAAATACACCTTATAATTATTTCAATACGAATCGTAGAAAAAGGTAATATTCATATTAAAGGGAGACGAGTAACGAGTTTTTAGGTATAGGTTTTTATTTTCGCTATAATTTTGATTATTTTTACTTTTTTTTTCAATTATTAAGAACTTTTATATCGATTTTTATTAACGATAAAAACGACTGTGCAAAACACATTACAAAATACAAAGAGTTTCATTTCAAATAATAAATTTAATAACTACCCATTAATCATTAACAGATCGTAATCGTAAAATTGAGTTAATTAATTTCAAGAAAAGAAACTATAAAACTAATTAATTTGAAGTTTTTCAATATTTTTATGTGATGAGAATAACATATTAAATTCGTAATAATAAATATACATATCTTTATGTCTAATCGTTTACTAACATAATATTTGAAAGAAAAAAAAACTTAAACAATTTACGTCACTTATAATAATGACATAATAAGACATTATATATTTATATATTATATAAAAAAGCTTTGAAATACTTTACCATATATAGATAGTAATTAAATAAATAACACTTATATACATATAATATATTTAGAAAAACCCTTAAAAAGAAAACTTACCTGTATAATATACGACATTGAAATTCCAATCCAAAACAAGAAACAACAATAAAATGAAAATACAATGTTATTATTTAAATTGTGAATACAATATCTATTGTGTTCGATCCCGCGCAGCGCAGCGTAATGGACTCCCTACTTCTGTAGTTATCTTTGTCTCTCAAAGAGAATAACGAACGCTTATCGGCAGAACCGCGCTGCTAGCCGGTCAGTTCACTCGATTTATTAAAAAAAATACTTTTTATAATATAATAAAATATATATTTATTAAACATGTTGCGATTTTTAATTGCAATTATATGTTTTGGCGCGATTTCCTGTAATGGTATGTGGGTGGTGAAACCTGGACCTAAATATCCACCGACCAAGGGAGAGGTCTGGCCTAAGCCTCAGTATGAATCGAAAAAGGATAGTTTTTATATTTACAACCCTTCAAATTTTAAAATGGAGGTACGTATCGTGTCGTTTGTATAATGCAATGTTTTAATATTTTGGCGAAGTTATTGATTTTTTTGGATTCGTTCTACCTGTTACTTCAGGCGAGGCGTTGTGCTCAAAATAATTTTATTTAAAATGAATAAATAATTTTAATTAAAAAAAAAACAATTTGCTTTGCATATATATTTCAAAATAATTAAAGCTCCTAAAAATAAGTTATAGCTAGCAATATAAATAAGAAATTGTGGTGTTGATGCCAGCGTTTGAGTGACACGATGGTACCAAGTTCAATTTGTACTTGGGGGAATAATTATATTTAAATTATATTCATTTCTCCGCTCTGGTGAAAAGACAAAGTGCAGCGTTGAGTTTTCCCACTCAACACACAATGATACTCAGATTAGAGCGGAAAATGGAGAGCGGAGTGTCTTGACACTAGGTTCTCTCAATCTTATCTGCAATGCGGGAGAGACTGTGAAACTAAAAAAAAATGTTTACTGCCACATTAAAAATAATTAATAATCACATTAAAATGAGTATTAACCAACATAGGGTGTTTAAATAAAAATAAATCTTGTATTCTAATATAAAATTTTGAAATTGAAATTTGCAAAATATATTAGATTAATATATTGTAATTTTTAAGACTAACATAAATTACCATAATATGTGCTAATTTATGAAAAGATTTACATTAGATATATATTTATCCATACTTATATTATAAATGCGAAAGTCTGTGTGTTTGTCTGTCATGCTTTCACGGCTAATCTACCAGTCCGATTTGGATGAAATTTAGAATGAAAGTAGTAAAAGCTATTGGGTCTAACATAGGCTACTTATTTTTTCAAAAATCAACCGCTAAAGGGTCGAAATAGGGGATGAAAGTTTATATGAAAAATCTAAACTGCTTGACCGATTATAATGATTTTATATATATTTGACATAAATATAGTTAATAATCTAAGGTTAAACATAGACTACTTTATTTTTCAAGAACACACCCCCGAGGGTTGCAGTATAACGAAGCAGCTATGTAGTTCACGCGGCGAAGCCGCGAGCGGGCCGCTAGTTGACTATATACTGTGTAACATTAATATAGAAAACGGTTATATTTAAATAATAATTATAAGGCAAGCATCCAATATAGTAACTAGCCCAGGGTTCGCAAAATTTATAGGTATTCGCCCCTTGAAAGGAACCACGAACCGACACACAGTTTGGTTACAGACTAACAGGGATTGTTCATTTAATCTGTCGTCAGCAATTCATAATATTCTCGTCATTAATTTATAATTTATAATATATTAAAATCGTTTACTATTATATCTTAAGATTAGGTTCACAAGCTATAACAACACTCACAAGTATCTAAGCGACGTGAAAATTCATGAGTACCTCATGTGCGAGTAGTTTCGGCATTGCCGAAGGTTCGGCAGTTTTTTTGCCGAAACCGAAACTACGGCCGAAACTACAATTTTTGCCGAAACTTTGCCGAAACCGAAACCGAACCTTCGGTCGGACACTAATATGTATATAATAATATAATACAGCTTAACGCTTTATACTGACATAGCAGGAAATTAGAGAGAATCAGGTCCTAAATCGAGACATTATATATTGAGCGGCGAAAATCAACTCCGCGCTTTGCCAAATTTTTACCGAATGGGAACCGTACCTACAACCAATCGCGTTTAGGTACCGGCAGTCCCACTGCGCCACGATGGCTAATACACAATACAATGGCTAATGTACAATACAATGAATAATTTATTCAAATAGAATAGATATATGCGAGATTATGCCGAAATACTTTTTTGCGGCAAATAAACTAATGTCATTATTTATATCGGAACAAAATATCGGCATTATTTTTTCTTTTTCCTATATTCATGCGTCACCCATATGAAAGAGATTTCATACCGTTAAATTATTTTGTACTTATTAATTGCCTATTTATAACTGCGTTAATTTTAGTTACTATTTTTAATTACATTAAAAAAACAGTTTTACACTCCGTCGGATACTTTCCGCCCAAAAATAGAGACATCTTTAAACAGACGCGTTAAGTTGCGGAACTCAACGCCGCGCTTTGGTCTTAGGTATCAGAGCGAAGAAATGAATGATGAGATGAATGATTTAAACATATAATCTTTCCCCGAATTAGAATCGAACCCACAACCATAGTTTTACAGTCAGGCGCTGTCCCACTGCGTCACGACGGCCTCAAGAAATAAAAGAGGCTCTATTATAATATCTTCTACATATTTCTATTAAAATTATTAATTGTCAAAGTATGAGGATGAATCGATGGAGGTTTGTTATGCTTTCACGTAAAAGCAGCAACACGAATTTAGACTAAAGGAAACAAAGAAAATGAAAGTAAGTTCTGTCTGCCTTGTCCGTGTAAGTGTACATACATATGTTTCACGGTTAATCTGCAGAGCCGTTTGTGTGAAAATTATTACGGATATTCTAAATTCTCGGGAAGTAAATAGCCATAGGAAGTCATGAGTAAAAGCTAACATGGTATAATATATTATAGCTAATATGTTAGAGGCCAGTCGTGGCACAGGGGCGCGAAATGTGACTGTAAACGGAACTGGTTTTGAGTTCGATTTCCACTCGAAGAGTAGAAATATTTAATGTTTACATTTTCCTCACTCTGGTGACGAGGCAAAGCACGGCGTTATATTCTGTCACATAACACGCAATGCCTCCGAATTCGGCGGAAAGTTGGGAACGGAGTGTCTTAATATTAGGTTTTATCTGCCTGCCCTGTTGTTTGCGGGATACAGCGTGGAGCCAAACACAAAAGTTTTGATATAGTAAACAAAATCTCTACTATGTCATGGAATAATGAAATGATATCCACGTCCATAACTGTTTTATAACTTTCTTTTTATATATATATATATATATATATATATAATATATATAGATATATATATATAGATATATATATATATATATATATATATATATATTATATATATATATATATATAGATATATATATATAATATATATATATATATATATATATATATATATATATATATTTTTAGCTTCACGCTGTATCCCGCACACAGCAGGGTAGGCACAGGGAACCTAGTATTAAGATACTCCGTTCCCCACTTTCCGCCGAATTCGGAGGCATTGCGTGTTAAGTGGCGGAACTTAACGCCGCGCTTTACCTCGACACCAGAGCGAAGAAAATGGAAATATTAAATATTTCCACTCCGAGTGGGAATCGAAGCCACAACCAGTCGTTTACAGTCACACGCCACTGGGCCACGACTGGCCACTGTTTTATAACTTTCTTAAATGAATGTCAGTGTGTGATCAGAAATTAGATCTGAAAATAATATAAAATAACCTCAATACTTTCCATTATTTTCAGGTAACCGGTCAAACCTGCGAAATTTTGACCAACGCAATAAACAGGTACTCATACGTTTTGAAAAATAAAAACGGCATTAAATATACCGAGAGGAAAATACACTCGCGCAGGCGGCGCATAGCCAACGAGTTGTTCAAGGGAGCTCTACTCACTCTACAAGTGGACCTTACTGGGCCTTGTGATGATTACCCCTCACTCGATATGGATGAGCGATGTAAGTCACTATCATGCACTTCAAAATGTTTTTTTAGGTATTAATATTATCATATAATATTATTATAGCCTTGTTGATATAGTAGATTCAAGTTTCGATCGAGGATATATTGCTATTACCTAACATGAATTGTATTTTTTTAACTTCACGTTGTATTCTGCACATAGCAGGGTAGGCAGGAGAAACCTAGTGTTAAGACACTTCTTTCCCAACTTTCCGAAAAATTCTGGAGGCATTCAAGTCAGAAACAGGCACGAGGGTTTAATGGCGAAACTTAACGCAACGGTTTGCTCCAATACCTAAGTGAAAAAAATGGAGACATCAAATATTTCCACTCCTCGAGTGGGAATCGAACTCACAATCAGCCCCTTTACAGTCACACTTTGTGCCTCTGCGCCGCGACTAGCCCCGAAGTAAAAAAAACATTTAACATCAGTATTGATGAAAAGTTGTTTGTAAAAAAAAAGTTATGTAAATAGTCCTTACTAATAAATATTTGACCAAGTATAGTATGAAAATTTAATTACATTTTTCATTGTATTAAAAATCTTATGTTTTAATTAATTCTACTAACTGCTAACATGTTACGGTGATAATGCATAAAGCTTGTTTCCTTTAAATTTTCCTTATTTTCTCTTCCTTCCTGAGACTTTCTTTAAATTTTTACTAGCCTAGCGTTTTTTCACAATAGAGTGTCAGGTTGGTAATTTAAGAAACGTTACAAATAAATTGATAATTATGTAATCGCTAAAGGACTTATTACATTTACGAGTGTAAACGTAATTAATATATGTACATACTATTCAAGTTGCATGATTTGTATTAGTCAGTCTGTTGTATAAAAAACTACCATTATACTATAGTGGTTTGGTATTTCATGGTATTAAATATTGTTGGGTAGAGTAATGGGCCAGTCGTGGCGCAGTGGCACAAAGTGTGATTGTAAAGCGAACGATTGTGGGTTCGATTCCCACGCGAGGAGTGAAAATATGTAATATTTCCATTTTTTTCGCTCTGGTGGCAAAGGGCGGCGTTATGTTCCGCTACTTAATACGAAATGCCTCCGAATTTGGCGAAAAGTGGGGAATGGAGTGTATTAACACTAGGTTCCCTCTGAACCTGTCTGATGAAGAAGACATAATATTACTAACTATATTGTTTACTAATAACCAGTTAGTATTATTGTAGCTACGAATTTCTTTTAAGAAATTATTTATTTTATTAATATAACGTGTCAATATAACGTGTCGATTTTGCGTAGCTTTAACTGTAAAATGCAAAATCTTGGTCGTTCCCATTCCTGTAAGAATTGCGGAAAATCATCTGCTAGACATCTTCCTTAAAAGTTTTAGTATAGGGGAGCACTCTATACTAAAACTCTTAAGGAAGCTTCTTGCCATATTTTAACTTCCTACGCCTAGTAATTCCAGCTATGCGTTGCTTGGCAGTCACTTAGTCAATAACAAAAGTTTCAAATATATTGATAAGGCAAAAAGTATTATTTTTCATACACAATAAATTCTCAGAATTCTTCTACCATACGGCTTCGTTATCGCATTTCTTCATAATTTGTGCGTATATCGTAGAATGCCTTACCTTATTAAAAAGCTTAGCATATGTAGGTGTTTTTTTTGGTTTTTCAGAGTAACTTTGGAATTTTGAAACCGCTCAGGATATTTTTTTACAATATCACAGGTTCTTATTTTTATATTCTACCAACTTGTCAATTAAATTACAGAAACATTTTACTTTTTCTAAATTTCATTTAGCCCATGGGTTGAAGACCTTAAGGTTGAGTTATGTACTGTGTATAAGGGATAAACACATCTTTCTAAGATATATTACAATGTTATTTTGCTGATATACATGATATACACAATATTCTCTTGGGGCCAGCCGTGTCGCAACGACTGGTTGTGGGTTTGACTTCCACTCGAGAAGTGGAAATATTTAATATGTCTATATTCTTCGTTCTGGTATCGAGGCAAAGCGGCAAGCCACGTTAAGTTCAACATAACACGCAATACCTCCAAAAAATCGTCGGAAAATGGAGAACGGAGTGACATAAGACTAGATTCCCTCTGCCTACCCGGCTGTGTGCGGGATACAGCGTGAAGCTAAACAAAAACTAACTCCTTACGACAGGGAGGGATTACAAATCAGTAGGCTAAATTCACTCGATCACTAGAAATCCTACGGGGACGAACTTACTAAGCGAAGAACGGAGTGCCTAGGCACTAGGAACACTCTGACTTTCTTGTTATATCGAAAAAAGTGTAATTGTAATTAACACTAGGTGCCAAAGACTTTTTCACACACAATTTTCACAATTTTCCTGTTTTGCAAATTGTGTCCTACAATAAGATGTAGATAAAAAACTTACATACATTCTACTATGTGTGTGAAATTGTATTTTAATATTTCTGTTTACATGTTTATGAAGATAACCTTAAGGTTAAGCACTCCTGACCTTAATGCTAAGGATTTGTTTTGTTCAATCACAGATAATACTAAGTGTCATCGTTTAAAAAGATTAAAAAGCAAAGTGTTGTTTAAAGAAATCAAGTGATAAGTTTACTTGGAAAGTGTAACGAAAACAATACAATTTACATTTGGTGTTGAAAGATAATAAGCAAAATATATGAAGTAGAGTACCTACATATTAGGAATAATTATTATTGGAGAAATGATTATATTTAAAGTCCAGTCAAGTAAAGGGGCCAGTCGTGGCGCAGTGGCACAAGCGTGTGACTGTAAACGGCTTGTTGTGGGTTCGATTCCCACTCGAGGAGTCGAAAATATTTAACATTTCCATTTTATTCGCTCTGGTGTCGAGGCAAAGCGCGGCGTTAAGTTCCGCCACTTAACCCGCAATGCCTCCGAATTTGGCGGAAAGCGGGATATATACTTACACCGCGAACATCGTATCGTCATACTTTTGATTTGAATACTAAAATTTAATTTATTTAAAATTTACTTTGGAATTTGCTTCCTGTTTCTACTTGTTCACATTTTTGCCCTCTATAGCAAAATATTCAAAGAAAACCTAGAGTTACCTTGTACACTTACCTACCTGAAATCGAAACATTGCGTCCTAACTAGCGGGACACAATGACGCGTTGTTTTGTCCAGTCCAGTCCAGTTTAACAAAGTAAGGGAAAGAAAGTAATTTAAACGTAATAATTCCTTCAAGTGGGGATCGATCCCACAACCGATTACGTTTACAGAAAAACGGTATCCCACTATGCCGTGATAGTCTTTTTATATATAACAGAATAGGTTTTTCTTTTACATTTTAGTATTTTGTTAGTAAAAGTAATTTTTTCAAAGTTTATATATTGAAACATCTTTTTAAGAAGCAATGCAATATTACATATAATTTAAAATGCCAATAAAGTAAGTAATAGTTAATATCATTCGTTATAAGCTTATGGCCTCGATTATTATGGAGCTCCACAGTATAAATTAGCTTTTGTTCCACTAAGACAACTGTAACATTGCTTCTTCACGCTGTGAAACACGAACAAACAAAGGAACACACTTTCACGTTTATAATATTATTTCCGTACTAATATATCTATACAAATAAGTATAATGATGAATATTCAAATAACTGCTTATTACTCAATGCATTTGTATATGTACCGTACATATACCTATTTTGTTATTACCCGTTTTTCGGTTAATCTCTGGAACGGCTGGACCGATTTCGACAGGAATTTCACTGCCAGATACCTGACGTAATGAGGCATAGCATAGGCTACTTTTGCTTTAAAATGATTCATGTTATCAATGTTTTTGATTTATTGAACGCGAATGAAGCCGCGAAAAACAGCAAGTTTAAAATTTAAAATAAAAGTAGCCTATATTACGCCCAGCTATCATGAGTAAAATATTGTTAAAATCGGTCCAGGGGTTCCAGAGATTAGCCAAAACAAAGAGACAGACAGACAGGCAAAAATTTTAAAAAGCGTTATGTATCGTGTATATACATATGCGTTCATTAAAAAGTTGCTATTTTAATATTACAAACAGACGCTCCAATTATTAGTATAGATTACAGAAAAGGAATAAATTATCTTAAAAGTTGGATTGAAACTCCGTCTTTTAATCATATTTCCACCAAATTATGTTACTTAGAACGCACTATTTTAAGTTTATATATATTGTAAGACACGCTTTGATAAATGCTCTAAAAGTAATGACTCCAGTAAGAGTTTTGATAATTATACCTCCCCATTTACACAATATAATCCAGTCAGGTCAAGTCCAAATCGCAGACAAATAATGTTCATTGCTCTAAAAGCTACCGTTTTCTCCGGCGTAATCAAAATTTGCACCATATCTAAGCGTCAAACGTTCATACGTTATTATTATATTTGGGTTCTCCCATAGTTGTGGTACTTCTCGTTTGAGTAATTCGTACTTTGATTGCCTCCAAACGCTCTTCGACTTGCAACTTACGTGTCCGCCGACCAATATTTTGATGCTTTACTGATTATTAAATATAATTTTTTTGGTAATAAAATACTTCCCTAAACCATAAAAATCACACTGCATTTTCACAATCACAAAGGATTTTTTTGCTTTTTTACTTATGAAATAAAATATTTGTTTGTTGAAACGTCACTCTAACTATCCATACTGTCAATTACATTTTCCTTTTGAATATGTCGTAGTCATATCGTTGAACTGAGGATTTTATGAATCGTTGATGTTTTTTCATGTTATTTGGAAAGGTATTAACAAAAATAGTTAATTTTCTTAAAAAAATAATGAAGTGTGATGTTGGCTCAGAAGATGATAAAGTAGTGAGACCGCAACGATTTTGTAATATATATAGAGCTGCCTTGTTTTAAATATGCCCTACTACTATAATTATATTGTAAGCCACAGCTTTAAGTGAGGCCACCGTGGCGCAGTGGGATAGCGAGTGACCGTAAACGCGATGACCGTGGGATCGACTACCACTCGAGGGAATTAAAATTTTAATTTTTTCGCACTGGTACCAAAGATAAAGCGCGGCGTTGAGTTCCGCCACTCAACATACAATGTCTCAATTTTGGGTAGAAAGTGAAGCATTGTCCTTGACACTAGCTCTTTGACCACCCCGCTACAAGACGGTAAAACCGTGAAGCTGCTAAAGAAATAGCTTTAAGTAGAGATATTCTTTAGATTCCCTCAATTTACTCCATATTTTCGGTGAACTGTTAAAAACTATAATGAAAAAGAATGAAAAAAACTATATGAATATTTATCATATATTTTTCAGATGATCTCACGATTTCGCGGACTTCTAGACTAAATAGTACATCAGTATGGGGAATACTGCGGGGACTCGAGACGTTCGCTCAGCTTTTCTATATATCTGACGACCGTAATGTAAGTGGCGACATTACATCATATATTTTTTTCCTTTGAACGCAACGGGAATTGATCCCACACCACTTGGAAATCGTTCAAGCGTTTGACCGTTAAGCCATGCGTTATATGCGCATTTTGAAAATATCCAAGAGATACAAGTTCGAATACAGCTGCGTTTTCTAAAATAAATTAACAAATAAATATTCTTTAAAATCTAAATAACTTGATACTTGATATTTATAATATTATACGTTAGTTACAAGATTATTTTAATGCTTTCTTGAATTTATTCTTTTTAGCAAATACGCATAAACAGTACGGTAATCAGTGACTTCCCTCGCTACAAACATCGGGGACTCTTACTAGATACATCAAGACATTACATTTCAGTACAAAATATTCTAACGACATTAGACGCTATGGAGATTAATAAAATGAACGTTTTCCACTGGCATATAGTGGACGACCAGAGCTTCCCGTATCAAAGTGAAAAATTCCCTGAATTGAGGTAATTTATAAATTTATAACAATAAAATAGTAAATTAAAATGAATCTAGATTTTTAAGTGGAATGGTATATGACTGTAAACGCAGTTGACAGTTCAATTCGATAGAATGATTTGTTATTGAGGTAATAAAGCGTCTTATTTTACTCGTAAAAATCAAAAAATAGTAATAATAATACTAACACATTTCAAAATATCTAAGTTGACAGCACAAAATCGGGATTATTTTATAAAAACTAAATAAATTCAAATGTCTTGAAAACAGTTAGGTTTAGGATAGGATGTTTCAAAGTCAAATCAGTCAGAAACAATGTAAACTACACGCTCTTAACGGGAATAGGTTGACTTAACCTGTACCCCTGTATATTTAAATTATTTAATTTTACCGCTCTGGTCAGAGAAAGGATGGGGTTCAGTTCTGTCATACGAAACCCAGCCTCTAATTCATAAGGAAAGTGGAGAACGGAGTGTTACCATTACCGTCTCTCTACCTGCTATGTATGGAAAATGAAAAGGTGTAAAAATGTGAAACATTTTTTTTATAATGCAATACGAAATGTTACAATGATTTTTATCAGTAATTTAAAATATGCAGCGGTCATTATCGCGCGTTATTGATAGAAAATATGTAAAAAAAAAAACATGAAATATAAAAAATATGTTTAAACTAGTGTCCGACCGAAGGTTCGGTTTCGGTTTCGGTTTCGGCAAGTTTCGGCAAAAAAATGTAGTTTCGGCCGTAGTTTCGGTTTCGGCAAAAAAACTGCCGAACCTTCGGCAATGCCGAAACTACTCACGCATGAGTACCTACTCATGAATTTTCACGTCATAAGATACTTTTGAGTCTTTTGATAGCTTGTGAACCTAATCTAAGATATAGTAAACGATTTTAATATATAAATTATAAATTAATGATGAGAATACTGAATGAACTGCTGACGATAGATTAAATGAACTATCCCTGTTAGTCTGTAAGGAAACTGTGTGTCTGTTCGCGTAAGTGTGGCTCCTTTCAGGGGTCGAATACCTATGAATTTTGCGAACCCTGGGCTATTTACTATATTGGAGACTTGCCTTATTAATTATTATTTAAATATAAACGTTTTCTATATAAATGTAACACAGTACTGTACGAACGTCAATTAGTTAATATAAATATATATCTAATGTAAATCTTATCATAAATTTGCACATAAATTTCCCTGCAAGAAATGCGCAGTTAAATATCTATTTACCAAGTGTTGCCACTCTTAAGAGGAGACTGAGGGTCTAGATAACCCACAGGTCCCTGGGCTACAGCTTGAAAAGCCTTTATGTATGCCCTAGGAGCCTTGGGCAAAGAGAACTGGCGTAGGTCTCTAGTACTTACTACTTTTTTATTGTTTCCAAAAAAAAAATTGTAAAAGGGGGCAAACTAACGGAAGGACCGTCTGTTGGTAAGTGTTTATCGTCGCTTATGGACATCTACAACATTAGAGGAATTGTGGATGCTTTACCGACCTTGAAAATGAAGAAGGGAGAAGGGTGTGATAGAGAAAGCTGGCTTAACGCCAAATATCTGATGATCATCAGATATTTGGCGGTTAATTTTTGACGTGATAGTGGTCGCGAGCCAGTCGGAGAACGAATCTCCTACCACCAAGATACTTGGCTACCTCCCTTTTGCGAGACGCTGCCCAGCCACGGAGGGGAAAAAATACTACTGCCAAACCGACGAATGTAAAAAGATAAACCCTAGCCAATAGCGAACTTGAAAAATACTACAACCAATCGTGTTTATAGGCCTTCCTGGCGCAGTGGGACAGCTTCTAACTGTTAACGCGATGGTGGTGTTTTCAATCCCCACTCGGGGGAATGATTATTTCATTTCTCCGCACTCCCACTTGAAACAAAGCGTTGAGTTCCACCACTCAACACGCACCGTCTCCATTTCAGGCAGAAAGTGATGAACGAAGTGTCTTAGCACTGGGCTCTCTCCGACATGCGGCAAAACTGATCGTGAAGCTATAAAAATGTACATTATAAAATATAATTAAAATGAAAAAAAATCATAATATAATAAAATCTACGTAATCATAATAACTTAAATGCACATGTAATTTTTAAATCGTAAAATATGTTTTTTTTTACATACTATACAAATTTTATGATGTCATCAGCAGTTTCGGTTTCGGTTTCGGTTTCGGCCGAAACTGAAGTCAGAACCGAAGGTTCGGTTTCGGTTTCTGTTTCGGCAGAAAATCCAGTTTCGGTCGGACACTAGTTTTAATGTTATAAACAAATGTAATATATCTTTGAGATCATCATGGCGCAGTAGGATAGAATGATCACATTTAATTATTTTAATTTCATCGCTTAGTTAAACAAAACCAAGAATTGAGGTTCGCCGTTGTTTGAAATTCAAGCGAAATGTAAAGAACAGTGTCTTAACATTAGATTCTCTTCCTTTTTTTTATTAAAAGAAAATTAAAAGAATATAAAATCCCTAACTGGTAATATATTACTATACCTACTATGGCGCTGCGGGACAGTTGACAGTAAACCAGCTACCTTCATAGCTCGATATCCGTTGGAGAAATCATTTTATATAATACTAGCGGCCCGCTCGCGGCTTCGCCACTGAACTTTTTCGTTATATTGCAATCCTCGAGGATGCATATTTAAAACATAAAATAGCCT
Organism: Dryas iulia moderata; assembly: GCA_019049465.1. NCBI lineage: Eukaryota > Metazoa > Arthropoda > Insecta > Lepidoptera > Nymphalidae > Dryas > Dryas iulia. Next base: position 2,625,893 of record CM032430.1, on the reverse strand, counting down.
ATGTTTCAGCTTAGATTATCAACTATATTTATGCCAAAATTCATTACAATTGGTCAAGCGGTTTAGATTTTTCATATAAACTTTCATCTCCTATTTCAACCCTTTAGTGGTTGGTTTTTAAAAAAATAAGTAGCCTATGTTAGACCTACACTTTTACTACTTTCATTCTAAATTTCATCCAAATCGGACCGGCAGATTAGCCGTGAAAGCGTGACAGATAAACACACAGACATTCGCATTTATAATATAAGTATGGATAAATTGTCATTCATTTCCGTGCTCTGGTAAAACAATAAGCACCACTTCGACTTCCACCACTCAACACCCAATGACTTGAATTCATTCAGCCTCATCATCAGATTCTCTAAGCCTAATGGCGAATAGAAGCTAAACAAAACTAAACAAAAATATCTATTTAAAAATATCTGTTTATAGTGAAATGGGTGCGTACCATTCATCGATGATCTACACAAAGGAGGACATCGCGAGGATCGTGCAGTACGCGAGGGACCGAGGCATTCGAATCATACCTGAATTTGATGTGCCCGGTAATGTATAATGAAACTTTTATAGAATTATAGCTCTTTACATCCAATAGTGTTTTGTCTGTTAATCACTTATTAAAGTCAAGTCAGTTGATGCTCACTTGGGAGTCCGAAGGCTACTGCTATATTAGTAAATTCACATTGTTATTGCACAATCAGTGGCGTAGCTATCATCGGGCTAGGCGGAGCAATGCACCAAAGAACTGGAGCTTAGGGGGCCCTCCAACCAATCGAGGACCCACCGTAGTGGGGACGACCTAAATTATGGCATCATATTTCTGGTTTAGGTCAGTGATGGGCAAGGCACGACTTGGGAGCCATAAAAACAAGCGTCAAAATATATGAAGTGGTAGTTGCAAGAAAACGAGTGCCAAAATATTTGAATTAAAGTTGCGAGAAAAAACGAGAGTCATTCTTATAATTCGGGTCTTCGTTTCTAAATTTTTCCCAAAAATAGATATGAGGGCCTATTCTCTCCCTATGCGCCGGGGCCCTTGCACATTTAGCTACTCCACTGTGTACACTGATGTACCTATTCAATCGTATATGTATGGTATATATATGTATATTAGAATTGTGTATTCGATTCCCTCTGGGAGAATTGATTATATTTAAATTATTTTCTTTTCTCCGCTCTGGTAAGACAGAATCTGTATCAAAAAATATAAATATTGTTTAAATTTTTTTTTTAGCTTCACGCTGTATCCCGCACACAGCAGAGTAAGCAGAGGGAACCTAGGGTTAAAACACTCCATTCCCCACTTTCCGCCGAATTCGGAGGCATTGCGTGTTAAGTGGCGGAACTTAACGCCGCGCTTTACCTCGACACCAGAGCGAAGAAAATGGAAATATTAAATATTTCCACTCCTCGAGTGGGAATCGAACCCACAACCAGTCGTTTACGGTCACACGCTTGTGCCCACTGGGCTACGACTGGCCACTAATTTATTAATATTTTATGTTTTCAATCTCTAGGCCACACAACCTCATGGGGCGTTGCGTATCCAGGCATCTTAACACAATGTTACAACGGTGACAACATTATAGGCACCGGGCCTATGGACCCCACTAAGAACATCACTTACAAACTGCTTAGGGACTTGTTCCATGAAGTGCAGACTTGGTTTCCGGATAAGTATTTCCATGTAGGAGGGGATGAAGTGCAGTTAGATTGTTGGTGAGATTGTTTTTATGTTTTTACGTAAATTATAAAATTTTTGCTTACAGTAATCGCTTAAATCATGTATGATGGAATCACGTTGTGGCCACAATGGGCGGTATGTCTAAATTGACTTGTGATGCCTTTTTTGGTCTTCGCGCAGTTTATAAACCTCCGTATCACCATAATAATATAAAAATTACTGGTGCAAGTATCTCAACTGTAATTATCTCCGTTTTCATACTCTGACTTGCAACTACGACTGTCACTATATAATCTTTTTTGAGTGCCGGATCCACCCCTGGGTGTTAGTAGGCTTTGCCAAAGTGCTTTTACAAAGCTTTTACATCTGGATTATACAATTGTTTTACTTTTCTAACATGCATTAAACACAGTTCTTAATAGTATTTAAACTGTATTTATTTGATAAATAGTACATTACAAAAACACAAAATGTGACTTAAAATACATGTAAAAATTAGAATTAAAATTAAAAGAAAAAATCAATGTTAACTTTGCAATCATATTGGAACAAGGAGCATATATTAAGTAGAAAAGACTTAATATATTCGCGGGAAAATATCTGTAACATAAATAGAGGCTTGGCGGGCCTCATACAATTATTAAGCCGACCGCAGTTTGCTCACTCCTGCTATGTTAAATGTATCCTGATCAAAAAAAATGTATCGTAACGATTTTCTAAGTAAAAATAAGTACATATTGAAAAGTATATTCTCTGGAATTTGAGACTTCTCTAAAGAGTTTTTGTACGTCTTTTTTGTACGTCTTAATTAGGACCATTTAAGTGTTATTTTAGAAAACTTATAAAATATATTAAACAGGGAAACCAATCCGGAGATACAAGACTACATGCAGAAGAACAACCTGACGTCATCCATGCTACACGCCATGTTCATGAGGAAAGTTATACCGCTGCTGGCGAGCGACTCTAAACCTATTGTGTGGCAGGTACGTTGAAAAATTACTATCAAACTATTATAGACAGGCAGAGATAACTTAGTGACGAAACACTCCGTTCTTTAATTTCCTTATTAGAGTGGAAAAAATATTATTATTAAATAATTTAGATATAATAAATAATTTTCTAAAGTACAAAATTGAACCCACATGCTTTTACATATATGCAGTCAGACTTTATTCTAGTGGGCCGTGCTTAAAAATATGCTGAAAGTACTTTTAAATTCTATAATATATATTTTTATCAAGTTAAAAATGGCACAATCTAAGATCTTGTGATATCAAAATAGACTACTCGAGTAGTAGGTAATTGTAATAAAGGCAATAATTATAGTTAATTGGAGGAAAAATGACTAGATACTACTACGTCACAGTAGCAACATGTGTTTACATTACTCCGCAGTTTGTTTATACTATATTATTATTTTTATATTTTTAATAATACAGTTAAAAAATATTATGCAGTGAACATATACTTAAGAAAAGTACCCGCACTCTAACTCTAAAGGTCGGAACTTAGCTACAATAGGCGTCGCAAAACAACTTTTAATTGGGTAGGTAGTAATTGTTGGTAAGAGGCTGAGTGAGAGACCCGCGAGAGATAAATACTAGTGACTCCATTACGCGGTGTGTAATGTCTAATGTCTCAGTGTCTCAAGTCACTCTGCACTCGTCAACTCTCATTGGCTGGTTGAATGTAGCGGGGCGAAATGTAGTAAAGCATAAATATGATCAAGATAAATGCACGTACAGTAAAATATACTTGAGGCGCAACCAGATCCTCAATTTCGACTTGCTGTGCTTGCGAAATCTCGGGTTCCGTTTACATATTGAGCGAAGCGGGCAATTGAAAATCAATTTAAGCGCTCTCTAGAACGGCCTCTTGAACCAAAACTTTTCGCGCGAATTTTATCCGCCATAGACTTCACTGGAAAATCAGTTGTTTGGTTATAATTCCTCAAGGACATCAAATTTTGCCAAATTTTATTTAAAGACTAAACTATCATAAATCTCTAACGTGTTGTTTTTGAGCCTATTCGTCACACAGAGTGCAAAAAAAGTCACCAGTAGAGCGCTTCGCTCAAAAAATAATTATTAACTTCATAAAATGGCAGATTGAAACTAGCCATGTGACGGCAAAATCGGAATGAGGGTAATTCTGATCGTCCTATATACCCTCGCCATTGTCTAATGTTTTGATTTCTATATCAGGAGTATTGATTTTCCTGTCACATTATGATTTATTTATTTATTGAATACTTTATTACACCAACATAAATAAAAAACAACATATAGACTAACACTTAATATCGACGTAAAGGTGGCCTTATCACCACAGGTGATCTTTTCCAGACAACCCTTACTAAGTAAAAGATCAGAGGGCGCAAGAAAATTGGTCGGTGTACAAATGCGTTAAAACCTCTATTAGTATGTATATAATAAAATATATATAATGTATTTTAACAATAAAATACGCGAAAATCAGAAGACGGAGTGACTTATCACTAGTCTCTTTGCTCAAACCTCAAAATGTTATAAGTATAAGCAATAATAATAATAATTATTCTAATAAATTATGTTATTTTTCCAGGAAGTGTTCGACGAGGGGGTTGAGCTTTCAAAAGACACGCTCGTACAAGTGTGGAAGTATAATTGGATTAACGAAATGATAAATGTGGGTATATTATACAATAATTCTCTTAAGTATATCGAGGAATTAAACCTGTTATTATCGTAAAATAGTTGATATCACTTTTAAACATTTTTAAAATGTTATTCCACACTTAGGAAAATTGAAAAAGACATTTAAAAAACTTATAAAAATTTGACGATTTGAAATATCTCTACAGAGATGCTAACAACAAAAATAAGTTGTAATAAGACGTATAAGAATTTCGACGCAGCTGGTAGTAGAACGTATGGCTCAGCGGTGAGAGCGCCTGAACGGTTCAGGAGGCGCGAGTTCGAATCCCGCTTCAAATTTTTATACGTTTTCTAAATGTCTTTTTTAGTCGATATCACTTTATAAATTTAATACTGAACATTGTATTGGTTCTTTTAATCGTCACACCTTCCCATATATCAGAGTAGACATAGAAGTTAAGACACTCCGTTCTCTAAGGTCGGTCAAGAGGGGCAAAATTCAACGTCGCAATTTGTCTTCTCAGCGCGGGGAGTAAAGTAATTTAAATACGAGTGTATTGCTGCACCAGGATGATGGTGTTGCGATCTAAAATGATTGCGATTATACCTAATCAGACGCTGTCATTGGCAAAATGATGGTTTAAATAACAAATCTACATTTACAATTAATATATAATTGTCAAAAAATAAAAATATGAAAAAGAGTACATAAATAACATATAAAATAGATAATAGTGGGGCAACGCGGTGGTTGTGGGTTCAATTCCCACTTGTCGGAATAATTATTTAAATTATTATTTCTTCACCAGTGAGGCCAGTCGTGGCGCGGTGACACAAAGTGTAACTTTAAACTTTAAAACGAGTGGTCGTGGGTTCGATTCCCACTCGAGGAGTGGAAATATTTAATATTTCCATTTTTTCGCTCTGGTGTCGAGGCAAAGCGCGGCTTTAAGTTCCGCCTCTTAGCACGCAATGCCTCCGAATTCGGCGGTGCGTGGGGAACGGAGTGTCTTAACACTAGGTTCCCTCTGCCTACCCTGCTGTATGCGGGATACAGCGTGAAGCTAAAAAAAATCTTCACCCTGGTAGCAGGTAACAAAGCTCGGCATTTAATTCCGCTAATCAACAATTTACTCAACAAGCAACATCTCCCATTTCAAACGGAACGTGGATGACGGGGTTCCTCTAAGACCACCCCACTTTTCACTTAACAGCGTAAAGCTAACATAAAGGCAGATGTTCTAAACGTTTCCCCACACGTGACGACAGATACTGGAAGCCGGCCACAAGCTAGTGTTCTCGTCCAAGTGGTACCTGGACGCGCTCGCGTCGGAGTGGCACGACTACTACGCGGCGGACCCGCGCGAGCTCGTGTACAACGTGCTGCGCAACGAGACGCTGCTCGAGAGCATCGTGGGCGGCGAGGCGTGCATGTGGGGGGAGATGGTGGACGACCGGAATGTTGCCAATAGGTATTGTAATACGACTGCGACTGTACGGTAGAGTCACCTTTTTTAGGGACTAGGGATTTTGGGGACATTTTTTTAATTTATTGCAGGATGAAAACACTTCTTAATAGTATATTAAAACTAGTATATCTGTGATAGTTAGTGAAGTTAAAAAATGTATAAAAAAAAAATCAGTTGATTCTTCATGATTCTATATATTATAAAGTTTTATATAATATCAAAAATACTAAATGTTTTTTTATATACCTGTTTCTATGTGACTATTTATTATCATTTTAATTCTCTAGAATGTTATTATAGTTGTGTTAGATAATCTGTAAACAATGTATAACAATTTCAACGTAATATCTGTATTTTAGTAGTTAAAGTCTTTCTCCAAAAAATACAGTTCTCGTTACATTCAAATCTTAAAAGTGTTCTATAAATCTTTCTTCTAATCTAAGCATTTACCCCGCAAACAAGCAGTACATATATAAAATGTTATTATAAAACACATACAACTAACTTATACTACAAACAAACAACATAACCTACCTTCCAGAGTGTGGCCGAGAGCCAGCGCGGTCGCAGAGAAGCTGTGGAGCGCTCTGCAAGGCGACGGGCGGCACAAGGCGTCCATCCCGGCGGACGCCTACCACCGCATGGAGGAGCACGCCTGCAGGATGATACACCGCGGTATCGACGCACAGCCACCCTCCGGACCCGGCTTCTGTCTCGCTTGAGGCTGGAGAGTTTGAACGCGACCATTGATACTAACTTTCATTCTTACCCCCCCTATTTCAACCCTTTAGGGGTACATTTACAAAAAAAGTAGGATATGTTTGACAATGGGTCTTGAAGTAATTTCATTCCAAATTTCATTTAAATCAGACGAGTAGATTAGCCGTTAAATCGTAACAATCAGACAGACAAATAAACAAACAAACACACACACAGACAGACAGAAACGTTTCGCGTTTATAATATAGGTACGGATTTACGGTGCTTATTTTCAAAACTCTGAATGTAATTATACTCGTATTTAATACTGGTATGGCGTATTTTTCTTGAAGTCTTAAATACAAATTTATTTTTAAAAAAATGGCGCGATCGTCCTAAGTATAGTCATGCGTCGACCTAAGGATTCATTATACTTATAACAGGGACTGTTACTAAATTTGTGTTAGGATAATATATTGTTAAGTCTAAGCGAAACTTCTCGATTATAGGTATATTTGATTAACAATTAAGTAAGATTTTCTGAAAATCAAAAATTTAAAATTAAACTTGCAAATTATTATTATATGTAACTCTAAATGTGTAAAATTATTGTGTAGTTTATAAGTTCAAAGTTATTTATGTTGTCGCCAAAATGAGCACCCAGTTAATTGTACACAATTTGTTTGTAAATGTTTTAATTAAATTATGATCACATACCTGTGTTTTTTGTTTCTTTATATGCCCCTTCAAATTATATTATTGATTCCATACATTTTATTCGACTTTATTATACAGCTTGACGCTGTTTCTCGCATAGGTAGTCAGAGCGGTGTTCAGACACTCGTCCTCCACTTCCCGCCTGAAATCAGGATATTGCGGATTGAGTAGCGGAACTCAACGCCGCGCTTTGGCACCAAAACGAATAATTAAAATTCTTAAGAAATGAAAATAAATGAAATAATCACTTCACAAGTGGGAATCGAACACTCAACCATTGCTTAAAATGAGACGCTGGTCCAATGTACCACGACGCCCTCAACTTACCTAACCTAACCTATTACGAAAAATATTTTCTAATAGTAGAGCTTAAAAAGTTTCAAAAAGTTTAGAAGACTCTCTTAGGATTGACGCCATCTTGGTGCGTGTAAAACTACAAAAGGAATAAAAAATGGTATTTTTTAAATACTTTTATTATTATTTTTATGTTTCGAGGATAATAAGATCGCCTGGCGTCAAGATTTTTCATCTAGCGCGCATTGTCTAAAAATTTGGTTCTCACATCTCAGTATACTTTACAATATATGCGGATGCGGGCAACAAAGAAAATGTAATTAGTTATTGCAAAAAGTTATGCCTTCGTAGAATATCTAAAATTAAAAGAATAAAAGATAAAAATACCATTTTAAAGTTCTCTGCGTTGTCATAAAAATATTTACCGATATGAATTTAGCATGTATTCAATAGCTCTATAACAAACATTACAAATTATCACTGAATACTGATTTACATTCTCTGTGAGTCTATCTATCAATCCTCAACTCATAATTCCCGCCCTTTTTATTTTTTTTTACCTCCGGCTGCAAGTGTATTTTAAAAACATATTGAATAAGAATTGTGTATTTATTTTTTTAAAGACTATAAACTGAGGCTTAGATTAATATTCCAGTTATATTCATAATCATCTTACAAAAATTGATAGAAATATAGAAATTTAAAGGATTTTTTAAGAAAATATCACACACCCTAATTTATAAATTCTAAACGAATATACATTTAATCAATGAAAACAAAATAAGATATAGGAAAAGAATAAAAAGTTGTTCACTTTTACTTCATAACGATTTTTTCTTAGATGAACAAAATTGTTTGAAATATTTAATAAAATAAAATAATAAAATCTCTAGGTTTATTAAAACACTAACAAACAGAATATTTATTAGTATATTTAGTCTACATATAAACGACAATTTAAAATTGCATAACGTATCTTGGAAAAACCGGTTTCATTATCGATTTTTCTGTCACAGTACAGTTTGTTATCTGTGAAAATTTTGTAAACATTAAACAAATTGTTTGGATACATGTGCACCTCATGCAAATAAGTTATTTAAATTAAATTTATGGCTAAGATATGTTATTAAACTAAGTGGTTCAGGCTTACAAAATGTCTGGTTATTTAGAAGTGAAGTATCCATTTAAACAAAACCTGGGGTTGAATCCTTTCAAGGTAAGTTTTGTTTCCTAGTTGGGCGGTCGGTAGTCGTAAGTCATATTGTCTCATTATTTATTGTAATTGGCAGTCTTGGAAGAGACAATGGTGTATTTTGAGGCCCAGTCCCACTAGTGCTGGTGGATCGCTCGCTGTTTACTGTAGCGAGGCGGGAGCTCCAGCGGGGACAGTTGAGTTACGCACTGGTTGTATTGTAAAACGTGCCAAGTCTCGTACCCGTCCTCATGCTTTTGCCGTATTTTCAATTGACGAGCCATGTAAACCACGAATATTGCTGGCAGCGCAAACTCTTCAAGAAGCGCATCAGTGGATGGACAAAATTCGCGAATTATTAAATGGCGAAAAACTTCTTGGTAAGTGTTTTAATTAAATACTAAACAGGTTTTAGATATCTACCTTCAGTTGGTTGAATAACATAATGGATATATGTATGGATATACTTGATAGAAGATATTAAAATTTTATTACATCAATATAAATAGCTGAAAGTGTCATTATAAAATATTTAATACAAACTAATGTGGTTCAACATATATGCTTACAGGGTAAAAATATTTAACAAAAGATATAGTTATTTCTTAATCATGATATTTAATTTAGAACAAATCCTCACATAGCTATGCCAAGAATTTGTAAAGTAATATATAATTCTTCTCATGTTCTTGGCTTGAATTAGAAATCAGTCTGTGGACGTCATTATACTGTATTGAATGCAAATATTTGGATCATTTATAGCTGAACACAACATTTATGTAAATGCAACCTTTGTCTTCTCTTCTGTAATTTTTATATAGGTCTATTTAAAAAATAATATACTTACAAATCATATAGTAGTTAATTTTTTATAAATTTATAAAATTACTTACAAATGATTTACAAAATGATGAATTTATTTCTTTATTAATGAAAATTTTTATACAAAAACAAAGTTTGAAAGATGGAAAAAATCTTCATATAAAATTAATGACAAGATGGGTCTTAGAAAGCTTAGAAATGGACATCCTTAGAAAGTCTTGAATGTTTCTCTTTGTGTTTCATTCATCATATGACCATTTCATATGCTTGTGTGTTTTGCGGCAGTGCCCTAATTTCATAGTTTTATTGTAAACAAAAACTGTATAGTTGACTGCAATTTTGCTGACTGTACAGTAAACTTTATTCTGAACATCTAATAAAAATGCATTGTAAATTATAATAAATAATCTAGTTGTAATGTCTTGAAGTGCATTTTTGTCAGAACTAATTATACTCTGTATAAAAACCTATGAAATTAGACATTGCCCATCATGCTTCACCCCATTTTCAGGCACAGAAACATTATTAAAAGACTCATACTCAGTGACAATTATACCCACGGAGCTGTCTCGTAAATGTGGTATTGCCAGTAACAGCCAATTAACACTTTCATCCAGCGGCTTGTTGTTCTCTAAGCCAGAGTCAGACATGGTGGTGCAATGGCAACACATTACTGATATCATCCAGATGAGGGAAAATGGTGATAAGAATAAAACCTGTGTGCTTAGTGTCGATAGGTTTGTGCTTTTATCTTTTGACATTTCACTATAACTTTTTTTTTTTGCACTATTGCAATGGGTGCTATTTTAAAAATATATTTACTAAAAATATTCACCATCACAGTGTATCCCGCACACAGCAGGTTAGGTAGAGGAAACCTAGTGTTAAGACACTCCGTTCCCACGCACTGCCGAATTTTTGAGGCTTTGCGTCTTAAGTGGCGGAACTTAACGTCGCGCTTTACCTCCAGGCGAAGAATATGGAAATATAAAATATTTCCACTCCTCGAGTGGGAATCGAACCCACAACCAGTTGCTTTACAGTCACACTTTAGGCCTCTGCGTCACAACTGGCTCTAAAATATATAGCATTTTGGCAATAATATATAGATATTTTAAAAAAATATTTTTCTTCTATCTATAAAGTAAGTATACAAAAAAAATTTGTTTACCTATTTAGGCACAAATAATTTAATCTACAATCATGTCACAAACTGCCATTTGAATAAAGCTTTGAGCTTGTGTCACTAATTCTACTCACCTGCATAAGAATATATTATAAGCTTTATAATTTTGTGTAATATATTGTTATATCACACATTGCTATTATATAATATATACATATGTACTTATTCTTCTTATGTATATAAGTAAATAAGGTCAATTTATTATAATAACCCTGCAGTTGAGAGGTGAGCCTCACTCATCACAGCCTGAGGCGCAAAGCGTAACTAATACTATTTTTTTAATAATTAGTAAAATTTCAATTGGGAGTTTTGAGTTAAAATGCAAGGAAATAATAATTTTAACTTCTATAAATTTTGGTTATGGAAAATAATAAAACACAAAGATATATAGATTAGCCTTTTAGGCTATATTAGTTAACAGTACAAAGGTCCCTCCCCTTTTTGGAAAAGGAAAAGAGGCAGGCAGCTTAAGAAATGTTGATCTGAAAAAGCTTAGAAAAGCTAGAATTAGGGATAAAATGGAAAATGTTAGAGAAGGCCTATATGTCATAGGACGCACTAAATTGATGAGTAGTTTGATAATAAAGGCTTTTGTATTTATATAGGTCAGTACAGTCCTAGGAATTAATTGTCAGTCACATCTTAATATTTGTATTTGACTGTATTTATTATATTTAATCCAAACAGTATTTAATAAGATAATAAAGTAAATTTTTGGACAGGCTAATGTCATTTAAATAGGCCGCATAAAATTATTAAGTGGGTTGCATACTGTCAAAGACCTACAGGCTGCCACCCCTGATCTATATCATTCATATCATAAAGTTTTAATCATTTCCTTTAATTAAATCATTTTTTTCTTATTTTCTTAATGTATATTTTATGTATAATGAATATGCACTATACTATTAACAAAAACTAAAGCGCCATATATTCGAACTAACGACTTCCAATTAACATAATCACTGAGCTATAATAGCTTAATTAAAAAATGTAAAGAATAGCCGTTAACGTCACTTAACAAAAAATCAATTATCATAATGACATACTCGTACCTGCCGTCTAACGCTGACTCATGACCTATATTCGATACACAGTATTGTTTTCAATAACATTAGTTTAAAAAGAAATGTTTATACATCAATTTATCTTTTATTAGAATTGAAAAATAATTAATTTTTAAATTGTTATTGTTATTTGACGTTTTTGGTGATTGCATGTATTACAATGGTCGTGGGTTCAGTTCCAACTAGAAAAAGTATTGATATTTAACCTGGTCTAGTTAAACGAAATACTGCAGTTTGTTTCGCTACTTAACATGTAATGTTAAGTAGCGAAACAAACTGCAGTGTAATTGTAATATGGGTGACAATTGATGGCTGGAGTGTCTTATCACTCTTTGCTTACGTTATATCGCCTGGGAGAAACATGAAAATAAATATAATTCATAATTATTTAGATCTAGTAAGCCGTATGTCACTTTAATGACTTATCCACTTTAATATATGTTAAGCAAATGGTAGTGCGTGTTTTATTTTTTTAACGGAGAACAGAATGTCTTGACACTGAGTTCTCTCTGCTAACCCTGCCTTGTGTTGCAAATCGTATTTGCACATCTTTATTATCGTGGGGCCAGTCGTGGCACAGTGGCACAAGCGTGTGCCTGTTAACGACTGGTTGTGGGTTAGATTCCCACTCGAGAAGTTTTTCATTTTCTACTCTCTGGTGGCGAGGCAAAACGCGGCGTTAAGTTCCGTCACTTGACACGCAATGCCTCCGAATTCGGTGGAAAATGTGGAACAGAGTGTGTTAACACTATATTCCCTCTGCCTACCCTGCTGTGTGCGGGATACAGCGTGAAGGTAAAAAAAATCATCTTTACTTTATGTATATGCTTCATACTTCTCTACCCATATAATTTGCACACTAACAAGTCGACAATTTTTCCTTCACGTTATAATATTTAATAAAGATAAATACATATAAATAAACAACATCTTATTTTGTTATTACCAAATTATTTACTAAGTATTTCTATGAACTCCAATCATTAGTGTAGGTAATTCCCACAATTATTTGAACAAATATATTTCCTTAAAACTATTATATTATATTTAGATTGTTTATTATTCCATTGGCTGTATTCTGTTTAGCATTTGATTATTGTTATTTTCTTAAACTTTGACATTTAATTTTGATTGCATTTTTAACTTAAAAAAAAAGCAATAGTTAATAGTTATAAAATAGATTTTATATTTATTTTAATTTTTCTTTAATAAATTTTAATACTAACATGCGTTTGTGTAATATTATGCATTATACGTTACATATACCAAAGTAAGTAGCGAGTTTTGTTTACTATTCGCAGCATGCAGTGCTTACTCTTAAACATTTTGTTCTTATTGCCAGTATTATGTTGTATAGGACAATTCAGAGTCATGCCTTTACCTCATAGTGTGGCAGTCCGAAAGGACCTAGTGTCAAGACACTCCGCCCTGTGCAATGCAATGCATGCAGCAATGAAAATTTAAATTATCATTTCCTCGATTGGGAATCAAACCCACAACCGTCTTGTTTACCCACTGCGTTATGACGGCCTTTATGTAATTTATTTTAACCAAATCATATTTTTAAGCACATATTGTTCACTTTTTATAACTTGCCACTCCACAGAGACGTTAATTAGTGCTTATCTGACGTTAAATCTTAATTTTCGTATATATTTTACAGTGTTTTCAACGGTGGCGGTGATATTAAGTTTAACAGCGTGTTGGGTAACGACCTGACAGTGGCCATAAAGCAGGCGATGAAAGAGAACACCCGTAGTGCCCAATTGAGTAGAAGTCACCCTGAATTGTCGACAGCTTGTCAACAGAATGGTGAGATGTTTTTGTTATTGTAATATTATTATTTTTTTCAGCTTTGCGCTTTTCCCTTATAGCGGGGTAGTCAGAGAGAACCTAGTGTTAAAACATTCCGTCCTTAAGTTAGTCTTAACAATAAGTTCTTTTTATTTATTATTGGATTCATAGATTATTTAAAAGTATACTTTTATATAGGTATATATATAGAAATGATATAGAAATACTTTATTGCACTTTGGTCGGTGCGAAGAAAATGGAAATACTTAATATTTCCATTGTCTTCGCTCTGGTGTCGAGGCAAAGCGCGGCGTTATGTTCCGCCACTTAACACGCAATGCCTCCAGATTTGGCGGTGCGTGGGGAACCTACCCAGCTGTGTGCGGGATACAGCGGGAAGCTAAAAAAAAACAAAGTCTTATTAAATAGATATTTATTTTGTAACAGGTGAGTTACGTCGCACTAGCTGGTATAGTGGTCCTTCAGAAATTTCTCTCGACGACACCGATCTCATAATGTCTAAGGTAAAGTAACTATATGTACACACTTATAATAAGTATCCATACTTATATTATAAATGCGAATGTCTGTGTGTTTGTCTGTCACGCTTTCACGACCAACCTACTAGTCCGATTTGGATGAAATTTAGAATGAAAGTAGTAGAAATTACTGTTTTTAACATAGGGTTATAATGGTTATATAACGGGTTGAAATAGGGGATGAAAGTTTATATGAAAAATCTACACCGTTTAACCGATTGTAATAATTTTAGCATAAATATAGATAATAATCCAAGGTTAAACATAGGCTACCTTATTTTTCAAAAACCCACCCCTGAGGGTTGCAATATAACGAAACAGCTATGTTCACGCGGCCAAATTAGGAGCGGGCCGCTAGTATTTTATAAATAAAACAGCTTTCAGAGAGAAGTTGTAACGGTAGGTTATTCGTTCTGTACTGTTTCAGGCTTTTTCTCGGATAGCAGGATAGTTAGAGAGAACTTAGTGGCAAGACACTCCATTCTCCATTTTCCGCCCGAAATGGAGACATGCGTGATGAGGGACGAAACTTTAAACCCTACTTTATTTTAGATACCAGAGCGGAGAAAAAAAAAATTTTAATATAATCGTTGCTCTGAGTGTGAATCCAACTTATAATCAATCGCGTTTATATGTCTTGCGTTTGTATAAAATAAAATATCATTTTGGACAGAAAGAGGGACACGAAAACATTTCAACATGTGGCAGACTTAGAGAAAGCATTTGAGGCCACACGACGCCATGTTTTCCCGAGTGCGAGCGGGAATCGAACTCATAATCACATTACTAATATCATTTACATTTATTTTATAATTATATGTACAGGAAGCGCGTACAGGCGTGCGACGTCAGTTGTCGCGCTGTAGCGGTGCTGGTGACCTCGCGGAGCGCGCGCGACGTCTGCTATGCCCAGCGAGTGTAGATGATAGGTAAGATAGGTTCTTTGTACGAATTTACGCCTTTTTTCCCATAGCAGGGTAGGCGGTAAGAACATAGTGCTCAAGACACTGTTCTACAATTTTTGCCTGATTCCGGAATATTGTTTTGAGTGGCTGACCGCGCTTTATCTTGTTGCTAGAGTGGAAAAATGGAAATAATGAACTGAATTATTTCTCCAACTAGGATTTGAACCCAATATGCTATGCAAGAAAAGCATACAGTGTGAACCACAAGTTTTACTCGTCGATTAGTCGGTAAATCTGATTATCCAGTGAGTATCGTCGTTGGTGATTTCAACAAAGAGTTATGACTATACTTATTATGACGGCGCTTATTATTTTTTTTTGATATTATTCAATAACATCTAAGTAAAGGGATTTTTGATATTTTTTTATATATTTTGAAATGTAACTTATTTGCGAATCATTTGCAAATAGCTTCCATGGTAATACACGAACTCGATAGTAAGCGGTCAACAAAATATTCGATCTTTTTACAATCGACTAAAGTCATATATCAATCACTACACATATCTACTTTTAATATAATTTAAATATGTACTTACATTTTCCAGCATGTGCGACCGCAGATCGCTAGTATCACTAGTGTCAGTCTCATCAGGCGTATACGAAGAGATCGCGGAGGAGCCTTACCCGCACACGCACACGCACACGCACACACGCGCGCTCGAGTTCGAGCACGCGCTCGAGCACACGCGCGCGCTCGAGCACACGCGCGCGCACGCACTCGAGCACGCGCTCGGGCACGTGCGGGACGAGCCGACGTACGAGTCGGTGGAGTGCGTGTACGCGACCATGCGGCGCGCGGGAAAGCGGTGTCCGCCGCCGTTACCTCCGAGACGGCCTTTTGGGTAATCTTTGTTTGTATTTTCTTCTTTTTTTTTGTTTTTGTTTTTCTTTTTTTTGTTTGAGATTCACGCTGTATCCCGCACACAGCAGGGCAGGCAGAGGGAACTTAGTGTTAAGACACTTCACTCCCCATTTTTCCCCTTTTTAAATTATTTTATTTCTTCGTTCTGATTGTACTAAGCATGGTATTGAAGCACTTATTGCATAATATATCGAATTCGGCAGGAAAGTAAAGAATGAGGGTTTTGAAATTCGGTTCTCTTCTATACACAGAACTTTTACCTAAATAATGAATTTTTTCAACGATAACACGCCTTGGGAATGAAATTCTCGCTCCAGGCTATTCCAATAGTATCATTGTCAATATATAATTATATAATATCTAAAATGCTTGACTTAAAAAAATCGTCCCGCTGAGTTTCTTGCGCCGGTTCTTCTCAGGTCTGAGGTATTAACTTTAGTGAACCGGTGGTAAGTTGTTTCATGTAACTTCTTACTTTGAATAAAATTATTTGACTTTGACTTTGGAACAAGTGCGATACTGAAAGTTATATGGTGATAAATGATTATGTTAAAATAATTTTCATTTCCCTGCTCTCTTAAGACTTGCTCCACAATGTTAACAGGACAAAGTTAAATAAAATATGTTATTTTATATTTTAAACATGATATTATGATATTTTATTAACTTATTTATAATAATTATTATTTTTTATTCTTTCCACTCTCCAGTACAATGAAGCTAGGCGAGTCGTGGAACTGTCGCGGCGGAGAGGATGCAGGCGTCACGCGTCACTCCTCACTCGGCTCCTTACATCATAAACCGACTAGAAACACGAAACCATTTAGCGTTTTTAGGTAAATAATTATTATTTATTACTGTAAACGACTGGTTGTGAGTTCGATTCCCACTCGAGGAGTGGAAGTATTTAATATTTCCATTTCCTTCGCTTTGGTATCAGAGGCAAAACGCGGCGTTAGGTTCCGCCACTTAACACGCAATGCCTTCAAAATACGGCGGAAAATGGGGAACGGAGTGTCCTAACATTAGGTTCCCTCTGCCTATCCTCTTGTGTGCAGGATACAGCGTGAAGCTAAAAATAATAAAAATTAAGAAATAAATTAAAAATCCGTCGAAAATTGTAAAGTATGAATTAGTGATGTTATGTAGCATCTCCGGATAACTAAAGTTGGAGACATCTATAATTGTATTATCCATACCAAATTCAAAATAAAAGTATTCAAATATAATATTTGTACTAAAATACAATAAATTTATTCCGATATATTACATTTCACAGAAAAAGACTCAAAAGTGACTCCCGTATCGCAACGTCACCAAAATCAGAAACAAAAGAAAAAGACGTGGAAACTAAAAAGAAGAGATTTGACTTCACACCAACACGAGACATATTCAAAAGCTTTAAAGTTAGTCGTAAAATGAAAAACCTTAAAATAACCTCCGGCCTGTCCAAAGGTGAGACGAAAAGCTGCGAGTTTTTAGACGAAACCCAACACGTCACGACGAACCGCTGCTCGAAATCCGTCGAATGTTTAGACGACGAATTCGACGAGTTCGGGACAATAAGCGACGAAACGGTCGAATCACTGGCGTTGCCAAAAGAAATAGTGCAATTGATACTCGGTCAGGAAGTGAAAGTGCGTTTAAAAGAATCTCAGTGTGAAAGTGATTATATGCCAATGTCACCTATAGTGCCGATGGTGCCTCTAGTGCCTGGAGTGCCACTAGTGCCTAAAGTGCCAGGAGTGCCTGGAGTGTCTCTAGTGCCGGGCGTGACACCAGAGCATCACTACATGGTTATGTCACCAAGGACAAATCTCGCCTGATCTAGTCGCTAGGGTAAGCCGTTTGATGTTCCTTCCTTTAATTATTTGCAGCTTTTTGATTATTGTGTGACATATTAGTGGCATTTCGTTTAGTTGTGATTAGTTATTTTTATGTTTTTTATGTAAATTTTTAAATTAATGGGTATGTCGCTCTTTTAATACAATAGTACTGCAAGTCAAGAGACAGAGAATAAAAGTTATTTTTAGTCTACACACTACTCTTTTTAATTTTTATATTAAATTGTTTTATTATTTATTATTCGTTTAATAGCATTAAACATTCACGTTATAATTGTTTTATTTTTAGTATAATTCAAATCATATTTTTCGCATTGCGTCGAAAAATCAATCGAAAAATGAAATGATTGCGTTATTTATGTAGTTTAAAATTCTAAAGCTTGAAGTGTGTGTTTTTAAACATATTTAAAGAATATAAAAGGTTAAGTTAAGTTAATTTTATTATATGCATATTTGTAATAAAAACGTTTTCATATTTATTTCGATTTGCAGTACTTCTGAATTGAAGGGGCGATATTGTGAAATTTAAAACCAACTGAGCTCTGTCACTGCCGCCATTTTTATGTCATTACAAATAGAACTATGAAGTAATTATAATCTAATATATAAATGACTAATATAATTCACCAATAATATAAAATGCTTTAAGGGACATCATTAAGTTAAGTTATCGTAAAGTGCTTTGTGATAATAGGACTAGGCTAGGACTATGTGAAAAGAAAATGTACTGAGTATCTTTTTATATGAATTTTGTTTTCTAAATTAAATGAAGGTTCTTTTTTGGTTATTTTAATATCTTCAAAACATTTTTCAAATTAATAATTATTTATTAATTATATATGTTATTTATTTGCAATTGTGTATATAATAAATATGTGATTTTTTTTAATGTAAAGTACTTCCAAATACAACTGTATGACAATGTGTCATCTGTCACTGTGACACAGTTTTTTTTTTAATAAAAATATTAACAAAGTAAAAACTAATTGTGCCTAAACACAAATATTCAATTATATACAATTTTTGTTTTATAATAGTTCATATAAAAATATATCCAGTACATTGTGTTTGGCCTAAGACAATTGAATGACTTGGCTGTCGTCAGAAACTTCAAGTATTGCTTTCCGTCCAAAAAGGACTCTTTTGGTTTTAGGATTAATTTATACAACCAAATAAATTCTAAACTAATTTACTTTAGGCCTAATTTTATATAACTTGTAAGAATTGAACGAGCTCTCTACTCTGTGAATGAAAAAATGTTTGTTTATTGTGAATATGTTAAAGAATAATACTGTCAATTTTAAACATATGTATATTAAATTCAAAACTGCCTTAGAAATGTTGTGAATGTATAAATATATAGAAAAATAATAAAAATAATAGTTTATTTATTAAGAATTAAATTAATTATTCAATAAAACCTCCTTCAAAATAATCTTCAACATATTCACATTTAGATTCCATATTTGAATTACTCTTTAATGAGAGTACAGATAATAAACAACAATAGTTTTCTAGTATTTTATGAATATGTCAAAATATAGACTAGTGCTTAAGAATAATAGGTGTGGTGTAAAATTTTCAAAACCGTTATAACCTGTTCTGTCTTCAAAAGGAACAGTAATCAATAAAATACTTGAGGAACACAATAAAACAATAATATTATTTTTTATTTCCTAAGTTATATTTTTGTGTGAAATTATGGAGTAGTATCCTAACTAAAAATAGTAACTCAATTTTAACTTAAACTGATTTACTTATTATTACTAAATTATACTTAAGTCAGCCATCTTTTATACAGTAATAACTTCTTCTTTTGGAACTATGGACATCACTAGTGTAATGGCAATTTTTTTGTATAGCTGTCTATAAGTGTCATAAAAAATAATAGAAGACTATGTCTATATATTAGATGTATGTATGTGTAAATGCAAGCTTTGACTAAAAACAAGCTTTTTCAAGCTAAAATAAGCTTTACTAGATAATTTAGTGTCAAAATTGTTAAATTATTTCAATTAGTGTTGGCAGAATATTTAATATTAATATTTTCAAACATATAATAAACAAAAATAACGTTTTTTTTTTCTTTAATGAAGTCAAATATTAAAAAGCACATAATTTTGTCAATTTTTTGCTTAAAATTAATAATTATTTATTATGTCAACATGTCCATTAATATGAGTGAAGACTGAACAAGACTTTGTGACTTATATGAGCCAGTATTAGGTGTATTCGCATTTCGCGTTGAATGAAATTAACAGGTAAGGGCCAAGAGCGTCGCCAAGTCACGGTTTATTATAAAGGCTGGTAAAAAATTGTCAAAGATAGGGATGGTAAAATGGATTCCGATTCTACTTAAAAAAAATATATATAGTCAGAAAATCAATTATTTAAACTAAAATGCCTTTTTTTTACAAAATCTGTTTTTGATCGCTCTCATTTCGACTCTGTCCGTATCCGATATTATCTAAAACTTTTGTTTCGGATTTGGATACAGTTATGTATATATTTTTAATCATTTTAATGTGTTATTCCACATTTAGGAAAATTGAAAAAGACATTTAGAAAACGTATCAAAATTTGACCGTAGCAGGTTTTTTCAGCGCAGTTTTCTAAATGTCTTTTATGTATATATTTTTTTTATTTGCCAGTTCATAACCAGTTCGGTTATTACCACACTCATAAGCTTTTACACCGGTAGAGTTGTAATTAGATCAACGATTTGTCAATCCCTATTTATGGTTTAATAAAGTGGTTAAACTTCCTACCACCTTTTTGGCGACGCCCTTTGGTAAGATATGTTTAGTGATTATCAGTGTCAGTCATTGATTTGAATGGGTTTATTGTATTAAATATTTTTGTATTGTTTAATAACTTGCTATTTGCTATAAGTTTACTTGATTTTTATATGAAAAAATTGCAGGATTTTTTTTTTACTTCTTTTGCTACATTTCCTGTAAAAACATAGTATTATGTATATTTAGATATGAGGTAACTTAATTGATATTGACGTACAAGATCGTGGCTTTCGTCCATAATGTTTATTGTTTGAAACGACATGCATTCATAGCTTTTATTAAAAGCTATGAATGCATGGTGTTGTATCAATGCATGCTTTTTTTCAAATAAGGCTACATACTGACGACGCGATATTATTTTTATTAAAGTACCTATATATTTTTTTGTTTTAAATATCAAGAAGATTTCTTTTATACAAGATCTCCATTCATTTCAATGTACTGAACACTAGAAGATGCGTGTTTTTACAACGCTTTCCATGTATACGGCTTTGCGCGGTATTGTGATATGTATAGTGTTATTGTTATACGGCTTCACGGCTTTTGTTGAGTTTGGCGTTACCCGATGTTGGACATTCTGGGGGTTTCTAAACCGTTTTATGTTTGTATTTGGATAATTGGTGGGGAAAATGGCGGGTGGTTGCAAATGATTCAAATTCAAAATCTCTTTTTGAATCGTCAAATGTATATAAAGCTACCACCGACTCTGAAGGCTGCTTATTTTTGTAAAATTGGTTTTTTGGTTGAAATAATCAATGTGGAAGGTAGTTAGTGAATGTAGCTTTATAGGGAATAGAAATGTTAGTGTGATATAATAATTTTTATTATATCTGTATGAAAACTTGACAAAGTGAAATGTCAACGCGTAGCTTAATATATGACAAGAAACAAACAGACCACGGCCCTTGCGGCCGTGACCCACCCGTCGACGTGAGCGCTTGTATTGTAATTATCAGACGCAGGCAAATATTGGTGTAGAAAACTCAAAAAATAATTTTCTTTTCTAATAAAAAACTAATGCGCTTTAGACCACACGACTGTACACTGCAGTAAAACTTACGAAACGTAACTGGCTATGAGAGAAAGAAAGAGAAAATGTGTACTTGTACGCTACAGTAATATACCAAATTGTTTTCCTTGCGTTTGCTTCGCCCGATCACATTTTTCGTAACGCTCTCGTACACACATTTACCAACTTACTTCCCGAGTTTTTTTACATAATTTAATATTTATATATAAACTATACATGATCATTTGCAATCATCTCCCATAAGTATTTGTAATGCAGGGAGTAGCTTAATTCGTATAGCCATTTTTATATTCTAAGGACATTTAGGTCGCTTTCGTATTCTAAATCTGACCAATGTACTGTAAGCCATAGTTTGTAAGCACGTAATGTTCTGTCGAAGGAAAGATCTCTTGGCTTCCTCAAAAGTATTGTTTGCTTTAAAATGTTTTTTTCTTCTAATTTTATTAAACATTATTATTATAATATGTTTATTTCACGCACTTTTATAATATTACTAATGGTATGGTCAGTGTAACAATAAATAAAATGGTAACTGTAACCATAAAATGACTTTTTTTTTTCGTTTATTAAAAATATTAATTGTTCTTTGATTTTTAAACCACGGTTAGGAAGAAAATAATGTAATCTTTTTGTCTATTAATACCCGCCATATTTATTTTCGTATGATTCTTCATTAATTCAGCTTTATTTTATTAATGAGACTGCCATTTTATAAGTCTTTGTAAAACCATGCTGTTATAAATATTATTTTTATAACATAATTTACGTTATAATATATATGGTAGTGTAATTAAGTATCTTTTGTGTGATATATTTAATTATCTTTTGCTGTCGCACTCGTGTGTAAGCGGCCTTATATATTGCTAGGTCAATTGTTATTTCTTTTTTGTTTTCTGATTTACTGTAATTTGAAAAAAATGATTAAAAATAAACTGTTTTTATACAATTTGTACTATTTTGTAATAAAATAAGTGATTTTTTTTTTAATAATATTTATTATGAAAATGATAGGTACTTGTATTTATGTACGAATTGTTTTGAAATAGTTAAACCCGGTATTATTTACTATATTTATGTACTATATAAATGAAATATGTTTTTTTGATTGGTTAGAAAGCAAACGCGGCGTTTAGTTCCGCCACTTAACAGCAATGTCTCGTCGTATTCAAAGTCGAAGAGTGTTTTGACACTAAGCTCTATGCGGGGAAAGCTTGAACCTAAAGCTTTTTTATTAAATCTTTTCCTTGTTGATTTCTGCAGTGATCAGTTATTTATGTTTCTATTATTTTTGTTTACTAAAACTTAACCGTCACAAGTGTAACTAACTTATGCCTCGTTTGTAAGTTCCCATTTATTTCGCTTTATACGTAAATACATTGTGTTATCTGAATAAAGTTTGTATGACGTGTGTGGTGGTTTTATTTCGCCCTTTTAATTCTCTTATGAATTATATTTTAATAACATTTTTATCTACTTATTATTCGATGGCTGTGGCGGTTGCATTTAAGTGATTTTTCTTAATTCACCTTATTTGAGCTCTTTGGGGCCAGTTGTGGCGCATAGGCACAAAGTGTGACTGTGAAGTGTGTAAAGCGACTGGTTGTGGGTTCGATTCCCACTCGAGAGAAAAAAAAACAAAAAAAAATATATATATTATTCCCACTCGAGGAGTGGATATATTTCCATTTTCTTCGCTCTGGTGTCGAGGCAAAGTGCGGCGTTAAGTTCCGCCACTTAACACGCAATGCCTAAGAATTCGGCGGAAAGTGAGGAACGGAGTCTCTTAACACTAGATCCCCTCTGCCTACCCTGCTGTGTGCGGGATACAACGTGAAGCTAAAAAAATGTTGCTTGTAAATTCGGTCGCCAATGAGTGGAATATTTGTAATGGGGAGGTAGGTCTCAATGCCGCACTGTCTGCTTGTCTGCTTGAACAGAGTAAATTTGCTAAGGTATATAATGGTATTGCATTAAAAATCAACAATGTAGGCAGAGGGAACCTAGTGTTACAACACTCCGTTCCCCACACACCGGCGAATTCTATGCTTGCGGGATACAGCGTGAAGCTAAAAAAAAACTTAATGTATTTTAATATTTTATTTCTATCAAACCTTACAAATAGAGATTCACATACAATAAATTATAATTGCAATTGTAGGCATAAATATTTATGAGAGGTTCAAATAAATTAATTCCGTCATTTTCAATAATAAATACTAATAATATTCTAATAGCTGACACGATATTAATTTCATTTTTATAAAATAACAAAAACTGTTTGGTTGTCTATAAATATATGCAGGTACATTCACTCTAGGCCACTAGATCTAGACGCTTTAAGCTTAAAATCCCCTTTGAAATGTGCATTAACGCTCGCTTCGCTTTCCGAGCTCCTCTCTCTACCAAACCAAACTAAATAATACCTCACCATATATTCAAGTATGTAATTTTAGATCAGGGGAGAATAACTCGTGGCCCGCTTAATAATTTAATGCGGCCCACATAACGTTTATTTATATTATTGTTTCCCGTTACTTTTGAAATAGATACGTAATTTCCATTAAAATATGATTTGGGCCCGCTAATTACTTTTTACTATCGTCATTCATTTTAAAGACCTATCTCAAACTGAGCTAGAACAGAGTATCTTAACACTAGGCTTTCTCTGTCTATTTTCCATAAAGCAACATGTCAAATGAACGTAAAAAAATGTCTGGATGCATTTTAAATAAGAAAAAAAAAATTTATATTTAATAAATCCATATCAATATACTGTTTAATTATATTTTTTCGAGTTACTGGTTATATGAAAATAATTTAAATATTATTTTCCCCCGAGTGGGAATCGTATCCACGACCAATCGCGTTTACGGTCAGACGCTGTTCCATTGAACCACGATGAAATGGCCGAGGCCTTTTCAATTACGTTTAATCTAATCAAGCTACTCAAAGCGTGTACTTGTGCATATTGTAGTTATAAAAAATATATTATAATATACCTATTCGGAAGCTACATTTACCAAAACAAATGAAATTCAGACACAAAACATATCACAAAACATATAAAATTAAAAATATATCTACAGTTAAAATTAATTAAAATATTTGATTTATAATGCAGCTATGTCCATCGTTTCGTTGTCAACTTATATAATTCCGGGTGCTGATTTCCAAGCCTCCATACATTAATACTGGAAATTTTCATAAAATCCGTTCAGTTGTATTTCTTTGAACGTAAATAGAACTTAAAAAAGAAATTAAGAAAATAAAATAAAAACACAATTTATGAATATAATTCAAATTTATAGCCACCTCAGCAAGTGCAACTAAAAATAATAAGTATGTTTGTAAAAATCTTGAAAATTTTAATTAATTAATTATTACAATATTCGAAAACATAATTTAAAACAAATAATTATCATACAAAATAGCACCAAACAAACCTTTTTACAAATATCACAAATTAAAAATATATATAAAAAAGAACAAAATAATACTCAACATAAGATCATAAATTCATAATATTTTCTAAAGGGCCGAATTCGTGCATATTTATAAAAATAAAAATGATATTCTTCTCACTGTGCAGTCTTACCAGTAGACTTACTAGGAGTTTTGATCTCAATACCATACCATTAATAATGTTAATATAACATTTGAATAGTTTGGGGCCAGTCGTGGCGTAGAGGCACTAAGTGTGACTGTGAAGCGACTGGCTGTGGGTTCGATTCCCACTCGAGGGTTGAAAATATTTAGTATATATTTCCATTTTCTTCCCTCTGGTGTAGAGGCAAAACGAGGTGTCAAGTTCCGCCACTTAACAAACAATGCCTCGAAAATTTTTATCCCGTAGGGGGACGGGTTAAGAATACAATTCCCCCCCGCAGCTGGGATAGCGTCCCGTAAAATTCGGGTAAAACAGTAGCTTGGTGGTAGGAGATTCGTTCTCCGACTGGCTCGCGACCACTATCATGTCAAAGACGAACCGCCAAATATCTTATGATGTGTACCGGTTCGATGGCATGTAAGCCAGCTGTCCCTATTCCCACCATTCCCATCCTTCCTCCCTTCTTCTGTCCTACATCCCCGAGGCTGGCAACGCATCCATAACTCTAATGTTGTGGATGTCTATGGGCGAAGGTAACCACTTAACACCAGGTGGGCCTTCACCTCGTTTGCCTCCTTTATTCCATAAAAAAAAATCGACAGAAAGTGTGGAAACGGAATGTCTTAGCACTAGGTTCCCTCTGCCTACGCTGGTGTATGCAACAAAGCAACATTAAAATGGAGACCTGATAATTTAATTGATATGATCGGTGCTCATTGCGAATATTAACTTATGGCCAAAAAATATTAAAAAAATAACACACGCGAAATTCGTCAATCATTGAGTCTAAGGGGACTAAATTTCCAACTGGTAAGACTACTGGTAATAGATCTGAAAATCATCAACTATCGGATAATCAAAATAAAAAACTTTCCGTAACTATGTTTGATATACAAGTTTCAAAATGAGAGTTACATTTTTAAAGAATAAAATTTTAAAAACCACCTACGCAAAATCTTATTAATATTATAAATACAAAAGTTTGCAAGAATGTTCGTAACTCTTTCACGTTAAAACTACTGAATAGATTTTAATGAAACTTTACAATAATATACTAAAACATACAAAACATTTTACGAAAATAATTTAAAGCTAAAATTTTATGCAAATTATTAATTAAAGATAAGATTTTTTTAAATATCATAAAGCGTTCTATCAATTTAAAGGAATAATAATAATAATTTTCTTTTTCCCAAAGGAAGTAGGTTAAGAGAACCTAGTGCCAAGACACTCCGTTCTCTACTTATTCCGAAAATAAGTTAAATATAATGATAACAATCATAATTATAAACTCGAAAGCTGCATATGGTTCAATACTTCTATAATATGAACAAGTACTTTTTAAATTAAAAAATCATTATCAATATAAGCTAAGATTCTTTTATGTATAAAAAAACGAAAATTTTAACAATAATTAAAACTAACGATTGTTTCTGAGACATAATTAAATGTGGCATGGCGTGTTTACATATCATTCCTTCAATATAAAAGTATCATAAGTCAAAATTACGCTTTTGCAGAAGAGCTCAAGGATTAAAGCATTTTTGTCTAACACTTTTTTTTATTTTATATTAAATATATCCATTTCATATATAGCTAGAAGCGTATTTTTAGCGGCATTAAATGTTTTAAGTCATCTTTGCATAGTATAAAGCAAAGTCGCTTCCCGCGTCTGTCTGTATGTATGTATGCTTAGATCTTCAAGCATATGTTTAACTTTGGATTATCAACTATATATGTGCCAAAATTCATTACAATCGGTCAAGCGGTGTAGATTTTTCATATAAATTTTCATCCCCTATTTCAACACTTTACGAGGTTGATTTTTGAAAAACTAAATAGCCTATGTTAGACCCATTCATTTTTACTACTTTCATTCTAAATTTCATCCAAATCGGACCAGTAGATTAGCCGTGAAAGCGTGACAGACAAACACACAGACATTCGCATTTATAATATATTAGAAGCCTCAGTAAATACTAAAATAAAATGTGATTCAATTTAAATTTCATAAGTTTCCAATAATACTCAAACGTCTTACAAACAAATACTAAACATAGTCTAATCTAAACAAAAATATATATGAAAATAAACATTCTACATTTGTACTGGATAACAATCTTATTATTTTAAATGCATTGTGTCGTCCCTTTCTTCCTTATGATATTAAAAGAGGATAGATATATTTTTAGAAAACTTATAAAAAATTGAACACAGCTGGATTCGAACCTGCGCCTGTTGGAAACCCTCCAATTGCTCTGACCGCTAAGCCATGCGTTCTTCTACCAGCAAAAACAAAATGCTAATAACAAAAATAAGCTGTAATGAAAAGCGTATAAGAATTCCGACGGTAAAAGAACATATGGCATAGCGGTCGGTTAGGAGGCGCAGGTTCGAATACCGCTGCCTTCAAACTTATATACGTTTTTTAAAAACATCTTTTTCAATTTCTTAAGAGTGTGAATAACACTTTGAAATGTCAAAAGTACATAGCGATTTTTTTTTTATTATTTTCTATCAATTAGAAGTAAAGCGTGTGTCCATTTGATACTATAATATACATATATAAATGTTATATAAAGTCTCTCTATGAGATATATTAATTACATAGAGAGTCATTTTTTCATATATTTTATGTTTACTTTATGCTCTAATATCATTTGATTTAGTATTAAAAAGTGCGAAATTACAAATTTTTTGAAGTGTTTCTAATGAAGAATATTTTTAGTAGACATACAAATTCCAGGTTTTTATACTTCTTTATACGTTCTTTTTAAATATATTTTTCATATTTTAAGTGTATTAATAACACTTTATTAAATAAAGAAAAAATGTTTCTAAATTAACTTGAATGTCATTTCAATTACTGTGAAACTATAACTTAATGTATCTATTAAATTCAACATTATTTATTATTTAATATTATTTATTCTTAATTTTCAAATATTCTAAATAAAATAATTATAATAATCCTAAGTATAATATATATAAATTACGTGTAATAAAGCGTGTTTAAAGCATATTGTGTCATATATAAATGAATTATTATATAACCTCCCATTCACTGTCCAAATGGTCGTCGGGCGATATAAGACTGTTCGCGTCTTTAACAGCATTCTTTATATCTAATTTTAATTCTATATTCTCTAAATTCCAATTATTCGGTAATTTAACCACTTTAGGAACCAAATCACCGGTTTCGATTTTCCTTTGCACCGGTTTATCGGTTTTTGTTACGGTTTTATCGGTTTTTGTCACGGTTTTATCGGTTTTTGTTACAGTTTTATCGGTTTTAGTCATGATTTTTTCGGTTCTCGGTTTTTCTTTGTCGGCGATATACGATTTTTCCATTTCCGGTTTGTATGTGACTTCTATATCCGGTTTATATTTAATTTCAGCTTCTTTGACAGGTTCAGTTGTTGAGCTTTTTATGCTAAGAGATTCTAGATTGAGCATTTTCGCTAGTATCTTTTCCTTTTCCGCTATTTGTTGCTCTAATAAATCGTCGTTTTGTTGTGGAATGTTACTGTAAAGAAACATATTTTATAAATTCACACTTTTTTTTTAGCTTCACGCTGTATCCCGCACACAGCAGGGTAGGCAGAGGGAACCTAGTGTTAAGACACTCCGTTCCCCACGCACCGCCGTTTCGGAGGCATTGCGTGTTAAGTGGCGGAACTTAACGCCGATTTACACTTATTATACTAATTCTATTTCACTGAGTTATGGGCTCGACTCCTATTATTTCGATTATTTCATGTTTGTAACAACAGGAGATGGAGGAATTTAACATTTCTTAAATAATTGATCTATATTCTTGTATATTTAAATATTATTTTTGTTAAAATACAATTGCTTTTAAAATGCAACTTTTTACGTACAAATACAGCAAAAATTGCCTCTATCAGTCGTTTAAGTAATAATTTGACGATTTGGTCAAACAATATCGACGAATTCATGAAAAAGCCACGCGTTTAGTTGACCATATCGTTAAACGTTAGGCTGTCATTGATTTCGTCAAACGACATCATGATCGGGCCAAACGATAATTGGTCATTTCATGAACTGCGACCATTTTATGATATTGTCAACGATATCATGAAGTCGTCAAATCTACAATATGGCCACGACATATACATATATTCCATGTCTTTGTCATTTTAAATGAAGAACAAAATACATACCCATACACACTAACATCCATGACACAAGGCGTAGTATAGCTGACGGCATCCACTTTCCTCACCGGTGTTGCCATCCTCGGCGTATTTCCCCCCGAACTATTATCCCTCCGTCGACTCCGTCTACTATATATCAAATCGCCATCACATTTCTTCTCCATTATACTATTATACATTTTCAATTTTTTCTGCAATTCCTCACTCTTAACACGTCTAATTTCTTCAGCATCACTCGAAACATCTTTAAACTCGTTTATTATGGATTCCAGAACATTCTCCGATATGTCATTAGGGAGGTGCTTTATGGGGGGAAGTTCGAAGCACTCTTCCCCATTGGCTATGGTACCGGTTTCTATAGTTTCGTTTCGTGTAAACATCGATATCGGTTGTTCTAGAACACTAGTGATGTACGGAACGGTTTGGTCTATGTGCGTGAGGTCGCGGACGGTGTTGACGGCTTGCTGTAGTGATGTCGTTAGTGATTTTGTCATTAGATTTGTCGGTTCGTCTGTAAGGATAATAAATTATAAAAATATATTTATTAGATTAAAAAATACTATTAAATGATATAAATATATGTTTTAAATAATAGCAACTATTAATTTGTTATAAGATATCGGGCGAAAAGTGGAGAACGGAGTGTCTTAACACTAAGTTCTCTCTGACTACCTTGCTATGGCCGAAAATGCATTACGCAATTAGTTTTATTAGTTCGTACTTTTTTGTTAATAATTATCTCACGAAATATCCGTAAGCGTAAAAAACATGTTGGTAAGCCGCCACTTTCAATTAGAAACATGGTATGTTAGTTTTAAAACATTAAAAACCCTTTGGTGAACCAAAAGAGAGAAATTAAAATAATTAAAAAAAACATCATTCTCCCGTGTGGGAATTGAACCCACAACCGATCGCATTTGCAATCTGACGCTCTCTCACGCACGATGGTAACCTACGTAAATCTATAATATGTAACTAATTATAATTATTAGATACACTTAACATAACCATTTGTTTCAATTATTATTTATGTATTAATAAGAGATTAATCAAAAAATTTAATTATTTCCTTGTAAAACAATGTATCGTTAAAGCATCTAGATATTCATATTAAAAAAGTCTTTTTATATAATAAATTCCAAATATTAAAAAAAAAACATTTAAATATTACTTATAATCTAATAAAAATGGCCGAAAAGCACTATTAAATTAAAACTAAAAAGTGAAGCGATATCTAACAAAGCCATGAAAAAGCGTTAGTTTTAATAAAAAGAAAATAGAAATAAAAAGGTAAAACAAAAATAAAAATGCAAAAATAATATATAAAAAAATATATTTAAAAAAATACAATGGCCGTGTTGACATCGTTTCACAGTTATGACAGTTTATATAATTATAAATGAATTAAAAAAATATATATTGAAATCATTAATAAAGTCAACAATTGCAAACAGACAGTAAATCCTAAAAAAATAATTGACAACTTTTTTTTTAGCTTCACGCTCTATCCCGCACACAGCAGAGTAGGCAGAGAGAACCTAGTGTTAAGACACTCCGTTCCACACTTTGAAAGATGTTTGACAAATCATAAGTTTGAAATATGCAGTAAAAAAATTTTAAATTATTCATTAGTATTAAAAACATCTTATTTATCACTTGGTACAAAATATATAAATATATATAATCAGCAAACAAAAATTAAGAAAAAAAATAGAATTAATTTATTTGTCAAACTAATTAAGCCTAGCCTTTTAGAAAAAAAAGTTAATGCTTATTTTTAACCTGTGTCAAATATTAACTTATTCATTCGCTAGTTACTTAGAATATTCAAAATAGTTTTTATATATTTTGTAATGAATATTTAATACCGTTTAAAATTACCATTCAAATTAAATTACACATTCTAATTAAATTTACATTTTCTATTAACGTAATAAAAATTACATCTACAACCCATACATTGTGCTAAAATACTACAAATTTACATAAATTATAATAAAAAGGTAAACAAAACATACTTTAAGTCTAAAATAACTTGTTTCGTTGCAAAAGACATTTAGGTAACGTATAAAAATTTGAACGCAGCGGGATTCGAACCCGCGTCTCCTGTACGTCCAGGCGCTCTTACCACAGAGCAATGAACGCATTACTGCGTTCAAATCAAATTTTTATACGTTTTCTAAATGTCTTGTTTAATTTTCCTAAGTGTGGAATAACACTTTAAAAAATGTTTAAAAATAAAAAAAAATGTTTCGTTGCGTTTTATACAAATTATGTTAAGTACTTAAGCATTTTTAAAGTTTTAATCCACACTTAGGAAAATTGAAAAAGACATTTAGAAAACGTATAAAAATTTGAACGCAGCGGTAGAACCCGCGCCTCCTGAATACCGTCCAGGCGCTCTCACCACTGAGCCATGCGTTCTACTACACGCTGCGTCGAAATTCTCTTGCCCAACGATTGTTAGTAGAATAATCTTTGGGTAGCAGAAATTTGTAAAAATCTTTCTACAGAGATACTAACAACAAAAATAAGTTGTAATAAACCGTATAAGAATTTCGACGCAACGTGTAGTAGAACGCATAGCTCAGTGGTGAAAGCGCCTAGACGGTATTCAGTAGGCGCGGGTTCGAATACCGCTGCGTTCAAATTTTTATACGTTTTACAAATGTCTTTTTCAAATTATGTTAAGTACATTAATTATAGACTAGAAAAAAAACTATGAAAAGTCATCAATTTTTTAAGTACATATTATACTACATTTTATTATATACATAATATATTAACGAATATAATGGAAACAATAACTCATTTTAATATCCACGAGTAAATGACAATAATATAGTTGTCACTGTCTCACGCATTACAAAAATCTATGGAAGAAAGGGATAGCCTGATATTTTAAGTTACTTTAACTGACAGCGAGCTAAATTTTACAATTATTTTAATTTTAAATCAATAACGAATTCTTAACATTATTTTTAACGTTCTTCACAGAAAAGCCCTATGACTAAGTAATTTAATATGAAATTTTTAATTGATTAGATATTTTTTTTAGCTTCACGCTGTATCCCGCACACAGCAGGGTAGGCAGAGGGAACCTTGTGTTAAGACACTCCGTTCTCCACTGTCCGCCCAATTCGAAGGCATTGCGAGTTAAGTGGCGGAACTTAACGCCGCGCTTTGCCTCGGCACCAGAGCGAAGAAAATAGACATATTAAATATTTCCACTTCTCGAGTGGGAATCGAACCCACAACCAGCCGTTTACAGTCAAACGCTTGTACCACTGGCCTCTATTAGATATTTTTCATTGTTTAATATACATATTGTAAAGAAAGATACATATATACTAGGTAAATATTTAGCGCCACTTTTAGTACTAATTAAGGCACGTTGTCTTCGGTATTTATTTATATTTAAAAAAAATGTAATTGATTATGGCACAGAATATACAATAAATATATGAAAAAAAAACCATATCAAAAATATGGTAAATATATATTATAAAATGAATATATATGTTAGATATTTAAATACATAGAATAAAACTTAATAGATTTGGATGGAACTATTTACATTTGGACGGTTTTTGCGACAATTATGCTAAAATGATATTAAAAAGAAATTAAAGGCGAAAGTATGACGTATTATTTTTGACTACCTTTTTTCACACAGATTTCAATCTGTGACTATCATAAATCCAAACTTGTTAAAACTAATAAGTAATCTTTTTAATAATGATTATGTAAAACATAGATTAAAAGACCAAAAAAATATAAGATCCACATTCTTGGGAGTGTATCAAAAACAACTAGTCCGCCATCTTGGATGTTCCACCACGTTACAATGATGAACCACAGATAACCTTGTATTTTTATCTAAACTAAACGTTTATACAACATTTCAGCACAATCGCTTCAATAAATCTTAAAAAATATAGTTACAAGAATCTAATCGAATATATACGAATTTATATATACGAGAATACATTAAAAGTTATTAAAAAGCTTCCCAAAAATTTCCAAATATGTAAATGACATTGAACAATACTAATTACTCCTTTAACCCTCCATTGATATATTTTTTTTTTAATTAAAATATCAAAAATGACATAAAACTTGACAAAATCTTAAATAACACTACTTTTTTTAAATTTAAATCTAAATAACTTTTCTTATTTATTTTCAAATCAAAACACTACTTTCCTACGTAAGTAAAAACGTAACACACATACACAACCATTAGTCGATTATATTTATAATTATATAAAAAAATAATAATTTGGTAACACTAAGCACTCATTTTGGTCAAATACTTTGTTATGGACAGTCATACTTACAACTCGATAGTGATGTTCTTATAAAATCGATTCTGAAAATATCGATTCGAATATAAAAATATATGTAATCGATCATAATCGAATTATAAGTTTGACTTTAGTCTAAATAATACTAAATTCAAGCACTAATACTTTACTACGCAAGAAGCCTTATTTTACAATTATATACATAATAGGTGCTATTTAACAATACATTCTATATATAAAAATAAATATATATTATACTGGAAAAGCCTATCGCAAGATTTTGCAGTAAAGCTTTAACATTTACCAATTTAAAAATACATTTTTTACCGTGGTAAAGGTTAGCTTTTAATGCTAAAAGACATTATAAAAGTTGACTGGGTTGGTAATGCTAGAAACAGTTTGGACTTTTACCACTAAAATGGTAAACCTTAATATTTACCACAGTACCACGTAGAAAATGGAGATCTGAATCACTTGAAAAATATACACATATAGATATATAAATACACTATAATAATTACACTTTATGCAAAACAATTATAATAAGTAATCGATATTTGAGACAAATTTCATGGATATCGATTGTTATGTTATTTTTTTAATATTTACAAACAAATGTTATAAAAAGTGATGCAAACAAAAACCATAATATATACACATATTTCATTAAAAATAATAATAATACAAAAGATAACATATAAAAATAATGACTATTCATTAATACTCATTTATAATATATTAAAATAATAATAATTAAAAAAAAAACCTGAAGGAATGATTAAGTACTAGTCTTAAGTACAGTCAAAGTCAAATGAAATATAAACAAAAATATAAAAATTCAAATAATATTTATAATAACGTACATATATCAGTATAAAAAATGTTGTTACTTCATAAGTTTATTCTAATAATAAAAGAATATCGCAATATCGAAATAAAATGGCTTATCTTAAAGTTTCACGAAAATGACGAATACGTCGAACGATCAGTATCTAAATATGTCGCAGCCCCAGAACTAAAATAGTCTAACTTAAAAAAAAAGGTTTTTTATTGTTAATTACAATAAAACCTTAGAATAGGCATTTAAGTACGTTTTTTTTTCTTCACGCTGTATCCCGCACACAGCAGGGTAGGCAGAGGGAACCTAGTGTTAAGACACTCCGTACCCCACGCATCGCCGAATTCGGAGGCACTGCGTGTTAAGTGGCGGAACCTAACGCCGCGCTTTACCTCGGCACCAGAGCGAAGAATATGGAAATATTAAATATTTCCACTCCTCGAGTGGGAATCGAACCCACAACCAGTCGTTTACAGTCACACGCTTGTGCCACTGGGCCACGACTGGCGACAAGCCCTCTCGTTTTTATCAAACCAAAAAATATCGAAATTTTGAATTAGGTCAGTTTAATTCTGAGGGTATAGTGTATTTTAACAGTTAATTTAAAATTAAACTGAATATTTTAGGCCAAAAAGGCCAAACATACTGTTATGTGTTTAATTTTAAGTATTATATAATTGAATAACTAGAAATGGCAAATTTTTAAAAGATCATCACAATTCTAAAATTGCAATATGCACTGTAACTAAAAGCATACATAGCTGCTATGTATGCATTGTAAAAGCATGTGAAAATATATGAATACAAAAATTAATGTCAAAATATTGCTTGGTGAAAACACAACTTTAAATGACAGCTTTGATTTTTAAAATGATATGTGTGTTTGTGTGTGTGTGATTATGTGTTTTGTTGTGTGTTATGTGTGTGTTTGTGTATATGTATGTTGTGCATGTGTGTTTGTCAGTCGCCAAGTGTCAATATTTAGTATATTTCCCATCATTTTACCTTCTATAATTTTTCTCAAAGGGATTCCAAATTTTTAATAATTTTAAAACACCAGATTTCCTGTACAAATATTTCACAATTTTTCACTGGTGTTTTAGTATATGTGGATACATCTGTATGCATGTGTGTAAAAAATATGGAGATTTGAAATTACTAAAGAAAATGAGTTAAATATGTGGGAATTAAGTAAAACTGATTATCAGGAACATTTACTTGGCTGACAAACGATAGATTATGCATATTTTTACATATTTTAATATATCAGATGCTTAGAATTAAAGTGACGTCACTCAAAACTGCCCGTTATGCTAAAAAGGACTATAAAAAGCTTATACTAAGATTTTATTTAAATTTCTTGCCATATTTGAGTTAGGTCACTTTAATTCTGAGCATGCGATAAGTCGAATTTAAATGAAATGAAGCAGTACGTATGAATATAAATATATATATATAATATAAAAATATATATGTGTATATATGTGTCAAGTGGTCGGAGGTCTCGCAAACACACCTGCGGCGAGGGTAGCGGGTTCAGGCGCGTGTGCCAGACGGAGCAACGAACGCGCTCCTTCTAGCACGAAGATCTCCTCTTTGTTTACTGCCACTGATACGATTCTGTAAATTGATTTATTATTTCTATCAATATATATACTAATAAATGTATGTTTAAAGCTATCCGTGGAGCATGGGTGCGACTTATTACTGTCACCGCGAAGGTCTGTGGGTTCGATTCCCTTTGGAGGAACTGAAATATTTTTTTTTTCATTTTTTTTCGCTCTGGTGTTGAGTCGATTTCCGCTATTTAACACGCAATGATTTTGATTTCAGTCCAAAATTACCACTAAGTTCCCTCTACCTAATCTGCTATGTGTGGGATACAGCGTGAAGCTAAATAAAAAATAGTACAAGAAATTTAAGACATGCATTAATATTTGGAAAAAAGAACAACTTTTTGTTTATATAAATAATTAATTCAAAGCATGTAAACTGTAAATCAAATTATATTTAAATGCGTCTATTGAAATAAATATAATACAGCTTGACACTGTTGCCAGCACAGAATAATTAGAAGAAAACCTAGTATCAAAATACT
The DNA here is from genome assembly GCA_019049465.1 of Dryas iulia moderata. Classification (NCBI taxonomy): domain Eukaryota; kingdom Metazoa; phylum Arthropoda; class Insecta; order Lepidoptera; family Nymphalidae; genus Dryas; species Dryas iulia. The sequence goes on along the minus strand of CM032430.1, from coordinate 2,589,258 downwards.
ACTTTTAATTTCTATTCACTACTTTTTATCCAAAATTGAGACACTGACGGAGCAATAAATACAATTTTAAAATTTAATCCGTCCCATAAGTAAGAATAGAACCAACAAGCGACCATTGTACCTCGATGGCCTCCATATATAACTAAAAAAAATAAATAACCTATTGTAAAATAGAGGAGATAATCTATTTATTTCTCATAAACAGTGTTTACACAACATTATACAATGATATCATCATTGATAACGTGTCAGTGGGAGAGCGTTATCTCTAAGTATAAATAAAGAAATATTGTCTTCTTTATCTTCCGCAGACAAGATATAACACTTAACTTTTATTATATTCATAGATACAATACATGGACGTCAAAAAAACCAAATCTACTTAAAAAATATTAATTAATATGTATCTGTCGTTTCACTATAAGCGCGGTTGGTTATGGGTTCGATTTTCGTCGAGGAAATGGTTAAAAATTAAAAATGATTTACATTTCCCCGCTCTAGTAATATAAGACAACGTACGGCATTAAATTTAGCTACTCAATATACAATGTCTCAAATTCGCGCTAAAAGTTGGATTTTTACTCGGTTCTTTTTTACTACCGTTTCATGCCAACGGAAAAAATAGTTAGCCAGTCGTGGCGCAGGGGCGCAAAGTGTGACTGTATAGCGACTGGTTGTGGATTCGATTCCCATTCGAAGGGTGGAAACATTTTATATTTCCATTTTCTTCATTATCGTGTCAAGGCAAAGCGCGGCGTTAATTTCCTTAGCCACTTAACACGCCATGCCTCTGAATTAGGCTGAAAGTGGGGAACGGAGTGTCTTAACACTAGGTTCCCTCTGCCTACCCTGCTGTGTGCGGGATACAGCGTTTAGCTAGTTAGCCTACAAGAAAAATTAATTAAATATCAATAAAATTAGAACATTTTCATAAAAAAGTGGTCCAAACCTTCTCAAATCATCGACAACTGCGACAGCGGTCAAAGATCTCGGGTCCAATATATACAGAATGTGTTCATTATGCGAAACTAAAAAATGTTCGCGGAACACATGCAAGGGTCCAAAGTTATACTCCCTGTCTGCATGGGAGTGTTTCTTTTGTGATGGGTTGAGGAGCTCCGCTACTGTTAGCGGGTTCGATATTGCTTCCTGTCGACAAGAAAACAACATTATTATGAAATAAAAAAAATGAATGCTTAAGAAAGTGTCTACTATATTTTATTGTTGTTTGTATTTTACCTTCACGCTGTATCCCGCACACAGCAGGGTAGGCAGAGGGAACCTAGTGTTAAGACATTCTGTTCCCCACTTCCCACCGAATTCGGAGGCTTGCGTGTTAAGTGGCGGAACTTAACGTCGCGCTTTACCTCGACACCAGAGCAAAGAAAATGGAAATATAATTTCCACTCCTCGAGTGAGAATCGAACCCACAACCAGTTGTTTACAGTCACACGCTTGTGCCACTGGGCCACGACTGGCCACTATCTTTTATTTGATATTCATATTGTTAAGATAAGACAGCATCTGAGTACATGCGATGATTTTATCGGTTAGATTCGCACTCGGAAGAATTAGCACATATTACTTCCATTTCTCCGCTGTGGTGGCTCTGATAAAACGGGGCTAATTTCTGAAACGACTGGACCTATTATGGTGGAGTTTCACTGTAAGAAATCTGATATATTAAGGAGTTAATTAGGTTACTTTTCTTACTTTAACTTTTTGAGAAATTCCACAGAACCATAAAAAGTTAAAATAAAAAAGTCACCGGGCACACATAAATAATAAAGAGAGCTACTTGCTAGTTACTTTAAACAACAATGTCTGGTGTATATGTTCAGATCATTACAGTCTGTCTGTTTGTCTAACTGTCTTGTTCAGGCTATTTCTGAAACATGTGGATCGATTTTGACGGTACTTTCACTAACAAACAGCTAATGTAGTATTTTATTAATATTTTTTTACTCTCACGCTGTATTCCGCACACAGCAGGGTAGGCAGAGGGAACCTAGTGTTAAGACACTCTGTTCCCCACTTCCCACCGAATTCGGAGGCTTGCGTGTTAAGTGGCGGAACTTAACGCCGCGCCTTGACACCAGAGAGAAGGAAATAGAAATATTAAATATTTTCCGAATTCCTCGAGTGGGTATCGAACCCACAACCAGTCGCGTTACACTTTGTGCCTCTACGCCACGACTGGTTCCTAACATATTTCTCATAATAAAAAAATAAAATAAATACACCAGGACACCCACAACCCACAAGCAGCGTGCCCACAAAACACAACAATCCGCTAGTTAGCCACCAGGCACCCATAAACCACAAGGAGAGCTACTACCCACTAGTTACCTTAAACAGCAGCGTCTGGTGGACGTGTCCCTGCGCGTCCGCCCGCCACAGGCGCAGGCCGGGCCGCGCGCAGTACGCGGCCGCCGCGCCGCCGCGCGCGTACGAGTACTGGAACACCGCTCCCAAAGCACACAGACTGGGGGAATTAATAATAATCATTTAAATAATAATAAATTTATTTATTTATATTGGGTATTAGTCATGTAATTGGGTATTAGTCATGTAAATTGATGTTTAAAAAGAAGATTTATAGGAGGCCAGTCGTGACGCACGAGCACAAAGTGTAGAGTCAAAGTCAAATAATTTTATTCAAAATAAAATGTTACATGCTTCATTTTTTGAACGTTAAACAATTTACGATTTCGACGGGTTCGATTCTCACTCGATGTATGGGAATATTTAATATTTCCATTTCCTTCACTCTGTTGTCGAGGCAAAGTACGGCATTGAGTGCCGCCACTTAACTCGCAATGCCTCCAAAATTCGACGGAAAATGGGGAACGGAATATCTCGACACTAGGTTCCCTCTGTCTACTCTGCTGTGTATGGGATACAGATGAAACTGAAGAAACATATGTAAGATATGTACATATGTTTCTTCAGTTTCATACTAATGTTATAAATGTGAAAGTATGGAGTGATTGGTGGTAAGTTACTAAGAATGCGAGGAGACCCGCGAGAGACAAATAATAGTAACTCAATTACGCGGTATATTGTCTCCTTCAGTCTCAGTCACTCCACACTTATCAACTCTCACTGACTCCTTGACTGTACTGCAGGTACAGTCAATACATTAGAAAAGCGTAGATATGACTGTTCAAGTAAAAAGTTGGTAAAATAAATTATTTGAAGTTCACAAAGTTAAGCATAGATCTTCTTTTTTTGAATAAACTTGGACTTTGATAAGACAGAATGCGCGTACTATAACTACCCACCTCTTGCGTTCCTTTTTCCCCAGTTGCGTGACGTGCCAGCGACTGTCGCGCCTCTCGCACACTATACTGCGGTAGACGCTCGACACTAACAATGTGTTCTGGTAGTAACTCATTTGGACTATTTCATGCTCCTCGTTCACTATTTCCATTGATTTACATAAATGCTGTGAATAATTTAAAATACGTTATATATGTTGTTTTTTAATTAAAGTCTACTTGATGTATTGCCTATATAACACGTGGGGGGACGGGTTAAGAATACAATTCACCCCCGCCGCTGGGTAGCGTCCCGTAAGAGGCGGGTAACCCAGTAGCTTGGTGGTAGGAGATTGGTTCTCCGATTAGCTCGCGACCACTATCGTGTCAAAGACGAACCTCCAAACAAGCCAGCTCTCCCTATTCCCACCATTCTCAACCATCCTCCCTCCTTCTGTCCTACATCGCCGAGGCTGGCAACGCATCCATAACTCTAATGTCGTGGATGTCTATGGACGAAGGGAAGGGAGTAAGTGGCGAACGGAGTGTCTTGACACTAGGTTCTCTTTGACTACAAAGCCTTGGGGAATAATTGTGAATCGGCCGAGTAACGTGCATGTCACTTTATACATTTGTATGACAAACATATGGATGGTAGTGTATGGATTTTTTTTTTATGGAATGAAGGAGGCAAACGAGCTGAAGACCCACCGGAACACATCATAAGATATTTGGCGGTTCGTCTTTGACATGATGGTGGTCGCGAGCCAGTCGGAGAACTAATCTCCTACCACCAAACTACTGGGTTACCCGTCTTTTACGGGACGCTACCCAGCGGCGGGGGGGAATTGTATTCTTAACCCGTCCCCCCACGGGCTAAAAGTGTATGGTAACAATTATCTTATCTTTTAAATGTATTTATAATACATTAATATTAAAAAATGTTAGGTTTTTGCACTTATGCTCTATATAATTTTTAACTATGTCAAATTTCACACGTTTTATTATAATGTTGTTATCGAGGCCGTCGTGGCGCAGTGCGACAGTGTCTGACTGTAACACAATGATTGTGGGTTCGATTTCAACTATGGGAAATGATTACTTTTTATTTTTTATTTCTTCGCTCTGATATCAAAGATAAAGCTCCACTCAGACAAGTCTGGAATTCCGGCGTAAATGGAGAGTGTCTCTGTATCCTTCAAACTAAAACATACACAATAATTCCAGTTAAAACCTCAATTTTTTTTTTTTATAATTTAATAAAAAAATATTATAAAAGTCAATTTAGCATTAATTATTATCATTTCTGAAGCAAAATATATGTACATTATAACAATATCTGTCAATCATACATTTACATTAATATTTTTATCAAAAAATTATCTAACAACGTATAATATAAAAATGAATCGCCGAATGTGTTACTAAGCGCAAAACACGAGAACTATTGGACCGATTTCGCAACTATTTTTTTTAAATATACCTTGAAGTACACAGATAGTCCTAACGTAGAGAAAAATTATAAAAAATGCCTGAAAAAGTCTAAAACCAAAACTTCTCTATCCATAAGAACGAGGACAAAAACAACTTAAAACTTAAGAATAAGCAGAATTCATCCACCACAACCATTTCACACAGACAATAAAACTTATTATCGTCCATTACAAACATTTAACGCATTGATAAGAAATACATTAAAAATAATGTTATCAAAACAAACAACTTTCATAATCACTTGATTGTTTACTGTTTACTTTACGCTTGTACCTAATGGGAAGCGGAAAAATTGATAACGGGATGCGAGCGTTCAACTCTATGTTAATAATGTCTTTCTTTTCTTTTATGACACAAGTGTGTGACTAAACGACTGGTTGTGGGTTCGATTCCCACTCGAGGAGTGGAAATATTTAATATTTCCATTCTCTTCGCTCTGGTGTCGAGGTAAAGGGCGGCGTTAAGTTCCGTCACTTAACACGCAAAGCCTCCGAATTCGGCGATGCGTGGGGAACGGAGTGTCTTAACATTAGGTTCCCTCTGCCTACCCTGCAGTGTGCGGGATACAGCGTCAAGCTTTTCTTTTATTATGAAAGTGTTTCATATATTTTATATTAAAAAATATATTAATGTCGTTTATAATGTATTTTTATACTAGCAATCACTCGCGACTTTGTCTGAAAACTACACGACTTTACAATACAAATTTTCATCCCCTATTTCAATACTTTAGGGGATGATCTTTGAAAAAAGAAATAGTCTATGGCTGACTCTGGGTCTTAAGCTACTTTTATTCCTAATTTAAGCGTAACAGACAAACAGACAGACAGAAAGACGTATCGTCGTATACATCCTAATGTCATTAGTGTGGATTGTTAGTAGATTCCGTCGTCTGACTGCAAATGTAATGGATATGCTATGCAATGTTCGACCTACACTCGAATGAGTAATATATTTAAATTATTTCCATCTCTCCGCTCTGGTACTAAAGACAGAGCGAGGCGCTCGTAATCCATACTTACATTATAAATGTGAATGTCTGTGTGTTTGTCACGCTTTCACGGCTAACCTACTGGTCCGATTGGGATAAAATTTAGAATGAAAGTAGTAAAAACGACTGGATCTAGCATAGGCTAGTTAGTTTTTCAAAAATCAACCTCTAAAGGGTTGAAATAGGGGATGAAAGCTTATATGAAAAATCTACACCGCTTGACCGATTGTAATGAATTTTGGCATATATATAGTTGATAATCCAAGGTTAAACATAGGCTACTTTATCTTTTTAAAAACCTACCACCGAGGGTTGCAATATACCGAAGAGCCACGTAGAATCAGCCAGAAAAAGCATGCTTTAATTTAGTTACAAAAAGCAATCCTAACAATGATATATTAACTACAAAAAAAAACAAAAAAATTACGAATATATTATGTGGGCTGAAGTACCAGCCGGGGGAATACTTATACGACGGTCATAGGTGAATCACCCAGTTTTAGCATACAATGTTGAGTCTGTCGCCACTGAACGAGCAGTTTATTTATACGAACAGAAACTAAATAAATAACTATTATAATAATGAGCCACTAAACGTGCCTTTATATACTTTGCTATATACGAAAGATGTGTTAAGATGAAATACTTAATTCATATATTATGTTTGTATATTAGAATAATATTTCTATTAACGCCAATGTAACACAGTGAGTGTTTCTCCGTTGGGGGTTTGGGGTTCATTTCCAAAAGGCAAGAATGACTATATATAAAATTCTTATCTGGTACATCTGATATTGATAATACTAATATCTATTTTTATTTTTTTAGCTTCACGCTGTATCCCGCACACAGCAGGGTAGGCAGAGGGAACCTAGTGTTAAGACACTCCGTTCCCCACGCACCGCCGAATTCGGAGGCTTGCGTGTTAAGTGGCGGAACTTAACGCCGCGCTTTATCTCGACACCAGAGCGAAGAAAACGGAAATATTAAATATTTCCACACCTCGAGTGGGAATCGAACCCACAACCAGTCGTTTACAGTCACACGCTTGTGCCACTGGGCCACGACTGGCCACTATCAGATATTGATAATACTAATCACGGCGTTAAGTTCCACCACTCAACACTCTGCCTAAAATAATAATTGTACTCAATTAAAGAACAGAACATGAAAAACCGTGAACCTAAAAAATCATATATTTTTAAAATTATTTTTTATATAAAAAAATATTTTTTAATTACTTTAAGTCCAACAATATAAACAACTTACCATGTAAAAGTCAATTTCCGTCATAATAATTACACCGTTCTTGTCCCCCGAGAACAGTCGCATGCCATTTTTCGACCACTCTATGGCTGTTATTTTACTTTTATGCAAATCTCCTATTGTGTACCTGAAATTATATTTATTTTTAGAATCCACTGCATGAATATTCACACGATTATCTTGCACTTGACCGGGAAAAACAACTTAAATTTTTGTATTTATAAAACAGTTAAGTTGTGGCCAGTCGTGGTGTAAGAGCACATAAGTATGACTGTAAACGTGACTGGTTGTAGGTTCGATTCCCACTCCAGCAATTAAAGAAAATATTATTGTCATTTTCTTTGCTCTGGTGTCGAGACAAAGCGCGGCATTGAGTTCCGCCACTTAACATGCAATATCTCCTGAATTCAGAAAAATTGGGGAACGGAGTGTCTTAACACTAAGTTCCCGTCTGCTGAAAGCAGGAGACACCGTGAACTTAAAAAAAAGGCTTAGAATATGATTCACATTTGGCTGTTAGCCAAACAAATACAAAGAATGAACAACATGAAACTAACGACACATGTTGAATTTAAGTTATTATTATATTTACATACGTTATTCAATATAACTCAGTAGAATACTTAAGTAATAGTGAACTATTATATTTTATTAATAGATTTATGTTTACAACATCAAACATTAACCTTGTTTGTATAACATTTAGTAGTTTGAACTATAGTAGATAAATTTTAAAATACATTTAATTCGTAATATTCGTATTTCCATTATATTTAAGGCATTGCCTTTTTTTGTAAGGATTTGTAGAGATAACCTAGTGGTAACACATTCTGTTTCCTTTTTAGTGTCTAAACACTCCGTTCTGGACCTTCCGCTTAAATTCCAGATATTTCGTGTTCAGTACCAGAACTAAACGCCTCGCTTTATCTTTTTCACCAGACCAGACAAATAAAAATAATTAAATTTGGGGCCAGTCGTGGCGCAGTGGCACGAACGTATGACTGTAAACGACTGGTTGTGGGTTCGATTCCCACTCGAGGAGTGGAAATATTTAATATTTCCACTTCCTTCGCTCTGGTATCAGAGGCAAAGCGCGGCGTTAAGTTCCGCCACTTAAAACGCAATGGTTCGAATATGGGCGGAAAGTAGAAAGCGGAGAGTCCCGAGTTGACTTGGCATGTACAATACATTATGTTATAAAATGAGTGACTAACGCACAATGGACAAAGCACAGTCGTAAGTGGAAACTCCTGTACATAGAATGCTGAAATTATGCATATATTTTTCTAAAAGAACACTTTCCATAGTAATTAGAAAATACAGGATATTACATATTAGACTTAAAACTAAAAGTTTAAAAATGAGTATTGCAAGGAACATACAATTCTCGTGGCTATCGTGGCGCAATGGGACAGCGTCTGACTAGTAGCCTAAACGTGACTGTTCCTTGTTATAAATGCGATGCCTCATTGTCAGACAGTTAGACAGAACAGTGTCACACTGTAAACGAGATGAATGTGGGTTCGACTCCCACTCAGGGAAATAATTATATTTTAATTATTTTTATTCTTCTATTCAAATAAGAGTAGGAAGAAAAAGGGCGGGATTACGTTCGGTTACACAACATGCAATGTCTACATTTTAGGCGGAATGTAGAAAAATATCTTGATATAAGCTTATCTCTAGAAAAAAAATCAGCTCTAATTAGTTAAATAAATAAGTTATAATAAAGCGTATAAGAATATCGACGCACGACGACTGGTAGTAGAACACATGGCTTAGCGGTCAGAGCGCTTGGACGGTTTCCAAGAAACGCGGGTTCTAATCCCGCTGCTTTGATATTTTTACGTTTCTAAGTATTTTTAAGTCAAATAAAATAAAAAATCTCACCTCTCCACTTTTGGTTCAACTTTAGGCTTAAATGTATCAGGTAAATTTTCAGGATGCTCTTTAGGTATCTGGAACACTGTGACCTGCCCGGCTGCGTTACCCGCACCAACCATGTAATCCACTGTACTTACTATCTTAACAAAAGTTATGGGAGATGTTGATGCCTAAAAAGTAATTGTAAATATATAAATATTACTTAATTATAAAAATACAAAAATTCTAGGGGCCCGCTCGCGGCTTCGCTGTTTCGATATGTTGCAACCCTCGGAGATGGTTTTATTGAAAAACAAAGTTGCCTATGTTTAACCTCAGATTATAAACTATATTTATGTCAAAATTCATAACAATTGATCAAGTGGTGTAGATTTTTCATATGAACTTTCGTCCCCTATTTCAACTCTTTAGATATTGATTATTGAAAAATAAGTAGCCTATGTTTGACACAGTAATTTTCAATACCTTGTAGAAATTCAAGTGAATAACATTTAAAAATGTTATTCACATACTAAGAAAAATGAAGACTATATTTTTCACAACATTTTTCTACATTTGCACTCAGATGATTTTCAAAAGAGACATAATTATCACCTTCATCCATGTATATCCTGAATACATTTTCTATTCTTCATTTTCATTTGAAATTATTACTGTTAACACAATCAATTGTGGGTTTGATTTCCACTGAGGAAATTATTATAATACAATTATTTTCATTTCTTTGTTTTGTTACCTAAAGAAAAGGTGCTACCACTTAACTCAATGCAGTATCTTGACAATAGATGAAGGCACTAATTTGTAAATTTCAATTTTATTCAATATACCAAGTATACTTTTTCTACTCAACATAAAGTGTACTCAAGATAACTTTATTTTTATGGCTTTTGAATATGGTATTAGAGTACATACTTTAATGCAAAAAAATAGAATATCTAAAACTGAAAAATATTCCTTTCTTATATTAATATTATATATATGTAAGAAGAGAATCCTTGTTGAGAATCATATAAAGTTTATTTAGCCTACATAGATAAACAAGTTAAGGACAAAATACTCCAGATGTAATTAACAATGACATGACTCTCAGTGAAACCATTATAATCTGTAATGTTTATTTTAACATTTGTCACATAATTGTTTGTCATTAATTAACATAAATTACAATAATACATAGGTTATTTTTTTATGTATGAATAACGGTGAAAAATACATTTAATGAATGGCATTCCTTACGGCAAAAAATATATTTTTTAAAAGTTTCTTTAGATAAGTTTTTTTAAAATCTACATCATCTCTGATACAACTGTTTCTTAGAGATAACATGAAAGATGTGAAAGGCTAATGAAAACAAGTTAAAAGAAGTATAGCTAAATAAATGCACCACCTGTTACTTTAAAACTTTTACAGTAACAGCTATTTTCAATTGGTGTAGGTCCAAAATTAACTCTAGAAAATAAATCAAATTATAAAATAGATATTTTCAAATTGTGTCCATTGTTCAGAGTGTAAAATTTTCATATTATATCTTGGATAAATGAAGTATATAATTAAGTTCCATCACTCATACTGGTGAAAATGGTGAACAAAATGCCTCTGTGGTTATTAAAATCCATGAACTATAATAACCAAGTAGTTATTATACTAACCAATAGCTTTAAATTTTAAATGAGATATAGGTAATGTAATGATAACACACAATTTTTTTCTAATTGTAGAATTATTATAGTTATATTTACAGTTTGTATTAAAAATATTGTATATATTATTGCTGCCAAAATAGTGAATATTAAATAATAAAATTAATAGACTGTTGATATAGCTTAGTCAATTGATCAATGATGTAATTTAAAATGTTTGAGTCAATGTAACTTCATTTGTAATGCAAGCATATCACTTAAATACCATGCTCAAAATAACAACTTGAAATGTACACATATATTTTGACATATATTTCGAAAATTTAACTATTACATAGTTTTTCGAAAGCGAAGTCCAAAGTGTTTCAAGGTAAAGGAAAGCTGTTTAAACATATGGGTGATTTACTTACTTCACATCGTAGGCGCTGTATATTTCCTTTTTTTCTGTCGTACCAATACACTAATCCAACATTTGTCCCAAGAGCAATGTATTCGCTAACTGCATCCACACAAGTCAAACACAATTCATTTGAAAATAGACCAGTTTGAATTCTAGGAGGAATTAAATTTAAAATATGGGAACAAGGTGTCCATTCTCGCACAAATCCTTCTTCTGCTCCACTAGTAACTTCCATTTTTTAAAGTTGAATGCGACACTTTATCGAGAATAGTAAATTTGCTTCTGATCTCCAAATCATGTCTCAACTGTGTATATTTTTATTGAAATTTATTTAGGACTACACATTTTGACGTTAATCTTGCCTGTGCTACGACGTCTCTGACATTCACGTTAATTGTTTATGAATATTAATGAAAATTTTTATGTCAATAAAATAGCTTGATGTATTATGTAAATATTTTTTTTTAATTGTATTATTTCTATTATTCAGAATGTTTGACAATTTAAACTACATTATGTGAATATAAAGTAATTTTAGTTTATACATTTTTTAATTTGTATCTAGCTATATACTGCTTAAATCAATTTCATAAATAATCTATGATACGTATTACCAACCCAGCCGATCTAACTGCATACTTGTCATTTTCTTGTCAAACATAAGTCGTCGGGGGGAAAGGATAGTTGAGTGCGTATTATATTTTTAAATTAAATCCCCGAAAATGGCTGAGTCCGTAACAGAATTACCGATAAATATAGAAGAAACTGTTAAAGAAGTCGTACAAAATGTTACCGAAAAGCCCCCGACGAGTATTGAAGGAGTCGCAATCGCGTACTTAAGTTTAGTGATAATGGCTATTTTACCCATATTTTTCGGATCTTTTCGATCTGTTAAATACTTAAAGGAACAGAAGGTAAGCTAACTAAATATTTCTAACGTACTAAGTAAAATAATATAATAAATGTATTTCTTACTGAAATATGAAAATAATGCTTCCAATCAGAACTAAGCACGTACTGTCATCGTGGCATATTTTGTCTTCGTTACCTTCTATACTATGAAAACAACCATATTTACTTGTCGATATATGATAATGTTTTTATTTTCTATTCTTTAATTTCAATTCAATATTTGATATCTTAACACTATCTTATTATTTTTTATCTATGTTACGTCAAATATTTGTAAAAATAACATGCAATATTGTAAATTAACATTAAAACCATGTTTTTGTCCGATCAATTAAATGTATATTCTATATATAGGGAATAAATGATATACTAAAATATCTTGTTAAGTGTATGTCTCTGTCACAATTTATAAACCATTTATTTATTTCAGGAATCTGGTGAAAGGCCTGAAACAATGTCCAATAAGGATGCTCTAATGTTCCCATTGATCGCATCCTGCGCCTTGTTTGCTCTCTATATATTTTTCCAGTTCTTCTCTAAAGAATACATAAATCTACTTCTAACCGGATACTTTTTCTTCCTTGGAGTTTTAGCTTTGAGCCATCTTTTGAGGTAAATAAACAATACTTGCATTGTATCTATAGGATGACATTTTAAAATACATATGTATGTTAAGAATAGTGGCCAGTCTTGGCCCAGTGGCACAAGTGTGTGACTGTAAACAACTGGTTGTGCGATCAATCCCACTCGAGGAGTGGAAATTTTATTTCCATTTTATTCGCTCTGGCGTCGAGGCAAAGCATGGCGTTAAGTTCAGCCACTTAACACGCAAGCTTCTGAATTTGGCAGAAAGTGGGGAACGGAGTGTCGGAGTTAGCACTAGGTTCTCTCTGCCTACCCTGCTGTGTATGGGAGTGTGAAGGTAAAAAAAAATGTTAATAAAAATAATAATAATTGACTGAATAAAGTGAGCTTAGTAATTTTAAAAATTTCATATTAAACATTACAATAAGAATCCAATAGAATATTTTACATCCAATTATTCATGTAACATTTTTAATCATAATACATCTATATTTTATTTTGAGATTTATAATTGTTAATAATAAAACTCATTATTGTTTTATAGTCAACAATAACATTATAATTACATTAAAAACAACAAAGTTAAATGTTTTTATCAAAAAGTTAAAGAGCTATTAGCGAGTATACATTTAAAAAACCAAGGTGAAGATGAAGATGTTCTTCATTAAAAAAAGCAATTAAATTAAACAGAACTTAAAGTCAAAATATTAAGATGTTGCATTTTATCTTTCTTTCATATAAGAATAATACAATTTAGTATAGTAATTATTATTAAGTAATTAAGGAACCATTAAGTTTAATATAATAGAGATCTCACTATTTTTTTTTAACTTTTACTATTTCATTTTTGGTAACATTTTTTTTTTTAATGTTTTAATCACAATCACTATATAGAAAAGAAATAAAAAATATTAAATTACTTTTAACATTTTTAAAGTTGCTTGGATGGCTTCTGCCTATCTGCCTATGCATAGTATGCATAAAAGTCTTAAACTATTTTGTTTACTATCATACTACATTTAGTAGATAAATATACAGTTTATAATGGAAAAATAAATACAGAAATTGTTTGTGTCAGTTACAATATGCTTTTTAAGTTACATATAATATGTCACTGTCTACTTATATATTATAATAAAGAGTGCTGTATATACTTATATATTATAATAAAAATGGGGCCAGTCGTGACAAAGTGGCACAAGGGTGAAAGTAACTGGTTGTGGGGTTGATTCCCACTCGAGGAGTGGAAGTATTTAATATTTCCGCTTTCTTCGCTCTGGTGCTGAGGCAAAGCGTGGCGTTAAGCTTCGCCACTTAACACGCAATGCCTCCGAATTCGGCGGTAAGTGGGGCACGGAGTGTCTTTACAGTAGATTACTTCTGCCTACCCTGCTGTGTACGGGATACAGCATGAAGCTAAAAAAAATTAAAAGTGCTCAGTTTTAAGAATTCTTTAAAAAGTCTTCGGGTGTCTTTCTTAGGTACCAGAGAGAAGAAATAAATAAAATGAAAAAATAAATAATAATTTTCTCCTTTTCAGCCCAATAATATCTCTAATAGTGCCAGCGTCTGTGCCCAACGTGCCCTACCACATACTGTTCACTCGCGGGGAACGCGACGGTCGCTCTGATATCGTCAACTATAAGTTCACCTCGTACGATGTCATCTGTCTCGTCATATCTCTTATTATGGGCGCTTGGTATTTGTTGAAGAAGGTTAGTGTTATATTTTTTATAGTAATTTGACTTTGGGTGTGAGCTAGGGAAGGTGTTACGAAATGTGTGATCGGGTGAGGCGAACGAAAGTAAGAGGGAGATAGGAGTTCGTGAAGAAAGAAAGAGAGAGGGTTATGTTAGACACTCCATCCTCCGCTTTCTGCCCGACAACAAAATATCGCGTGTTAAGCGGAGGAATTCAACGTTGCGCTTTGTCTTAAGTATCAGGCGATGAAATGAAAATTATTTAAATTAATTCCATCAATAGGGAATTATTACGTTTACAGTCAGACGTTGTTACACTTTGCTAAAATGATTCGATTACCTACCTTATTTTTCACCCGTGGGGGGACGGGTTAAGAATACAATTCCCCTCCGCCGCTGGGTAACGTCCCGTAAAAGGCGGGTAACCCAGTAGTTTGGTGGTAGGAGATTCGTTCTCCGACTGGCTCGCGACCACTATCATGTCAAAGACGAACCGCCAAATATCTGAAGATGTGTTCCGGTTCGATGGCATGTAAGCCAGCTTTCCCTATCCCCAACATTCCCATCCTTCCTCTCTCCTTTTGTCCTACATCCCTAAGGCTGGCAACGCATCTACAACTCTAATGTTGTGGATGTCTATGGGCGAAGGTACGACTTAACACCAGGTGGGCCTTCTGCTCGTTTGCCTCCTTTATTCCATAAAAAAAAAAAAATTAGAAATTGACTGACACAACATAGATATCTGCGGGTCGACTGAGTATGTGAGTGGCGGAACTTAACGTCGTTCTTTGTCTTTACCAAAGCGGAAAAATAAAATTAAAATGTACTAACTAGTGTGTCCCACAGATTTTTCAGTTTTTTTTTTATATTTTTATGTAATTTTTATTTTATTAATATTGTTTTTTTTATTTTTATTAATGTTAGCTTAGTAGATGTAATTACACAACATTAGTTACACTGTATAATTATTGTTAGCAACAACGCATGTGAGGAGGGCGTTAATAATCGCGACATAGTTTTACAATAATGCGGTTATTATCGTGTAATGTATTCATGATATTAGAAATTACTTTTTTTTTAGCTTCATACAGCAGGGTAGGCAGAGGGAACCTAGTGTTAGAACACTCCGTTCCCCATTTTCCACCGAATTCGGAAGCATTGCGTGTTAATTGGTGGAACTTAACGCCGAGCTTTGCCTCGATACCAGAGCGAAGAAAATGGAAATATTTCCACTCTTCGAGTGGGAACCGAACCCACAACCAGTCGTTTACAGTCACACGCTTGTGCCACTGCGCCACGACTGGCCCCATAGAAATAAGTATGTGACATATTTTATTTCAGCATTGGATAGCAAACAATCTGTTCGGCATTGCGTTCGCAATCAACGGCGTTGAACTCCTCCACCTGAACAACGTGGTGACCGGCTGCATCCTGCTCTGCGGACTCTTCCTGTACGACATATTCTGGGTGTTCGGAACCAATGTGATGGTCACCGTTGCCAAGTCCTTCGAAGCTCCTATTAAATGTATGTTTGTTTTTTTTTTTTATTATTTTTATTTAGAATTTTATGTGTATGGCTTATTAAGATCTTTTGTTTTCGCGATTTTTGATCCGCATTAATTGTGTATATTTTTGGTATTCGAAAACTAACTAAACTAAAAAAATTGAACGTAGCTAAACATGAACGTACTCCTCAAATACCGTTATGCTCAATTTTTATACGTTTTCTAAAAAATGTTATTTTACATCCTAAGTGTGTAAATAAACTATTGGTCTGGTAAGGCTTAGCGGTTAGAGCACTTACACAGATTCCAAGATGCGCAAGTTCGAATCCCGCTGCGTTCAAATTTTCATATTTTATCTAAATATATTTTTAATTTCGAAGAACAGAGTGACTTAGCACTGGGTTCTCTCTGCCTACACTCTATAACATTTGATTAGAGTTTTATTTGCAAATGTTTTACCAATTAACACTTATTTTATTTTGTATTTTATACTCGTATGCTCATGTACGAACTTGGCTTAAAATTTATTTACATATTCCAAAATTATCTTTTATAATATGATTTTTGAATGGTAACTCGCGAACCGTGAAATGTTATTCCATTTTGTTTTATTTAAATAAATATTACGTGTTGTATAAAATATACTACATACTTATAAATAAGTTAGATACTTCTTTTAAATTCCGTTTTTTTCAAAGCAAAAACAAAATCTTTTTCATTGACGTATTTGCGTAAAAGTAACTTGTGTGTAATTTTGGTTTTAAATTCTTAATTTAGTATATGTAGTTTTATTTATTGTTATGTATATCAGTCCATCGTGGCGCAGTGGGACAGCGTCTGACTGTAATCGCGTTTGGTTGTCGGTTCGATTCCTGCTCGGGGGAATAATTGTTATTGAGAATTTTTGATTTCAATGCATGCAAGTTCTCGATTTCGGACGAAATAAGAAGAAAAGAGTGGTTTAACTCTCTGTTTCGCAAATATTTTTGCTGTACACGAGGGTAGTCTGAGAACACCGCACTTTGAACTAGAGTTCATAATTCGAAAAAAATTAAAATGACTAAATAACAATCATTCCTCCGAGTAGGAATCGAATCGACAACCAATTGCGATGACAGTCAGACGTCCCACTGTGCTACGAACGAGCGTGAAGCTGGCAAAAAAACATATGACGTTTACACTTTACAGTAATTGGAGGCCGCAGGTAGTCCAAGATATTAACATGACAAAATATTTATTAATTTAAAATGAATGAAAATCTCGAAAGTTTATGATTTGATTTTTTAATGTTTATCAAATTTTTCGTTTTTAAATGAACCTAAAATGAAGATTGGTTTATCTTAATGCTTATAATTGTTTTTTTTACCAACTTACTAATAATATGAAGGATAACAAAAAGGTTTAACCTTTCATTCTTTTACTTATGTGGATACCTTTTTTTTATGTAACCAAATGTGTATATTTTTATTTTGTTGAAATATATTTTTTTATGATTTTTTCTATTATGTTTGTGTATGAAAAAATATGTTATTTTCGTTATTCTTTAAGTATGTTGTGTTTAATACCCATCATGCCCACCTTTTAGGTTCTAACAATTCGGTTTCTTTTAGTGATAAAGCTGCTTTTTTAAATTCTAAGTTTAGTTTAAGATATCAACAGTTAGTGTTGGGCAAAATTTAATTGCAATTAAAAATTAGAATAGTTATTAACAATTGATCAATTATTTGTGCGAGAATTACTAATAACAATAAATTCATTGTTAATTGTAGTGTAAAAATAACAAGTAATTAATTTTCGGTAGATTGTGATTTATATGTAATTTCCGGACGAATGTATAAACAATTGTTAATATTTAATTGCTAATTGTGCCAGTCGTGGCTTGTGAGCACATAAGTGTGACTGCAAACGCGACTGGTTATGGGTTCGATTCCCACTCGAGGGATAATATTTATTATTTTTAATATTATTTCTTTTTATTCGCTCTGAGTTCCGCCACTTAGCGTGCAATGTATTCAGAATTCAGCAGAAAGTGGGGAACGGAGTGTTTAAACACTAGGTTCCCTCTGCCTACCCTGCTGAATGCCGGATACAGCGTGAATCTAAAAAAAAAATTTAATTGTAATTAAATTTTACCCAACTCTGACCCCAATAAATATAAAACTATAAACTATATATCTACAATTATATTATATTTTCTTTTCAGTGGTATTCCCCCAAGATCTCCTAATAAACGGTTTCAACGCGAACAATTTCGCTATGCTCGGCCTAGGCGATATAGTAGTCCCAGGCATTTTCATAGCTCTCCTCCTACGTTTTGACAAGAGTCTGAAGAGGGGTTCGGAGTTCTACTTCAGGGCTACCTTCTCAGCCTATATCCTGGGACTTTTGGCTACGATACTGGTGATGCACGTGTTCAAACACGCGCAACCCGCCTTGTTGTATTTGGTGCCTGCGTGTTTAGGCACCCCGCTCACGCTCGCTCTGTTGAGGGGAGATATTAATGCTTTGTTTAAGTAAGTTGCTTTTGGTATTTTTTTAATGATTTTTCAGCTTTTTTCTTTCTTATGTATAGGAAGGTAGATTATGTATAGGAGGATAGTATTAAATAAAAACGAAATATTAAGAGTTAAGATATTCAATGCCGCCGAGCTTTGTCTTGTCACTAGAATAGAATACAAATAGAAGTCACTAGAATAGAAATAGAAGACTTGAAAATAATGTGAATATAATCATTCCTTTAAGTGACAATCGAACCTACAACCCTTGCGTTTATAGACAGACGCTGTCATACTGCGCTACGATGACCTGAACATGTTTAAAGTATATATATTAAATATAGATGTTACATAAAGAATAGGTTGACAATGAAGAGTGAAGCGATGATATACGTATATGTATACTTTTTCTAAACTTGCACATCGTTCCTTAAGAATGTATAGTTTTATTAGTGTTAATAGTAAACGAGTGTCTGACTGTGTGTGTAAACAATGGGTGGTGGGTTCGATTCCCACTAGGTAAAATTATTGTTTTTAAACTATTTTTTATTACCCTGCTCTGGTACCTAAGATAAAGTCCGGGGTTGAGTTCCGCCACTTAACAATGTCTTGATTTTAAGCGAAAAATATAGAACGAAATGGGTTAACACTAAGTTCTCTCTGACTCTCCTGACGCTGGAAAAAGCGTAAGGCTGAAACATATAATACATAAATTTACACCAAAAGTAATTTAAAATAAAATAACAAAAAAGAACAATCTCTTCACAGCTATGAAGATCAACCCGCCATTGTAGAAGCCCCTGACAACAAAGCGAAGAAATCTGAATAGTTCCATACAAAATACAAACATGAAGCACAAATCAGCGGCACAGCACCAACTGGGAATCGAACCTGGGACCACGGCAGGGTGACACCGCATTGGGAAGATTTAAATATATTGAATAAATATTGAATTATATGCATACAAGTGATTGAAATAGTTTTTTTTTATATATTTTCTTGTCATATATTGTAGTGCCAAATATAAATTGAAAATGGTTAATTGTTTTTTCTTTAAATAATTTAGTAGTTTTGTTTGTTCAAGCGTTTTTGTACTTATTATTAAAATAATATAACAGTTTATTTATATAAATTCATATTTTTTTTAGGTATATATATATATAAAATTTCAAGTAGCGTTTTTATAATACCAAGGTTTTCGTTCAAGGTCACTTCATATGCATATAATTCAGTACATTATAAAACACTTCCATTTATCTTCCAATTTTTTTTTATTAATTTTGGCGCATAATCTAAAAAGGCTAAATGTTGTGCATAATTTTAAATGTTAATATATAAAAACTTCTTAAACTGATATTTTGTTTTGGTATATTAAAAACATAATTTTTATAATTAACCGTTCTAAATTATATATTATTTACATTCAATATATTCGTTTCAAATGTTGTTTCTTTTTTTTTCATTTATTTTCTGTCTTTAAATGTAAATTTTGTCATTTTTTTACATTTATCTTCATTTACATGTTGTATTTTGTTTTTATTCAATCACTATTTGTTGTGTGTATATTTTCTTTTTGACTGAACGTTTCTGTAGCTTAAGTTTATTTTTTTGTTTAATAATTGCCTTTTTTTACTATTTTTGTATAAATTAAATATATAATATTTATTTAATATATATGTTTAATTTTTTGACAAGTCTTCTTCCTAATAATTGTATTTCGATTAAAATAATTAATACGCATTTATTATCATTGTTCAAATAAGTATTAAATTACTAGTGTTGTCACAATTATAATAAATATTTTCTGACTAAAATATTAAAGAAATTCCATTAAATGTGTATAAAAATACAGTAAGTAAGTTTTCAAAAACAAAAAATATAGTATATAGTAATATTTCTAAAGTAAGCATTAAAGGATGTTTTCTTTTTCTTAAAAAAAATGCAGAAAAAGATGTTAAAAGTAATAATTACAATGTGACTTACGTATTATTACATAATGAAACGAATGCAGTGTGTCTGTTCATTGAATTTAATATATATAGTATTTATTTATTTAAAGTATTTTTTTCATATTATAAATAAAATGACATTCCTGTCAAAAAAATCACTCAATGTGTTCGAGTTTGTGTTTAAAAAAAAAGCATTTTTTTTTAATTCGTTTAAAAATCTATTATAAATGTTTGTATTTTGTTTGTAAGAAAATTATTTTTCTATTATTTTTTTTTTTAATTTTACAAGGATTTATTAATTGATGTCATCGTGTCTGAATGTAATGGAATTGTGTATCGAATTTATGAAAGTTACAAAAATATGGAGCCAATTGTTTTTGGGGGAATATTTGAATAAAAATATGTAATAATAATTGTTTCTTTTTTTCTTTATTTTAACCGCTATACTGTATTAAAATAATAATGTTTTAACAACAATGTTAAAATAAATGTATTAAAATAACTATTCGTGCCAATCGTGGTGCAGTGGCACTTGTGACTGTAAACGACTGGTTGTGAGTTCGATTCCCACTCGAGGAGTGATGATATTTAATATTTTTTCCTTCGCTTTGGTATCAGAGGCAAAGCGCGGCGTTAAGTTCCGTCAGTTAACACACAATGCTTCCAAAATTCGGCGAAAAATGTAGAACGGAGTGTTATAATACTAGGTTCCCTCTGCCTACCCTGCTGTGTGCGGGAAACAGCGTGAAGCTTAAAAAAATAAAATAAAACATATTTAAGTTCTCTTTACATTTATTGAAGTATACAACATTATGAATACAATATAATATGTAATTAATACATATAATATAAAAGTCATAGTAAATAGCACTTACAAAAGTATAGTGACCTAATGAAACACTACAATTGGCAAAATTTGAGATATTATAATAGAATCTCTATTTCTTTACGTTTCCTTTTTTTTATTTATTATGTTTTAAGCGAAATCAGAAAAAAGAGATCAATTTCTTCTAAGAACAATACAAAAATTATTTATGTACTTTTTATGTACAAATAAAATATATATCTAAAAAAAATTGTATCTTAAAATAATAGTTTACGCTTTCATTTATTAAAAACTAAAATGAACACTTTTTTAGGACAAAGTAATACATTACTATTATTTAGGCATTAATCGACTTGATCATATAAAATAAAAAAAAAAAAAATATATATATATTTTTCATAATAAATGCATGCCATTTCACTAAACAGTACTTTTAACACAGTTTTCATACTAACACTATCGCAGTACATTGTTCTTCCAATAATATAAAAATATCATTAAAAAAAATCAGCTAATTGATTAAATATAACCAGCACTGATGAAATCCTTACACACTTTATATACTTTTAGCAGGAATTCGAGACATTGCGAGATCGGCGTAGCTTAACACCGTGCTTTACCTTGCCACCAGAATAAAGAAATCAAAATAATTAAATTATAATTATTACACGAGGTGGGAATCGAACCCACAACCAATCGCGATAACAGTTACATACTGCCCTCAGAAAATTTTAGTAATTCTATTTAAATAAATAAATGGCTAACATTAAGTTAAATGCAGTATTACAAATATTTTTTATATACATACATACAATTACTTGCTACTTAATTGCTTATTCTCATGTCCGATACCGGAGCACTCTATTATCTTTTGGTCGCCATCGTCCTTAATGGTGAAATTTACCTTTAAAATGAAATATATAAAGTAATATTATTTTTACATTTCTATTATTTAGTATAGTGGCCAGTCGTGGCCCAGTGGCACAAGCGTGCGACTGTAAACGACTGGTTGTGGGTTCGATTCCCACTCGAGGAGTGGAAATATTTAATATTTCCATTTTCTTCGCTCTGGTGTCGAGGTAAAGCGCGGCGTTAAGTTCCACCACTTAACACGCAATGCCTCCGAATTCGGCGGAAAGTGGGGAACGGAGTATCTTAATACTAGGTTTCCTCTGCCTACCCTGCTGTGTGCGGGATACAGCGTGAAGTTATAAAAAAAATATATATTTATTTTTCGATACACGTAACATTTTTTTTTAATATTGTAGACTTGTTATTAATTTAATAACTGTTATTTTGTGATAAAATATAAAAAGTATTCTCTATTTCCAATAATTTTCTTAAATATAATCCTTTGGTTAGCAGTAATCTATATAAATCTCTCTACAGAGATGCTAACAACAAAAATAAGTTGTAATAAGCGTATAAACTTTTTGTAGCATCCAGCAGATGTATCCCGTTCTATGACCGTTCTTAGAGGTTAGAGCGTTAGGATGGTAAACAAAAACTTCGGATTCTATTGCGTTGAAATTTTTATACGTTTTCTAAAACCGTAATTGTTTTTCTAGCTAGTGAATTTTATTAATTTATTTTGAAACTGTTAAGATAAATATTCCCCCGCGTGGGAATCGAACCTACAACCACCACATACTGTCAATGTCCTCTAAAACACCATATATAATATGTTTACAGCTTCACGCTTTCGACTCATATCAAGTAGTTAGAAAACTTAGTAACAAAATACTCCGTTTTCCACTTTATTTTTTTTTTTCATCTTCACGCTGTATCCCGTATACAGCAGGCAGCAGGCAGAAGGAACCTAGTGTTAAGACACTCCGTTCCCAACGCACCGCCGAATTCGTAGACAATGTGAGTTAAGTGGCGAAACTTAACGCCGCGCTTTACCTCGGCACCAGAGAGAAGAAAATGGAAATATTAAATATTTTCACTCGTCGAGTGTGAATCGAACCCACAACCAGTCGCTTTACAGTCACACTTTGTGCCACTGCGCCACGACTGGCCACTTCATTTCCATACATAGAATATTTAACGGAGCTTAACCCCGCACTATAGCATACCTTAGCAACAATCTGCGCGACGTGTATGGCGGTGTTGGTGTGCAGCGTGACGTCACTGACGCGCACCGCGCTCGCGCCGCACGCCAGCGTCATGTATAGTATCACTTGATCCTGTATAATAAACAATAGATATTATTATAACAAAATAAAAACATATTATTAATAAAATTAAACAAAACATTTATTTAAATTAGAAACTCCAAGATTTTCATAAACCGCTTTCCATTTTCTGCTAGCTCTAGTGGACTCTAAGCAGCTACATTTGTACCTTATAATTAAAAATTAAAATAATTAAAAATTGACAAAAAATGTGGAAATTAACTCTCTACACTCTCTCTCTCTGTTAGGTCACCGTGGCGCAGTGAGATAACGTGTGACTGTAAAGCTATTGCTTTAGTATTATTACTATTGTTTTACAGAGATTTCCTGTAATATTTGCGAAAACTTTGAATACCATAACTTATGAAAAATGTCAGCCTCCCTCCATGAAACATCGTTCGTTATACTCCAAAGAATAGCCTCAGAGTGTCAAATAAAATTCCCGTCATTTTTCGAAAAAGCCCTCAAACTGCATAATTACCATAGTTTTTTATTTAGGGCATATACTATCACATGGGTCGCATATTAGCATATTTATTGCTAATATTGTCATAAGATTATTATATTATTTACATTATTTGTTTATTTACGAGTATTTTGTGTCATATTCAACACTTATATTTATTATTGTGGGGATGAGACACTATTATATAACTCCTATAATATTATATAGGCCCTATACTATCATATATGTCTTACACTGTCTTCACTGTCTGGTAATATAAGTCATATGCTGTTATATAACCTATATACTGACACACATGTCAAATACAATCACTCATACTAACCTGTGCATGAGAATCCAAACAGGCCCCGCTATCAATAAGGTTCCGCAGTTCCCCGCTGAGTTTCCTGCCGAGCTCCTTGGGCCCCACCTTGCGACTGCCAAGGGCATCGACCGCAAGCACACAGCCCGATGTAGTGTTGCAGAATATACTGAGCGAAAAAATAATATAAATTTGTTAAAAATGCATTTTTTAACCTTCATAC
Source organism: Dryas iulia moderata (assembly GCA_019049465.1). NCBI lineage: Eukaryota > Metazoa > Arthropoda > Insecta > Lepidoptera > Nymphalidae > Dryas > Dryas iulia. The sequence goes on along the minus strand of CM032430.1, from coordinate 2,565,184 downwards.
TGTAACCCGCACACAGTAGGATAGGCAGGGGGAACCTAGTGTTAAGACACTCTGCTCCCCACGCACCGCGGATCTCTGTAGGCATTATGGGGGCACCAATAGGTGGAACTCAACGCCGTCCTTGAAAAAACATTATTTAATTAAAAAAGCACTTTTAGATAACATAGCCTCTTGGATAAAAATCATGCTTTGGTTAAGTACCATTTTCTAGAAATGCCTTTTTTCAATGTCATAAGTCTTTAAATAACACCTTAAAATAGTTAATAGTATTAAACTCCTTTATATATTTAGGACGAAACCCGGTATTTAGTTCTGCCGCTCAACACGCAATGTATAAGATTCATTTTAAGTATGAAATCTTCTAATATTAGGGTTATACAGACGTGTAAAGCTAACAAAGTTAAATTTTATTCAAAATAAGAAGCTACATGCTTCATTTATTGAACGTCAAACAGTTTACCACCGGACACAGGTACACTAAAGTTAATGCCTCAGACCTGAGGAGAAGCCGGCGCAAGAAACTCAGCGAGTCCTCTTTTTTTTTAAATCAATTGTAATTTACAAATACACAGTTCCTCCAAGTCGCCCCAATCTATTTCAAAAGTTGATACTTTTGAAATATATTGGCGCGAGCATTTCACTCTCATCTACCACCAGTCACTCCCTGAAGTTTGCGAAGTCTATTGTAGCTAAGTTCCGAGTTTTCAATTTAAAATACCCATATTATAACAAACTCTAAAACACAAACACTGACAAAAAAATACTTAGACAGTAAATTTAAACAGATAACTGTATTTTTATACAAATAATAATAAAAATTTTGGGCCAGTCGTGGCGCAGTGGCACAAGCGTGTGACTGTAAACGACTGGTTGTGAGTTCGATTCCCACCTGAGGAGGAGGCTAAGCGCGGCGTTAAGTTCCGCCACTTAACACGCAATGCCTCCGAATTTGGTCGTGAGTTGGGGACGGAGTGTCTTAACACTAGGTTCTCCCTGCCTACCCTGCTGTGTGCCGGATACAGCGTGAAGCTAATATAAAAAAAATAATAAAAATACTTACACAGCCCCGCTGCTAGTATCGGGCGCCACGCTATGCTCCTCTTTATAGCTGTGTAGTTTCACTTTATACTGAGCACCGAGCTCTTGTCGCACACTGTCTATCACTGTTTGTGCAAGCTGGAACAAATTTGGATTATTATTATTTAATACTAATGCTATGGGGCCAGTAGAGACACAAAGTGTAACTGTAAAGCGACTGGTTGTGGGCTCGATTCCCATTCGAGGAGAGGAAATATTTAATTTTTCCATTTCCTTCGCTCTGGTGCCGGGGCAAAGTGCGGCGTTAAGTTCCGCCACTTAACACGCAATGCCTCCAGAATTCGGCGGCGCGTGGGTAACGGAGTGCCTTAACACTAGGTTCCCCCTGCCCACCCTGCTGTGCGCGGGATACAGCGTGAAGATAAAAAAAAAACATTATTTAATATTAAATTATTAATGCTTATATAAATGTTAAAAATGTGAATTCGATTCGCAATTGGGAGAATTATTAACTTTAAATTTTCATTTCTTCGCTCTGGTACCTAAGACAAAGCGTGGCGTTGAGTACCACTACTTACACGTAATGTCTCAATTTCAGGCGGAAAGTGAAAATCTGTCTGTCTGTCTAGTACTCTGTCACGGCCAATTTGGATGAAATTCAGAATGAAAATGGTTGAAACCCAAGTCAAACATGAATGCTTATTTTAAATATCAACCTCTAAAGGGTTGAAACATGAAATGAAAGATTGTATGAAAATTCTAAACTACTTGTACTACTACCAATCGTAATGAATTTTGGCATAAATATAGTTGATAATCCATATTTAAACATAGACTACTTTATTTTTGAAAAACTTTAAAAGGTTGCAATATAACAAAACCGCCATAGTTGCATAGTCCACATGCCGAAGCTGCAAGCGGACCATGCGAGTAAAAACGAAATGTATATACACGCACATCCAAGGACTACTGGATAGATTTGAACGAAACCTTTTTTGTTCTATTTTTTTTTAGTTTAAACAGGATTCAGACTTAAAAACTATATTATGATTAGATTTTAGAAAGAAGAACATTTGATGTCGAACCGTAATAGGCCAGCTATACTGTAAGATATAAGGAAATTGCGCATCTAACTGTAAATGCGATGGTATTAAATTCGATTGCCACTCAGAGAAATTACTATATGTATATAAATGTTAATTTATTCGCTTTGTTACTTTTGCTCAATACGCAATGTCTCGATTTCGAGCGAAGTGTTTTGACACTAGGTCCTCTCTGACCATCTCATCATGCAGTAAAAAAATTTAAAACTGCAAAGAAAAAAAATGAGTACATACTTTAATAGGTAATACACCAGACACATAACTGATGCCGGTGATATCCTTGACTTGCCCTCGCTCCGTCATCTTCACACTCTTCAATTGCTTTATGGGGTTTATCTCTAAAGTCACATGCCCCCCACCTTTAGGATAATATCTGTAATATTTTTTTTTTTAAATATTTAAACGACATGGTCTCACATCCATTTCTCATCCTCTCCAAATGAGAATTAAGCCTGCCATAAAATATATATAAAAAAAACAAAATAAAAAGAAAGTCAACAATATATTATTATTATTATTATACTTATTTTTTTATTCCATATTAGTATTATAAATGCGAAAGTCTGTCTGTTTCCTTGTTACGCTTCCACGGCTAATCTACTGGACGGATTTAAATCAAATTTGGAATTGAAATAGTTGGTGATTCAGAGTCAAACATAGGCTAGTTTATTTAAAAAAAATCTAATTCTGAAGCATTCAAATAATAGGGGGTGAAATTTTAAAGGCGGTCAAAAATACGAAAGAGTATTTTTAAAAGATTTGTGTAATTTACACAGGACTATAAATGTAGAAATGTAATAAAGTTAATGTGTACTTACCCACGCCTTAAAATATTCATTCTAAAGTCACCACCAAATTCTCTGAGGACATTTTTAAACACTTTGTCCATATAATCAATCTGTGGAGCCATATCAGCATTGGTTCCACCCCTCAGATCTAATATTACTGACGAGTCAGCAAACAGTGCACACGGCAAAGCAACTTGCAGGAGCAAGCTGATAGATCTGTAGGTAAAATAAATAGTATTATGTAAAAAGAAATTTAAAATTAACTTAAAAATTTTAACCTAGCAAGATTTGAACCTGCATCTCTTGGACACCATGTGTTGTGTCCTACATCAGGCATTCTACATCCTGTCAATATTTTTATATACTTATTATATATATGTATTATTATATTTTATTAATTCTTTTTACACATATAAGCGGTTATGGTGCAGTGTGTAACTGTACTTAAATGCTATGGTTGAGGGTTCAATCATTACCCTGTAAAATGTTTAAATTTAAATTATTTTCATGTTCCTGCCTATGAGGCTAAAAGTAAGACGATCTTAATGCCATGTTCATTTATTTATTACACATGCAGAAGTTACCAGTAAAAGATATATTATAGCAGTGCTCTGAAAGAATATAAAGGCTACTAAACTAAAAGCTTACTGTTGCTATAAATTATATAAATTTAATTATAATCCTACAGTAAAAAAATATATGAAAACTAATTTCAAATAAGAAAATTCAATTATAAATTCACACTAACCCAGCTGTCCTAGTGTCAGCAGAATAATGTCCCCCTTTAATTTCACCAGGTATAAATTCAATCTCTGTAGAGCCAATGCTAACTCCTTTTAATTCGGCTTGGCACATTTCAGCAACTAATTGAATACCTAAAAAAAATGACACACAATATATAATTCTTGAATATTTTTCAATTACAGTTTAAAGGACAATTTCACTATTTATCTCACAATATAGTCAAATAGAACCTAGTGTCAAGACACTCCAATCTCCACCTTGGGAAATGAATCACAAACAATTGCATTTAGCTGCTATATATTCATTTATTTTATTATAAATAATAAAGAACTTATAAAGGAAATATTTACATGTATAAACAAAGAAAAATAATATAATTTTCCTATTATTTTTTAAAATATAAAAATGATACCTTCAAAATGCTGTGCAGCTAAGCCGGGTTTTTTGCGGCCGGCGCGAATGTTCTTTATTCTTACAGGTATCTTTAGAATTGCACTCAAAGAAATTGACATACGAAGAATTTGTCCGCCCTGAAATAAAGCAAAAAAAATTATAGTTATCTTAGAGAGCCCTAAATATTTTTATTTAAAAACTGAAATTAGTACCCCTTCCAGTACACTTCCATCAATTTCTAGCATATCAGCCATTTTATATAAATAAAACGTTAGTCAAGTATATATATTTATTCACAATGTATTAATTAAATTGTTATTTCTTTTAATCTCAAAATACAATAAATAATTAAGAACTCTAAGACAGACGTTTTCCTCGGAAAATTAAATCATTGACACAAAATAAATTACAGAGGATATATGCAATTGCAGAAGTGCAAATTGCACAATTTACTCTGTATATTGTATTTAAGTTAAATAAGCAATTTTATCTGCATAAGCATTGAAATTTGAATTTTAAACAATTTTAATTTTAAATAATTTTAAATATTTATGTTTTCGAAAATTGTGCATATTAAATAAATATTTATAGTAGAGAAGCCATAAATATTCGACTAATAATTACAGATTAACAGTTCGGTTATCAGCTTCTTTGGTCACTTTGCCGAATATTCGGCGAGGTATTTATACTATTTTTAAATTGATAATAACTTTTTTTTGCTTAATGTAAACAAAATATTTAAAATATATACCTATCATGATGTAGAAAGTGAGAAATTCACTTTTTTTGTGTATATGAAATTATGAAGTGTCTTAAAATGTGCGTTATCCATTTAAAAGGACTTGAATGAAAAAATACACATTCAAAAATTATTGTGTATTTTGTTACACAAAATGAATGTATTCATTTGTAACACATTTATAACTAGATATTTAATGTTACAGATAAGTTTTTCGTTCAAGCATAATAACATATTATGATATTTGCACTATTTCTGAACGATTGCTAACTTAAAAATATTCTTGAAATGTCAGTTAAATTTACCAACTCTTTGCAAAATCAACATGTCAATACTTGTTTTGTTGGGTATTGTTTGCAAATTAGACTTTACAAATCATTAATTTTCATTAGTATATGATATTTCAGATCATTATCTAGATACAATAAATTTTAATTGGTTAAAGCTTAGTTGTCGCACGTTTTAATAAGTTGATTCAGAAACGATGCAGAGAAAGCCAGGCTTTCCCATTGCAAATTGCAGTATTAAACTGGTAATAAAACTTTTTATACGTTAAAAACGATTAAAATATATACATTTTTATGTATTAAATAATAAGATATTATTTATTTTGTATCGTAGTAACAATACGAGTTTTAAAAAATATTGATTTGTTAATTTCAATAAGTTGTTGTGGATATTTACCATGTTGATACTTTTAATAAATAATTACAAATTATAATTTTTATAATATTTATTAATTGTTTAGTATAGAGTAACTACTTTTTAAACAATATATTTAAATTTGATAGCCTGATAGCATGCCTGTAGTAGAAGGTATGATGGAAGAAGAAGAACCTGTGCAAAGACGACAACAACTTATCAACTTTGGCCATTCTGAATGGGGATTTAATAACTGGAGTTGGACTGTTACTAAACAAGAATTAGGTACCTTTTATATATAAGAAAGAAGCTAACATATATTAAGTACATTAAGATCTTTTGTTTTTGTGATTTTTACACATTTTGACATAAAACAGTTTACAGTTTTCATGATCATTGACTACAGTTGCCATTCAACAATTCAAGTGTGCTAAAAATGTATTTTTGAATAACAAAAATATACACAATTAATCTGTTTAAATAGTTTTATTTTAAAAATATAAATAGTTTATATACAGTGTTATAGAGGTTTTTAGTATTATTTATACATAACAATGTACATTATCATATTTCAGTCATGTATATCAATTAACATTATAAGATCTTTATATAATAAATATTGTATCTTAATAAATTTTATTTTTTTAATTATAAGTTTTAGAAGTATGTTGTTTGTAAGTTTTTTCAAGCTATCAAACCTAAAAATCATAATGAGGTAAAATTGTTTGTTATCAAAACACAGATTATTTATTTAAATATTCTTCATATTAAAATGGATTGCTTGCAATTTTTAGTGCAAATGAATGATTTAATTTTGTATGTTAACCTATAAAAATATTTTCAGATTTTGTAGAGCTCTCAAATGGGAAATATACTGCAGGGGTGGCATCATTTGTTTCAGTAACAGTGAAAAGTTTTGATATACATCGAGAAAATGTAGGTTACGCCACATCCATGGCTCCAAATAAGGGTGCTGCCATACATCGAGCTAGAAAGGTAACAAAAAGGTTTGAAAAAAATACAAGTTATATATTATATTCATTTTTAATTTATTCAAATTATTCATAATTGCAGTGTGCGGTTACAAATGCTCTACGAGAAACATTGCTCAGTTTTGGAGGGATTGTGGCGGCTAACCTTATGGAACAGCTAGAATCTCATAAACCAATTGAAGTTGTTAATCAACAAATACCTCAAGAACCTTTGCAAGAGAACAATCAGAATTTAACCAATAAGCTACCAGAACCAAAAAATATAAAACAAAGTATTAAGCCACCAATTCAACCACCCCTGGTAGCTGCGGCCCCAGTGCCAGTCCCAACAGTGCCATCAGTACCAACAGTGCAATCAGTGCCAACAATAAAGAATCTGGTGACTCCCCCAGTGGCTAAGGCTCACCCGATGCCAGCAAACTTACCGCCTGCCAACCGAGGCCCTCCAGCTAACGCGCCCCGCCCACCAGTACCTCCAGTGCCTCCCACGGTCAGGCCCAATTCTAACGTAAGTTTCGTTCTTCAGCCGGTCATGGGCGGCGTAGTGCCTCCCATGTACACTCCACCGCGATTCGCCCCACCGCCTCCTCCGCATGTGTTCCAAAACTACTACGAATACCCCTGGCATTTTGCGTTTGAGCCGTATGACAGGCACCATAGCAATGTGAATCTCAATTTTAATATACCGCCAAAGAACTTAGTTGTGAACGGTCGAGGGTCAGTGGAGTGTAAGCGAGAGGAGCCACACTTCCAAACGCCTCAGGGATGCTGGATAAAGCCCACTATCTTTTATGATGGTTTCTGGACGGAGCAGAAGGTGAAGAAGTGGGTCGCTGAGCAAGTTGAGAAGCAGTTCCCTGATGAGGCGTCCAAGGCTAACTCGCCAGGGAACGTCCAGGACCCCTCTGCCTCTAAATCCTAGGCTATTAACACATGGACGACAAATTTACAGTTGTTTAGACTTTTCTAAATTTTATACGATTTAACTTTTAAATAGCTAGTTATCGAAATTTTAAAACTAGTATGGTGGGAAAAGTTATTGTAATTTTATCGTTAAATAAAGATTTTTCGGAAAAATTCTGAATGCTCAATAATTAATAATTTATAAGTCAACTAATTTGTCGTTCGTGTGTACCGAGCCTTTTTTATCGAGTTGTTTGTGTGGGATTGTGTCGAAGTGCGTCTGTTATTCTTAAGATTAAACGTACACTGTCTATAGTACTGCATTATTTAGATGCGTCGGTTGCTGTTTAATTCGCATTAAATCGATTAATTGAGGTTTCTGAGTGCGGGTAACGAGGTGGTAGTGTGGGAAGATATTTTAAGTCTCAAAGTGGTTCACTATTTTTTATTAAATTTTTTAAAAGTTATTAGAAGTATGTAGTTTAGTGTTAAGTGTGTTTTACGGAGATTGTATTCTCGCTTGATGCTCAGTATTCTAGGGACTTTTCTATTGGAAGTCGTTGGCATAGTTGTAATCTAGTAGTAGATTCTTGAAGTATTCCTTGTATGAATTGATAATGGGACTAGAGAATTGATAGAAAAGCTAGAAGTGCTGTCGTATTGTTTTACTAAGTTTTTTGAATGGGAATCAAAGTTAAAAGTCGAACTCTGTAGTGCCATTGTTTTTAAATATTCATAGAAACTTTACATGGTGTGTGTTTTAAAATATTTTCACTTTCACTTTACAATTACGAAGAGTCTTAAACGTTTTTTTATACAAAAATGTTAAAATGGAGGATTTTTGAGGTTTCCATAGGTATAAGGAATTCTTTCTCTAGACAAGTTTTGAATTTTAAAACGCACTTTACAATTATTCACTTCACCAGGGGTGAGCAACTTTTTTAACAACAGGCCTACCTACATTTTAAATTATTTTGGCCAAAATCACATTTCTTATAAGTATTTTAAGAATATCTGTAATATTATTTAGGTCCAGTCGTAGTGCAGAGGCACAAAGTGTAAAGCGACTAGTTGTGGGTTCGATTCCCACTCGAGGAGTGGAAATATTTAGTGTTTCCATTTTCTTCGCTCTGGTTACGAGGCAATGCGCAGCGTTAAGTTCCGCCACTTAATACCTCCAGAATTCGGCGGTGCGTGGGGAACACTTGTCTTAACACTAGGTTCCCTCTGCCTACCCTGCTGTGTGCGGGATACAGCGTGAAACTAAAAAAAATAAGAAAAAAATTAATGATCTGCACCCCTGTCTTATAAGAATCTTATATATTATTATAAACTTATATCTTATACCATTGTGCGCAGTGCACGTTTACCGTTAGCGTAGGTTCATATCTGTCGTGTATTTTTTTATTTTTTTATACAATGATTTTATTAAGTAATTACTATACTATATAAAGGAATTGCATAGTGTAGACTCTAAACTAAGACTATGGTATGTCCATGTTGGTATTACAATAAAATCGTTTGAAAATATTTGATGTTTAATTGTTTGGTTTTTTATTTTTGTTGTTATTTAGTTTTTTTTTGTTTATCCCTGTTGTGTTTTTTAATTTTTTTAATTTTATTACTGGTAGTTCGACCGGTTTTTTTTATTTTAAGGCTATTGAAAATAAATACGACTGATTGTGGGTTTGATTCCCATTCGTTGGAATGGTTATAATATAATATTTTTTGTTTTTCGGCTCTGATAAACAACATAGAGCGTCAAGTTATGTCTCGGTTTTGGACAAACGTAGAAGGCTAAGTAATATGGAGTGAGGTTCTTTATGATTATCCTACTATACAGAAATAATCGTGAATCTGATTTTGTAATTTTAATACTGTTAGTTTATTTAAAAATTATTATAAATATTGTAAAATTTGTAATTGAATATCTAAATAATGTCTAATTGACAAAATTAATTGATTTGATGACCCACGGGTAAATTGTAATCATCTCTTATACAATCGTATACTGTCATTCTGCGCTACAATGGTACTTCTAATACATTTTTTAATAATTCTTAAACATTTTTTTTGTTTATTTTCTTTTTTAAAATATTTTTAGTTAAAAATAATAATTATAAACAGGATGTGAAGATAGAGGACTCGAGCGAGGAGGCGCGTGCGGAACGCAAACGCCGTCAGAGGCAGGCTCAAGAGGAGTTCCGTTTGAAGCATTTAATGAAAAACGACGGTTAGATTTTGATACAACTTTTATGATTAAATAGATCTTAAATAGGATATAAGGTGCCATTTGATGAAGTTAACGAAGGCTGTGGTCGTATGAGTAGCGTTTTTTGTTTTTTTTTGTGTATAATAATTTTAAAGCTTTTTTTGATTCGTTACGTTTTCTTAGTATTTTTTTTTCATGATTTGGTTAATAAATTTGTATTTTTATTTATATATTATTAATTTTTTACCTTGTCCCGTTTATGATTTTGAGTAATTTCAGTATATTTTAGTATCAAGTTTAAATTCAAGCTATAGTATACATATGAAACCATTTTAATTTGACACCATTGTGGATCAGTGCGTCTGCGTAGGCGTTGGTTATGGGTTCAATTCCCATTTGTGAAAATGATTATATTTAAAAATTTTATTTCTCTGGTGACCAAACATGTATACACATAGAACAATAAATACAGAACGAAGTGTCTTAACATTATTTTTTCTCTGACTTCCTTGCTATATGAAAAATGAGTTAAACTGAAATAATTCAACAGTAAATTTATAAATATATGTATTTCAAAAAAAACATTAATTATTGTTATGGACTAAATTACATTTTTATAGCTTTATGCTTTTTCCTTACATACTCGGTCTTCCACTTTCCGGCCGAGCGAATTAAGTGGCGGAACTTAACTCCACGCTTTGTCTTTAGAACCAGAGCGAATAAATGCAAATTTAAAACATAACCATTCCCTCAAATGGTAATCGAACCCACAATCAGGTCGTGTTTACTTTCCTTACACTTATCTGCACCGCGACTAGCCTCTACTAATTAGTATAAACTAAATTACATAATAATAATATAACTTCACTCTGTATCCCGCATACAGCAGGGTAGGCAGAGGGAACCTAGTGTTAAGACATTCCGTTCCCCACTTTCCGCTGAATTCGGAGGTATTGCGTGTTAAATGGCGGAATTTAACACCGAACTTTGCCTCGACACCAGAGCGAAGACAATGGAAATACTAAATATTTCCACATACATAATATATAAAATAAAAATATTCTTCTTCAGATAAACATAACGATATAGATAACAGTCTCGATAGTTTACTAATGGCGATACCATCTCAAGATATTGTAATTGAAAACAGCGGCGATGTTGGCAACAAGAGGAAATCTCCCGTACTTGAGGGAAGCTGTAAACGACGGAGTATCAACCGATTGAATATTGTTAACACATAAATTGTTATAATTGTCATTAAATATATAATAAATTCTTTTATTTGGTTTGTTCTTTTTATTATTGAATAAAAAAAAGATTAATCGAGTTTCTGATTGTAAATGCGATGGTTGTAAGTTCGATTCCCATTTGAGGAGTGGAAATATTTGATAATTTCATTTTCTTCTGGTTTCAAGGCAACGGGCGCCGTTAAGTTACGCCACTTAATATGCAATACCTTTAGAAACTTTGGATGTGTTGTAACACTAGGATTCCTTCTACCCTATCCCTGCTGTGTGCAGGATACAGTGTGAAATAAAAATAAGTTTAAATATAATCGTGACTATTGTGACGCTTTAAGACAGCGTCTGACTGTTAACGCGACGGTTCTGACTTAAATACCCACTCGGGGAAGTGATTATATATTAATTTTAACATTTTAAACTTTTATATACACATTTTTTTTTTGTAGCTTCACGCTGTATCCCGCACACAGCAGGGTAGACAGAGGGAACCTAGTGTTAAGACACTCCGTTCCCCACGCACCGCCGAATTCGGAGGCTTGCGTGTTAAGTGGCGGGCCTTAACGGCGCGTTTTACCTCGACACCAGAGCGAAGAAAATGGAAATATAATTTCCACTCCTCGAGTGGGAATCGAACCCACAACCAGTCGTTTACAGTCACACGCTTGTGCCACTGGGCCACGACTGGCCACATTTAAGAAATAAAATAATGTATTGTTAGTCAAATTCAATTCTATATTACAAACTATCAATATATAGACAAATTAAAAATAAAACATCGTTATGCGAAATCATATTTATTCAAATCACTAACAAGTTACGAACTTACATGTATGTACAAGTCTAAAATAAGCCTAACCTCAGGTTATTGTACTCAGGTCATAACTAAACGAGACGACTCGGGGGAAAAACTAAAAATACTTATTTAATATTAACTTAAAACCTACGAAATCAACGTTAAATCAAATACACATACAAACCAGACCAAATTAAAAAAAAAAATACATCGCTACTAACAAACGAAATATTGACTGATGCAATAAAATAAACAGCCTACGATTGCGATTAGAAAATCGATAACAAGAATCGTTATTTCGAAACTTAAAAATATATCAATTATTAATTAAAAAAAAAAAAAAGCGTAAACAAAATTAAATGTAATATTTTATTTTTTTAAATATTACATTCTTGTGTAAATTATTAATTATTTAATAAAAAATAACGATTATCGATATCGAATTAATCGATTACAATCGCAGGGGACTTCAACACCCAACCTCTAGGGCCGCAACATAAAATGGAGGAACAAATTTTAATATTCCTTTAAATAAACTTACTTTCCGATATTCTTATACACATAACTCCTATATATTTAATATAAATGTAAAAATATATGTTTGTATTACATGAAAAATTGCAAAAATTATTTATGACGGACCTCTATAATATTGTGGGTATTTTTTATTCCCAGGGTTATTTCATAATAAGTTTTATTATTGCGCATTTAAAGCTTTTCTTATATAGATAGCTGTGGGCCAAACATGGACTTCTTTCGTCTAATTGTATTAATTATTTAAAATATTTTAATAATTGATACTACGATATCAATATAAACGTAAGAAGTGCATTATTGGTGCCTAACTTTTATTCAATACGATAATTAAGTTCGTTTAGTTAATATAACTTGTTTAATTATTAACTTTCATAGTTAAAATAGTAAGATTGACAAAAACAATGACAAAATATATAAAATATCTGCTTAGTAATTGCAAATAAACATTTTATTTTAGTTTTTAAAATATTAATCTAAATATATAATGTGATAATACACATTTACCACGAAATGCAGATAAAATATTAAATAATAATACAATTGTTGTATCATTTCTCCTTATAAATGGAAGAAAATCAGAAAACTCGGGTCTTGTATTAAAAATAATTTCTAGTCAATTATTCTATAGTACGACATTTTAGATAGCATACGTTATATATTTATTTTTTATATATATGTATGTATGTATGTATGTTTGTATATGTGTTACATGAACGATTACATGTCCTGACGATAATATATTTTAATATTATAATTATATATCTGACGCTATAATAGGACCTCTTAAGTGTAAAATTACGAATGATATCGATTATTTGTTTCACCTAATTCACAATAAAATCGATTATCTATCGATTTATTGAGGAAATTAAATATGACTGACTTATTAAAAAAAAGATTATAATTAAGACTTTCTTTGTAACAAGAATAAAATTAATTATATTCTGTTTAAAATATGATCAAAAATTATTTAATAAATTCATTACAATAATAAAATGATGTTTTTAATTGTTTACTACCGATCGATTATATCAAGCAAAATCAATTTTCCGAATAATTTCATCATTAGTAATTTGACACTTACTTGTCAGTGCTATAATATATATAATCTACATGTGATGATACTCAATATAGACTGTATTTATTAACTGTTAAATTATTAGCTTAATGTTTTTAAGTCAATAATTAAAAAAAATATTCAAAGAAATTGTATTTTTATTACTTTCATTTACTTATTAACGTTATCATTAAAAAATAGTTAATAGAAAAAAATGAGATTAAATCCATACCGGGCGTAAGTGAATAAGTTAATAAGTTTTTATATACATGTTTTAAATATAAGAAAAACAAATTTAAATGGCGGAAACAATAAATATCAAGCGTATCAAACAATCTCACGAAAAAAATCATTTAGATAACATTGATAAAAAAAATTAAAAATGCCTGGCCCAAAATGTATGCATTTTCAATTTATCAACTTATTCAGTATTAGAAACTTTATGAAATATAGTATTTTCATAGATTTTAAACATTATTTATTAAATCAAGTTATGTGCATTTATTTCCTTAGCCATTTTTAGAGATTCCTTTATATAAAGAAAATAAATAAAAATAAAAATATACAAACAGTTATTAAATACAGTCTACATTACTATGAATGTTTAACTTTAAGATATACGATTCTACCATTACACTATACATTATACAGGGCAGTATTCATTGAACTTTAAAATAAAACAGAAAAAACAATGAAAAAATTAAAAAATATTTGTGCCATATGTTTTTTTTTATATTAAAAGTAGTTTTGAAAGTGTAATTAGTAGATATATTTATAAAATTATTGAAATTAATTTTGTTTTGTTCTGTTTTATTTCAGGTTTACGTCTATACAGAAAGCTAATGTCAATATTTCAGGGGTGGCCAAGCTCCATTTTTTTTGCGAGCCGTAGAAAAGTATTATTATTTTTACTATAATAATCCAAAAATAAAAAAAAAATATTAGTAGCCATATTTAGCTTGCAAGCCGTAGTTTGGCCACCTCTGATTATATATCATACTTCATAATATGTATTCGCTACATGTAAAGTTTATACTAACTGTAATAACAAAAACTGTTAAATATTTGAAAATGCCAACCCTATTTAAAAAAGAACTTTTAATTATTAAAAAACACACAAAAATGAGTTAACGTGTTTAATTAAATCCAAATTTAGTGCCATTGTGCGCCATTTTGTTTACAAAGCATTCTTTCTTTAAATGAATAATCATAACTCTTACTTAATGTCACTTGAAGAATTATAAAACATAATTCTTCGAGTAATGTTAAAAGGAGTTGACATTTTAAAATATATGGGACCAAAAAATAATACAAAATAGTATTATTTTTAAAGAAATATTATTATATTATGTATTAAAATATTAAACAAGGAATACGGTACAAAGACGAACCTACTCTAGTGGAAGTTAAATATGTCGTACCAATAAAATTTCCGAGATGAACGCGTCCAATTGCTTTCGTAGCCTTTTGCCTGAAATAATAAGAAATATTATAATTAAATAAAATTATAATACTAGAACTATATCAACTTGTACTTGTAGGTTTAAATTTATAACATACTAGCGGCCCGCTCGCGGCTTCGCCGCGTGAACTACATAGCTGTTTCGTTGTACTGCAACCCTCGGGGATGGATTTTTAAAAAATAAAGTAGCCTATGTTTACCTTGGATTATCAATTATATTTATTCCAAAATTCATTACAATCGGTCAAGCGGTTTAGATTTTTCATGTTTAACGTTCATCCTCTATTTATTTAAAAATCAATTTCTAAAAACCCTTTAGTAGTTGATTTAAAAAAAAAATAAGTAGCCCATGTTAGATCCGGTAACTTTTACTATTTTCGTTCTAAATTTCATCCAAATCGGACCAGTAGATTAGCCGTGAAAGCGGGACAGACAAACACAGACTTTCGCATACTATAGATATGGGAGGTGTTGCGTAACGCAAGTTTCAACATACACATGCGTAGATAGACGCGTCACCATGGCAACGGTACACACGCACACATCGGCATGGCAACCGTAACTGATACTGACCGGTACTAGACGGGCACCTCCTCCTGCTCCTGCTCGCGCTGGCGCACCGCCACGGCCGTCTCCACCAGCAGGTACAGGCACTTGAACTTGTCGCGCTCGCCTTCCGCACCCACGGCCTATAACATATAACAAACATATTACATACTTTTTTTTCGCTTCACGCTATATCCCGCACACAGCAGGGTAGGCAGAGGGAACCTAGTGTTAAGAAACTCCGTTCCCCACGCATCGCCAAATTCGGTAGTGGCGGAACTTAACGCCGCGCTTTGCCTCGACACCAGAGCGAATAAAATGGAAATATTAAAAATTTCCACTCTTCGAGTGGGAATCGAACCCGCAACCAGTGGTTGTGGGCGTGGCGCAGTGGCACAACACGCTTGTGCCACTGCGCCACGACTGGCCCCAAACATAACATATAAAATCATATTTACAATATAAACAAAAATTTGCATATCGCGACACGTGAATTGATGTTTCTTGCAGGCGATCACGCTCGTCCAAGCTTTGAACGGTGTCTAAAATAAATTCCTGTTTCTTCTTGTTTGAATTTTTTTCTCATTATATTATTCTTTTATTTTAAATTTCCTTTACTACTAAATCTATATTTTTTACTCATTTAAACATTCTTAAACACCATAATCAATAAGGTATATTAAGAGTTAATTTTACATAAATGCCCATCAATAATCAAACCCCCACCTGCTTACGACGCAAAGGATGCGGCAACTGAGGCAGATGCGCCAGCTGGGGGTGCCACCCCCCCGCGCCCGACCCCGAGCCCGCACCCCCCGCCTCCTCCACTGTGCCGCTCGCCACCTCCTCCGAGCCCGAGCCCTCGTCCGCCGTCCGCACTGTTACCACTGCTGCTGAACTGTTTGGGGGAAGAAGAAATAGATTATTTACTAAGACATTAAGAAAACGTATAAAAATTTGAACGCATTCGAATAGATTCGAACCTGGAACCTCCTGGAAACCGTCCAGGCGCTCTGACTGCTAAACCATGCGTTCTCCAACTAGTAGTTGAACGCATGGTGTAGCAGTCAGAGGGTAATTGAATCCCGTTGCCTTCAAAATTTTATACATTTTTCAAATGTCTTGTCCAATTTCCTAAGTGTATGATAACACTTTAAAAAATGTTAAAAGTAGATTATTTATTGGTATTAAATTACTAGTCTGGTAGTAAAATAAATAGAAGAAGCTTGTGAAGTTCGTTCTCCGACTGGCTCGCATTCACTATCATGTCAAACATCTGGTGATGTCTGGTGTTTCCCTACTCCCACCATCCCCATCCTTCTTCCCTCCTTTCCTCCACCCCTTTTAAGGTCGGCAACGCATCCACAACCTTTCTAATCTTGTGCATGTCCAAGGGCAAAGGTAACTACTTACCATCAGGTAGTCTTTCTGCTCGCTTGCCCCTTTTCCTTAATAAAAAAAAAGAAAAAGACAACAATTTGCTCACCCCCTGGCAGCGGGATGCATTTCCCTCTCGGGCCCGTAGCGTATGACGGACTGCCACACGGAGGGGTCGTACTTGACCTCCTCCTCGCTGACCGCCGACGACGAGTAGCCCTCCTCCCCCTCCAGCTCGCCGTCGCTGCGGTACACCAGCAGACCGTCGCCGTAGTCGTGGTCTCTACCACCGTCACCCTGTTAAAGAAAAATATTTTAGTGAGAAAATATGCCTTAGCATTCCATGTATTCAATATGCAGAAAGAAACTCAGAGTACCTGGGATATGTGACCTAAGTAGACCTTATGAGGGGAGCTCCTATTTTGCTATTTAACCCATTACTTAATTTCATATTATCTTTGAAATTAATCTTTATACCCATAGTTATTTCATAAATGCGGAAGTCCATCGTCTGTTACGTTTTCACTGATAATTTGCCAGTCCGATTTGGATGAAATTCATAATGAAAAATAGTTAAAAACTCAAATTAAAAACACTACTTCTATTTTTGAAAACCAACCCCTTAAAGAGTAGCAAATTGTGAATAAAAGTTTATATGAAAAATCTAAGCTCGACTTTCGACTGACTTCGATGAATTTTATCAGAAAGATGATTGATAACGCAAGATTCAATATAAGCTACTAATTATTTTTAAAGACCAACCATTAAAAGACTGAAATAAGGGAAATGAAAAATTTATTTTACATGGGCGAAGCTACGAATAGATGAATATTATAATTTATCGTTAGTATAACAGTCACATTTCCTGACTAAGAAACCAAAACATATCTATTCCTCCCTTTACCTCAGTTTCCCCTTCCCATCCCACGCAGCAACAACGACATCAGAGCGAAGAAAATGTATATATTTCTACGCCTCGAGTGGGAATCGAACCCACAATCAGTCACTTTACAGTCACACACAAGCTAAAAAAAAAGAAAAAAAAACGACAAGAGAGTTGTCAACTGACACCCGGATGGAACGAAGGTTCTTTCGTTTAATTAGTGAAGGAATATTTCTTTAAGTTATAATAATATATTTTATTATTAAATTAATTATTAATTAGAAATGAAAATATCTGGCTTGCTTTCTATAAGAGAAAGAGAGAGAGAGAGTGACAGACAGACAGACAGGGAAACAAGCGCACGCCGCACAGCTTGCAACAGCTTATTAGTATTTTTTTTTTTTATGGAATAAAGGAGGCAAACGAGCAGAAGCCTCACCTGGTGTTAAGTGGCACCTTCGCCCATATACATTACTATAGCAAAAAGTGTCGTTACAAATTTTCGTGAGTAATTGTTTCCGTCTAGCCCGTCTGTGTGCGGACACAAGTGTTACCTCAGGCTCCCCCTCGCCGTCCCACGCGGTGACGACGACGCCGGAGGAGCCGGCCGCGCCGCCCAGCTGCTTGCGGCCGCGCCGCGATATCGTGTAGTGCAGCGGGTCGTGCCCCTCGCGGCGGATCATCTCGGGCAGGATGCGGCGGCGCGCGTTTATGAACCAGTTGCATACCTGCAACACAACCGTGTGTTATGTGGCGAGAAATATTTATGTATTGTACACTAAAGAAAAATTACACAAAAGGCGGGCTTAACGCTAAAAAGCATTCTCTTCCAACCAACCTTATCATGTAGAGGACCTACATTGTAGGATATAATAGTATAGGTAGCACATAAGAATGAAAATGGTTATAGATTCATATTCTAGTTGGCTCTTCACTTCAGTACCAGTGAATAAGGGAGGAAAATATAGTGGACATTCTATTTAATGTCTGCTTAAAAGAGACATGAAATAAAATCAATGCCGAATATACATCATCATGTTTTATTTTTACATTTAGTTTAAGAAAAAAAAAATAGTTTCACATTATTTCCCCATAGCGTTATGGTCAGAGAGAACCTCCACACATTTTACCCGAAAATAAATACATTTTTTATTAGGTTAACTAGAGAAACTTAACACTACGCTTGGCTTATGTACCAAAGCGGAAAAATAAAGATAATATTTACTCATGCCCCTGAGTGAGAATTGAACCCACAACCAATCGCGTTTACTACAGTCACACTTAGCCAAATTAACAATGCCCTTAATTTATTTTAAAAAAAGCACTATAATAAAAATTGAATCAGTACAATTTCTTATTTTATTTTTATTTATTTCTTTACGATTGTCTATCTCGCTACTTGCACCTTTGTGTACTAAATTGTTGTTAATATTTCTCATGTATATTTTTGTTAAATGCAATAAAGAATATATAAATTTTTAAAATAATCGAATAGCTCTTGCCCATTTCCAAATCAATTAACTGACAACAACATAAAATTTGTGTAGTGGCCAGTCGTGGCCCAGTGGCACAAGTGTGTGACTGTAAACGACTGGTTGTGGGTTCGATGACCACTCGAGGAGTGGAAATTATATTTCCATTTTCTTCGCTCTGATGTCGAGGTAAAGCGCGGCGTTAAGTTCCGCCACTTAACACGCAAGCCTCCGAATTCGGCGGAAAGTGGGGAATGGAGTGTCTTAACATTAGGTTCCCTCTGCCTACCCTGCTATATGCGGGATACAGCGTGAAGCTATAAAAAAATAAAAAAAAAAAACGTAAAATTTCAATAAAAGTAAAAAAAAATTGAAATCTCTCAGTTCCTCACATTATCTCCAAACTTGACCTTTACACCCAAAAACCACAAAAAAAAAACACAATACCTGTAATACAGTCAAATTGGCCTCCTGACTCAGCGTGAGCTTCTCCGCGTCACTGGGGTACGCGTTGTAGCGATGTTCGTACAACCATCGCTTGAGTATCTTCACCGAATGCTTGGGCAGATTGCCGCGACGCTTGCGCACTATTATACCTCCCTGTTGAATTACAAATATTAATATTAAAATCAGGTTAATATATTTTTTACAATTTTTAAAAAATAAATTTTCTTCGCTCTGGTATCGAGGCAAAGCGCGGCATTAAGTTCCGCCACTTAACATGGAAAGTGGGGAACGGAGTGTATTAAGACTAGGTCCCCTCTGCCTACCCTGCTGTATGCGAGATACAGCGTGATGCTAAAAAAAATATATTAAAAGCAAGTAGCTGCCGGGCAACTTCGTTTACGTAAGTGTTGTGCAAAAATTAATTGCAATTAACAATTAAATATTAACAAATCACAATTTGTTTGTCGCCACAAAATCACATGAAAGTCACAAGTAGCTAAAAATGAATTAGTTCTCAATGTTTGCACTAAAATTAACTTTACTACTAACTTACGAATTAATTGCCAAATGTGATTTTCTCATAAACAAACGACCAATTGTTAACATTTAATTGCAATTAATTTTTGCCTAAGCCTGGTTTGCGTCTACTTTGTTACCCTTCGTTCAAGCACTCTTAAATTTAATTTAAATGAAATTATTTTTGGTCAACGAAGCACTGTTAATTTATTGCTGTTATTGTTTGTCAGGCAAGTAATTATGTACGTATGTTATGTGTGCAACAATGATAATTTTAACTTTACAATACATATATTAGGACTGCGTGCTGTCCAGTCGCTAAGTATTGCCGTTCCATTTTAAATTCCGGTTATTTAATCTTTCTCCTTTCACCCTCGCCCTTCCCAACTAAAAATACCCATCACAGGCTTATGGGAAAACAAACAAATTAATAAATAATCAAAATTTTCCATTTCAATGTTTGTTATAAATTAATTAAAAAGAAAATAACATTATGCAAAGGGTTAAGATATAACTTTCGACGTCGTGGTTAATAAATAGTGTTATCATGAATATCGTTGTTTTTGTAAAATAACTACATCCTATTATAATAAATTGTGGTTCTGTCGAACATAATGTTTGTAGCTTAACGCCTTATCTCTAGTGGGGTAATAAGAACGGAGCTTAACGCTAAGGCCCCTGCATATTTCTTTCGTCTCGACCACTCTCATCAACCTGTTCATACACCTCCTCCTTACTTTGGGAAGTCCTCATTCCTCATGTATTTTATGTAGCCTTCCTCTAGTATCATCGATACTGACATGCCGAAGATCAACCGAGGTTTTCCTCTCTTGTATCAAATGATGAAAAGTTATTTAACCGTAAGAGAAATTATCGGAAATCCGAAATATCACAAAACGATCTGTAACCGTAACAGAAACGAAAGTTGTGTCTAAATAAGAGTTATCAATACCAGCTTTTTCAATTCCTTCGCCCCAATAATATACTGAAAACATGCAAAACCCGGTGTTCTAAGTACTACTTAAAGTGATGAAACACTACTTCTCTATGCATTCTCCGCTAACTTACCGGAGGAGGGCCTGGGTGACCCACGTGTGATATGGTGCGTCGGGATCGGTCCGCCTCCCCGTCTGTCCCGGATTCATTGTCATCAGTCGACGATGTTGATGGGAATCTGTCACGCGCTGGAAGCATAGAAAATAAAAAAATATATAATTTATATACCGATCTGGGATTTTTTATATTTTTAAAGTGTTATTCGCCTTTGTCCATGGACTCACAGGTGTGTGCCCAGATCATTTGTGAAAATTTAATATTTATTAGTCAGTGTATATCAGCGGACAGTGGAGAATAGTGTCTTAGCACTAGGTTCTGTCTGTTTACCCTACAATGCGAGAAAAAGCATTGCTTATTTAAGTAACGAAAATGAAGCAAATCTATAAGATAGTTACAATATTTTTTCCCATTTCCCATAGTCTTTTTTCACAGCAACAGCAACTTTTATTAATAAAATCATTAAGTTATGCATAATATCTACAATTAATATAAAATACTTATAAATACAATATTACATTTAAAAACAGTCCAAAGAGGGGAGAAAATCAAATCTAGTAAAAAAATACGAGAATATTTATTTAATAGGTGTTATATGTATGTAAATACACTGATAAGAAGGACATTGACCTAATAGTAAGCGCCACACCTTCTATACGTTATCAACATAGTAACATTTCGGAGCGACATATAGAGAATAAGATTTTTCGTTTCCGCGATTACGCCTTGTATTTTTTCAATAATTTAATAATAATATTTAATGATTCCCATTCGTGGAATAATTACAAATTTTCATTTTTACGTTCTGGTGCCTATCACAAAGCGTCTTGACACTATCCTGCTATTTTCTTTACCATCCTGCTATGTGGCAAAAAGCGTAATCTAAAAAGCTCAATTAAAAAAAAATAGCATTCAAAGAGTTGTGACAAGACATGATTGTTCGAAGTTCAATCTGCTCGGGGAAATAAAGTATAATCCAAACTAATCTTATATATGCGAATATCTCTGTCTGTCTGTTACGCTTTCACGGCTAATCAACTGGCAAAATTTGAATTCAGAATGACAATATTTGATGACGCAAGGTCAAACAAAGGCTACCTATTTTTCAAAAACCAACCCTGCTAAAACAGGGCTAAAATAGGGGATAAAAATTTGAGTGATAGGGCGTAGCCACGAGTAGGTCGATAGTATTTATTTATTTAAAAAAAAAACAATGTATATATATTTATAACAATTTTTTTTTCCTTCACGCTGTATCCCGCACACAACAGAGTAGGCAGAGAGAACCTGTAAGTAGTGTTACGACACTCCGTTCCCCACTTTCCGCCGAATTTTGAAGGTATGGCGTGTTAAGTGGCGGAACTTAACACCGCGCTTTGTCCCGATACCAGAGCGAAAAAAAGGAAATATTAAATATTTCCATTCCTCGAGTGGGAATCGAACCCACAACCACCTAATTTTTGAATAAAATAAAAAGTGATCACTTCAAAAGTTTGATAGATTCTCAGCGATTGCGTCAACAGAAGAGAGGTCGCGCGTATTTACGTCAATGCATTAGTATCATCGCCGTCCTAAGTGGACTTAGAACTTATATACATACATGTAGTTTTTACAAGAATAAATTATGCGTTTTTTATAGCCTTAAGCATTTTAGCGGAGAAAAGATTATGTATAGAGAGAGCTAAGTGTTAAGACACTCTATTTTTCTCTTTTAAAATGACTTCTAGACACCGTTGTTTGCCGCAACCCAACGCCGCGCTTATTATATTATATATTTTTTTAGCTTCACTCTGTATCCCGCGCACAACTCCGTTCCCCACTTTCCGCCAAATTCGGAGGCATTGCGTGTTAAGTGGCAGAACGTTACTCCGCTCTTTATCTCTGATATCAGAGTGAAGGAAATAAAAATATTAAATATTTCCACTCCTTGAGTGGGAATCGAATCCACAACCAGTCGTTTACAGTCACACGTTTGTGCCACTGCGCCACGACTGGCCCCTTGTTATACATATTTCTTAAATCTTATACATTCATAGTACATTTTAGAATTGTATTTCTTTTTAAATTCGTGCCTCAGCAGGAATTATAAACAAATTAAATATTATTTATCTAGTACTAATATACTAGTATAATATTTAACTCGTAAAAACTTTACGTCTTTGATTTTAACCGTTTGTTTATGTGTCAATATGCATTGCATACAATTATTTTCAAAGAATATTTATGTGTATATTATGCTATGACCCGCTCGTGGCTTCGGCTGCGTAAATTGAAGTGTCAACCAAGTCGATAAAACAGTTATTTTATAGGATTTTTAAGACTTTTTATTATATTGAAATAAAATAAATACTAAATGTTATGAGAAGATAATCAAAATACAATAATCAAAATTGCATTTAAATTGGTTAAGCAGTTTCAGAGTTTAGCGTGCACAAACGGACAAACAAACAGATTTTTTTTTCTTGGTTCACGTTGATAAATACCACGGTATTTTTTTTTATATATAAAGCACTAATAATACTATTGTATTGTAACTCGAAATATGGCGAATTTGACAGTTTTATATTCAAACGTAAAATTAACTTCAAGATCATTCAATTCCTAGATATTCAACTATTTTCATTCTGTGTTTCATTGAAATCGGACCGCTAAATTAGACATAAAATCATAACAAACATACAGACTTTCGCATTAAAATATTAGTATAAATTATTTTCTTATAAACAGATATATTTTTCTCTCTTTAAAAAATAACAAATACACCATTATAAGAGATGTTCACGGCCGTCAAAACAGTACGCCAGGGGGTGCGGGATGCAATCGATCGGGGTCAACGGCCGCGTGACGCAACTCCACTCCCAAGGACATTTCCGGTGGAGCTCGCGTGACCTTATTCTGCCACACTTGACATGTTTTTATTGAGAAAACTCTTTTGTTATGATGTTTTATTTTCAGATTCTACCTATTATATTAATATATTAAGATAATATTTCAAATTTTATATTAAAAATTATATATTATTTCTACAATTTGAGTTAATAATTATAACTATTTAAATCAGCAAATTCTCCAAATTTATTCAAATAATTAAATGTATTGAGGCTATCGTGGCGCAATTAAACTAAGTGTGACTTTAAGCGCGATGGTTGTGGTTCTATTTCCACTCGGCAGAATGAAGACATATTATTGAAAACAACATTTAGAAAACGTATACTCTTTTTAAATGCAACGGGATTCGTACCCGCGCCTCCTGAAAACCGTTCAGGCGCTCTGACCGCTAAGCCATGTGTTCTAACTAACGGCTGCGTCGAAATTCTTATACGCTTTATTACAACTTATTTTTGTTGTTAACATCTCTGTAGAGAGATTTTTACAAATTTCTATTACCCAAAGTTCTTTTTCAGTTTTCCTAAGTGTAAAAAAACACTTTAAAAATGTTTAAAAGTAAAAAGCATATATTATTTTCATGTTTCCACTGTGGTAACACAAGGCACTGCATTAACTTCTGGACCTGGACAAACTATCTCTATTTCAAGGGAAAACTAGAAAATGGAGTGTCTTGAAACGAGGTTTTGACTCTGACATGTGATTGAATATAAAAATTGTGGTGAATTATTTTTATCTATGTATGTGTTCTATATTATATTGTGAATCAATGAAATCAATGAATTGTAAATTTTAATTTAAATATGTAGATTAAAATTGAACTATTTGTGTATTGATACTTGTTGTACATAATAATATAATACAAATACATCTAAATTTTGATTTGTATTTTTCCTTTTTCATGTAAAATAACATTAATGTACATATTAACTTGATAATATACAGCCTTGGTCGAAAGTATTGGAACCCCCAATAAAGTTACCATACATCAGTGATAATTTAACAATGTAGAAATATTTTTTAGAAATTAGGTACCTGTGTCATAAACTACCATTTAAGACAACACTGCATATTTTGGGTGTTAAACATCTGGTGCAACAATTAAAGAATATTTTTTGTTCAACATATATAAACATTATTAATTTATTTATTTATAACACAAAAGTTTAATTCACTTTTATATTTCAATGAATGACCTATCAATGTAATGTTATTCGTTGATTATACATTAAAACACATTGTTTAAATAGGACCTTTAACATTACTGCTACTAACTATTTATATTTGAATATTTTTTATAGTACTTTGTTTCTTAATAGACATGAAATAAACCATATGTGAGTTCTTTGCTTATGTTCACGTGTAACAACAATGTAAATTTAATATTCACAATTGCAAGAATGATCTTTTCTTACATTAATCAAATGTATTTGTATATAAGTTGCTACATTGTAAAAAGTTTATAATGATTGAATTTATTATATTTCACATTATAAAGCACCATTAAAATATATGAATAAATTAAGAATGTAAAAAATAACAAAGGAAGATGAGAAATTTAAACATAAAATTCATAGCTAGTTAGCAATTTTTTCCAGCTTTTGCATTATGAGTTGTGAAAAAAAAAGATAGTGAGATTGTAAATTCCATACAAATATATATATTATATCCTAATACATATATGATACACAAATATTTCTATAATAGGTAAATATTGTAAATGTTATAAAAAATTGTTTTTAAGCAAATGTTAGTATCATCTTATGATAAAATTTGTCAAATGAACTATAACATCATGTTGAAATTTTATGTCAGCCCATAGCCCATTTTCGTTGATAAGAATATCTAATCTCCCTAGTCTGTTAACTTTGATTTATCAATGTTAGTTATTAATTATAACAATAGCTTCCATTATATAAATCTGATTTGAGATATATTATGGACTTAAAATATTGAAAAATAATTGTTGTTTGTTATATTGTTAATTGTTGATGTTTAAATATTTAGGGCCATTGTTGTTAAAAAAATTGTATTTATTAAGATTTCCATTATTATGTTTTATTTATATTAAAGGACTGAATCACTTAAATGCTTTAAAAATTAACCATTACATTAATATAACTAAATTGGAAAATAATGATCAATTGAGTATAATCATGCTTTTTTGACGTGAATATCGAAAATGAAATCGATACCTAACAAACATAAAACATCAACAAAGCAACCCCAGCGCCGCCTAGTTCACCGCGTGACTTAATTCAAGAATGTAGCCGCCATCTTGTCATCATTGACCGCTGTCATTTTACTGTCAATACGACAAAGTCAAAACCCAAAAATAAAAATAAACATATGAAATAATAACACATTTCTTAAACTAAAAGAATGGGACATCATTTAGAAACCTAATAGATAATTAGAAATATGTGTATTGGGGCGTTGAAGCTCCGAACCCCGTATTAGCATCTAAAAATAGCCGTGGCACGTGCCAAGTCCCTAAAAGAAACAATTGCTTTCGATTTTAGCTCTTTAATTATTAGCAGCTATATAGAATCGTTAAAAAACTTTTTGATGTAAGTTTTCAATTATAAAATAACTGTTTAAACGATGATAAGCAGAATGAGATGCCTAATGTGGCGCATTGGCGCCATTTTACTTTCGCGCGATCGAGTTCCTAGGTGACGTAACAGACCTAGTTTCTATCCCAAGTGAATCCTAAGTGGTTTCAAACAATGGTAATTAGGTTTTCGTACATTTTTAATAAGAAAAATAGTTGTTTTTATATAAATGTCACCTTGACGTATGTCAATATGACAAGCATGGCGGAAACGTGGCGTCGTTTTAGACCGGCTTGCTTACCTCCAGGCGACATTGATTGTCTATTTGAAACGCGGGCTTCTCTAATAATGTCTCGTGTTATTTCTCTCACGTCACGCCTCTGCTGGTAAGCCATTGCGGGCCGGTCACGTTGTTCCTGCGCTATTCCGGCCGTAGGAGGTAACATCGTCACTTAATCCATCAGAAAAGTATATTTTCACCGCCACATAAAAATAAAATGACGAATTTCACAGTTTTTTGTCCCACTGTCAATATTGTAAACAACACCTCAAATTAAAAATAATATAACACAAGCGTAACTACGCACGGCAAACGAACCAAAACGCGACTGTGTCGACCGACGGCCGTTTGGGGGGACGGCGGGAAGATACGCTAGAGCGCCGTCGCGCGCTTGTCCTTGTCCCACTTTTAGAATTCCGTATATACCTATCTCTTTCTAGCTCACAACGCTTCGATGTCAAAATGAGAGTACTGTCAAAACAAAGCGTGGGCTTGGTAAGAAATATTATTCAAATGTCAAACAATCAACGTATACAAATATAGAAGTGCCATCTAGTTTATTTTTATGTAATTACAGTGAATTTAGGCCAAGTTATTTATACACATGTCAAGTCAAAATAAAGAATAAAAAGATTTTTTAAACTATTTTTGAGGTCTTATAATAGAAAAATATCTCTATTTATTCTTAAAAAAGATAGAAATTTGGATTTGGCGCTAGCATTTTGTAAAGTGTTTTTACAAATATCCAATTTTTATATTAGGTGATTTATACAGACGTGACGTTATAATTTTTATACAGACGTGATTGCTATATTATATTCATTTATAATACAGTTTATATATAATTAGTATGGTTTATTTTTAATAATACGCAAGTAAAGCAGTATTTTCTATTTCTTATTTTCTATGCCGATAGTTTTCAAATGCTTAACAAAGTTTTCAAAGTTTACAAACTTTGTTAAACCCGTGCCGTAGAAATCGAAATATCTATGAAAGCAACTGTGGACGAATTATTCCGTTCTATTCCTTGTATGTATAAATATTTGTCTTTAAAAAATTAGACAGATGTAGTAGAGAATGTCTACAATAGGCGGACAACGGAAAACGGAATGTTTTAACAATAAAGATAACAAAGTAAATTAAATTTAAAAAGAAGTAATTCATATAAAAGTATTAATAGAAAAACACCATTGCTTATCCTCCTTTTTTAATAATTATTGGGAGCAATTGTTTTAATTTCATTATATTAAGCAGTTATTTACATATTGTTATTTTATTAACTCGGTAGTTATTATATTTTTATAAGATTTCATTAGCTTAACATTTTAATATAATAAATTATAAAATAAAAGTATTTTTAAATAATGAAATGTTTTATTATTGGACGGACATTACAATAATGTTTATGAATACATATTTCAAGACTTATAAATATAATAATATAGTTTTCAAATGAATCGTTAATTATCGTTTAAACTTAACATCGATCTACTATAGACAAAGTTAAATTAATATTTTTTCATCGATTCGATCAGCCTTTTGTATACTAATTCTGGGGCTCGCTTAGAGAACTGGAAGTCCATGTGGCTGAAATGTTGCTCGGGGACTTCATAGTAGTCCTTTACGTTAGGTAGTTCACGGTGAAGTCGCTCTACGTCTCTGGGATGCGCCAACCAATCCTCCTCGCTGTAGTAAAGAGCAACTGGCACGTTAACCTCAGTCATGTTGTATTGTGGGGGCTGGTGGTGGCCGTATATCTTCTTATTGACTTCAAGGCCATAGTCGTATTTCCTGAACTCATGCGATGCCACTCCCTGTGCGTATTGCAAGATCTGTCTGGTTGAGGCTCCAGCGGGGAGGTGGGAAGCGATCACTGGTATCAAATCGAATTCCATACCAGCTGTGTCGATGCCAGCCATTACAAAGTGTACGTTGGAACATACGTGTTTGCAACCAATTTCCCATTCGCACATGTTACCGCCAACCGTGTGTATAAGCTCCTTGCTAGGCTGGAATTGTCCATAACCTAGTTCGTTATAAAGACGCTCATAGAATTGGCTGCTTGGTGCTGTCATACGTAGGAGAGGGCTACGGACATTAGTCATGTATACCATGGGAGATAACGCGTACATCATCGTAATTTTCTCTCTGTATTCTGGGCGAGTGGCAGCCAATGCGAAAAATACTGTAGATCCTTGAGAGTGACCGATATAGTAGAGCTTGCCTTGTTCTGACGTTTCGAGGGCATAGTCTATCATGGCAGGTAAATCGTGCAGGGCGATTTCATCGATGCTGAACTGCCAGAAATCTGGGTTATCGACGTGCTTGCTAGCATGACGGCGGGAGTACTTGTTACCGCGAGTGTTGCCCAGCCAGACGTCGTAACCGGCATCGGACAGCAAGTAGGCAAGTGAATGTTCGGGGCCCATTAGGAGCCAGTCGTCAGCGCTGCCCAGGACTCCGTGCATCAGGAAGACGACGGGGCGTTGCTTGACATCGAGAGTGTCCTGTTTCGACTTAATGCGAAACAGGGTGAGGAAGTAGCCGTCGTCGGTCTTCACAACATGCTCTTCAACTCCGTACTTGTGTTGCTTGAGTAGTTGAGTTGCGTTGTAAACATAGTCCGCTTCGTGACTCTCAATAGCTTGTTGGAATACGTCGTGGATCTTTTTCTTGTCCTCTTCGCTCACATGTTGTACTGTTTTGTAAGCGTCACGGAAAATCCTTTCGATTTCTTTAGTGTCGCTTACAGGAGAATTAGGTCCTGCCGCTATTTGCACGCCGCGCCATTCGATCACGTCTCCATAAGGAACTTGGTTGCCTTGACTGATGACGGTGGAGAAAAGTGGTGCGTTCCAGTTCTTGACGGCTCGGTATGATGTAGGATAATCGCTGATATCATCATAGTTGTAACGCTCCTTGCTTTCATGTGAGGTAGAGGTGTGTTGATGAGATTCCGACGATTTCATTTCCTTCTTGTTTTCGTGTTGGCGGTGTTCATCAACATAATCCATGTTGACGACATTGAGAGTGTCCATGCGAGGATTAAGCTGGTGGCGGACGATGTTGCAGGCGGAGTCCCGCGCCAGAGCGAGGCAGAGAAGCACGTAGACAGCCCTCATGGTGCCAGTTTGTGTTGACTGTACTGTTTGCCTTGTTACTAGCGATTTTATATAATATTTTTTGCATATTCAGCTCCTTTAGTGTATTCATTATAGAGGTGTTCAAAAAGAAAAATAAGTATTATTTTTTCAATATTTTTTATTTTTTTTCTTGTTTATTATTAGATTTATTTGTGAGGTATTGGGACGTCTGATACTAAAACAATAGTTATGGGTTCACCATGAGGAGTGATTTGAATAATATATATATTCAATTGGGGCCAGTCGTGGCCCAGTGGCACGAACGTGTGACTGCAAACGACTGGTTGTGGGTTCGATTCCCACTCGAGGAGGGGAAATATTTAATATTTCCATTTCTTTCGCTCTGGTACCAGAGGCAAAGCGCGGCATTAAGTTCCGCCACTTAAAACGCAATGCCTCCAAATACGGCGGAAAGTGGGGAACGGAGTGTCTTAACACTAGGTTCCCTCTGCCTACCCTGCTGAGTTAAGTGGCGGAAGTGGTTAGCTTCACGCTGTATCCCGCACACAGCAGGGTAGGCAGAGGGAACCTAGTGTTAAGACACTCCGTTCCCCACTTTCCGCTCGTTTACAGTCACACGCTTGTTGGCACAAGCGTGTGACTTGCTGGGCCACGACTGGCCATTAATTCTTGAAATTAGTTAAAATTAATAAAATACTTTTCATACTACGGCCTTATTTATTTTTTAACACTCTGTATGTGATAGCTTATGCGTTTATTTAGGTTGTTGATTTGTATTTTGTTTGTTATATTTTAACGACGCATATTGTTAATTGCAAAATCGTATGAAAAGTTTTATGCAATATAGAACTAAAAATATTAATTTTAAAGAAAAAGCCAGTCGTGGCGCTGAGGTACAAGGAGTGACTGTGCAGCGGCTGGTTGTGGGTTCGATTCCCACTTGATTAGTGAAAATGCTTCATATTTCTATTTTTTTTTCGCTCTGATGTCGAGGCAAAGCGCGGCGTTAAGCTCCTCTACTTAACACGTAATAACATTAAAGTTAAAAAAACAGAAATAATCAGTATTGTTTTTGTTTTGTTTGTAAAATAAACAATTCAGAAATATACTATTATATAAGTTTTGCATAACATTATCTATAATAGGTACATAATATGAATGTGCTTGCAAATTTTAATTTTAACAAAATAATAATTTGTAAGGTCCATTGTGGCGCAGTGGGATAGTGTCTGACTGTAAACTCCGTGGGTTTTGGGTTCGATCATAATTCAATTATTTTCATTTCTTCATTTTGGTAAAACAAAGATTTCACTAATACATATTTTTATAGTAAGACACAGTGTTTGGCGAAAAGGTATTTTTGACCGTGTTATGATGTATATGTGGTCATATCGTAGAATCGACGACTTCATGATATCGTTGACAATATCATGAAATGGTTGCAGTTCATGAAATGACCAACTGAATTTGACGATATCGTTGATTCGTCAACGTTTAACGATTTCGTCATCGACGTTTGGTCATATCGTTGAATAAGGTGTCCTTATAATATCCATACTTATATTATAAATGCGAATGTCTGTGTGTTTGTCTGTCACGCTTTCACGGCTAATCTACTGGTCCGATTTAGATGAAATTTAGAATGAAAGTAGTAAAAATGACTGGGTCCAACATAGGCTACTTAGTTTTTCAAAAATCAACCTCTAAAGGGTTGAAATAGGGGATGAAAGTTTATATGAAAAATCTAAACCGCTTGACAGATTGTAATGAATTTTGGCATATGAATAGTTGATAATCCACAGTTAAACATAGGCTACTTTATTTTTCAAAAATACACCACCGAGGGTTGCAATATAACGAAACAGCTACGTAGATCACGCGGCGAAGCCGCGAGCGGGCCGCTAGTATTTAATATAAATTTAGAATATGTTCGTAAAACAATCTCATTGCATGTTCTTAGACAAAAACACTTTCAATTTCTAGAGAATCAATTTATTAAAAAAAGTTTAACCTAACCTAACCCAAAAACCCAATTTCTTATACGCTTAAAATTCTTATATGCTTTTTTTGAGATTGAGATTATGAGATGAGATTTTTACAAATTTCTGCTATCCAAGATTATTCTACGAACAATCATTTGGCAAGAGAGAATGCTATTTATTAAATACTTTTAAACATTTTTAAAGTATAAGAATTTCGACGCAGCGGCTAGTAGAACGCATGGCTCAGTGGTGAGAGCGCCTGAACGGTATTCAGGAGGCGCGGGTTCGAATCCCGCTGCGTTCAAATTTTTATACGTTTTCTTTAAATGTCTTTTTCAATTTTCCTAAGTGTTCCACACTTTAAAAATGTTTAAAACCATTATTGTTATATTTATTTATTTATTTATTTGTAAGTAAATAAATTTAGTATACGTATATGAATCTTGGAAACGGCTCCAACGACCTGTTTCAATATCATAAGTAAATTAATGTTAACTTCACAATCAATATCAATCTTCGAATCGAAATCAGGCAGGCTAGGAAAGTAGAAGTCTTCCGTTCGAATACAACATACGTCCATAGTCATTTTTTTTATTATAGAATATTTATTTATATTTTATTATATTTCTTATTTATTATATTTTTTTTACTATAAATATTATTTGGGCCAGCTGTGGCGCAATGGCACGAACGTGTGACTGTAAATGACTGGTTGTGGGTTCGATTCCCACTCGAGGAAATATTTAATATTTCCATTTCGTTAAGTTCCGCCACTTAACACGCAACGCCTCTGAATTCGGCGGAAAGTGGGGGACCGGAGTGTTTGAACACTATGTTCCCTCTGCCTACGATGCTGTGTGCGAGATACAGCGTGAAGATAAAAAAAAATCCTAAACAACTCTATTTACGAAGTACCGAAGATAATACACTAACTTCTGTCTATCTAACCACGGATCCATTATTGGGCACTAAGGGCATGCTCACAACTTAAACTGTTCGTGACATCATATTTTTTGGTCTAGATCAGTGATGGGCAAAATTCGACTCACGCGCTATCTATTTCAATAGTATGTGTATGTGTGACTTGTGACCATATATGTAAAATATTTGAATGCTAGTTGTAAAAACCCCCGTGGGGGGACGGGTTAAGAATACAATTCCCCCCCGCCGCTGGGTAGCGTCCCGTAAAAGGCGGGTAACCCAGTAGTTTGGTGGTAGGAGATTCGTTCTCCGACTGGCTCGCGACCACTATCATGTCAAAGACGAACCGCCAAATATCTTATGATGTGTTCCGGTTCGATGGCATGTAAGCCAACTCTCCCTATTCCCACCATTCCCATCCTTCCTCCCTCCTTCTGTCCTACATTCCCAAGGCTGGCAACGCATCCATAACTTGAAAGTTGTGGATGTCTATGGGCGAAGGTAACCACTTAACACCACACTTAACAGGTAACCACGTATCACCTTAGTACCTATAACGTCGAGTTTTTGAACTGAAATTATCTCCATTGTTCATACTCGTGTTTTTAAAAAGGCTGTAACCACAACCCTTTTTGATAGCTGGATCCGCCCCTGTCTCTGAATGCAAAGCAATAAGAAGAAAAGCGTGAAGCTGTAAAAAAAGGATCAGGATAAATTTCCTACTAGATTGAGGTTTGAAATTTGGAATGTTGATTAGTTTGAAAGCATAATACATTAGAAGGTTGTAGACATCGACTAATTAAAAATATAATATATTTTAAAATAAAATATTGCTAACAACGAGGCTTCGTGGCATATTGGAGCCGCAACTGACTGTAATCGCGGTTGCTTTTAGGATTGATTCGGTAGAATGATGTGAAATTATCATAATATACATCCATAGTCAGATTTTTTATTTCAATTATAATATAAAGGCTGGCAACGTCTCTGTAGCTCCTCTGGTGTTGCACAGGGCCGTGGGCGACGGTGTTCATCTAACATCAAGTGACCTGAACGCTTGTTTGCCTTGTCCTTTTTATAAAAAAAAAAAAACAGTAGCAGTCGTGGGCTTGCCGATAGAAGTGAAAACGGAACTATTAAGTTGAGTGTAATTAAAACTATATGCAAAAATTATATGATTTTTTTTTATGTTTTATTTATTAGTTACATATGATGGGTTAAACAAATCATGAACAAAATATAAATACAAAAGTGGTTGAAAAAATAATTAATATACAATTATCTTAATTATACATAGTATTTATATTTACACGAATTTCAATTTCAATACTATTATCATTAGCATGTCGGTGACGCGAACCGAGGATTCTACCCTCTACCAAAACGCTCAACGCGCCTAAACAAGTTTTCACTTCAAAAAAAATTTAGTGATTTTTTTTATATTTTATTATATTCATTCACTCTGGTTAACAGAAGCGGCGTTGTCTTCAACCATTCAATACGCAAAGCCAAAATTCTGACGGAAACTGGAGAACGGAGTGTCCTAAAATTATGTTCTCTATGAATATCCTGCTATGTGGGGAAAAACGTGAAGTAAAAACATACTAATAAAAACGTTTACTCATATTACATTGGCTGAGTAAGTATTTACAATTGTACACAAAAGTATTGACTAAACATAACTATAATAATATGCTTATTATTTTAAAATAAAAGGCTTCATATACTTATACAAAATTAATAAAAAAAGCAAAATTAAAAATTTTGAAAAAAACCCACGACGGTTTAATTGTAATTGTAA
The DNA here is from genome assembly GCA_019049465.1 of Dryas iulia moderata. Lineage (NCBI taxonomy): Eukaryota > Metazoa > Arthropoda > Insecta > Lepidoptera > Nymphalidae > Dryas > Dryas iulia. The sequence goes on along the minus strand of CM032430.1, from coordinate 2,530,714 downwards.
AAGGATAAAATAACTATAAATCCCCCGCCTAAAAGAATATATGTAACGAGATGATGGGGACGGCTTCGTCGGGGGCTGTCATTACTTTAAGTTTGCACAAACCTTCTCATAGGTTTTCTTGCTGTTAAAACAGATAGATAGATATATAGATAGTATTTAAAATAGAGGTTGCAACTGGCAGCCCCCGACGAAGTCGTCCCCATCATCTCGTTACATATATTCTTTTAGGCGGGGGATTTATAGTTATTTTATCCTTTTACAATTACAATTAAACCGTCGTGGGTTTTTTCAAAATTTTTAATTTTGTTTTTTATTTTAAACTTTTTAAAGTGAATAGATATACATTATATATTATTACATAATATCGAAATACTTTATATTAATCTTCATGCAAATCCAAAAGAAATTATAAACCCAATGCTTTTTGGTTATCAAATGCTTATTGCAGCGCCTGGCAGATTGTCACCGTAACATTTCCACGAAACTTAAATCTAACCAAATCAGTGAAAATCACAAAACCCACTAGTAGTTTTAATTTTGAACAAACTCCCGCGGTAGTTCGTGGTAGATATGGCATATAAAAACACGCAGCAATTAAACCAGAACCTATCACAGAAAACCGCATCTAAATAGGTTCCACACAAAAAATAAAAGCAAATGCTTACTGCAGCGCCCCCTGGTGACTTGTCACCGTAATATAAATTTAAAAACATGCTATAAGCAAAGCGGAATCTAATACTGAAAACTCTTTTCAATCGTACTAGTCGTTTTGGTTTTACACAAAAAAATAGAAGCAGCTACTTACTGCAGCGCCCCCTAGAGAAAATATGCACTAAGTAAACATACATGACACATATATAAAATAAAAATATGCACTAAGTAAACTTGAATCTATCATTGAAAACTGAATTCAAATAGGACTCGTAGTTTTAGTTTTACACAAACAAATGTACTTACTACAGCGCCCCCTGGTGAGTAGTCACCGTAATGCATATATGAAAAGAAGCACCAATTAAACCTGAATTTATCGTTGAAAGTTTCATCTAAATCGGACTAGTAGTTTTTGCTCTGCATAAACAAATGTTTACTGCAGCGCCCCCTGGTGAATTTTCATCGTAACAAAAAAACAAAAATCTTAAAGTATGCAGCAAGCAAAGCTGAATCTAATTCTGAAAACTCTAGCCAATCGGATGAGTAATTTCGGTTTTAGACAAATAAATACAAGAAAAATTTTGGTTTTACACAAAAAAACTCAAACCAATGCTTACTACAGCGCCCCCTGATGAGTGGTCACCATAACGCATACATGAAAAGATGCACCAATTAAGCCTGAACCTATCGTTGAAAGTTTCATCTAAATCGGACTAGTAGTTTTTGCTCTGCATAAACAAATGTTTAGTGCAGCGCCCCCTGTTGAGATTTCCCCGTAACAAAAAAAAAAAATTATAAATATGCATCAAGCAAAGCTGAATCTTTTCTGAAAACTCTTTTCAATCGGACCAGTAGTTTCGGTTTTAGATAAATAAATACAAAAAAAGTACAAACAAATGCTTACTGCAGCGCCCCCTGGTGGTTTGACACAATAAGACATATCTAAGAACATTCACCAATTAAACCTGAATCTATCACTGAAAATCGTATCGAAATCAGACTATTATTTTTTGAGATAATTGAAAACATTCGTTTTCACGTAAAATGCTTACTGCAGCGCCCCCTGGTGAGTTAAGGCAATAAGACATATCTAAGAACATACACCAATTGAACCTTAACCTATCATAGAAAACCGTATCAAAATAGGACTTATAGTTTTGGAAATAATTGACATAGTAATTTGCACAAACACACAAACAAACAAACAAACAAACAAACAAACAAACAAACAAACAAACAAACAAACAAACAAACAAACAAACAAACAACCTCTCACCCCAAACACATATACAGTCGCCGTTCCGTCGCGGGTAAAAATACTCTCGCATGTTTTGCTGTTTGTCACATAGAACCAAATGATAAGTCACTTTGTTCTTCACACTCAGTAAGACGGCTGAAAGATAGTTAATGAGAACGGAGCGCCAAAGGCTATGTTACTGGTATGCTTTACCAAAATAAGCAACTTATTCCGACACGTGAAACGAGGGCGTCATGCTGTATCCAGCATGTAGCAGGGTAGACAAAGGGGTCTTAGTATTAAAACACTCCGTTTTCCATTTTCTGCCGAATTCTGGAGGCAATGCGTGTTAAGTGTGAACTCAACACAGCGCTATTGCCTCAACACTAGAGCGAAGTAAAAGGAACCATTATATATTCCAATTTCACAAGCGGGAATCGAACTCCCTGCGCCATGACCGGCCTCCTCTGCCTAGGTGCGGTAAAATGAGGGCGAAGTAGGTACATATTGAGTTTTTATATAATCTATTGTTTTTACATTTCGTGTTTTTGTAATCTAAATTATAAATATAGTTCTTACAATAAGGAAAATTTGATAGTTTGGTTACGTCTGCTTATAAAAAAGGTTGATCGCTCCGCTCCAGAGGAAAAGAATATACATTTGTAGTTGCTGTGTGCGGGATACAGTCCCGAACACAGCACCCTGCTGTGTCCGGGACTGTATCCCGCACAGGCAGAGTGAACCTAGTGTTAAGACACTCCGTTCCCCAGTTTCCGCCGAATTCGGAGGCGTTGCATATTAAGTGGCGGAACTTAACGTCGCGCTTTACCTCTGATACCAGAGCGAAGAAATGGAAATATTTAATATTTCCATTCCATTTCCATTTCATCGAACCTACAACCAGTCGTTTACAGTCACACGGTTGTGCCACTGCGCCCCGACTGGCCCCATATGACATCTTACATTTGTGTTGAGTAGATACGAATCCATAACTATTGTTGTAGTCGTGCTTGGCCTACTCCGTCATAGCGGTTTTAATAATACTTATTACCTATTATAAAAAAGCAGCTCCATTTTTTTCTTATATATCAGGATAGTGAGAATCTAGTGTCACGACACTCCATTCTTAACTTTTTGTACGAAATTGTTAAGTGAGGGGTAGACATCATTGTTTTTATTTTTTTTATTACCCTTATCTCTATTTAATACACTTAAAATATGATAAAGTTTTAGGAACGGATGATCAAGTACATTTTTTGCAATCAATTAAATGAATTTATTAATATTATAAAGAGGTATTATTATAATAGATTATTGTTATAGTGTTTTTTTTAATTCACATTAGGTGCTTACGTAAGTATATTAATTGTTTATGCATATCAGTATTTCGAAATCACCTTGTCATATAATTGTAGGTATACCTAATATGTAACCTTGCGTGCGTTGATGTCTTGTGTAACTATAACTATAATCAAAGCGGGTTCAAATACTCTTAAACATTTTTAAAGTGTTATTCCACACTTAGGAAAATTGAAAAAGATATTTAGAAAGCGTATAAAAATTTGCGGCGGGATTCGAACTGACGCGCTCAGTGGTGAGAGCGCCTGAACGGTATTCAGGAGGCGCGGGTTCGAATCCCGCTGCGTTCAAATTTTTATACGTTTTCTAAATGGGTTCAAATACTATTTGTTTTTTTTCACCATATAAGGTGTTAATTTTAGTCAATATGACTATCTATATTGTTGTGTGTGTTAATATAATGACGTCTACCAAATGAAAAACAAGCCTCGGATAGCTAAGGATAAAGCGTGAAAATTTATACAAAATAAATATCTTCCTATGAAATTTAGTGACCAGTCGTGGCCCAGTGGCACAAGCGTGTGACTTTAAACGACTGGTTGTGGGTTCGATTCCCACTCGAGAAGTGAAAATATTTAATATTTCCATTTTGTTCGCTCTGGTGCCGAGGTAAAGCACTTAACGCGCAATGCCTCCGAATTCGGCGGGGCGTGGGAAACGGAGTGTCTTAACACTAGGTTCCCTCTGCCTACACTGCTGTGTGCGGGATACAGCGTGAAGCTAGAAAAAAAAATATGATCAAAGGATTATCAATTTTGGTAATATTATTCGTATTGATACATTAGAAAATATATTCATAAGCCCGTCTCGCGCGACAATGGAACAGTCTGACTGTAAAAAAGATTGGTTGTGGGTTCCATTTCCGTTCAGGGGAACTATTTAATTTAAATTATTTTCACTTCTCCGCTCTAGTGTCTAAGATGAAATAAAATGTTGAGTTTATTCACTAACTCAATATCTCGTTTCCGGGCGGAAAGTGGAGAAGGGAGTTTCCTAAGTTATGTCTAGGTTCTCTGTGACTACACTGCTGCGCAAAAAGCATAAAGCTACAATAAAAATACATTCAATTAATAAGTTAAATATGACACATAGTTCTATGTGTATGTATAAACGTATAATGACGTAAACGTCGCTTAGACGCGTATTTCACGTGTCAACGGTGAACGGGGCCACCTGAATAAATACCTAGAAATTATTAAGTTGTGTAAATATATGAAACAGCTTTTTTTAATTTTTGTTCGTAATGAATGTGGGTTCGATTCCCATTCTAAGGGTTATAGTTCTGCCACATAACATTCTATGTTTTGGATTCCTGCGGAAAGCGGAGAATATCTTAACGATTCATTCTTTATGCCTGCATTGCTAGGTGGCAAAAAGCGTAGAGTTGAAAATAATGAAAATATTATTAAAATATAAAAAATGTTTTGATAAAAGGTCTATATTTTTATATATAAATATAAAATGTATGTACGTACGCCTATCAGTTTATTTAAACGCGACATAAATAACGGCTTATAGTACTATCAGAATAATGACAACAGTTTCCGTAATCTATTGTAAATGAGAATCTTAAAATCTTTGGCAAATACGAAATCTAAATGGTTGAAATTTTCAAATGGAACTTTGTATATATCTATAGCATTGGGTAGTTCGTTGTACAATCTGTCGACATCATCTGGATGCGCCAGCCAGTCCGCGTCACTATAGAACAACGATACAGGTGCTTTTATACGATGCAACGCATACCTCGGTGGCAAACTTAACCCGTAATGTTTCAAGTTTTGTGCTCTACCGTAATTGTATTTCCTAAAGTCTTTCGATATAATATTCTGACCGTAATGTACGAATTGCTTCGCGGATGCTCCTGAAGGCATGTGACCGAATAAAACAGGCAAATTGGTGACGTTCATTTGAGCTAAGTCGAAGCCAGCGAATAGAAACAAAAAATTGCCACACAAAATTTCAGACATCGTCCCAGTGCCGCATACTATGTCTTTGAATATCCTCATCGAACCATTATCAGGTAAGAATTCATACACGCCCATAGATGAAAATACTCCGTAAAGAACTGACACTCCGGGCGCTAGAAGTCGAGCTATAGGTGATCTAACGTTTTCCATGAAGGCAACCGGTGATAAAGCTATCATGAGGGTTATCTTCTCGTTGTATTCTTCTCTTTCCGATGCCATTACAAAGAAGGCAGTCGTGCCTTGAGAGTGGCCAACATATTTAAGAGTGCTAGAATTACTAGCGTGGAGTGCGTAGTCGATCATGGCTGGCAAATCATAGTAACCAATTTCATGCCACGTGAAATCCCAAAAAATAGATTCTGAAGGATCGAATTGAACGTGACGACGTGAATGTTTGTTTCCTCGAGCATTTCCGATCCATACGTCATAGCCCTCGTTAGAAAGAAGGTAGGCAAGTCCACTTTCTGGTCCCGCAATGATAAAATCATCAGAACTACCGAGTAAGCCATGCATGAGAAAGACTACTGGCCCGTCTTTAGGTATTCTGTGTACACCAAGAATGTATCCGTCTTCAGTTTTAACGTCATGAGCTTCTATAGGATATCCATATTTAATCGCCAGTTCTACAATACTTAAAACGGCATCTTCATTATCCTCGTTAGAACGGTAGTCACTTATGAATCTATCTGATAAGTCGATGATATTTCTCTGGCTATTGAACAGAGGAGCGGTGTAGCCGATGCCGAAGATATCGGCCATCGCGATAGGAAATCTTGTGAATACGTCTACAGTGTTAGCGAGTATTTCGCCGGAGGTCCAACTCGCAGATTGCACTATAGGATTCTGTGTTAATATATTTGACAAAGATGGACTTCCATTGCACGTAAGAAATGATAGCGTTAACATATAACCGTATTTCAACATGTTACACGAACACGTATTGTAACGTTAAACGACAAACTGAGCTCATCTCCCCATGGTGGCCTTGACGTTAGTTTTTTGTACAAGCATGTAATTGTAATCGTCTATACGTATGATATAAGTGGTAACGCATTAGAATTTAAAACAGGTGGAAGCTCGATGCTTTTTATGTTACTTTTAGTCATTGTCGCTGATTACATCATGTCAAAAGATTTGTTATCTTTTGTTTAACTGTAAAAAAACAGGTTTATACTTTTTTCTGTTTAGCAGGTTAATAAGAGAGATAACTTAGTTTAAAATACTTACCTACCGGGCCCGAAATCTAAAGTGAGTGACGGATCTCTACGCGAAGCCTTGTCGTACCGCAAAGGAAGCTAATAATTTAAATATTAACATTTCCCTGAGTTGAGGTGGAACCCCCCACCATTCTCCTTTACAGTCAAATGCTATCCCCCTAACTATAAGAATTATGTTATCGCAAAATGAAAAAAAACATGCGTTGGCGACGAGCCTTGATCAGTATATAAGATTTTAGCTCAATCGGGGGAGTACAAGTTGTCTAAAGCTGCAAGATTTAGTAACTCTTACTCAAGAATAGGGCGAGTTAAATGAAAGCATGTAAAAAATAGGATGACACACCATACGAATTATCATTTTGTTATAAACAAGTGGGCCCTTGGCGTGTAAAATACGCGTCTAAAAATATATACTATATATTCCAGTTTTATATATTTGAAACGTGTTGTTAATTATAATATAAGCATTCTGCATTTCTTGCCCATATTAACTTACATTTTTTTTTACCTTCACACATTATTCCGCATAGCAGGATAGGCAGAGAGCACGTAACGTCAGAATTATAACTAAAGAAAATTCATAAAATTCTAAAAACTAAAAAAGCATTCCATTATTATGGCTAAAGAAAATTTATTTTAAATATTATTTGAATCTAATAATAAAGTACGTATTTTAACATTTACTTATGGTATGTGCATGGTATCTTAATGCAGACTTAAGTTTCAATGGAGTTTCCACCAGAGCAGGAAAATGGAAAAAAAAATATAATCATTCTCGAGTAAGGATCGAACCTATATGTGCCGTGTGTGTATTAAGCGCTTTCCAAATGTGCTATGACGTGTTGGTTTCTTATTGAATAACGGCTTATATCAATAATCGATCGTAATCAAAAAACTGGAACATTAGATTGATTTAGTAATATTTTTTTTTCGTAAAATAAAGTAAAGTAAAATATGTAATCCTTATTGCCAATAACCAATCGAAGGATTCCATATTCAATCTAAACTTAATTAAAAAAAAATGATTTAGTCAAGAAATTAATTGCCAGATCAATCTAAAGTTGCAGTTTTTGGAATAGTATATATTATTGATCAATATCAATGCGTTTATCGCCTCTTGTACTCGGTATCAGTCCTTGACCAGCCATGGTCTGCCTGCGGAAAGTCTGCAGGCAGATCTCCTCCACTTTGCACGATTCAATTAATAATGAAATTGTTATGTACCTATTTAGAAAAAAATAACATTAAAATATTCTTTATATTTGTAGTCTATTACTATATTATTACATCTGTTTGTCGAGTAAATAGACGATTAACAGTCGTAAAGAGGTGGAGGTCATTTTTTTTTGTGTACCTACAGACTACAGTTAAAAACATTAATTTTCATATCCTGCTAAATATATACCAAAAAAAAAACAGCTTTTTACTGCATTACGGGGTAGCCAGAGAAGAGTCAAGACACTCCGTCCTCCGCTTTCAGCCTGAAATCGAGGCATTACATGTTGAGTGACAGAACTCAACGCCGAGCTCTATCTATGGTACTAGAGCGAAGAAATGAACATTTAAATATAATCGTTCCCCCTAGAGAAGGAATCGAACCCATAATTATCGCGCTTACAGTCAGTCACCGTCCTACTTTGCCACGACGGTGTCTGTTATTTAACAGATACTAGCGGAGTAAATTAAAGAAAAAAAGAAAAAAAATAATTTCAAGTTTTTTGAGGTTTTTCAAAAAGCTATATTTCCCACAAAAATGGTCGTAGGGAATCTAAAAAACCATATTTTAAAGTTTGACGGTGAAAATATTTTCAAGCACCGTGTACCACTCTATTCTAATCCATAATGAAACAAAAAAAATCTTTTGGTTTAAAAGTTAGAAATTTTTTTTCAACCTTTCGATCCATATGATCGGATAACTTGTTTATCCAGCTTTAACTTGCTGTTTCTAAAAGTTTAATACATCCACTACTCGCTGAGATATCCAACTCTGAACGGAAAAGGATTTTTTGCATTCAACCATCATTATCTCTGCAACTGCTGATCGCAGAAGAAATATAAGGAGTATTCTGAAATCTTCAATAAAATCCCGTAAACATCAGCTAAGGATTTTTGAAAAAAAATTTTCTTTATATTAATTTTAAATAACATTACCAGTGGCCAGTCGTGTGACTGTAAACGACTGGTTGTGGATTCGATTCCCACTCGAGGATTGGAAATTATATTTCCATTTTCTTCGCTCTGGTGTCGAGGTTTAAGTTCCGCCACTTAACACGCAAGCCTCCGAATTCGGCGGAAAGTGGGGAACGGAGTGTCTTAACACTAGGTTCCCTCTGCCAACCCTGCTGTGTGCGGGATACAGGGTGAAGCTAAAAAAAAATATAATTAAAAGAGGAATTTTTGTGGATTTTGGGATAATCAGGTCTTAAGTTGGATATATCGAGAAAACCGGTAATAATGAGTGTGCGTTTTACAGTTCAATATATCCACAAAAACCGTACAAAGTTATAATTCAGTCCATCGAGCTGATCTTTTTATTTGATGAAATTTTTGAAAAAATTAAAGAATCACGACTTTAAATGATTGCCTTTAACAAAATAAAAAACTTTTCAGCTTTTTTTATGCTTTTTTATTGATAATAGTGTTTTTATTTTGCACTACAATTTTTTTGCTAAACATTAAATAGAAACTTCGTTAGCGCTGGCTTTTTCTGGTTTTTTAGCGCGGCAATAATATCGTAACTTAGATTATGTTCTCTAAGTCTTGAATTTTAAGCTTTTATAAATATAAAAATGTTATTGAGGTAACAATTTCAATACTTTTCGTAACCAATGGTATGAGGTACTCTTTCCCGCCGGTATATAATAATGGCATGAGGTATATTTTTTTCAGAGCATTCAAAGATTACCTAGTATTAAGACAAGTTCTAGCATTGTGTGTTCAGAGGGAAACTCACCACAGTTTATCTTACTAGAGCGGAGAAATGAAAATAATTAAATATTTAACATTCCTCTAAGTGGGAATCGAACCCACAATCAAACGCTGTCCTTCTAATTAGGAAACTTTTTTTTTTTTTTTTTTTTTTTTTTTTTTTTTTTTTTAGCTTCACGCTGTATCCCTTGCGGGGTAGTCAGAGAGAACGGAGCGCCAAACGCTACGGTCCCTGCATACTTCTTTCGCCTCGTCCACAGTCATCAACCTCTTCATACACGCCCTCCGGGGGTCCTCATGCTTTTTACGTGACCTTCCTCCAGTATCATCGATACTATGTTTTCGAAGGTCAACCGAGGTCTCCCCCTGCCTCTCTTACCACTCACCTTTGCTTCATAAATCTTTCTTACCATTCTTTCATCACTCATCCTCTCGACGTGCCCAAACCACCTGAGCACGCCCTTCTTCATTCTTACTATGACGTTCTCGCTAATACCTGCCATTCTGTGTATCTCTTCATTGCGGATTCGGTCAGCTAAGCTGACTCCGCACATCTTTCGAAGAGATCTCATCTCCACAGCATTCATCTTTCTTTCATTCTTCTTCTGCAATACCCACGTTTCGCTGCCGTATAGCAGCGTCGGTACCAGCACTGCATTGTGCACAGCTAAACGTGCGGCTATGCTCACGTTCCGCCGTCGCATCAACGCAGCGAGGGCACCGTTAACGCTGTTACCGGCAGCAATACGCCTTTCAACATCCATATCATATCTTCCATCTCTGCTAAACATACTTCCCAAGTATACCACCTCATTCACTTGTTCTAGTTTCTTCCTGTTAACCATGATCTTGCATTCCGTTCTTTCTTCATCTCTTTCAAACACCAGAATCTTAGTTTTACTCGCATTCAGGCTTAGACCATTAATTTCACACCCATCTTTCAGGATGGTGACCAATGCCTGCAACTCGCATTCTGATGATGCAATAAGCACTGCATCATCTGCGTACAACAGGCAGTTTACCTTCAAGTCACCCACTTTCACTCCCATATCACTTTGTTTCACTCCTTGGAGACAAATATCCAAGTACAAATTGAACAGCCAAGCTGACATGGCACAACCCTGTTTGACACCCGATTGAATATCAAACCGAGGCGACATGCCAGCTCCTACTCGTACACAGGCTGAGTGATCTCGGTAAAGAGACTTTACAGCCTGCAACAAGGGTCCGTTCACATTGTACCGAGGCAGTATCTCCCATAACTTCTTTCGCACAACTCTGTCAAAAGCCTTCTCCAAATCCACAAAAGCACAGAAAACTTTTTGGTTTACAGCCAAAAATTTCTCTGTGATCATGCGGAGGGAGAAGATCTGGTCCATACACCCTCTTCCAGGTCTAAAGCCTCCTTGGGCCCCCACAACAGCCTCTCAGATCTCTCTTGCATTCTTCTCGCTAAAATTTTAGCATAAATTTTACTACCTAAGCTAATCAAACTGATAGCCCTATAGCTTGCACAGTCTATCTGTGAGCCTTTGCCTTTATACAAAGGCACGATGACTGCGCCTCGCCAATCATCTGGGACCTCCCCTTTCTTCCAGCATAAATTGCACAGATGAAAGAACAGGTCCAAGACGCGCGGCCCACCATATTTGATCATCTCAGTAGTAACTCCATCTGCTCCCGCTGCCTTACCACATTTCAAACTTCTTATGGCACTCTCTACTTCTTTTATACTGATTTCGCCGTCTGCTACATCAAGATTCAGCATATCGCTGTTACTTGAGACAGAGGCGTCATCACATTCATACATCTCCTTATAGAATTCCGCCCATCGTTGCAAAACGGGTGTTGGTTCAGTTAGTATCTCACCGTTTTTCGAAAGCACCCCTTTCATTCTGCAGGTTGACGAAGAACCCCGAGAATCACTAACTTCTCTCCAGAAAAGCTTCGTGTTTTCTCGGAAGTTGTTCGTCAACCTTTCATCTCTTTCATTCTCCGACTTTTCACGCTTCGCCTTAATCAGTGCTTTCGTTTGGTGCTTTTGCAACTTATACTCTTTCTTCTTGATCTCTCTCATACTTTTATTCTTACCAGAGGCTTTATAATCCTGCCATGCTTTCTTCTTTCTTTCTACGGCATCTCTCACTTCATCATCCCACCATTCGTCGCGCTTTTTACTAAAGCCTCTTTTCGCAGTACCACACACCTCTATTGCTGCTTCAGTCATACTATTCCTAAGATTCTGCCAGCATACTTCTACACTCTCATTTCCTATTTCGCAACTGTCTAGCTTCTTGGACACCCTTTCTTTATATTCCTCTTTAATAGGTGGATCTTGAAGCTTCCAGCTTCTTATGCGATTATTCGCCTCCAAGTTTGGACACCTCGTGCGGGCGCGCCAGCCTGTGAACAGACCCCTTATTCTAGTAACAACTAGATAATGGTCCGTTCCCAAGTCGGCACCCCTAAACACACGTGTGTCCATAACTTGGTTCCGAATACGCTGATCCACCAGGAATAAGTCAATCATACTTTTCTCTTCCATTCGCTCCCATGTGTACTGATGAATTTGTTTGTGGTCAAACATCGTGTTTGCCACAAACAAATTCTTCTCCTTACAAAGTTCCAAAATAAGCTTACCAGCCTCATTCACTCTCCTATCACCGTACTTCCCTAATATTAGCTCGTAACCGATCCGCTCGGTTCCGACCCATCCATTCAAGTCACCGCACACTATTAATTTTTCATTCGCTCTTACGCTACCTAGAACTTCCCTGACACTCTCCCAGAACTCCTCTAGCTCGCCTGATAGAGCTGAGGATACTGGCGCGTAGGCCGCTAACAAGAATAATCTTGTTATCCCCAGCTTAAAGCGAACCCAAAGGAGCCTCGGGTTGATCGCCTTATATTCCACCATTGCACACACCAATCGAGAGGACAACAACACACCTACCCCCTGACACCCGCGATCACTCTCTGGTACGCCGGCCCAGAGAGCTACGCGACTGCCCGGCAGATCGGTAGTATTACTGCCCTTTCTCTTGGTCTCAGTCACACAGATCGCGTCCAGATCTCTATCATCCATCACATCTAGTAGTTCATTCATCTTCTGTTCCATCCCTCCTCTTACATTCCGCGTAGCTATTTGTAGCTCCGTCCTCCACTTCCCGCCGTTTCGGACATGGCGTGTCGGGTGGCGGTCCCCAACGCCGCACTCGTCTTCTCCCCCCTCCCCACTTCTCACACCAACGGGGACGCGCTGGTGCGCGTCGCCTCGGGGGGACGCCCTAACAAACAGTGCCCTGGTGTACGTGGCGGATGGAACTCTGCAGCCCTAACAAGTAGGGCTGGCGGGGATCGCTGCGAGCAAGCATTCCATCATGGACCCCCATGGATCATGAAACTTCGAAAAAATTATTTATTAATAGGTTAATGGGTTTTCAGTAACAGTCTATTTGCATATTGTTATGAGCAAAAAAAAAAGACATGTTAAATAGTAGTGAATTTGCATTTTATAATGACTAAAAAAAATAAAAAATTGACTTTAGAGAATTTGTGAATAAAAACATTTAAACATTAATTCATTATCTATCAAAACTACTTAACTTCTAGCGGCCCGCTAATTACGTGGCTGTATCGGTATATTGCAACACTCAGGTGTGGATTTTTGAAAAACAAAATAGCCTATGTTTAAGTCTGGATTATCAACTACTAGCGGCCCGCTCGCGGCTTCGCCGCGTGGACTATTTCGTAATATTGCAGGTCTCGGGGCGCATATTTAAAAAATAAAGTAGCCTATGTTTAAGCTTAGATTATCAACTATATTTATGCCAAAATTCATTACAATTGGTCAAGCGGTTTAGATTTTTCATATAAACTTTCATCCCCTATTTCAACCCTTTAGAGGTTGATTTTTGGGAAAGTAATTAGCCTATGTTAGACCCAGTAACTTTTACTACTTTCATTCTAAATTTCATCCAAAACGGACCAGTAGATTAGCCGTGAAAGCGTGACAGACAAACACACAGACTTTCGCATTTATAATATGAGTATGGATGTTAATGCCAAAATTCATTACAATCGGTCAAGCGGTGTAGATTTTTCGTATAAACTTTCATCAACTATTTCAACCCCTTAGAGGTTGATTTTCTAAAAATTAAGTGTTAGACCCAATCAAGTTTACTACTTTCATTCTAAATTACATCCAAATCGGACCACTAGTTTAGCCGTGAAAGCATGATAGACAAACAGACAGATATTCGAATTTATAAGTAGGGATCATGTAAAACTAAAAAAGTTATGCATATTAAGTAGTAAGAAATGAGTATTTATGGAAGAAAAAAAATAGAACAGATAAAAGATAGTACCTAAGAATATATGAATCTATGAATTTCAAAATGTTTCTCTGTGTCTGTCTGTATTTTTTACCCCTTCCTTCTAACATTATAAGAGTCCATTTCTATTTATTTCATAATTTTTATAGAAATATTTTCTATAAAAATTATGAAATAATGATTGAATTGGCAGCGTCTGACTGTAAGCACGATGATTGTGGATTCTATTTCAACTCGAGGAAATGATTTTATTTAAATTTACAAGACAAAGCGCGGCGTTGAGCTCCGGTACTCAACATGGGAAGTCTCGATTTTCGGGCGGGAAGTGGAGAACGGAGGGTCTTCCCCTTTCTTTTTTTCAGGTCTACACCCTATTCCCCCTAACTACCCCGTTATGCGGGAAAAAGCGAGGAGCTGTTTTTATAACACATCCTATTAGAACTGGTAGTTTCTTATTTAAAGAAAAATGTGATAATATTTTGTTTAGTTACAGTATAAGTTAAAAGTATAAAACTAGTAGGTAAGTAGTAGTAAGTAGTAAGTAAGATTATAAGTATAACTAGTAAGTAAAACCAGTTACCCATACAAAAATAAGTAGAACATGTAGATAGCATTAAATGACCATAATATTATGTAGACGACTCGCACACCAGGGTACACAGAGAGACCTTAGTGCCTGGACTCTCCGTTCTGTACTTTTCACCGAATACCAGGACTCGTGTAGAGTGATGGACCAGAAAACTGCACTTTGTCCAAGCGGATATGTGAAAATAATTTAATTATAATTATTCCACTGAGTAGGAATCGAACCCACAATTATTGAAAATATTTTTTAATATTTGTTCTGGTATCGAGGTCAAGCCCAGTGTTTAGTTCCGCCATCTAACAAGTATTAAAAAATAAATAAAATAAAAATAATATATTTCGGATGATTGATCCATATCTGTAATGCCTCCAGAATTCAGCAGAAAATGGGAAACGAAGTGTCTTAATATTAGGTTCTCTCTATCTACTGTATGCGGAATACAGCGTTACGCAAAAAAATATTTTAAAATTTATAAATAGGTAATTAATCAGTGTTATTTTTAAGTAACAGATATTCAAGTTACGCAATAGTTGTTGTTTTATACTAAAGAGAACAACGACAGCATAATTGTATTCTGTTTATCTTTGCATTACAGTTAGGGTTGCCATCTGACAAATAGAACAAGAAAAGGGACAGTTTACGAGTCCATGACGTGGAGGTTTGTACATAATATATCATCTAAATTACTTAGAGGAATAAAATGTAATTTTGATGGTCATAAATTAACTTTTATATATTTTAATATAATTTTAAAGATCTTAAATACAAAACAGCTATTTTTTTATTTTTTTAAGCAGTATTGCTAATATTCTCACATAATAAAAACCAAAATCAAAAGTCAAACGTCGTGAACTACTCTTAATTTTAATGAAAATCAAAATTGATAACCTTTACCTATGAAACCTTTAAAACTAAAACCAATCTGGGGAAACCCGAACGGACGGCAGCCCTAATTATAATGCTTGTAGGTAGGTAAATACTAATACGACGTGTAAATAATAAAATCGACACTAAATAGTTATTATTTTAAAACGTTTTATAGAATTGTATATTTACAATACACTAGCGATTCATCCTGACTTTCTCACTGATTTAGATAACATGAGGCCATCATGGTGTACCTATAAAAATACAGGAGGAAGGATTTCAACATACAATAAAATCGTAAATTACCGAATTAGTATAATCTACGTTTTATTTGACCATACCGTTTTTTACATAGGCATACAGCTACAAAAATAAAATGTAGGTAACTCAACATTTCAAACCACAAAACTTATAATCATAATTTGGCTAGATTTAGCATATTAAACATATTATAGTTACTGACTGAGATCTCCAGATACATCTCCCGTAGGACTGATGGTTAAAAACTAAATAATAGGTATAACAAAAAAATTGAAAATAAAATCATCGATATCAATAAACTTAATTTTTTAAAGTTTCCCTCATTCCGCAAAGTGGGTTAGATGGATAAAATCTAGCGTTAAGAAGCTCCATTATTCGCCTTTTGTGTAAAATTTCTCGTTGCCTAAAGAACCTCAACACAGCGGTTTGTCCTGACTAAGCGGACATATGAAAATCATTTAAAATACAATCATCTCTCAAATATAGACAGAGGCTTTACAGTGAGACACTATTTTAATAATAAAAAGGTTAGAAAGGTAACAAAGAGCAACATTTTTATATTTTTGTGAGCCTAGGAGGTGCACTTGTGGCCAACGATACTCTCTCAAGCAGCTATACAGGGGCGGCTCTAGATCTCAAGGAAGGTTGTAGTCACTCTGGCTCTAAAATCGGCCAAGTTTAAGCCGGAGTATAAACACAAGGCTAATTATAATTGAGAAAATCGCAAACAGTCGTTTTATGTTGATACTGAAAGCCGCGTAGGCGAACTTGTGTGAAGTCCAATAATTGTGACGTCACAAGTCACTTTGGGCATGCCCACAGTGCCCACAATCGTGATACGTTAGCTATAGCATTTTTGCAGGGACAGAGTTCCCGCCGGATCTTCAGCATTAATAACAATTTAAAAAACACTCCATGAGCAACAATTATTGTTCGTTCAATTATATAAAACTAGCAATCCGCTCGCGGCTTCCGCGTAAAATACACAACTATAGCTATTTCGTATTTGCAACGAACCGCTTTCTCGGTTAAGTTCTTTATATTCTTCATTCAAATTTTCATTCTCTATTTCAACCCCTTAAGGATTTTTGTTTGAAATAAAAGTTAGCCTGTTTAACCTTGTCTCATTAAATATCTATCCAAGAATATTAATTGAAACCGGTCAAGCGATTTACATTTTTCGTACATTTTCATAAATTTCATAATTTCATAATTTTTAAAATAAATACAATTATTTCTCCGAGTGGAAATCCAATCGTAAAGATGTTGGTGGATTTCAAAGCATCCTAGCTAATTGAGTTGCTTTGAGTGTTAAATTAATTTCAAAGTCAAAATCATTAAGTTTATATAGGTAGATGTATTTGTTAGACGATTGGTCTGGCATTACCCTAATACTCGTAGATTAAAGACCCTTATTTTTTCTAGAATAAAAAAAAAGAGTGGAAATCGAGCCCACAACCATTGAGTTTACAGTCAGACGTTGTCCCACTGCGCCACGATGACCTCGATACATAGAAGCGCCTTTAGAATTTTTTTAATTTTTTCTTTGTTATGTTACATTGCTTTTTATAAATTTTTAAAATCAATAAATTAAGAAAATAATATAATGAAAATAATTCGTCATTGCAAAGTTACGTCGATCCGAAAACTTTATATCTGTCAAATAGATCAAACTATCTTGTACAATGATATGGTCGATGTCGTCGCCA
Source organism: Dryas iulia moderata (assembly GCA_019049465.1). Lineage (NCBI taxonomy): Eukaryota > Metazoa > Arthropoda > Insecta > Lepidoptera > Nymphalidae > Dryas > Dryas iulia. Next base: position 2,513,595 of record CM032430.1, on the reverse strand, counting down.
ATTTTACAATATGACCACGACATATGTATATTTCTTAGAAGCACAACTCAAGAGCTATAAATATAATCTTACTAGCGGTCCACTCGCGGCTTTGCCGCGTGATCTGCGTAGTGTTTTGGTATATTGCAACCCTCGGTGGTGGATTTTGAAAAATAAAGTAGCCTATGCTTAACCTTGGTTTATCAACTATATATATACCAGAATTCGTTACAATCGGTCAAGCTGTGTAGACTTTTCATATAAACTTTCATCCCCTATTTCAACCCATTAGAGGTTGATTTTTGAAAACTAAGTAGCCTATGTTAGACCCAGTCATTTTTACTACATTCATTCTAAATTTCATCCAAATCGGGCCGGTATATTAACCGTGAAAGCGTGACAGACAAACACACGGACATTCGCATTTATAATATAAGTATGGAAGTATGGATATCTTGAGTCGCTATCCCCTCCATAGTGGAACATAAGTTCATAATATGTCAAACTAATTGATAATATTGTGTTATCTCTGTAATATAATAAGAATGTTTAATTTTTTATTTACACAAAGTTCACTTAGTTACATTTTTAGTTGTTATAATTTTAGCTAAAAAGTTTTATTATTTTTAAACAAACTTTTGTTACAGTTTATGAAACTTTTGAATCGCAAAAGGCAGGTGTTATAGACGTGTGATGTTCTTCTATGTGTTATACAAAATATTTATGAATTAATTAAGTAAAATTGTATTGCAATTTACAAGTTGTAAATTAAGAAAGCCCGTTTATATTAAAACATTTTTTTCTATTATGAAAGACTTCGTACCGACGTTTGATAACAACATGGATCTCTCGTTAGCAACTGTAAGTATTAAAATATACAACAAGTTCTTTAATTGGTTTTAACCTTACCGAATTCATTTTTGTAATGCTTTTCACGTTTAATATATTGTAAAAGGTAACTTTAGACATAGATGATCAGGTGTTTATTATAATTATTTTATTAAGTTCTTTAATATTCATTGCCATATTTATTATAGTTAACATCTCTTTGAGTAGGTGATAATATTAAATTACAAACAATGCACTTTTGTCTTATATAGTCTTAAGCTAATTATATTATTATTGTTTCAGGATTTTTTAAGGAATAATAAAGAAATCCATTCCATAGGTTGGGAAGATGAGGGAACATTTGAAGTAAACGATCATGGAATTAAAATATTTTATTCTAAATATGACAAGAAGAAATTTATAAAAAAAGATTTGAAAGAGCCAAGTGTTTTTTTTCAATTAGCTGATTTAATAGAAGAAAATGGGGGTCTGTTTTGTCAACTTGAAACTTCAATAAGAGATATTCCAGTGGAAGATGTTAAAAAATTTGATTTAGAATTGATTAAACAAAATTTAATATATCAGTCTATGTACAGTGATAGGGAAACAACTTTAGGTATGGCTTGATTTTTATTTATTAAAATTTTAAATATAAACTGTATATTTTACTTGACTTAGCCAATGAATACTTTTAGGTAAAGACATAGTGATGTCAGACGGGAGCCCGTTAGCCAGTCTTGGTTGTATTGTGTATGCTGAATACCCAGTAACGATAAGAGCTTCACGTAAAACTGTTCCTGTCTGTTCACTGTTTGTAAATCTTTGTGAAAAGGCTGGGTAAGTATTGAAATTCATAAAAATGATTTTAAGAAGTTAAATGTTTATTATAATGGTATTTTGTTTCTTGAGGCCATTGTGGTGCTGTGAGTCACTTTATTGGATATGTTATTTAATGTATATACATATTTCTAAATTTCATATGTACATTTGTAGTTTGATCACTCTTATTGTCCTCGATGCCCTTTTAGGACATAAAAGCTGTGTGTTCAATTTCAACAATATAATATTATAAATTATTAAAATATTATAATTTTAATAATATAAATTATTAAAATATTATTATATATTGGCCAGTTGTGGAGCAGTGGCACAAGTGTGTGACTGTAAACGACTGGTTGTGGGTTTGATTCCCACTCGAGGAGTGGAAATTATATTTCCATTTTCTTCGTTCTGGTGTCGAAGCGGCGTTAAGTTCCGCCACTTAACACGCAAGCCTCCGAATTCGGCGGAAAGTGGGGAACGGAGTGTCTTAACACTAGGTTCCCTCTGCCTACCCTGCTGTGTGCGGGATATAGCGTGAAGCTAAAAAAAAAAATTATAATATTATAATTTTAATAACATAAATTATTAAAATACTATAATTTTAATAATTTGCAAATGTAAGTGGGTTCAATTTTTCATTTTTTTGTTCTGGTAAGCAAAACAAAATGCAGATCTTTCCATTGTCAACTTCTGGCAGAAAGTGGAGAACGGAGTATCTTTTGTCTACTACTTCATATGATATTTAATGGCCTTTAATATTTTTATTTGTTGCAGGCTACAAGGTTTTGTAAATTTATGTCTTTTACCCAACGTTGATGAAGTGATAAGGGAAAGTGTGTTGCCTGATCACAAACCAGTAATTTATTTGAATAATATCTCAGGTAGACACTTTTTAAATTTTCTGTTTTTTTTTTTTAGCTTCACACTGTATCCCGCACACAGCAGGGTAGGCAGAGGGAACCTAGTATTAAGATACTCCATTCCTACTTTCCGCCGAATTCGGAGACATTGCGTGTTGAGTGAAGTTGCGGAACTTAACGCCGCACTTTACCTCGACACCAGAGCGAAGAAAATGGAAATATTAAATATTTCCACCCCTCGAGTGGGAATCGAACCCACATCCAGTTGTTTACAGTCACACCCTTGTGCCACTGGGCCACGACTGGCTGTTTTTATACATTTTCTAATATCAATTTCAACATTAGTACCTATTAAGGTGCAGTGTGATGGCATCTGATTGTAAATGGGATTGGTTGTGGGTTTGATGCCTTATCAGGTGAAAGATTATATTTAAATTAATTTCCATTCTGTTATTAATAAACTCTGAGAAACTAACGCAGATCGCTAAAACTGACTCCTTATTAAGAGCTATAGCAGCTTATTACAGCTATAGATTTTTTTTTTTCAATTTTTGTCTATCTGTCTGTTTGTTCTGGCTAATCTCTGGAACGACTGGACAGATTTTAACGGAACTCTCACGTGCAGATAAATGATGTATAGTACCCGGCAATAAATAATGCACATCGATGCTTAGAACGAAACAGTCGGCCAGTTGCGGTTTCGTAGAGCGCTGTCTTTGTCACTCAGTTGATATGTGACGTTTCTCATTGTTATTATTTTAAGCGACAGAGACAACGCTCTACGAAGTCGAAGCTAACCGATTGTTTCATTCTAAGCATCGATGTGCATTATTTATTGCCGGATACTATAATAGGGTGTAATTTAGGCTACTTTTATTTTCATTTTCATTAAGTTTCACGCGACGAAATCGCGAGCACAGCTAGTTTTGAATAAAATTATTAACTTTGACTTATATATTTTTAGTTATGAATTCTGGGTGTGTGGGTGTGGTGACTGGGAACGCCGATGTCGACTCCGCTGTAGACGCGTTCCTCTTCGCGTCCGATCAGGTAATATACTTCACGCTTTAAGCTTCACGTTTCACGCTTCACGCTAGTAAGGCTTGTTACTCTGTAGAAGATTATTTACACGATAAAAATGCGTGGAATGAATCTGATTGGAGCCCAATGCCGGTTTAGCTAACCATTGTATCAAATGTTAAAGTTGTATTTTTTTATATTTGAAAAGAGCAACTGTTGAGTTTCTGGCCGGCTCTTCTCAGCAGAACTGCCTTTCGGGTCGGTAGTAGCTTTATGTACATTCAACGATTTAAAAGTGCTTACAAAAGTCTATTTGAATAAATATATTTTGTATCTTTGTAGTGCAAACATTAAGAACGATTTATTATAAATAAATATAATTGATTTTTATGTGATTTATCGACTTATATTTAAAATATATATTATTGGGGCCAGTCGTGGTCCAGTGTGACTGTAAACGACTGGTTGTGGGTTCGATTCCCACTCGAGGAGTGGAAATTATATTTCCATTTTCTTCGCTCTGGTGTCGAGGTAAAGCGCGGCGTTAAGTTCCGCCACTTAACACGCAAGCCTCCGAATTCGGCGGAAAGTGGGGAACGGAGTGTCTTAACACTAGGTTCCCTCTGCCTACCCTGCTGTGTGCGGGATATAGCGTGAAGCTATTTTAATATATATTATATTTTTTTCATAAAGATGTTATCTTGCAGTTTTACTCTTTTTCCCTTGTAGCAGGATAGTTAGAAGGAACCTAGTGTCGAGACACTCCGTCCTCCTATCCGACCGAAGACGTGTTGATTGGGAGAATTTAACGTCGCGTTTAGTGTTACATCCAGAGCGGGAAATGAAATGTGAGGTTAAATGTAACCATTATCTCGAGTGGATATCGAACCGCCAACCATTGCCTTCACAGCCGCTGTCCCACTGCGCCACGATGTACTTAAACAAAAATATTAACTTGAATATATATTTTTTATACTTTCAGCTTCAATGGCGGGTTAAAACGATTTATGTACAAGAAAACATTATTAATCAATTTAAGAGTGCTCTAGAGTGGAAATGTTCCGATAAACCTAATGTCGATACAGACATACAAAAGGCTGCGTCGAACGTGTATCAGTATGAAAATAAATTATTCTTATACGAATACGTGGGCAATACGAACAAAATTGCAAACGCAACTATTATAGAAGCGTACAGAACTGTAAAAGAACTAATTGGGCTATTGAAATATAATAAATCGATGTGTGCCTCCGTCTGGTCGAATGATGTCGCGGAATCGAATGAAATAAGTCACAATATTAACTCGAATATAGTTTGGGTCAACGGTTACGGCCATATCGATAATTCTCAAACAGCCAACACTTTTTATTCGATTATACATCGACATTACAATCGAATATATGAAGATTTTTTAATTAAGCCTAATTCAATTGCGATTAAGAATATAGCACCTTGGGCTGCATTAAATAAGCGGGCTCGTTACGAAATTATAACAAATTGGTTGCGAACATTAAAAATTGACAATTTGTTTGACGTTTACAATGATCGATTTGTAATCGATGACAGCAACAGTTCGGTTAGTGTTGGGCAACAAATGTGCATCAGTATCAGGAAGTCAATCGATTTTTTATTCATGCCACTTAAAGATTTCATTTCAAATTTATTGACTAACGAGCGTCTTTCGAAATATCTTGTCGACGGAGGTGTTATATTTTTATTATGTCCAAAAGATTTCGATGTAAAGGAATTCTGTAAGGACGCTCATATCGATTGCGTTAGCAAAGCGATACTTATGGCAGAATCGACTGTCGATATCGATTATAATTATCATAATGTTCTGCTCTACACTAGTAAAGTCATTTGGTCGAGTATTGGTACTGTATTTGCGAACTGATTGTGTAATATGGTTACTTTTTTTTAATTTCTTTTTTTTATGTAGTTTTTTTAAATATTTTAAACTTTTTATAAAAGTAACATAACGGTAATCGAACATATATCTCTTAAGAAATCCTCTAAACCAGGGGGTGAGCAACCTTTTCAAGCGGCGGGCCACTTTTGACTACAAAATTTGTCTGACGGGCCACATTTAAACTTTAATAATGGCTGGCACACAAATTAAACAAATAGTTTATATCAGTACAATTATAATTATATTTTAAAAGTTTAAAACGCTCGGCGGGCCACCAAAAATGGTTGGCGGGCCACTTGTGGCCCGCCGGCCGCGCGTTGCTCACCTCTGCTCTAAACCATTCCAAGAGATAACGAAAACACGTTGGGTATAGGTTCGAATCTCATTCACAAAAAGTTTATGTTTAAAAATTAACTTATATTTACGGGTTGGTAAACGAAAGTTATTTTTAAAATATAAACTTTTTATGGAACAGAGAACGAAGAAGAAATAATGAATATCCAATACGAAAAACAATTTACAATACAAAATTTTAAATATTGTAAACTTTATAGTTACTTAAGAAAGTTTTTATAACATATTATTATGCATTAGATTATATCAAAATATATTTTGTTGAATACATATTGTTTTATTTTTACCCCTTTTCCAGCTTCTTTATTAAGATTTGCTTAGCAATCTATACTAATAGTATAGATGCCGTCAGTCGATCTATTTGTCTGTGACGCTTTCCTGTTTGTAAATCTACCTACGTAAATTGAATGAAATTCGAAATAAAAATAGTTGAAGAAGTTTAGCGCAAAAAAGTAGGTAGTCTATATATTTTTACCTTACATCATAAACTATTTTCCTGAGAAAATTCATCGAAATCAGCCAAGCGGTTTAGATTTTTCATATATATATAATTTCACACGTTATTTTTGATAGTGTCCTTATATTTGATTTGTATTCAAGTATTTTTATTCCAATATTCTGAACCGGGCCGATGGTTTTGCCGTGAAAACTTAACAGATAGATTCACATTTATAATAATTAGTACAGATATGTAAAGCATAAATGCGTCTGTCTGTATGTATGTATGCTTAGATTTTCAAACTACGCAACGGATTTTGATGCGGTTTCTTTTAATAGATAAGATTATTCACTAGAAAGATTTATATGTAAAATATATGGGTAGTATAGTAGAAAAACACTGATAATTTTATAGGTTTCTAATGTGATATCGGCGCGACGGCGCGTGCCTATAGTTAAATAGTTGTGTTCACGCAGACAAAGCCACGAGCGGGCTACAAGTTAAAACAAAAAATTAAAACTACGGTAGTATTTGGACGTGAAATGTCTTGGACCTCACTAAAAAAAATAATTGCTGTTAACAAATAAATTATTAACAATTCATTTTTTGTATGTGGGTAAAACACATAATAGTCACAATTAGCTGAAAATTAATTACTTGTTATTTTTTATACTAGAATTAACAATGAATTTATTGTTAATTGTGTTGATGGTACAAACAATTGTGTGCTAAGTGGCGGAACTCAACGCTGCGTTTTGCCTTAAGTCACAACAGCGTTGCAAGTGAAAGTAATGAATTGTTTTTTTTATGTTTATTGCAAAGCAGTAAAGCTTACATGTGTAAGTATAAAGTTTCACGCTGTATCTCGCACACAGTAGGAAAAGGGAACCTAATGTTAAGACACTCCATTCCCCATTTTCCTCCGAATTCTGTGGGTATTACGTGTTAAGTGGCAGAACTCAACGACGTGCTTTGCCTCGACACCAGAGCGAAGAAAATGAATTATTCAATATTTCAATTTCTCAAGTGGAAATCGAACCTACAACCTGTCGCGCCTACAGTTACGCTTTGCGCCCACAAGCCACGACAGGCCACCTTGGATATCCGATAAACGAAAAACCTGAATAGTCGTTTCGATAGTTACTTTCCACCATTAATTTCTTACAAGCGAAACAATTAACGCATTAATTTTGAAAATAGTACAAAAACATGATATTTAATTTTAAATCAGTTAAAAAAATAACTGACAATTAAATAGAAATTTAAATAATTTTATTTATTACATTACGATAAAGTGGCGCCAACTTTTTAACTATTCGTTCGTTACAGATAAAAATAGATCTCGACAAATGTCACATTCCCATTAACCGTTCCAATTTTGAAGTGCAAACAAACGATAGTTTTGTTTGGTTGACGTTTATAATGTCTTTTGTATTATAAAGTTTTATTGTTTAGTGCGAAATGGTTTGAAATTAAGTTCACAATGGCTAGCGTTCCCCGTAAAAGCCAAATATACAGCGTTGGTAACTACCTGATGACGGGTAAGGTCCTGGGGAAGGGTCACTTTGCGAGAGTGGAGGAAGCTACGCATAGAATTATAGGCAAGAAGGTCTGCCAAGTTTAAGTAAACGTTCTTTTATTAACACTTAGCTAAGTAGTAGTAGAAGTAAGCGTAGTAAACACTTGTTGTTTAATGAATTGTTGTATTTTTTATTTTATTTTTCATTTCTTAAAGTTTTTAGTAGATTTTAGTAGATTTTGAATTTGTTGAAAATGTTATGCAAGTGATAAGTTTGATTAGAAATTTTGTTTGCACGAATTATTTATGTTTACTAGGACTCTACTCTAGTAGAGTTCTGTCACTCAACGTTGATGGAGATTGCAACGAAATGTATTTAAGTTACAATGGGATATATGGAACAAGATATAACAGATTATTAATATTTCATTTTTATTGTTACCTTCATCGTTACCATATCTACGTTTACCGTAGTTTTTTCAGAGCTTAATCTTGCGCTTGCTAATATTTTACCAGGGCAAGAAAATAGAAATATATAAAATAATTTTTTTAACGTTGTAAGGTGTAGAGCCTATGGTTTGGCGGGCGTTTGGACAGTTTGAATGGTTTTCAAGTGGCGCTGGTCGGAAGCCCACTGCGTTCAATTTTTTATTCGTTTTCTAAAAATCTTTTTATAGTCTATGCGTGATAATAATTTCCGAAAAAATATCTTTATAAATATATTTATAGTTAGTTGCATTGTCATTATCACCTCGTTGGCAAGAAAAAAAGGCAGCTAAAATCTCATTTACTTAATCTAGTCGAAATATAGTAAACACGTCGTTCGATTGGCCTTAGCTGGGTCAGAGATGACGGAGCGCGAAGCACTATGTTCCCTGCATACGCCTTACTCTGGCCAAGTGTTAGGCAAAAATCAATTGCCATTAACAATTAAATATTAATAATAACTTGTGGCCAGTCGTGGCCCAGTGGCACAAGCGTGTGACTGTAAACGACTGGTTGTGGGTTCGATTCCCACTCGAGGAGTGGAAATATTTAATATTTCCATTTTCTTCGCTCTGGTGTCGAGGTAAAAGCGCGGCGTTAAGTTCTGCCATTTAACCGAATTCGGCGGAAAGAGGGGAAAGGAGTATCTTAATACTAGGTTCCCTCTGCCTACCCTGCTGTGTGCGGGATACAGCGTGAAGCTGAAAAAAAAATTAATAAATAAGTTATTGGTTTGGGGGGGCATCATAGTTAGCTGAAAATAATTAGTTCATGAAGTTTACACTGCAATTAAGAATGAATTAATTGTGATTTTCGCACGAACTAATGATCCATTGTTAATAATATATATTTTTTGTTATCTGTTGACGGAGCTTCATATCGCGCCTTTGTAATGAAATGCACGATTTTTTTGCACCGATTCTTCTCAGGTCAGGCTTCTTCTCTTCTCAGGTGGTAAATTATTTCGGTTTAAAGACATTTATTTCTCAAAAAGAACACAAAAGTTCACTTATAATAAGAAATTACAATCATTTTTCTTGAGGGTACATTTAAATTTAACATTCAAATTGTGAAGCATGTAACTTTTTATTATTAATAAAATTAATTATGTATGTACTACCAACCTACTGACGGATTCGGTTGCGTAGACTATACGAATATAACTATTTAGTTATTTCGCCCACCTGTGATATTATTAAATTTGTTGGTACATTTTTTATTTTTGAACCTAGTGAAATAAAATAAGCACAATGTTGCCTTCACGCTGTATCCCTTGCGGGGTAGTCAGAGAGACCGTAGCGTCAAACGCTACGGTCTCTGCATACTTCTTTCGCCTCGTCTGCTGCTGCACTCACTTTTGCTTCATATATCTTTCTTATCATTATTCCATCACCCATCCTCTCGACGTGCCCAAACCCCCTGAGCACGCCCTTCTTTATTCTTACTATGACGTTCTCGCTAATACCTGTCATTCTGTGTATCTCTTCATTGCGGATTCGATCAGCTAAGCTTACTCCGCACATCTTTCGAAGAGATCTCATCTCCACAGCATTCATCTTTCTTTCATTCTTCTTCTGCAATACCCACGTTTCGCTGCCGTCGGTACCAGCACTGCATTGTGCACAGCTAAACGTGCGGCTATGCTCACGTTCCGCCGTCGCATCAACGCAGCGAGGGCACCGTTAACCCTGTTACCGGCAGCAATACGCCTTTCAACATCCATATCATATCAAATGTTACCCGTCATGATACCTATTTTTCTACATTTTTTTTCTTAGCTTCACGCATACCGCAGGGTAAGCAGAGGGAACCTAGTGTTAAGACACTCCGTTCCCCACATTTTCGATATATATTTTAATATTTCAGGTGGCAATAAAAATAGTAGATCTAACATGTATAAAGGAAGAATATGCACGTCGTAACCTGCACAGGGAGCCGCGTGTCATGTCCAAGCTACGCCACCCTTGTATCGCAGCCTTATACGAGACTATGATGGTGAGTAGCTTCACGCTGTTTCCTGCATAGCAGCGTAGTCAGAGTGAAGTTAGTGTCAAGACACTCCGTTCTTTCCACCATTTAAATTCGAGTTATTGCATGTTCTTGTTTTAGGCACGAGAGCGAGAAATGGAAGATATTTTTTTTATACAGTCATTCTTCCAAGTCGGAATTAAGGGCGCAACCAATCGTGTTTACAGTTACATGCTGTCCCACTGTACCATGATGACCTAAATATTAACAAGAGATACAATACAAGAGAGAAAATTGAAAAACATTTAAAATTACTTTCTCGCAGTACTGGTCATGTAACGTAAGGAAATCAGGATTATGCCATAAAAGTATTGTATTTCATTGAATGAAATACAATACTTTTATGGCATAATCCTGATAGATAGAAATAAATTAAAATAACGTGGCCAGTCGTGGCGCAGTGGCACAAGCGTGTGACTGTAAACGACTGGTTGTGGATTCGATTCCCACTCGAGGAGTGGAAATATTTGATATTTCCGTTTTCTTCGCTCTGGTGTCGAGGTAAAGCGCGGCGTTAAGTTCCACCACTTAACACGCAATGCCTCCAGGATTCGGTGGTGCGTGGGGAACGGTCTGGTGTCTTAATACTGAGTTCCCTCTGCCTACCCTGCTGTGTGTAGGATACAGCGTGAAGCTAAAAAGTAAATAAATAAAAAGTGAATACAATAAAAGGTTAATAAAATATTAAAGTTTGGATCTGAAATCTAGTTCAAAAATAATACCTATATTTTTGGAGGGGCAGAACTCTACGCCGTGCAGCTTACATTAAAATATATAATATTTGCATCTCACAGCACGGCCCCCGCCTCTACATAGTGATGGAGGCGGCGGCGGGGGGCAACCTCTGCTCGCACGTGCTGGCGGCGCGCTCGCGGGGGCTGCCCGAGCCGCGCGCGCGCGCCCTCGCCGCGCAGCTCGTGTCGGCTGTGCGGCACATGCATGCTAGGGGGGTTGTGCATCGGTGAGTATGGGGAAAAGGGGGAATACTCCAAAGGGTTGCCACTTTAAAAAAACGGGGATCCTCCAGTGTTGAGTGTTTTGTGCTCTTTTTTTTTGTAAAGTGGGTATGGGTGGGTAGTGCGTAGTAATGAATTTGAAAATGGAGAATGGAATGGAAACACTTAAGTGTTTCGCGAAGGTCAATGACGTGCTTTCCAGCATATGCATGCTACGGGGGTTATGTATCGTAGGTAAGTAGGCAGAAAAGGGGAATTCCCAAAGTGTTGAATGTTAAAAAAAATGAAAATACAGCTTTATGCATTTTTTGTAAAGTGGGGTTACCAGAGGCAATCAATTCTTCACTTTCCGACTAAATTCGAAATACATGAGTGTTGATTGGCGGAAGTCAGTCAGTGTTTTTCCGTAATATGGGGTAGTTAATGTGGGATACAGTGTCAAGACTATCAGTTATTCGCTTTTGGACTGAATTCGAGACACTTTGTCTTTGGTATAAGAGCTGAGAAATTACACTTTAAGTATCAGTCCGAGTAGAAATCGCACCAGTAACTACAGATAACAAAATCTACAGAGTGATCCAATTTTCAGTAGAGTATTAGTAGTAGAAATAAGTATGTTTTTTGCAATTGTGTTAGTTTGTTTGGTATTTTAACCAATTATATTTAAAATTTCAGTGACTTGAAAATGGAAAACATCATGCTGGACAGCACAAAGCAACTTATTAAGATCGTAGGTGAGTTTTTTATTTCATACTGTTTCAAAGACAATAAAATAAGTAAAAAAATCAATTTAATAAAAAATAATTTTGATTGAAACTTGATATTGTATTAACATTAACCTAGATATTCCGTTCTTCGCTTTTCGTTCGAAATCAAGGCATTGTATGTTACTTACCACAGAACTTAACGTTGCACATTGGTCTTAGATACCAAACGAAGAAAATAATCATTCCCCCGAATGGGAATTGATCCCCAATCACCACGTTTACAGTCATAAATTAACCTTCTTTTTAATAATTTAAGATTTGAGAGTAGCGGAACTAACTCCGCGCTGTACCTCGACACCAGAACTAAGAAAATGAAAAATATTATGAAAATGGAAATATAGTGTAATATAATAGTGGGAATCGAACCTACAATCAGTCGCGTTTACATTCACACTTTATTCCCACAAGCGACGACTGGCGTCATCTATAGAAATGACTGGTTGTGGCTTCAACTCCCACTCGAGGAGTGGAAATATTTCCATTTTCTTCGCTCTGGTATCAAAGCAAAGCGCGGCGTTAAGTCCCGCCACTTAACACGCAATGCCGCCAAAAATCGACAGAAATTGGGAAACAGAGTGTCATAACACTGGGTCCCTCTGCTTGCCGTGTGCGGGATACAGCGTGAAAATTATATATATACAAGAATTGCTGCTTAAATATATAAGATAAGATATTTGATATAAAGATTTCGGTCTGTCCAACGTGTGGAGTGCGGGCGGCGCGCTGCGGACTCCGTGCGGCTCGCTCGAGTACGCGGCGCCTGAACTGTTTGTCGACGGCAGGAAGTATGGACCGGAAGTCGACCTTTGGAGCATGTGAGTGGGGTTTTCTTGTTATTTTCATGTGTTTAGGTATTTTGTTATCGTTTTTTTGTAATTAAATTGAGGTTGATGTACAGTAACGACTAAAGCGATGATTGTGGGACCGAGTTCTGCTCAAAGAATAATTAAATTTATATTTTCATTTCTTCGCACTGATACCGAAGACAAAGCGCGCCGTTTAATTTCGCCACTCAACAAGCAATTCTTTGTTTCGGGCGGAAAGTGAAGGACAAAGTATCGTAACACGTTAGGTTCAAATCCCATTGCGTCCAAATTTTTATACATCACTCAAAATGTTTTATTTTATTTTCTTAATGAATATTCCTTAAAATAGAAAATAAACCATTAAATTCCGTCCAGTGGCGTGATAGTATACGGCATGGTGACCGGCACCCTGCCGTTTGCGGGAAGTACGGAGGGAGGGCGCAGGGAGGAGGGCTCGGGCTCGTCCCACCTGCGAGCCGCCATCTCCCGAGGGTTCACTAGGAAACAACACGCGGCGCTGGTTTGTGTGTCGTCAGGTGAGAAAAAGGGGGTTTTTTAGCTTCACGCTAGAGACAGAGGGAGCCTAGTGTTAAGACACTCTGTTCCCCACTTTCCGCCAAATCCGAAGGCGTTGCGTGTTAAGTGGCGGAACTTAACGCCGCGCTTTGCCTCGGCACCAGAGTTAAGAAAATGGAGATAATAAGTATTTCCAGTCCTCGAGTGGGAATCGAATCCACAACCAGTCGCTTTACAGTCACGCTTTTTGCCTATAAAATGTTTACAGAATTAATTAAAAAAAAAATACTTCACGCTTTTTCCCGCTTAGCGGGTAGGCCAAAGACCTAGTGTCAAGACATTAATGAATTTGAGACATTGCGTGTTAAGTGGCGGAACTTAATGCTGATTTTTGTAATTGGTACCAGAGTGCAGAAATGAAAATTAAAATATAGTCATTTTCGTGAGTGGGAATTGAACCCATAACTATCGCGTCCATAGTCACACGCTTTGCCACGATGAGGTTCCTTTCATATATTATGCTCCATTTTATTTATATATAGACTAGAGACGATTGAGATCGCACACACGTTTTTTATCCCCCATTTTTATTTTTTTTATAAAGGAAGAGTTTCTTCCTGCCATGGGCTCACAGGTGCCCATGGCATTTGTTAGTATTAATTTGTATATAGTGTGACAATTCAAAAGCACTTTATCCCCCATTTCAACTCTTTAGAAATTATTTTTTGGTAAATAAAAAGTAACACATGTTCGACCTTGGGTTCTCAACTACTTTTATTTCGAATTTCGTCCAAATCGGCAAAACCTGTGAAATCGTCACAGGCTGACTTTCGCATTTATAATATTTGTAAGCATTAAGTTTAGTTAAGGGTTTTATTATCACTAAGAGAAATATTTGTATTTTAATTATTATTTTTACCACTTTGTCTGACTTGGATTTTGGATAGAAAGTGGAAAACAGAGTGTCTTGACACTATGTTCTCACAGATTATTCTGCTTTGTGGGAAAACTTGTAAAGCTGTAAAATAACATTAAGAAAATAATACATTTATTTAATGCGTATTTATTATATTAAATTCAAAAATAAACAAAACTTAATACTATAGTAAAGTACGCGCATTTTAAGTGGAACCTAGTTACTATAGGCGTCGCAGAACCGACTTTTAGGGAGTGATTGGTGGTGAGACACAAATATTAGTGACTCCATTGCGCAGGGTGTAGTGTCTAGTGTCTCAGTGTCTCCGCACTCCTCTACTCTCATTGGCTGGTTGACTGTACCAGAGCGAAATAAAGGAAAGCCTTAGATACGACTGGTCAAGATAAAATGCGCGTACTATAATTTTAATACATTAAAAGAAGCGAGCTTAATATATTCTGTACAATTTAAGTTTATATATTAAAGAAAAATGATACAATAATTATTGTTCTAGTAGTAATTATAGAACTAGTACAACTACTAGTAGTATTATCAATTTTAATATTTTTTAATTTCACTTAACGTGAAATCCCTCTCTAAATACGTTATGCAGGGGTTGCGGAACTTAACGCCGCGTTATGTTCGGTCACGTTCGTAACCTTTACAACTGTAGCTGTTTCTTTATATTATAACCCATTAAGGTGGTTTTTTTAAATAAAAGTAATGTTTGACTTTTGATTTTTAACAATGTTTTTATAAACATCATCAAAATCTAGTAGATTAGTTGTGAAAGCGTAACAGACAGACAGACTTTCGAATTTATAATATTGGTATGCATTATACTTGAAATTATATATTATAACATATTAGTGTTGCCATTATATAAATACTTTAATACTATGAATAGCGAAGTATTTTTTTTAACAATCTTATACTCGTACATATTTAATCTGTAAATTACAATTTCATTTGCAATACATTTACAACATGTGAAAAATGCCTTAAATTAAACATTTTAATTAATTTATTTCGAAAACAACACAATAACATAATAAGTAAGTTAATAGTTATCACTGAAACAGTATTATTATAATTTTTTTACACAATTTAAATAGTTTTTCAACAGTTTTTGAAATTCACACCGAAATGAGTTCACTTTAGTCTATTCTTATGAACATTCTCACGTTCTCTTTGCGTGAAGACGATTCTTCACCGTTGTACCTGAAAATTGAAAATTAATTAAATTTCCTTATTCAAATTATTTCTTACCAGCGGCCCGCTCGCGGCTTCGCCACGTGAACCACTTGCCTATTTCCTTGTATTGCAACCCTCGAGGGTGTATTTTTAAAAAATAAATTAGCCTATCTTTAAGCTTGGATTAACAACTATATTTATGCCAAAATTCATTACAATCGGTCAAGCGGTTTCGAATTTTCATATAAACTTTCACCCCCTATTTCAACCCTTTAAAGGTTGATTTTTGAAAAAAAAGGTAGACTCAGTCACTTTTACTACCTTCATTCTACATTTCATCCAAATCGGACCGGTAGATTAGCCGTGAAAGCGTGACAGACAAACACACAGACTTTCGCATTTATAAGTATGGAAGTATGGAAGTATGGATTAAAGATATTTATTTATTTAAGAGTCGAAAAACATGTGTTCTCTTACCTATTTCATTTTTTCCTTTTGTGTAAAAAAGATTAAAGGCTAAAAAAACGAGGCTATTACAGAGCTATGTGATAGCCTATACGCGATGGTTGTAGATTCGATTCCCATTCGGAAAAATGACACTCGATATAACCTCTACTACGAACGGAAAGCGGAGAACAGAGTGTCTTAACACTGAGTTTTCTTTGTCTAATCTATGACGTGGAATTAAAGTGTAAAACTGAAAGAGCAGAAAAATAAACAATATATATAGTTTTCTCTAAATAGGAAATAAAGTTTATTGAAAGTCATTTAAGAGTTGAGTAAATCAGTTGTATACATTATTCAAACTGTTTAAAATGGCGTTCATATCTGGACAGATATAGTATGTTGTAGTGTTATAGAAAAATGGAAGTCACTGTGAAATGTTATAAATGTGAAAGTCTGTCTGTTTGTCTGTTACGCGTTCACGGCTTATCTACCTCGATGAACGCGTAAAAGTTAAAAATTAAAATAGAGGATGAAAATTTAATTTGTAAAAACCATTCAATTTAAAATTAAACAACTAAATAATAATTGTAGAATGTAAAACGTTCATTCAACATCTCTTGGAGCCCAAAGTGGAAGTTCGAATGAAGATAGAGGAGGCGGCGCGACATCGCTGGATCAAGAAGCCCGGCATGAGGATGAAAACGCACCCCTTTGCTATTGTCGACTCTAAGACTAACAGAGAGGTAAGTACCTGGAGTTAGGGAGGACGTAGTGTTTAGACACTCTATTTTCTACTTTTCACGTAGGTTTGAGATATGACGTATTGAGAAGGAGATTTAAACAAAGATCAGAGAGGGGAAAGGAAACAATTTAAAAATAATTATTCGGTCCAGCGGGACTCAGACGATATCGTACGACGCCGCCATGGTTCCAGATTTTCTCTCTATAAAATGAGTGAAAAGTGAACGACGGAGTGTCATGACACTAGGTTCTCTATAAGTGCATCTATATGTACTCTGAACCGAGACCTAACCTAGAGAGACATGTGTGAAAATAATAAAGTTTTCTTTTTACACTAATCTTGCTTTCTGCAGGACAAGTCATTGTTAAATAATGACTTTTTAAGTATGGTTTTTGTTGTCACGTTATATTATAGTTTTACACGTACCGGATTCAAACCCGCGCTTCTTGCCAATTATTCATGAACGATGACGATGAAAGTCTTCTTTTCATATCCCCATTAGATCAAAAATAAAAAAAACAGTATTATTAATAAATATCCAGTCGCTAGGGCCAGTCGTGGCGCAGTGGCACAAGCGTGTGACTGTAAACAACTGGTTGTGGGTTCGATTCCCACTCGAGGAGTGGACATATTTGATATTTCCATTTTCTTCGCTCTGGTGTCGAGGTAAAGCGCGGCGTTAAGTTCCGCCACTTAACACGCAATGCCTCCGAATTCAGCGGAAAGTGGGGAAACGGAGTGTCTTAACACTAGGTTCCCTCTGCCTACCCTACTGTGTGTGGGATACAGCGTGAAGCTAAAAAAAAAAATCATGGCGAGTTATTTAACAATTTTCAAGAGGCTCGAGTTCAAATCCAGCCGCTTGTAGATTTTTACACGTTTTCTAAAACTGTATTTAAGTAATATTTTCTCATACAGATTCACCGACAAATCTCAGATCTTTGCGGTCAAACGTTAATCGACGTGATGGCGGGCATCAAAGCAGATCCGTTTGGATCTCTCGCCGGAATATATAACATTAAAATACATTTACACCAATTGCAAGTTAACTCTGGCCTAGATCTTCTCTGGTCTTCCAACATGCAAGAACCGAGGGCCCAAAGTCCTCCAGAATATCGAGTCAAGTATGAAGAACCGAAAAGCTACTTATCCCAGTCTATTTCCATCAGCAATTCCATATCTATCCCCAATCCGAAAAAGCAAGATACAAGCCGGGATAGACCGTCCCATATCCTAGCTTTACCGAAACCGGTATCGAAAATAGGCCAAACTTCATCCGTTTACCAATCCTCCGTTAAAACCGTAACGAATCCGCAAATCCGACCGTATAATCCGAAGAAACCGGTGTTCAAAGTCTTGGATAATGGGGACGGATTGGATCCTAGACTGCCGATCATCGATGAGCATTCCAATTCGGAAATGGATAGCAAACGAATGTTGATTAATAATATTAAGGATGAAGCGTTGAGACTTAATACTGATCCTAAAGTGGATGTAAGAAGATCGAAGTTCTATAGGAGAGGGGGAGATGCAGTGCCAAGGTTAATTGTTTTTTTTTTTTTGTAGTTTACCCCTTTTCTAGTAATAACAGAGTAGGCAGAGAGAAACTAGTGTTAAGACACTCCGTTCTCCATTTTCGGCCCGAAATTGGCATATTGCATGTTGATTGGTGGAAGTAAATGACACGCTTTGACTTAAGTACTATAAAGTAGAAACGAAAATGGTAATAATAGTTTATACATAACTTTTTTCCCGAGTGGTAATTAACTCCAAGAGGCTGTTCACTGTGCCGCAATAGCCTCAAGTGTTCAACGTTATATTTCTTTGTATAAACAAAACTCATAAGACTCTAACCTAACTTTCAGTTTTAAGATTATTTGGCTTAAACAATAACGGAGCAATAAAAATATCATACTTGAAAGAATGCTTATATAAAGCTTATATAACCAGTCTTCCAAGTAGGAATTGAACTCACAACCAGTCGTGTCCACAGTCACCGTTCCACTGAGCCACGATGGTTTCAATAGATTTTATAATAAATTTTATTAATTTCAAATAGCTGTTGGTACAATGGCGGCAGTACTGTGAATTCTTCGGCGCGAGTCTTACTACAGTCTAACGCAACTACCATCAAGCGAGCTTCTTTAGGGTAAGAAATACTTTTTAATTAAAAATAAAACTTATTGAAAACATAAAATTTTTAACGCAACGGGATTCGAACCTGCGAAAGTCGAAGAAATTACAAAATATATTTACTTAGAAAACTTGTAAAAATTTAACCGCAGTGGGATTTGAACCCGCGCCTCTGGCAAACCGTCTGAGCGCTTTGACCACTAAGCCATGCGTTCAAAGCGCTGAAAACATCTTTCTTAAGTTACTAAGTGCGTGAATAACACTAATAATGTAAAAAGCATTTTTAATTGTTATTGCTTGACTTGTGGAGTAAGCTGGTGAATGAGTGACGAGAGCGTTACAAAAAGTGTGATCGAGCGAGGCGAACGGATGTTGTGTGAAATATAAATCTAGTGAAGATAGAATACGCATGGGAAGTAAGCGGGTGAATGCTGTGACGAGGGCGTTACGAAAAGTGTGATTGGCCGAGAAGGGAAGTTGAGAGGGAGATAAATTAATAAAGACAGAAAGAGTTACATTTCGTATTGGTATGTATTATATTAACAGGATGAAATTTATGTTTTTTAATTTCGAAAATGACGTGAAAATTATTTTAATATAGTTGTTTTTAGTAATTTTCTACAGTATTTTTTTATTCCTAGAAACATCGTGAGTCCGCATTCATCATCGAACAGTCACTGTAAGAGCGAGAGGGCAATGCCTGTGAGTGTTTCACCTAATTTTTTCACGTTTTTTCCCGTATAGTGACGCAGCCTAAGGTAACTTAGTGGCAAGACACTCAGTTCTACACTGTTCGCTCGAAATCGAGTTGTGGAAAGTGGCAGAATTAACAATTAACAAAAACGCCTTTTGTCAAAAATTAAATTTGTCTTAAATACTAGATTAGAAAAAGAAAAATGAAAATAATTCCATTATATAACCATTTTTACCACAGTATAAACATTATTTCGAGTGAGAATCGAACCTACAATCAAATTGTCACACTGCGCCACGATGGCTTGATTTATTTTATATATCTACATATTTAGTAGATATGAAAGTGGGGAACGGAGTGTCTTACACTAGGTTACCCTGCCTACCCTGCTGTGTGCGGGATACAGCGTGAAGGTAAAAAAAAAATCTAGTAGAATAGCGTTTGACTGTATTCATGTTTAGCTATGGGTTCGATTCCTTCTCGGTTGAGTGACAATTAATTATTTTTATTTCCCTTCTCTGGTGAATTCA
This sequence comes from Dryas iulia moderata, assembly GCA_019049465.1. Taxonomy (NCBI): domain Eukaryota; kingdom Metazoa; phylum Arthropoda; class Insecta; order Lepidoptera; family Nymphalidae; genus Dryas; species Dryas iulia. The sequence continues at coordinate 2,493,650 of CM032430.1, read as the reverse complement.
CCTGTGTTCCTCCTTCAACACATAATGTCACCACTTCGGGTGATAGGTAAAGAAGAACAGAGAATTTACACCAGTAATGGGCAAAGTACAGTCTGCACGCCATCTTCGACCTCGTCTTACATGGGGCATCGATCGTATATGGGGCTTGCAATAAATAAAATTTAAAGTATTTCAGTAGCTTCACACTGTATCCCGCACACAGCAAGGTAGGCAGAGGGAACCTAGTGTTAAAACACTCCGTCCCCCTCTTTCTGGAAATTGCGTGCAATGCGTGTTGAGTTGCGGACCTTAACGACGCGCTTTGCCTCGACACCAGAGCAAAGAAAATGGAAATATTAAATATTTGCACAACTGAATATGAGCGATATCGGCCATGGTAATTGAATGAACGACGCAAGCCTAATGTGTACTGTAGTATTGTGTCTTACAATTAAAATTTTCAACAGTTTTTTATAATTTTGGCCCTCTTCTAAAAATGTATTATATTTTTGGCCCCTAGTTATAAAGAAATTATTTATTGTTATTAAATATTCGGGGAGATGAAATGATATTTCCATTTTCTTCGCTCTGGTGTCGAGATAAAGCGCGGCGTAAGTTCCGCCACTTAACACGCAAGCCTCCGAATTCGGCGGTGCGTGGGGAACGGAGTGTCTTAACACTAGGTTCCCTCTGCCTACCCTGCTGTGTGCGGGATACAGCGTGAAGCTAAAAAAAATGGTTTTCTCAGGTTAACTTAAATATTTGAACCTTTTTTATTATTTTTGCCAGGTGGGATGGTATTCATCCAAATCGCTAAACAAGGAGGGACATTTACAACGTTTAAGACGAACTGCTCTCATGAAATGAATTTAAAATGAATTATAAATGTTATTTGTTTATTATATTTTTGATGATTTTCTTCATGTTTAATTTTAAGTGAATAAAAAAATATTTTTGTGTTTGTTTCGAGTTGGCGCTTTTTTTTTACATTGTTTTTTTTTAATGTTGTGTAAATTATTTTATCTAGGTAAGAAAAAAATTGAAATGTTATTTTGAGCAATTGATTTGATAAAAATTCACATTTCGAAACGAATCAAAATCTATAAAATTTTAGTAGAATGAATCTGATGTCTTTCCCTTGTCGAAGAGATCATAATTTAAAAAAAATGTTTAATCTAGATAATCTATAGATTTTTATTGTTAGTTGTTAATTAACGAAACTTATTAAAAATAGCTATACAGATAAAATAATAGAAATAAAAGAAATCATCAACAAAATATAATTCGTACAATTAAAAGTCAAATCTAGAAACTTAATCACACAAACATATAAATAAAATAAATAATTATAAAAAAAAAATACATACCAATGTCAGTGAAACGGCATATGAGCGGGATTGGCGCTCGGAGCGAGTCGCGTGTAGGGGGTGCGGGTTCTCGACACCTCACCTCCAACACCCCCCGACACCCCCACGCCCGCACCTCCAACACCCCCCGACACCCCCCCGTTGGCACCCCCACGGAGCACCGCCGCACACTTCCACTGGTTCATGTATTGCACTGAAATAAGAAAGCAAAATCGATTTTTTAATTGCCTAAGTGGATCGATTCTAATTCTATTCGATAGTCAATTATTTTATGAATATTGTTATTAAGTATTCGATAGTCGATTGTTTAGACTAGATTCTCAGTTGTTTAAATCGATTCTGAAGTCGAATTATTTATGATCGAGTGTATAGTTATTATTATTTATGTTATATCTTTATTTGAGGCTTTTGAAGATTGGAACAAAGGATGGAATGATTGGAACAAAGAACGATTGGACGTCCCCAATGACCCCTGAGGGTTTCCCCACGAAGAACCACCGCGCACTTCCTGGTTCTGGTCCATATATTGCATTAGAATTAAAGTTTTGGTTATTTCTTTTTTTAGCTTCACGCTATATCCCGCACACAGTAGGGTAGGCAGAGGGAACACTCCGTTTCTCATTTCCGAATTCTAGACACATTGCGTGTTCTGTCTTTCTGTCTTTGGATAGCAGAATATTGTAAAAATCTTATAGGAATAAAGCTTATAGGAATTTCGACGCAACTGGTAGTAGAAGAGCGCTTGGACGGTTATTAACAGGGGGGTTCCAATCCCGCTGCGTTCAAATTTTTTTAACTTTTCTAAATGTTAAAAGTAAGTAATATGTATAAATAAGATGTATTTTTTTAGCTTCACGCTGTATCCCGCACACAACAGGGTAAGCAGACGGAACCTAGTGTTAAGACACTCTGCTTCCCATTTTCCGCCGAATTCTGAAGAATTGAGTGGTAAATGGCGGAACTTAACGCCGCGCTTTGCCTCAACACCAGAGCGAAGAAAACACAACCAGTCGCTTACAGTCACCTTTGTGCCTCAGCGACACGACTGGCCCCAAATGATAAACAAGAAATTACACACAAAACGTGGCCAGTCGTAGCCCAGTGGCACAAGCGTGTGACTGTAAACGACTGGTTGTGGGTTCGATTCCCACTCGAGGAGTGGAAATATTTAATATTTCCATTTTCTTCGCTCTGGTGTCATTAAGTTCCGCCACTTAACACGCAATGCCTCCGAATTCGGCGGAAAGTGGGGGACGGAGTGTCTTAACACTAGGTTCCCTCTGCCTACCCTGCTGTGTGCGGGATATAGCGTGAAGCTACACACAAAATACTTACTCTTCCATAATCTCACACAACAATCGTCTCCTGAAGAAGCCAATAACGTCCCAGTTATGTTCCACGAGACCCGCCATACGTTAGACATGTGGTCGTCAAACGCCGCCACCACTTCCGTTTTGAAACGTATCGACCCATTGTTTGTTGATGATGATTCTCTGGAAATTATGGAGAGAATAGAAAATAAAGTTTATTGATGGTTGTATTTTAATGGATGTTGGATTGTGGGTTCGATTCCGGTTTGAGGGAATGATTATATTTAAATTTTTATGACAAAGCGCGGTGTTAAGTTGCGTCAGTCTATTGTGGTATGCAAAAAAAAGCGTAAGACTGGAAATAAATGTCATTTTTTATTAAATACAGAATTTTTGTTTGATAAGAACGTATGGCATAGTTGGCTACAGTGCTTTGATAGTATCCAGAGACGCGGGTTCAATTCCTGTTACATGAAAATTTTTAAGCTTTTTTAAAAACATCCAAAATTTTAAATTCAATGCATACTGAACCGTGGAACATTACACGCCATGTTTTATTAGCTGTGAAAATGAAAATCATTTCCACAAATATTTCCCTAAGGGGGAATTGAACCCAGAACCATCGTGTTGACAGCACCATAACACCAAGTAAAAATAATAAATCAATTATCAAATAATTGTGGCCAGTCGTGGCCCAGTGGCACAAGCGTGTGACTGTAATCGATTGGTATATTTAATATTCCCATTTTCTTCGCTCTGGTGTCGAGGTAAAGCGCGGCGTTAAGTTCCGCCACTTAACACGCAATGCCCCTGAATTCGGCGGAAAGTGGGGAACGGAGTGTCCTAACACTAGGTTCCCTCTGTCTACCCTGCTGTGTGCGGGATATAGCGTGAAGCTGAAAAAAAAATTGTCAAATATAACTCACGGTATAGGTTCCAGTTTAATAATTCTAACATCCTTAGTAGCAACGGCTAGGAGGTGGAACGACCTTCCCAGGTTCGGAGCAAACGCCAAATCATTCACAGGTTCCGTCACAGAGGAGAGACACTCCGTTCTTGTCCAGCGGCGAGATGATTCACTATATCTGGGAAAGAAAAAATATATAATAAATCTTTTTTCTTTATTCCATAATACATAATAACTACATTTTTTTTAAGCTTAAGCACTGTATCCCGCACACAGCAGGGTAGGCAGAGGGAACACTCCGTTCCCCACTTTCCGCCGAATTCGGAGGCATTGCGTGTTAAGTGGCGGAACTTAACGCCGCGCTTTGCCTCGACACTAGAGCGAAGAATATGGAAATATTAAATATTTCCACCCTTCGAGTGGGAATCGAACCCACAACCAGTCGTTTACAGTCTCACGTTCGTGCCACTGCGCAACAACTGGCCCCTAGTAAATACATAATATGGGTAAACACAGCACAGCATGCACAAAGCTTAATATCTAACAAGAACCAAAAGACACATGTTCAAATCTCAAATTTTCATATATATAAAAATTAAATAAGTATCTTTCAAAATACTTACTCATAAATGAAAACTTTTTCATTGTTAGCGACTTTGTCACTCTGTGTACTCGTTGCACTCACACTGTTGGGCTCGTCGCTGCCTACAGCCAACATGGGAGGGTTGGTGTTACTTCTGCAATATGTATATAAATAAATAGATTTATTTTAATTTCACACTATTTTCTTATTTATAAGAGGGTAGGTAGAGAGCATTTAGTGTTAAGACACTCCATTCTCCAGGTGCCATGTGAATTTGAGACACTGGGTGTTGTGTGTTGAGCCTATTTTTGTTATATAACTGTAATCACATTTGGTTGCAAGTTCAATTTTCACCCGGTATGATCATAAATTATATATTTTCCTTTTTTCTGCTCTGGTAAATTAGGCACAGCACACCATTGACGTCCACCACTCACCATGGAAAATGATGTCTTTCAAAACACTAAATTGTCTCTTACTATTTATATAGGAAAAAGGGTGACGGCGGAAAAAGAAAATATTTTGTTCTTAATTTTTTTTTCAAAAAAAAAGAAGACAACAGAAACACTTATACTATTGCATATAAAATTGAGTGTTAATAAATACTATACAAATGGATATTCATATTCTTTTAAGTTTGAAAAATATCAAGCAAGTAAATATTAATAAAGAACTTGCCTTGACAGAGATGGGTTCCATGATAAACAACTAATCGACAGTTTTGTAGGTATCTCATGTTGTAGAGTCCACTGAGCCAAATTCATAACATCTGGAGCTTCATAGATTCTAGAAAATAGAAAAATATATATTTATTATATATATTTTGATAACTTACATGAAAATTTTTCTTCATAAATTTCTCATATGAATTGTAAAGATATATCATTTTCTACTTTCTGCTCAGAAATTTGAGATATTGGATTTTGTATAGGGCAACTCAACATGTTTTGACTTATCAGAGCAAAGAAATGAAAATATTTAAAATATTTACCCCAAACTTAGCCCATAATCACTGCTGATCGTCCATACACACTAAGTTCAATATTTAAAAAAATTATCACAATATGTTTTAATTAAGAATAACTTTGTCAATTTAATTTAAAAATTATTTCATATTTTTTATATGAGGTGATTGTGGCTTTGGTAAAAGAAAATTGACTTCAATTGTTTTTTTTTGTCATTATTGTCTCACATTTCAGTAGTAAGTGGAAATTGGAGTATGACTTAGGAATAAAACTCCAGCTGCTTTCTTACAGGAGATCTTATATGTTGGTATAGATCATACATTTTAAAGATGGATTTGATTTTAAAGACAATTTTTCATTATGACATTATCATATCATTAAATTAATTTACCAGCGGCCCGCTCACGGCTTCACCGCATAAACTATTTCATTATATTACAACCCTCAGGGGCGCATATTTAAAAAATAAAGTAGCCTAAGTTTAAGCTTAGATTATCAACTATATTTATGCTAAAATTCTTCACAATTGGTCAAGCAGTTTAGATTTTTCATATAAACTTTCATCCCCTATTGCAAACCTTTGGCGGGTAATTTTTGAAAAATAAGTAGCATATGTTAGACCCAGTCACTTTTGCTACCTTCATTCTAAATTTCATCCAAATTGGACTGGTAGATTAGCCGTGAAAGAGTGACAGACAAACACACAGACTTTCTCATTTATCTTATAAGTATGGATATATAATATTTTTTGTGATTGTTTAGTGAGCGACCAATGACAATCTTGTGTATCATTGTTGTGTCACCTAAACACCTAATATACAAGTGCTTGTAGGACAATGGAGGGACATTCAGTTTTAGAGTAGATCTATAACAAGATTAATATACATAAATTGTATATAGATTTTCAAGTATTAAAATTTTCATAATTAATTATTAATTTTTAGATTGTTACCTAATAATACCATCAGCAGAACATGTGACAAGGAGTAAACCTAAATGTTTTGGCCCAAATTTCACATCTGTAACTGATGTTCTAGAATCTACCAAGTTAGACCTCTTCACCCAAGTTCTTAAACCTTTTTCTGACCCTGACGCTGTTGTATCACCTGAAATTAATATAAAACTTTGATCATTTTCTATTATTAATTTATAAATTAGTTAAATTTATGCATTATTACAGCTTAAGGCAAGAATAGTTTGATTAATTATTTAAGATACATTTGATAACTATTCAGAGAACAAATTCCATGTAATACGTTTTGATTATTTAACCTATAATGTTTCTAAAACAGAAGGATTTTTTTATAATATATGTTAATAACTTCTTACCAACTTCCTCCCATATAGCAGCAGTTCTATCAAAGGAACAGGTGGCTAAAACCTGACCAAATTCTGGATGTGCCCATGTAACCTTCCAAACAGAGCCATGATGAGCTTTCCAACTGGCAGTTAATCGCCAACCGCCTTGACCATCAGCGTCCCAAACCTTTAAAGTTCAGTATTTATATATAAATAATTCGAAATTTGCCATATATTCTAATGTGTTTTAAAAAATACTAACGATTATTATTCATTTTAATTTGATAATAGCTTAAAAAAATATAATTTCGTGCAGGTATTATTTGGTTTCCTTGTGTAGATAAATTGTTTAAATATAATAAATAGGGCATGATTGATAACAAAAACATAACCTTACCTTCACGTACTGATCACTCGAACAAGTTGCCATTCTTTCTCCATAGAAATCGTAAGCCACATCGTGGATAAGATCTTTGTGATCAGCAACAATTGTATGAGATTCAAATAAATTGGACGCACCGGTATCACTCATTTTAAATATATATGTACAATGAATTTTGAAAATACAAACATGCAAGTAGATAATAGTTCAGTTCTTTAATTATGGCGCTTCGAACGTGCCAGTAGAGCACAAATCACTTCGCCAATGTCACGTTGTATGGAGAACACACGAAGGAGATTGTACGGTAAAAAAGAGATAAAGTTACACGATGATATATTTCATGTTAGAAAGGAATTCAGTATCAATACAGCGACCTTCACCTATAACAAAATAAATATTTACAATTAATATATATATACAACATTAATGGTTAGTAGTAAGTATTATAAATATAATAATAAACTTAATGGTAAGGTTATAACTTAATTTTATTATAACTAATATATTTACATAAAAATTTACACAAAGGACTAAACACAAACATTAACAAACATTGAACATTAAGGGGACGGGGAACTTTATGAGGAAGACTGTCATATAAAGGACGAATTAACTTAGGACAGGAAAAAAGGATGTGGGAAGAGGAACCTTCGTCCAGACCACATTCACACAGTGAATGGTCCCTGACCCTGATCTTTTCTAAATGCACTGGTGTACAAGCATGACCAAGGCGCAAACGACAAATTGTCGTTATAATCCTCCGTTCAGTAAATCTTTGAGAGTAAAACCAAGGCCGCCTGGGAATACCATGTTGAATAGATGCATAGTACTTACCTTTTTGAGACTTAGATAAATCCCAAAACTTAGTCCAAGACTTATCCATATGAGACGACGCAAGGGACAGGAGATCCTGGGATGAAATGAAAAAATGATCTAAAGTGCCACACTGGATGGCTAGTTTAGCGCAAGAGTCTGCAGATTCATTCCCACTGATTCCAGAATGACCTGGAATCCATGCCAAGGTAACATCCAAACCCTTCAGAAAACATGAATACAATTCTTCACGAATCCTTAAAATAATTGAAGACCTAAATTTGCTATGAAACGGATTTCCCCTTGAGGCCAACAAACAGCTTAGTGAGTCAGTAAAGATAACTGTCCGTTTAAAGTCGTGGGCGAGTGTAAACAGGATTGCTTCTAACAAAGCAACAGCCTCACCTGCAAACACGGAAGATTCGGGGGGACATTTAAATTGTAGAATAATTTTGAATTTAGGAATCCAACAAGCTGCACCAACACAACTTTCCTTTGAAAGCTTTGAGGCATCTGTATAGATGAGGAGATGATCATACCAATTTCGATTAACTATATCTCGAAATTTTGTGCTGGTGTCAGGGTCTTGTTTGGAGAGACCAAGATCTGTAATAATAGAGGGAGCATGTACTAAGGCCTTGAAAGGCATACTAAATAGAGGATTAGACGGATACCGCGACAAGGGATGAGGGAGAGATGTAAATTTAAGGAAACTCTTAAGCAAAAATGGAAACGGTCTGTCACGAGGGATAAGGTCAGCTAACTCAGATAGCCTTGACCACAAAGGATGGGAAGAGAGCTGTAGCATTTTACCCACAAATCGATCAGACAGGAATTGACGGCGGATAGGAAAAGGAGGGTCAACACACTCCACTTGTAGTGCATTGGTAGGAGAAGACCTCATTGCACCTAAAATAATGCGAAGGCATTTATATTGAACCCTATTGAGTTTTTCAATAGCAGCTTTATTGAAGGGATCTAATACAAATAAGCCATAATCGATGTGACTACGGATTATGGCATTATACAACAATTTTTGAGTATAGGGATGTGCACCCCACCACACACCAGACACAGCCCTTAGAGCATTTATGCCCTTTTCGCACTTTTTACTGAGGAATTCAGTATGTGCAATTCCGTTGAGTTTTTTGTCAAGTATCAAACCTAAGAATTTAACATTTTCTGATAAGTTAATGGTCTCATTATCACAAGAAATTTCAAAATTTGGAATTGCTCTCTTTTTCGTAAACACTACCGCTTGACATTTACCCACTGATAAAACCAGACCATGATCAGAGAGCCACTGATTTAGATAGTGCAAAGCAGAATTTAAACGGAAAGTTATGTCCTCCATAGATTTAGAGCTATGATAAAGGACGATGTCATCAGCATACTGAAGAATATTACAAAAACTACTAACAGACAATTCGAGGTCATGAGTGTATATATTATACAACAGAGGACTGAGAGCTGAGCCTTGAGGAAGACCCTTCCAGACATGTCTAGCAGGTACCGTAAGAAGCGGATGTTTAACAGAAACTGTTCTGCCAGTAAGCAGACTGCAAATGAAATGAGACAACCTCGGCGGAATACTCAGCTTATGCATTTTCTGCCTGAGTATCGGAAGATGAACATTGTCATATGCAGAGGCAATATCTAGAAAAACACCTACTAAATACTCTCCTTTGGCGAAAGCTCGTCGAATATCTGTAGTCAAAATGCTGAAACTATCAATAGTACTTAACCCCTTTCTAAAACCAAACTGAGAGGGTGCTAAGATATTTCTACTTAGCACTATCCATTCCAAACGATTTTTTAAAAGCCGTTCAACAATTTTTGATAAATTAGAAGATAGGGCAATGGGTCTATATGAATTAGGATCTGAGGAGCATTTTCCAGGCTTAAGAATCGGGATAATAATCTGAGATTTCCACGATTTTGGAAAATTGCCAGATAGGTATATATTATTAATTAAATTTAGAAGATACAATTTAGACTTTTCATTAAGTCTAGTAATAAAAGAATTAAAAATACCATCTTCTCCAGGACTAGTATCTTTTAAATCTGTTAAAACTATTTTGAGCTCTTGAGAGGAAAAAGAGAGATCCATTTCCTCTGAAGAATCCAATGAAGAAGGTGAGGAAAAGAATAGGTCATGGGATGGTACAAACGGAGGAGCTAATTTGTCAGTAAAATCATTAAGCCACGTAAACGGATCATTGGAATTAGGACTGGGGACACAATTAAAAGATCGGCGAAATTTTTTAACATTAGTCCATACAAGAGATGAAGGGGAGCGAGGATTTAGGGATTCACAGAAATTGATCCAACCAAGTTTTTTCTTTTTCCAAATTAAATGCCTAAACTTCGCATCACTGCGCTTGTACTCAACGTAATTCTCCATCGTCATACAGGCTGCGTATGACGCTTCGGCAGATGTTCGCCGATTGACAAAATCAGAGCATTCCTGATCCCACCAGGGATTGAAATGGATCTGATTTTGAATGGAGTATTTCTTGGGAATATGTAATTCAGCTGCAGACAAAATGGCAGAGACAAACCGATCATAGCAAAGATTGGTATTCTCAAAATTACCAGACTCAGGAGGATTGCCCAACATGCAATCCACAGAGTCGGCGTACTCATTCCAGTTGGCTTTTTTTAAGTTAAATTTAGAGACCGGAAATTGATTGGAAATGGGGGAAAAACTAGATCTTAGGGAAAGCAGTATTGGGAAGTGGTCACTACCATGGGTGGAAGGAAGAACAGACCATGATAATTGTGATGCAAGAGAGGGAGAGGATAGAGAAAGATCAATAGCAGTCCTAGGATTCTGATTAGGATTAACCCTACGAGTTGGTGAGCCATCATTGAGAATGCATAGATCAACATCATCAATCATGTCAACCAACGAGGGCGAAAATCCGTCACAGAAATAACACCCCCACAAAGTGTGATGAGTGTTAAAATCACCAAGGACCAACACAGGGCTAGGAAGCGAAGAGATGATAGACTTAAGCTCAAGAAAAAGAGAAGAGGAGGGATGAGGAATGTAAACTGAAAGAAAGGAAATATTGTAGGCCCTCACAGCAACAGCATTAAACTGTTGACTGTGGGGAGGGAGAGGGATAAAGGAATAAGGAGAGGAGTGCCGGATAAGGATGGCACAGCCTCCATACCCATCATTTCTGTCCTCCCTCAAACAGGCGAAACCTGAGACCCTGAAAGGAGAATCAGGCACCAACCATGTTTCCGAGAGGGCAACAATGACAGGATTATAGAGAGAAATAATATTAAGTAATTCGTGTTTTTTAGCACGAATACTTTTACTATTCCACTGCAGGAAGATGAGAGGAGCCATTGTTTAGGATTTTGAAAATTTTGTGGAGGTTTTGGGCAACGTTGGACGGTATAGGGAGTTCATCAGCGGTTGAAATAATGCTCACAAGGGTTTCTGTTAGGGCAACTAACAGATCCTTGGTAGACTCATAAGAGTTATTAACACCTTGATGGAGAGCACAACCGTTAGGAAGAGAAGAAGGACAGTTACTGATTAAGGCCTGATGAGCCTGTCTATCAAATCCCTTTGCTAAAGGAGCATGGGGACGAGGAGTTTGAAAAACTGTTTTGCGGTAAGATATGGTGGGAGAAGCGGGGGCACGTACCTGATGAGATTGGTAATTAGTATGAGCAGGATGTGAAACTGTTTCCTTAGCAACATTTGCAAAGGAACGTTGGGATGATGGGAAGCGAGAGGAAGCGTCAATATATGATATACCTTCCTGAGACATTACAGCTTTTATTGATTGCTGCCTTATAAACTCGGGGCAGTCCTTATCAATGGCAAAATGCTTAGCTGAGCAATACAAACAGGTTGCATTTTCCTTTGAAGTGAGACATGAATCACCAGAGTGAGCCTGAGAACACCTATAGCATCTTGGAGATGACCGACACTGAGACATAATGTGACCAAAACGGCAGCATTTAAGGCATTGGATGGTAGGGAATTTATAAGGTTCAACAGGAAGGGAAGAATGATACGAGAAGACCCTTTCAGGCAGCATTTGACCACGGAATGTGACTACAATTGACTGAGTCGGAACCCATGTAGTCACACCCTCACTAACACACTTTCTATTTAATCTTCTGGCTTTCATAACCTGTCCACACTGTGAGGGAAATTTCAATGAATCTACAAATTCATCTAAAGAAAAATCAACTGGAACTTCTTTGACAATTCCCATTCTAGAGATATTAAAGGTCGGGATAACTGCTACATACTTACATAGACTAAGAATGGGATTGTTTAAAAAGCTATTCGCTGCAGAGGCATTTGTGAATACAACACATATTTTATTGCGTCCAACGATTTTTACTCCACCATCGACTATGTTAGAGACCTTATTATGATGTAGGAACTGACCAAACTTAATAGCTTTGATAGAAGTTCCAGCTGCAGGGTCAGAAATTTCCCTCGACACATATACAATAAAAGGGCCTGTATCTGTATCAGTATAGGATTTCGGAGTTTGAGAGAAGGACGGATGTACATAAAGGTTTTGTATAGAAGGGGTTGCGGTAGATGGGTTACGGATGGTTTTTTTAGCAACCGAATCCGCACATGAATTTAATTCTTCTCCTTGACGTTTTCTAGGAGCCTGAGACGATTCATTTGAACCACCTCCGGGATCGGGGGATCAGTGTCCATTTTTCCACTACTAACCTCACCAAATGTGAGGATTAAATTAATTAAACTAGATAAAAACACCACAAACACTCACAATAACCAAACACCTTGTTAATAAAGATCCTTTTATACGTCAAACAAATTCCACTTTGAAACAATAAACGAAAATTATGCACAAAAAAATTAAAACTCTCACTAACACGTGTGTCAACCAAAACAAACGTAAGCGAAGTCTCAAGTAGCTTTTTGTAGTAGTTAACGGACAGTCCTTGACATTGACATAGGTAACAGACTACATAAATTTTACGTAAAGTCAGTTATAGTAAATATAAGTTTAAATGAAAAAAAAAACGACTATTTATAATAAATATTACCTCCATTAAAATGAGAATTTCTTAAGTTTTTTAAATATTTGTAATTTAGGTAAACACAAAAAAAATGTATGACTAATACTTTAAATAAAATTCGCAAAAAATAAATTATCTCTGCTGTCAAAAAATTCGAATGACGTGTAATTGTAGTTACAAGTTGTTGATAATTAAGCGTTTCGAGTTCGGCATAATATATTGAATAAGGCGTACAGTTACTTAAGGTAAGATATAAGATAAGATACAGTATCTTCCTGATGTTTTGAAATAAACATAACCATAGCTATAATATTGTAATAAGTCTTATACGACTGAGGTTTTCCTAACCGGCATAGTACTAATTGAAACGATATTTGTGCTTTTCAGGTTACTTCGGTTAACAATACAAGAAATCTCCAAAATAACAAATAACACAACACAATGATTACTGATATTCAGTTGGCGGTGTTCTCCAATATTTTAGGAGTTTCCATTTTCCTGCTGGTCATTCTTTACCACTACATCAACGCGAACAGCTCCAAATAGATTCGGTATTATTTTCTATTTATATATAGTTTATATATATAGTATTTTCTTATACTGGTAGCATTTTTTTATATTGTACTCAAAAATGAAGATTCAATGCATCTCATTTTTTCTTGCTTGTACATAGTGACAATAATGTATATAAGAAAATTGTACGCAGTTTGGATAGGATACTTTAAAAAGTATTTGTTTTACATTTTATTATCCCATTCAATTATAATATATCAATTTAACATTTATTCAATTTCATGAGATTTTAATATAGTTGCATCATATTTATATTTCACTTTGCTTGTGAATGTTTAAACATATCTTTAAATAAATAAAACTAAGTATCAAGAAAAGACTAACACACATTAATTAATTTCTTAATAGTCCATCATTTAGATTACCCAAATTAAAAGGTCCATAATTGTTCTTTCCTTTACTTAATATGATTAAGTGTCAGTTATACTATGTTTAAAGGGTCACATATAAGTTTTTAACGTTTTTAAAGTGTGGTTCACACACTTATTAAACTGAGATTTTTAATTTCTATTTAGATATTAGAAAATATACAAATTTTTAATGCAGCATTAAACAAGGCTCTTGGAAACTAACTCTTATATGTCTTGGACAGTTCAAATTGAAATCGAAATCCCATAATGGTTTTTTAAACTTAGGTTTACAGACATTTTTTAGGTTTTTGACAGCCTAAAAGTTGTTTATAGTAAGAATATGTTAAATTATTTAAGAAAAAAATGCTCCACCTGTTTTTTATTGCATAAAAACACAAAAGTCAATAATATATATAAAAACAAAATGCTGAACCTGTTTTATATTGCAAACAAACTCATTTGAATTTTATTAACATTTTTTTTCCTTGTTTCAGATCATTCTACACAGTAATATATTGTATTTAAGATGATAATAAACTAAGGTTTATAAATCTGGTTTTTTAATTTACATATCTGACTTCCCTTGATTTGATTTACCTTGAGAAAAATATTTTGCACAGATTATTATTTTTACTGTTTATTTGCACTGTATATAGTTTTTTAGTTAGGTGCTCCAGAGAGAGTGTAGTGCTATATATAATATATAAAAGAAGACAATCTGTTCTTCACTTACTATCAGAACTTGATTCATTGTATGTTTGGCGGAACTGAACACTGCGTTTTATCTGACCAGAGCATCATGTTCTTATTAAAAAAAAATGTTATATATTTTTTATATTTATTGTATACTTTTCAAAGTATATATGCCTATGTAATAAGTAGTTATAGTTAAAGTTACAATTGAAGGCAATTTGTGAGCAAATATTATATGTATAGACAGACATACTTTGAACATTAAGTAGTGTAATCTTTTTCTACATTTAGTATATTTGAACAAAAATATAGACATGTTACTAATTTATAGATATAATGTGCTGATTAATTTTACAATATCATCATCAGTGATTTCAAATTCAATCAGGGCCCTATATAAGTTTTGACAGTGGAGGCAAGCGTTAATGTGTATCCTACAATCTGAATTGACTTGTGACATCATATTTCTGGTCTTCAAACAAGTTCACTTACTTATGTGGCACTCCAGTATCATCACCATATAAAAAATCATTTAGTATTTTTTTTAGGTTTTTTTTAACTTCACGCTGTATGTAACTTCATGCTGCTGTATCCCGCATACAGCAGGGTAGGCAGAGGGAACCCAGTGTTAAGACTCTCCGTTCCCACCTTCCGCCAAATTCGGAGGCATTGCGAGTTAAGTGGCGGACTTAACGCCGCGCTTTGCCTCTGATACCAGAGCGAAGGAAATGGAAATATTTCCACTCCTCGAGTGGGAATCGAACCCACAACCAGTCGTTTACAGTCACACGTTCGTGCCACTGCGCCACCACGGATCCCATCTATTTACACTTTTTTTAAATAGTAATTTTATCTATACATAAGTGCTGATTGACATACAAATATTTATGCATTATTAATTACCTATTGACTTCTTAAAATAAAGCAAACATAATTAATTACCTTATTATTCTGAGTTCTGGTTTTATAATAAAAAATAACTTCACGCTGTATCCCGCAGTCAGCAGGGTAGGCAGGGGGAACCCAGTGTTAAGACACTCCGTTCCCACCTTCCGCCAAATTCGAAGGCATTGTGAGCTAAGTGGCGGACTTAACGCCGCGCTTCACCTCTGATACCAGAGCGAAGGAAATATTCAATATTTCCACTCCTCGAGTGGGAATCGAACCCACAACCAGTCGTTTACAGTCACACGTTCATGCCACTGCACCACCACGGATCCCATCTATTTACAATTTTTTTAAATATTAATTTTATCTATACATAAGTGCTGATTGATATTGATACAAATATTTATGCATTATTAATTACCTATTGTCTTCTTAAAATAAAGCAAACATAATTAACTTATTATTCTGAGTTCTGGTTTTAAAGGTTGAATATAATGTCATTTAATAGAATGTCATATTTTTAAACATGTTATTCTTTGTGACGTTGTTTTTGTTAGTTATTTTATTTATTTTTATGAAGATTTTTGTAAATCAAATAAAAATAACACTCATTGCAACAAAGAAAATAAAGTATTAGGTATTACATTTGATATACCTCAAAACATTTCGTTTTCCATTTTCCGTCCGAATCAGGGTGGTAATGTGAAATAAGAGAATTGAACCCACAACCATAATGTTTATGGTCAAATATTGCGCCACTGGATTATCGTAGTTTGTAATCTTTATCTATACTTATATTATAAATGCGAAAGTCTGTCTGTTTGTATGTGACGCTTCCACGGCTAATCTACCGGTCCAATTTGGATGAAATTTAAAATGAAAGTAGTAAAACACCCAGGGTTAAACATAGGCTAATTATTTTTAAAAAAATCAATCTCTAAATGATTGAATTAGGGGATGAAAATTTATATAAAAAATCTAACCCGGTTGACCGATTGTAATGAATTTTGGCATAAATTATTATGATTTAGTGAATAATCTAAGGTTACACATAGGCTACTTTATTTTTCAAAATCCCAAACACAAACTCATAACCGATCTCGATTATAATTAATTTACTGTCACAGTTGATCACAGCAGGGTAGACAGAGGGAACCTAGTGTTAAGACACTCCGTTCCCCACTTTCCGCCGAATTCGGAGGCTTGCGTGTTAAGTGGCGGAACTTAACGCCGCGCTTTACCTCGACACCAGAGCGAAGAAAATGGAAATATAATTTCCACTCCTCGAGTGGGAATCGAACCCACAACCAGTCATTTACAGTTACACTCTTGTACCACTGGGCCACGACTGATCACGTTGGCTTCATTGGTAAATTTAAAATGCAGATTTAACTCTGCGTAAGGTCTACCAATTTGCAAATCTGAAATTAAACATGTTTAGAAACACTTTAAAATGTTCAAATATAACGATTATTTGTTTTATTCTTACTTGGTATTTAAAAGTTCGCATATTTAAACTATCTTACATCTTGAATTAGAAGTTATTGTACCTAAATCTCATAAGCTACTTTGAAATAAATACCTATTTTGTTAGTATGAAATGCGATAACATTTTTTTTTTAGCTTCTCGCTGTATCCCTGCACACAGCAGGGTAGGCAGAGAGAGCCTAATGTTAAGACACTTCATTCCCCACGCACCGCCGAATTCGGAGGCGTTGCGAGTTAACTTGCGGAACTTAACGCCGCGCTTTTACTGATACCAGAGCGAAGAAATGGAAACATTAAATATTTCCACTCCTCGAGTGGGGATCGAACCCTCAGCCAGTCGTTTACAGTCACACATTCGTGCCACTGCGCCACAACTGACTGCTCCAATCAGTTATATTAATTTAGCTTTGAAATTACATAAGTATAATATAAGTAACAATACACAAATACAATTTATATGTAAAACTATTATTCTTGGCCAATAACAGCGGGCAGCGGGCGATGTTTAATTAACGACATTATTCGAACGAGGAATGCCTATTACAATGAACATGTTACGGAGGCGGGATATAAATTTCTTTGCCGAAATTCCGGGACCTTAAAGAGATTTTTCACATAGCGCAAATGTTTGCCATATTTTTCGCAATGTATCGTTGGATACGATACATTGTTTGGAGCTGGACTTGTGTTGGGAAATAGTTTTTATTAAATATTGTTTATTGTATGTTTTTTATTTGCTTTTTTTCTTTTATTTTTAGAAATATAATTGATATATCATGTCGTTTTTGCAGCTCGCACACGTGATATCGGTACGCGTGATAATCAGAAAGTACTTAGTGTCAAGACACTCCGTCGTCCATTTTCCGCCTGAAATTGAGACATTACGTGTTGAGTGGCGAAACTCAACGTCGCGCTTTGTTTAGGTATCAGAGTGAAGAAAAGAAAATTTAAATATTTTCGTTCCCCCAAGTGGTAAACGAACTCATAACCACCGCTTTACATTCAAACGCTGACACACTGCGCCATGAAGGTATCAAAACCTTTTTTATTTTACATTTTTATTTTTATCTGTATTTTTATTATTCATTTTTAATTTTATTTTATTTTATGATAAGAACAAACAATAGGTATGGTTTCAAGGTTAATGAATAACATTATAGATTTAAAATGTTATTTATAATTTTTCGATATCTTTGTTAAAATAAAGTGTTGAAACTCAGACATAAGTTGCTACTTCCATACTTATATTATAAATGCGAATGTCTGTGTGTTTGTCTGTCACGCTTTCACGGCTAATCTACCGGTCCGATTTGGATGAAATTTAGAATGAAAGTAGTAAAAGTGACTGGGTCTAACATAGGCTACTTATTTTTTCAAAAATCAACCTCTAAAGGGTTGAAATAGGGGATGAAAGTTTATATGAAAAATCTAAACCGCTTGACCAATTGAAATGAATTTTGGCATAAATATAGTTGATAATCTAAGCTTAAACATAGACTACTTTATTTTTAAAAATGCACCCCCGAGGGTTGCAATATAACGAAAAAGTTCACGCGGCGAAGCCGCGAGCGGACCGCTAGTTATACCTATAGAAGAAAGGTGGAAAAGTTGATATGTAGTTATGTATCTCCCGCGAAAGTGTGAAAAATGAAAAAATGTGTATTTAAGTCATTATTTTACAAATATCAAAAGAATTTTTAAAATTATATCTAGTTTTATAATATACGACCTAGCGACCTGCTCGCGGCTTCGTCGCGTGTACTATTTCTTTATATTGCAACCCTCGGGGGCGCATTCTTAAAAAATAAAGTATATGTTTAGGCTATGTTTAGGCTTTTATGCCAAATTCATTACTGCTGTTTAAATTTTCATATAAACTTTCATCCCCTATTTCAACCACTTAGAGGTTGATTTTTGAAAAAATAAGTAGCCTATGTTAGACCCAGTCACTTTTACTACTTTCATTCTAAATTTCATCCAAATCGGACCGGTAGATTAGCCGTGAAAGCGTGACAGACAAACACACAGACTTTCGCATATCTAGTTTTATAATATATTTATACTTACAGATAGCTGTAGAAACCTGTTCCGTCCCTAACTGAAACTACGGAGTGAACAAAGCCAAAATTTTGCGTTTTGCAAAAGGTTCCTTAGGGAGACTACTTCTTAATAGTGTACCACGTTTTTACAGGATTTTTCTGATATTCTCTTTCGAGAATATCCGAAAAACTACTAAGAAAATTACGCAAACGACATTACAATCAACAATTTGTTTAAATTGGACCTCAAAAATTCTTATTCTAACTAACCAAAACAACAATTAACACATAATATAATTAAAAAAACAAATCACAAAACGAAAACCAAACTGAAATACAATTAAACCAAGAAAGGACCCAATCCAATCCCACCCATAGATAGATAGATAGTATAAGCGGACATCCTGTCTACACGGCGAACCAAATTGCCGTAGCTTGATTAGCTACCGTGTATACAATTATATGACACGTCCCAGTAAATTTATGTGAAAACTTTGCCACGACACGCTCCCTACATGGTACACGCTACATGCACTGCACTGCCTGAACAAGAGCTAAATTAACTCTACGGTTATATGTCAGTGTACATATATGTATGTATTTTAGTGTATATTTTGAATGTCCATGAATTATGAGTCTTTTTTTTTATAAATGATTATAAATATAAGAAATATTTAGTAAGGTCTAATAGATTAATATAGTAAGTTTTTTGTAACTTCACGTTGTATCCCGCACACAGCAGGCAGAGGGAACCTAGTGTTAAGACATCTCATTCACCATTCCTTTCCGCTGAATTTTGGAGGCATTGTTTGTTAAGTGGTGGTACTTAACGCCGCGCTCTCGCCACCAGAGCGAAGAAAATGGAGTGGGAATTGAACCCACAATCAGTCTTCTTATTTGAAAAATTATTATATATAAAGTGGAGAACGGAGTGTTTTGATACTTAGAAGGTGAGTAGGTAAACTATTTCTTATGGCTGAAAAACTGAAGTAAGTTTTTTTTTGTGTTCCATTTTTCTATTGCACTAATAATTAAATAGGTTAAAAATATACAATACTGATTTTGACTATAGTAGTCATTTCATTAAATTTCAGCAAAAAGATTTATTGTGAAAGCAAATTAAATGTTTATTTATATGTAGTTTTAAAATAAAACTACTACTTGTGTATAATTTATTTATTTTCAGACTAACTTAAAGCAATTCTCATATATTAAATTAAAAAAATAAAAAAAAAAATAAATAACATCCAACATAATAAAATACAGATAAAATATCACATCAACTAACCTTTCACCAACCTGCCAAAATACTTCCATCCAAACACAAATTAAAAAAAAAACCAAACCTCTATATATATATATACATAATACATAAATCGTTTCCCGCCATTCGATCACAGATAACCTAGAACTCCGATAATCGCCCCCCGAGGCCGAATGAGACTGACCGTGTAATAAATTATACAGAAAGGCAATACCGATTGTAATAAAAAGCAATCTTAGCGCTAATTCACTATTTTTCATAGTCCGTGAAAACAGTTTGACTTTCAATATGTAGGTGAGGTGGTAATAAAGATTATGGGTGTTTTCCAGTTTTGTGGAGAGATTTATAATGTGGTGGAGGTAATTGTGAATTCAATTTGTTGTTATTATTATGGGATAAAGGAAGTATGATTTTAAAATCTTCTTCTATTTCTTAAATGACATTTTAAAGGTAAAGGATATGACATAGACAGAAAGAAGAAGATATTATGATATAGACAGAAAAGAAGATATTTAATGTTAATATTAAATTAAATTAAATTAAATAGCTTCACGCTATATCCCGCACACAGCAGGGTAGGCAGAGGGAACCTAGTGTTAAGACACTCCGTCCCCCACATGTTAGTATTAAATGTATAAAAATTGAACAACTTTGTTTTTAATTTGTACTAGCTGTGTACGCTTCCACGTGGAATGTTTAAAAGTATTATATTTTTAAATTAAAAATAGCCTAAGTTACTTTCCATTGTACTAGTGATCTGCCAGTGAAGTCAGTCAAAATCGGTCCAACTGTTTCAACGATTAGTTGGAACAAAGAGATAGATAAATGGACAATAATTATAGAAAATGTTATTAGGGTATATGTATAGTGTATACATATATATGAATTTCTTAAACAACGGTTATTTTAATACTGCAAACAGACACACGAATTCCATTTATTATTAAAGATTTTTAAACATTTTTAAAGTGTTATTCCACACTTAGGAAAATTGAAAAAGACATTTAAAGAAAACGTATAAAAATTTGAACGCAGTAGGATTCGAACCCGCGCCTCCTGAATACCGTTCAGGCGCTCACACCACTGAGCCATACGTTCTACTAGCCGCTGCGTCGAAATTCTTATACGCTTTATTACAACTTATTTATGTTGTTAGCATCAAAATTTTTATACGTTTTCTTTAAATGTCTTATTACTAAAGATTTAACAAAAAAAAGCTATATTTCTATAATAATAGTGGAGATCAGAGTTTCTTGACACCACATTCTCTGTCTCCATCCGTCTATATACTGAAAAAAGGATAACATTAAGCAAATATCCATTATACCTACTAACGATAAAACCCACAGACATATCCATGTACAACAGCTAGTACACGTTAAAAATCCCCAGTTTATAAGTGCAGATTCTTTAGCATTATATTTATGTTGCATTTCGTGTACTTTCCTGGCTTTCTAGTATTCATAATTACTCGTCTCGGTCTCGCGACTTTTAATTAAGAAAGACTTGTTTATTATCTTTTTGCTTACGCCATGATGGTTTAGAGCCACGGCTTTTAAGCGACTGAATTAAAGAAATTTAAATATTTTAATAAGAAAAAGCGAACTTGTTATATTTAAGTGTTGTAATGTAATTATTATAATGAATTATATTAATGATATGGTAGCACTGGTTACGCCATCTTTAATTATGTAATTACCAATATAAAAGTAGCTTGACGCTTTTTCTTGTATGGAGATGAAGAAAGAACCTAGTGTCAAGACACTCCGTCCTCCACTTTCCGCTGAATCGTGATATTGCGCGTTGAGTGACGGAACACTATGCCGCGTTTTGTTAAGTTGTTGCTTTTGATATTTAAGGGTCCCTAAGGGTACCAGAGCGAAGAATTTTTTTTAGTTTCACGCTGTATGTCGCACACAGCAGGGTAGGCAGGGGGAACCTAGTGTTAAAACATTTTGTTCCTAAATTTTTATAAATTTAAAAATGATTAAATGAAATATAATCGTACCTCGAGTGGAAACCGAACCACAAACATCGCTTTACAGCCCGACGCTGTGGTACTGCGCAAGGACGTCCTCTTATATATGTTTGTAATATGTACATATATATTGATTCACTCAGATGAAATTTAATATTGCAATTTTTTTTTGTTTACTTACGCAAAGTTCGATATAAGTTCAATCTTACATCTTTTTCATTAGCTGAAAAAAGACTGGAGTGATGTATTACTATGTTCTTGTATGCTTTGCATGGGGTAAATATGAAAGAAAGGTTAAAAATGCTTGAATTGCTGGTATAAATTTAAAAATAAAAAAAAGAATATTAAAAAAAAATATATTTCTCCAAGTGAAGTTCAAAGCGACAACCAATCACGTTTACATCTAGACAGTGTCTCACGCTTGTATGCTTTCACGATTTGGATGGCATTCAGAATGAAAATAGTTGAAGACCGAGTCTTCAACCTCAAACTTAGACTACTTTTCTTTGATTTTTTGTTAACTTCACGCTGTATCCCGCACACAACAGAGTAGACAGCGGGAACCTAGTGTTAAGACACTCCGTTCCCCATTTTCCTTGATGAAAAAATTCAGAAAAGATTATTCTTTCTGAAATGAGAGATTATATGAAAAGTTGTGTAATAAATAAAATATCATAATTAATTAATAACAAATTAATATATTTCAATAACACGTTGTAGGTATTTAAGCTTTACAAGAATTATTTTGATCGCGCGCCGCCACACTCATTGTGAAGAAGTTGCCCGCCTTTAAGGTACTATTACGCTCCTTATTAAAGCTGGATACGGAGAATCTAGTACGAGCTGTAGCTAAGCTGAAAAGTTAATAAAATATTAATTTATAACACACACACACACACACATATACAGTTTTTTTAGCTTCACGCTGTATTCCATACAAAACAGGGTAGGCAGCGGGAACCTAGTGTTAAGACACTCCGTTCCGTCACTTTCCGCCAAATTCGGAGGCGTGTTAAGTGGCGGAACTTAACGTCGCGCTTTGCCTCGACACCAGAGCGAACAAAATGAAAATATTAAATATTTCCACTCCTCTAGTGGGAATCGAACCCACAACCAGTCGTTTACAGTCACACGCTTGTGCCACTGCGCCACGACTGGCCCCAAGATTTTAGATTAGATTAAACTTTCCAGTAATTTAGCTGGTTATTAGGTTATATTTGATCAAGATATTGTGTAATTTGGCCATAATTTAACGTTAATCAGAGAAGACCTAGAGTTCTACATTTTTAGCAATCGATATTGTGTGTTAAGTGGTAGAACGCCACTTCTTAGCTTAGATATTAAAGCGGAGGAATAAAAATATAAGCATTCCCTATAGTGGGAATCGAACCCACAAGCAACCACGCTTATAGTCAGACACTGTTCCACTGTAGAGCTATAAAAGTATCAATTGAATGGAACAAATTCTTTCTCTCTTAAAAATCTTGACGTTCGCTTAACATACAGACGAAACCGCGGGTTATTTACTTATAGATTACAATATATTACTAAAATGTGTTAAACAAACACTAAATATAGTGTTCAGGCACTTTAGCCAAAATTTCAGCTTTCTCACAAAAGTCTTTCATTTAAAACAACAAGCACTGACTAAATAAACATTTTTTCTTTCAGTATTTATATTTTTACCTTTTGTTAGACGATTTCTATGGCAAAGTAAAAATAACTTAAAGCATACATTCCTTCATGGGTACGAAATGAAAAACATTATATGATCTGAAATGCGAGCAACATGCATAGTTGTGAGAGCGCCATGCCATTGAGTTGCGTACAGAGCTTTCGAATTATGTAGCAAGTAGCTTTATCCAGTGTTTTGTTCATTCTTTGGAGGGTTTGTTTAATTAAGATCTGGATAATAATAAATTAAAAAAGGTTTCGTCAGAGAGAAATAGTGTCAAGACACTGTGGTTACCACTTTCTGCCTGAAATTCAGACCTTTCGTGTTGTTTGGCGGAATTCAATTACAGAAGAAATGAATTTTATAATTGACCCTATAACCAATATATTGATTAAGATACGTTTTCATAAATTGCAAACATCTTTTTATTTTTTATTACATTCATTTTTTTATATTTTTAGTACGCAAGGAGATACTAAAGATGAAAATATTCTGTTCTCTACTTTCTGCCCTATTTGAAATATAACCAATCATTGGGATTGATTCCATATATATTGTGTTTACAATATATTGTATTGTATTGTATTAAAGAAAAACATATAAAATACTACACTTTTGCATTGCATGTTAAGTGGCCGAACTTAGCGCCGCGCTTTGCCTCGACACCATAGCGATGAAAATGGAAATATTCAATATTTCCACTCCTCGAGTGGGAGTCGAACCCACATCCAGTCGCTTTACAGTCACACTCCAGTCAGGCCAGTGGTGTGCCACTGCGCCACGACTGGCCCCAACTACTATACCAAATTAATATAAAAAATTAATTTACCCAAGCAACGAAGAATTCGTCACATCTACAAGTTTATCCTGGGCATATAAGAGGAAAACAAATCTATGCATTCCAGAACCGGGGTAAGCAACAGGTGGCACATAAGGAGTGACTGTGAACCCCGATTGGGTGTCGTTACCGGGAATGTTGACCACAAGCCAGTAGAGAGCTGAACGGAGAGATGGAGTGTAGTGTGAAGGGACGTCGGCATCTGGAAATTAATAGTAGAGTGTATACGAGGATATAAGCTTCCCGTTTCTTTCGGCAAAGCAGGGTATTTAGAGAGAACCTAGTGTCAAAACACTTTGTTCTACACTTCACCCGAATATGAGTCATTACGTAATGAGTGGCGGAGTATAAAGTCGCGCTTTTTCCTAAATATCTATATGCAAATATACAATTCGTAAGAAAACCACGTCCAGAGGGCCTCGCCCTGATGTCGTGTCCCCTCTCCCCCGCTGGGCAGGAGAGAGAAGAAAGCAACTGTAACAATTCGTAAGTAGGTAATTACCACATATAATAGGAGTCTCTCCTTGTACAACTGCAGTATGAGTTGAGAGTTCATTGAGTGAGTATGAGAGTGTCCGACTGAACAAGCGATTGAACCATCTTCAAAGAATGTCTGTTTATGTTTTTGTAACTTCACGCTGTATCCCGCACACAGCAGGGTAGGCAGAGGGAACCTAGTGTTAAGACACTCCGTTTTACTCTTTCTGAAAGCATTGCATGTTATATGGCGAAACATATCGCCGCGCTTTACCTCGACACCACCACAGGAGTGTACAAAATGGAAATGTTAAATATTTCCACTCCTCGAGTGGGAATCGAACTTACAACCTGTTGCTTTACAGTCAAACTTTGTCCCTTTGCGCCACGACACGCCACAAAGTATGTAAAAAATAAATGTCAGGATATTCATAAAAAAACAGAGATCAGAGTAACTTGACACTACTTGACACAGAGAGATCTCTGACTGAAAAAAAAGTAAACCCGAAAAATCATCTTTTTTTTCTTTTGAACAATATGTTGTTTTGCTTACCATTTAATACTGATACAGATATTGTAACCTACAACAATATATCGTTGAAATCCTTTAAAAGTTACAACTTAAACCCCAGAGGTAAGAACTCGTAGCTGTACGAGTATGCAAGTAGTGGCACAAATGCACTCTTTGATGTTTTCCTTGTGTTTGCAACTTTGCTTCGAAAAATTTATGTCACATTATGGATCTTACTTTGTGGTACATTATTCATTTTACTCGACAAAAAAAACATTGTATTTGACTTTAAAAAAAAAGGTTTAAAGCTATTTTGTCGTTTTCTTTATATATTTTTCGTTTCGGTTTCATTATCTTGTGTTGGTTTATTATTTTATTCGAGATTCTTGTTGTAGTTTAACTTGCTTAGATATTTTTTAGAATTTTTGGAATGATTGATTATATATGTATATTTATATTTGTGTTTGTATGTGTGTTTGTATGTGTGTTTGTGTCGGATAAAATCAGACGATAAGCGTGATGGTTGTCGGTTCGATTTCCACTCGAGGAATTGAAATATTTAATGTTTTTTCTAGACAATGTGCAGCGTTGAGTTCCGTCACGCAACACGCAATGCCTTCAGAATCCAATGGAAAATGGGGAGCGGAGTGTCTTAACACTAGGTTCCGTCCGCCTATTCTGCTAAATGTGCTAAAAATAATTTAAAATATATATAATATTCTTTTCTCTCTTCCTGTATGAGAAAATGCAACGTATAACTCCGTCACTACCCAATGTATCAAATTGAGGTAGAATGCGGTGAACAAAATATCTCGACACTAGATTACAAAGGTTTTTTTAACATAGAAATATGTACATACCAACTAAAAATAAGCTGTAGTAAGTATCAGGCTCGCTTGGGTATGTTATTTTAGGCATCATTATAGACTGCGTTTGTGCGATCTCCGTACCACAGTAAATCTCTACTGAACTGTAATACACCTGTACAAATAAAAAAAATAATTAAATTGAAATTTAATGTAAATTAAGTTTAAGTTATCTATGACTCATAGACTTTAATTAGCGTTATTTTTCCCACAGGGTAGTCAGAGAGAACTTAGTGTCAAGATACTCCGTTCTCCACTTTTCGAAATCGAGACCCCGCCCTTTGTCTTAGAATACAATTTGTGAATTTGACGCATATTAATGTATTTTGAGGACTAAATTTCAGTAAATGGGCCTGACTTAATTTATGTGGATTTTTGGCCTGAATGCTCACCTCTTTCTTAATTCTGCTAGCAATTCTACAGGAAAAAGCATAAAGTTGTTTATTATCGAAATAAATAAATAAAATAAATAGCTTCACGCTATATCCCGCACACAGCAGGGTAGGCAGAGGGAACCTAGTGTTAAGACACTCCGTTCCCCACTTTCCGCCGAATTCGGAGTTAAGTGGCGGAACTTAACGCCGCGCTTTACCTCGACACCAGAGCGAAGAAAATGGAAATATAATTTCCACTCCTCGAGTGGGAATCGAACCCACAACCAGTCGTTTACAGTCACACTCTTGTGCCACTGGGCCACGACTGGCCATTTACTACCTTTTACCGTTTATTATCTACTTACATTTAAAACATTCGGCGGCACCACCGAAATAATATCGGGGACCACGTTATAGTTTTTGAAGGCTGTAACAAATTGATTTCTATTTCGTGGTGGCGACTGACACTCCAGGCACATCGTAGCCCCAATAAATGGCGCCAATAAAAATATTCTCATCTAGAAAGAAAGTTGGAATTGTATAAACACTGATAAAAATGACTTAATTATAATTTATTGTAAGTAAATATGATTATGATATATATTAGTACTCGGCCCGCTCGCAGTTTAGCCGCGTAAAATTTTTCGATATGTTGCTACGCTCGGGGGCGCATTTTTAAAAAATTAAGTAGCCTATGTTTAAGCTTAGATTATCAACTATATTTATGCCAAAATTCATTACAATCGGTCAAGCGGTGTAGATTTTTCATATAAGCTTTCAACCCCTATTTCAACTCTTTAGAGGTTGATTTTTGAAAAAATAAGTAGCCTATGTTAGACCCAGTCACTTTTACTACTTTCATTCCAAATTTTATCCAAATCGGACCAGTAGATTAGCCGTGAAAGCGTCACAGACAAACAGACAGACTTTCGCATTTATAATATAAGTTTGGATATTATTTATATTAATATGTATTTTATATGTAGATATTTGTGTATTCTGTCTATGTATTAGGATTTAGTATAATATGTATTATATATATTTATTATTTACACCACCCACTCTATATAACTTTCCAAATCTCCCAACCTAAAGGTTGTCTGGAAGAAATCGCTGTTAAGCGATAAGGCCGCCTCTTGTGCTTCACATATCTGTTATTATTATTTCTCTTGTAGTCTCAGTGTAAATGTTTTCGTGGTGTACAATAAAGTATAAATAAATAAATAAACTTATTGATATTTTTTAGAAAAAATATAAAAAATTGGAAAGAAGCGGGATTTGAACCCGCTCCTCTTGAATCCAAGTGCTAAACTTGGACAGTTTCAAAGAGGCGCAGGTTCGAGTCTCGCTACGTTTAATTTTTTGTATGTTCCTAAAAACGTTTTTCGTATTTTAAGTGTGTGGATAACGTCTCTAACACTTGAATATCGTCTCTGAAAATTCAGTAAATCATTAATTAGAAAAAAATACCCACTGAGTTTCTTGCACCGGTTCTTCTAAGCGCTAAGGAATTATGTAACTTTAGTGAACCTGTGTCCGGTGGTAAAATATTTGACATTCAAAAACCTAAGCATGTAACTTCTTATTTTGAATAATATTATTTGCCTTTGATTTTGGATAATATTAAAATAACAATTTATTATCAAGTTACTAGTTAGTGAATTTCAGTATTGGACGAACTTATTCCTACAAGAATTAATTCTGGACAGCAGGTAAGAAAAGTATTTTATTATATTAAAAAAAGAATTTCAAATAAAATTTTCGAATACTTTGAATTTTAAAATAAATTAATATTTAAAAGAAATACATAAAAAAAATAACGTACAACGTATATTTTGACACAAAATAGTTTTACAATAATATTAGTTAATTATTTGTGGCCAGTCGTGGCCCAGTGGCACAAGAGTGTGACTGTAAACGACTGGTTGTGGGTTCGATTCCCACTCGAGGAGTGGAAATTATATTTCCATTTTCTTCGCTCTGGTGTCGAGGTAAAGTGCGGCGTTAAGTTCCGCCACTTAACACGCAAGCCTCCGAATTCGGCGGAAAGTGGGGAACGGAGTGTCTTAACACTAGGTTCCCTCTGCCTACCCTGCTGTGTGCGGGATATAGCGTGAAGCTATTTAATTTTTTTTTTTTTTTTTATTTAATTCCGTATTTCAAATGAATAAATACATATGTCCACATACTTAGAGCCACGTAGACATTTCTAAACATTGTAACTCTTCTTGCATCGATATTATTAAGTACTTAAATATATAAAATTGAAATAGTATGTACGTTTGATGTCTCGCTTACAACGTCATGGGTTTGGGTTCGATCCAACACGGGTGACGGCTGAATATTATTTTTTATTAGCTTCACGATGTATCCCGCACTCAGCAGGGTAGTAGAGACCTAGTGTTAAGACACTCCGTTCCCTAATTTCCGCCGAATTCGGAGGCTTTGCGTGTTAAGTGGCGGGACTTAACGCGGCGTTTTACCTCGAGACCAGAGCGAAGAAAATGGAAATATTAAATATTTCCACTCTTCGAGTGAGAATCGAACCCGCAACCAATCGCTTTAAAGTTACACTTTGTGCCACCGCGCCACGACTGGACACTGGCTAGATTGAATGAATGATTATAAAAAAGCAGCTTCACGTTTTTTATAGCAAGGAAGTCAGAGACATAGTGTCAAGATATTCCCACCCTCCACTTTCTTATATATTTAGATAATTTTCATTCGCTCTCTCGGGTATTGCAAATTAAGACTATAAGCTCCACTACTCAACGTCTCGAGTTCAGTCGGAAAGCGGAGAACGGGGTGTCTTTCGTGTCTACTCTGCTATGAGCTAAAGCGTGAAGCTAAAAAATACCATATTAAAAAAAGTACTCACTAAAATCATTGTCTATATAGTATTTTGTTAGCTAATACCAAACTGCTACGTGTTAATCTTCCAACGTTTCTCTTTAATTTGCTTCTGTACATGAATTTACTGATAAATGTACGGTGGTAATGAAAATAGATAGCGTTCACATTATAATGGCGTACAATGAATTTAAATTACCGAATATTTAGCGACGATGAATGGTCATTTATTTATTTATATATTAAATTATTCGACTAGTTTTTGCTATTTTTTTTTGAAAACAGTAGAAGAGCGGAATGTTAGTATTTTCCTTAATAAAGCTGCCACTAGCGATGCGTGCGATACTTTTGTGTAAAGTTAAGTGAAAGAAACTTATATCTTACGTGTCAACCAGGCTTTTCTAGTTGAAGTCTAAAACAGAAAGTCTAAACATAAAATTTGTCATCATTAAGATATGAAATTTAGTCACATTTCCATCCAAATAAAACACTTTATAATATGAATCAATTTTTATGTCAATTGTTCGTCATCATCATCATTATAACCATTATCATAGTTATTATCATTTTTTTTAGCTTCACGCTGTATCCCCTGCGGGGTAGTCAGAGGGAACGGAACGCCAAACACAACGGCCCCTGCATACTTCTTTCGCCTCGTCCATTGTCATCAACCTCTTTATACACGCCCTCCGGGGGGTCTTCATACATTCCTCATAGTTATCATCATCATCCTTACTATTCCCATGACTAACATCACTAGTTTATGGTTATTCAAGATCGATATATAATTTTTAAAATAATTTTCTCTGTAAAGAGAAAAATAAAAACAAAACTCGCTGTAGGTTTCCATTCGG
The DNA here is from genome assembly GCA_019049465.1 of Dryas iulia moderata. Classification (NCBI taxonomy): domain Eukaryota; kingdom Metazoa; phylum Arthropoda; class Insecta; order Lepidoptera; family Nymphalidae; genus Dryas; species Dryas iulia. The sequence continues at coordinate 2,463,293 of CM032430.1, read as the reverse complement.
AGTGACAGTTACTAACAGAGTATTTAGGTTCTTTCTTCTTTTTCTTTTACCCCGCTAGATCTTAAGCGAGATAATCAAAACGTGAAGCAGAAAGAATAAAAGAAATAAAGAAAATCCATACCAAAATATAAAAATTGGGTTAAAAAGAAAAGAGAAGAAGCTCCTTATCCTTAACATTCCATGTTATTCCATATTATGTTCACCGTGCGAATGTCCATCGCGTTGCAGCGAGAGGATCTCGAGGCGGTGACTTGACCGAAAAGCTTTAAAATGTATTAACGCTTGCCTTCACTATCCGAGTTTCGCTCTCTACCTAACCAAATTTTAAAGCTTCCTACTAATACCACCTTAGAAATATGTCTTACAAATTGCCTGATGATAGTTTTGGACAACCCGATATCTTTCTTTCGGGTGGAAAGTGAAGGACGGAGTGTTTTGTCACTAGGTTATCTCTGACTAACCCGCTATACGGAAAAGCATGGAGCTGTAAAAAATGTTAAGAAAAATATAGATATATTTAATACTTATTTATTAGTATTTAATATTCGTAAAATAATTTACAAAATACTGTATTCTACATCACTAACAATATTAGACTTGTAAATAGTTATGTTTTATTCAATAGCATTGATAAGAACAGAGTCAAAAAACGAATATAAGTGAATTTTCTTTAGTTATCGCGTATTTGAAGTTTTATTTTTATATTTTTGGTACCTCTTTAATCAAAACTGAAGTAAGTAGTACATATTTTATAAATTTTTACAGGTTTACTATTTTTCAGCATAGCAGGGTATGTAGAGAGAATCTAATGTTAACACCCAACGTTCTCTACTTTTTGTCTGAGTGGCGGAACTTAACGCCGCGCTTTATCTTAAGTACAAGAGCACAAAATTGAAAATAACATATAATCAGACTCTTGAGTAGGAATGAACCCTACAACTATTGCATTTACACTGCACCTCGACTGCCTCAAAGGTAAAGAAAGTATTTTTTCTAGTAGGAATAGAACCCACGACCGTCTTTACCGACAAACTCCACGATTGCGCCATAATGGCTTTAAAAAGCGTGTAATACTTATGAAACTAATAATAAGTATTGTTTCATTTTTTTATAGCTTCACGCTGTATCCCGCACACAGCAGGGTAGGCAGAGGGAACCTAGTGTTAAGACACTCCGTTCCCCACGCACCGCCGAATTCGGAGGCTTGCGTTTTAAGTGGCGGAACTTAACGCCGCGCTTTACTTCGACGCCAGAGCGAAGAAAATGGAAACATAATTTCCACTCCTCGAGTGGGAATCGAATCCACAACCAGGCGTCATTTTATTATCTAATGGAAAAACAAAATTTCAGGTAAAAATGTTAATTCTGAGTTACATGCTGATGATATTTGCCCAAGCAGAGGCCTTCCTCCACCCGCTTCAGGATATCTACAATACATTTACAAGTCCGCCAGACACGACTCCTTCTGTTCCTCCTGCAGAACTGTCTGTGAGTATTTATCTAACTGTATATATAAAACTCTCTGGTACGTAAAAGAATGCGTGGCGTTAAGTTCTGCCAGTCAACACGTCATGGCACGAATTTGGGCGGAAATAAATGGAGATATTAACTTTAATTCTCTCTACCTGGCTACGTGGGAAAGCGTCAAATTGATAAAATATAAAATTGGGGACAAAAGACTGATATTTGATATAAAATATTCCTAAGGAGTATACGAAAGCACTATGAAAGGATTTCTCGAAATTCTTACGGAAATAGGAACTTTACCTTATTAGTCCACGCAAACGGAATCATTAAAATAATATATTAGTTACACTAACACACGAAAGAGAAACTCTCTCTAATTAACCAAAGGTATTTACGTAGAGAGAGGAGCTTGGACAGTACAGGCAACATTAATGCAGTTTTTAAAGGGGGTGTTAAGTTCACTCTTATGTCTTCACAAGTCCCAGGCACTTTCCTAACCTCCTATTAAAGCGCGAAGGGCGTACCGTAAATCGGTGGAAAGCTTAGAAATAGAAGAACGGAGTGTCTTAACATTAGGTTATTTCTGACTACTCTGCTATGAGAGAAAAACCGAGAAACTGCCCTTTCTGAAGATATAGGACTTATACAAATGTTTAAAGTACATATGTACACGTTACTTTTTAAGTCTAGTGGCCAGTCGTGGCCCAGTGGCACAAGAGTGTGACTGTAAACGACTGGTTGTGGGTTCGATTCCCACTCGAGGAGTGGAAATTATATTTCCATTTTCTTCGCTCTGGTGTCGAGGTAAAGCGCGGCGTTAAGTTCCGCCACTTAACACGCAAGCCTCCGAATTCGGCGGAAAGTGGGGAACGGAGTGTCTTAACACTAGGTTCCCTCTGCCTACCCTGCTGTGTGCGGGAAATAGCTTCACGCTATTTTTAAGTCTATTGTCATTGGGGCCAGTTCATTCGAGGAGTGAAAATACTTAGTATTTCCATTTTCTTCGTTCTGGTATCGAGGCAAAGCGCGGCGTTAAGTTCCGCCACTTAACACATAATGCCTCCAGAAAATGGTGGGAGGTGGGGAACGGAGTGTCTTGACACTAGGTTCCCTCTGCCTACCCTGCTTTGTTCGGGATATAGCATGAAGGTAAAGAAAAGTTACTTTATTCAAATTAAAATATTTTTTTTACAGGTGCAATATTTCACGGAAACGGTAAAGCCTGGTAACATAATTTCTCCATACGACGCAGTATTCCCCCCTTACATTTCGTATGAAGCGAGTCCAAATGCTTTGTACACATTAGCGGCAGTTGGTGAGAGATGTTTAGTGCACAATTTTAACTTAATTATAAAAAACAAAGAATTAACTTTTTTAAAGTATACTTATATTTTTATGAACTAGGTAGAATGTTAAGACTTTCCGTTCAAAATCAAAATATTATTTGTTAAGTGTAACTTAACACCGTAATTTCGCCTATTACGAGTTGAGTGATTTCGTGATTTCAGTGGAAATCGAACCCACACACAATGCGTTTACCTTAGATGTGGTGCAAAATATTAATATTGTCTTATATTTTGCACTATATTCAAGGTCATTATGGTTAGTCAAAGAGATATTTGATGGAAAGCTATGCTTTTTGGTTCAAGATACTTTCAGTGAAAAGTATATCATAAAATAATCCCGTAATAAATAAAACTTCTTAATTTTTATACGATTTCCAAAAAAAATGTATAATATTTTACATTTAACATTTTTAAAGCGTTATTCAGACACTTAGGAAATTGAAAACACCATTAAAATTTGAACGAAGCGGGATTCGAACCTGCGACTCTTGGAAAACTTCGAAGCGCTCTGACCGCTAAGCTATGCTCGGACACCCGTACCTTAGCGGTCAAAGCACTTTCAATATATCTTTTTATATAACGTTTTATTTTATCCAAAAACATATATTTAAAACTATATTTTAGACCCGGACACACCGTCATATTCATCAAGCTTCGACAAGGAGTCCATAAACATACTAATTGTGAACATTCCGGGGTCGAATATCTCATCCGGGGACAGTATAGTTAGATATATAGCACCGAATCCTTACCCGGGGTCGGGATACCATCGATTCTTCTTCCTTCTTTACAAACAGCAGGACCATATTGATGTGAAGACTGATTATTTTGTTGCGTAAGTTATTAATATCAATAAGTAAAATTAATTTGAGTGTCCTTTTATTACATGCATGTCTATGTTCCACGATACGCATGTGAATATTTTTTTTTACAATTTTTGTTTGTCTGTCTGTTTGATCCAACTAATGACTAGAACGGCTGCACCAATTTTGATGAGACATCCACTGTGTCGTCATATGTATGCTTCACACTGAATCTCGCATTTAGCAGGGAACCTAGTGTTAAGACACTCCATTCCGCACTATGCTCCCTCCATTTCATATATATGCATATAATTATAATATTAATATACGGATAAATGTCATGAATGCCCGTTAGCTTTTCTAAAAAATTTTTAACGCCTGATGCAAAAATATATGCAATAGTTTTGACGTCAGTATGTGTGACTATCTGTCTGTGACTGTCTTATGAACTTATGTAAGACATAAACTTAAATATTTTTTAGTATTGATTTTTAAACTACTTATAAGATATTCTAAAATTACTTAAAATATTTTTAGTTGCGAGGATTTTATTTTTTAATTTTAACTAAATTAATAAGTAAACATTTTAGTAACAATTTTCTTTTCAGATTGGCAAGAAAATTGACGAATTTCTCTATATCAGCTTTCGCTAAGGAGTTTAACTTGGGGAAACCCATAGCTGCGAACTACTTCCGGTCACAGCATACCATATCTGTGCAGTGCCAACACGAAAAACAATGTTCTTAAGTATGAAAGTAGTGAAATAATAAGAATAAAAATGATATAAGAATTTAAATATGTATTTTATTCTAAGAAAGCAGGAATTGTTCCGTTTTAATAATGTTAATCATTTTGATTTTATTTTTTATCTTCACGCTGTATCCTGCACACAGCAGGAAAGGCAGAGGAAACCTAGTGTTAAGGCACCCCGTTCCCCACCAGAACGAGGAAAATGGAAATATATTTTATAAAATGGAAATATTTCCACTCATCGGGTAGGAATCGAACCCACAACCAGTCGTATTACAGCCACACTTTGTGACTTTGCGCCACGACTAGCCCCATTATTTTGATTACATTCCATTTTAGAGATATGGAGATTAGTTGGCGGAAGTCAACGCCACCTTTTCTCCATCTGAAATTACTGGCTGGATATCCCACTGAACCACAATGGCCTTTTAAGAAACAAAATTATAAGAACACTTAAGGGCACTTGTGGCACAGTGTAACAGATTCTCTGATTCGTCTGATTATATACGCGATGATTGTGGGTTCGATTTCCACTCAGAGGTAGATTTATATCTAAATCATTTTTATTGTCACGCTATGATGACAACATAAAGCACAACGTTGAATTTCGCCATTTATATATAGCAATGTTTTTGATTTAGGCGGAAAGTGGAGAACGGAGTGTCTTGGCACTGATCTCTCTGCCTGCCCTAAATATTTAATATTTCTATTTTCCTTCGCTTCTAGTATTAGAGGCAAAGCGCGACGTTAAGTTCCGCCACCTAACACGTAATGCCTCCGAATTCGGCAGAAAGTGGTAAACGGAGTGTCTTAACTTTAGGTTTCCTCTGCCTACCCTGCTAAATGCGGGATACAGTGTGAAGCTATAAAAATAAAAAATAAAAAATTAATACATTTACTAAATTATATACGCTCAACAACTAATTATACATTATACAGGATGATAGACTATAATTATACATTTCTGCGTACATTTTCTTGTATAACCCTTCACACCCTTTATATGTCGAGTAGTACTTTGATCTCAGAAGGTGTCAAGAGTGTAATAGCACAGGAAGTTAATAATTAGGGCGCAGTTTTAAATAGTTTCACACTTTTTTAAAAACACTGTTCCGGTTTTGTGGTTTTGTTTGCTACTGCTTGAGAAGTGGCGATTCGAATTTCGGTTGAGGTATTTTTTTGTGTTTAATGTTTATAAATATTAGAAGAATTGTGGTGCAGTGAGAGATCTTTTGACTGTAAACGAGATTAGTTTTAAGTCTGGTTCTCATCCGGTGTAATAATTATATATGAGTTATTTTCATTTAATTCTCTGATACCTAAGACCGCCACTTAACACGCATTGCCTTCACCCCGCTGTGGGCGGGATACAACTGGAAGCTATATAAAAAAAATATATTTTATTTTCGTTTTCTCCGTTCTGGTGAACATGACAAAGCGTGGCGTTGAGTTCCATCACTTAACATACAATATTTCAAATTCCAGCAAGATTGTGGAACACGAAGTGTCTTTCTTTACACTAGGTTCTCTCTGAATTCATCTGAGAAACGTGAAGCTCAAACAAAATAAATCGAAATACGCGTAAACTGTATATTTGTCAACTTGCACTGGATGGAATTCGAACCCACACCAATTTCCCTATCAAAAAGAGATTTTTACTTATTTTTTTTATTATAAATAAGCATACAAAATCCACTAGAGCTATCGAAAATAGCTAACAGAGGATGTTCTTTTTCATCATTATTTCGATGATAACGATACATCCTGTATATATCAGTATACATATGTGTAACAAGCATTCAAATAATGAACATTGGCTGAAAATTCTCCTGTCATATTACTTACTAGCTTTTATAATATTTTGTTTAGATAATAAATTCAGAATATTCTTTTCGTAAATAGGTATACCAGAGTGTAGGGTTGTCGCTTAATATTACACACTTTTTTTTTTTTTTTTTTCTACCTCTACACCAGAGCGAAGACTCCTCGAGTGGGAATCGAACCCGCCATCAGTCGTTTACAGTCACACGCTTGTGCCACTTGTTATAAAAAAAAGAAGTATTTTTAGTGTCTTTCAGTTTTATGTTTCATCTGCACAATAGAATTAGAGAAAACTCAGTTTTATAATATTTTCAAAATAAATTTAATTAATAAAATAAATATTACTTTATTGAATATTTTAATTTATTTTTTAATTTCCAATCACAACAATATTTGAAAGTACAATATAACAATAAAATAAGATATGGCATAGCTAGTATAGTGAGAAAAAAAAATCTGAGCTATTAAGGTTTAATGTTGCGTTGGGTTACGCTCTCCAGCAAGGTCACTAAATAACGAATAACATAAAAGTTTTCTTCTTCTTATATACGCTAACCCAATAACTATATGTACGCGATGTTCGTGGGTTCGATTCCAACTCCAAAGAATCATTAAATTTTAATTATTTTCATTTGTCCGTTTCGTTGACGTGACAAAATGTGACGTTTAGTTCCGTCACTAAGCGCACAATATCTTAATTCGGGGAAAAAGTGGACGATGAAGTGACTCAACACTAGTCAATATCTAAAACCTAGCTTCACGCTGTATCCCGCACACAGCAGGGTAGGCAGAGGGAACCTAGTGCTAAGACACCGTTCCCCACTTTCCGCCGAATTTGGAGGCATTGCGTGTTAAGTAGCAGAACTTAATGCCGAGCTTTGTCTCGACGCTACAGCGAAAAAAGGGAAATATTAGATATTTCCACTCCTCGAGTGGGAATCGAACTCACAACCAGTCGTTTACACACGCTTGTGCCACTGCATCACGACTGGCCCCTAACACTTGTTAATAAAAAAAAAAAAAAACAAAAAAATATATAAAAACAAGCAGTTTTCACACCCCTAACGTGTGAAGAGAATAGAAAATTGGTTTTTCAATATTTTCTCAAAGAGAATTTCTATCTAGATATTTAACAGGGTTTTTTTTCGTGAAAAATACCTCATAAATATATAATGTTAGTTTCATCTTGCGAGTAAATAGAACTTATTGGAACATAAATTGTGAATTTTTAATATCGCTCCACAAATTTAGCGAGCCAGTGTCTCTGGAGTTGATCGTAATTCTATTATTCTCGTATTATCAACGTGAGTGTCTGTGCTTTATTTAGTACTGTATACACAAATGGTAGCAACGGCTTCAAATCTTGGGCCTTTTTTTAGCTTCACGCTGTATCCACAAAGCAGGGTAGGCAGAGGGAACCTAGTGTTAAGGCACTCCGTTCCCCACTTTCCGCCGAATTCGAAGGCTTGCGTGTTAAGTGGTGGAACTTAACGCCGCGCTTGTCGAGACACCAGAGCGAAGTAAATGGAAATATAATTTCCACTCCTCGAGTGGGAATCGAACACACAACCAGTCGTTTACAGTCACACGCTTGTGCCACTAGGCTACGACTGGCCACCATACAATGATTATTTACTTAGTGCTTTTGCCATTTAGCAGGGTAGTCATATAACTTTGTGTCAAAATAGTCTGTTCTCAACAGTCTGTTTGAAATCTGCGTGATAACTGGCGGAACTGAACGCCGCGGACTGTCTTTAGTGCCAGAGCGAAGAAATTAAAACTGAAATATAATCGTCCTTCCAAGTGGTTTATTAACAAGTTCAAAGTGTTACTTATATACTTAGAATATGAAAAATATTTTTAAGAAATGTATGTAAAAAATTTTAACGTAGCGGTATTCGAACCTGCGCCTTTTAAAAAGTGTCCAAGCTTTCTAACCGTGTTCAAATGTTGAACGGTTTCCATAATCGCGGGTTCGAATTCCGCTACGTTTAAATTTTTATACGTTTGAGAAAGACGTTTTTAGAAAACGAAATATCCAATATTTGAAGTTATGGTTTACTGATCAGAGCACTTGGGCTGTTTCCAACAGGCGCAGGTTCGAATCCCACTGTATTTAAATTGTTATATGTTTTCTAAACATGTCTTTATGCAGTGCTTCAGGGATGTTCGCTGAAGCGCGTGTGGACTGTTTTTACGCTCTCATGAGAAAACGATGCGGGTCTCTGGTGCGTAGGGTGCGGGGTAGCCCAAACAGAATTCTGAACATGATATCCAATAGATTGGATTGCAAATACATGAATCATTGCTGTTCCGTCGCAAACGGGACGGTGCAGCGGTGATTCGTGTGTTTTGTAACATGAAAAAAAATAGTAATTGTAACTAACCTAGTTTATAAGAAAAAATGTTTACTAACCAAATGAGTCATGGTCACTTAAATAAAGAATATATTATTATTATTATTTATCATAAACTATTCATAAACTTAGGAAATTGTTTCCTAAGTTTATGAATAACACTTTAAAAATGTTAAACAACATTTATACATTCAAAATACTTATACAATAATACAAAACAATAAAAACATACATACATACATACATACATACGAACAAAATTCGATCACCATTTTAACAAAACCTATAGATTGAAATAAAAAACCATTTTAAAAGTCATATACGCCAATGAAAATATTGAATAAACAGCAAGCAATATTTGGTAGCGGAACAAAAAGTAAATAAAGCCCGCCCAAAGCCCACATAGTAAATATGATATGGAAAAACAGAAAATAGAATATTTATCGAGTCGTTCGAACGTACTGGAATACAGTTGGTATAGGCGAGAGGTGTACAGATGAATTTTTATACGTATTGTACATATTATATATATGTGTGTAATTTATTTGATTTGTACGTACGTAATGTGTAAAAATATAGTTTAAGTTGAAATGGTAGGCGTTTTTGTTTTCGATTTTTCTTTTTATTTGAAGTCTTTACGGCACAGTGGTCTGTAATTAAGTGTGGTGGTTGATTCGATTCTTTGAATAATTATAATGATTATATCGAATCGTGGCCAGTCGTGGCCCAGTGGCACAAACGTGTGACTGTAAACGACTGGTTGTGGGTTCGATTCCCACTGGAGGAGTGGAAATTATATTTCCATTTTCTTCGAGGTAGGAGGTTCGAGGTGTCGAAGTAAAACGCGGCGTTAAGTTAACGGAGTGTCTTAACTAGGTTACCTCTGCCTACCCCGCTGTGTGCGGGATACAGCGTGAAGCTAAAAAAAAATACAAAAAAAATCGAATATTGAATGATAACATTAAAGTGATTGTCATTCAGATAAATAGTTGGATATTACAGAGAGGTCGTGAATTCGGGCAGAAAGTGGAAAACGGAGTGACTTGACACTAGGCGCTTTCTGAATACACTGCAACGCGGGTAAAAGCGTAAAGCTGAAGCTGTTACTAAAAGTATTTTTTACGTATATTGTGGAATATACCTAAAAGTTTAAAAATTTTACGAAAGCATGAAATATTTTTTTTTTTTATCATAATGTGTAACATTTTAAAAATTCATTTCTCAAAGATTAGGTGAGACAGAGAACATAGTGTTCAAGTACAGAATACAGAATGTATTAGATTTCTACGCTTAGTGTTGGAACACAACGCCGCACCTGATCTTCAATGCCTTTCGGAATGATTTCTTTCAATAAAAAGCAAAATTAAAAATTTTGAAAAAACCCACGACGGCTCAATTGTAATTGTAAAAGGATAAAATAACTATAAATCCCCCGCCTAAAAGAATATATGTAACGAGATGATAGGGACGACTTCGTCGGGGGCTGTCATTACTTTACGTTTGCACAAACCTTCTCATAGGTTTTCTTGCTGTTAAAACAGGTTTGGTAAAAAAATTAAATATTAATATGAATTTACAGTTTTGATAACTGGTATTTTAAAGACTTTAAAACGAAATCTATACTGTTAGCTACTATATTTAAAATAGAGGTTGCAACTGGCAGCCCCCGACGAAGTCGTCCCCATCATCTCGTTACATATATTCTTTTAGGCGGGGGATTTATAGTTATTTTATCCTTTTACAATTACAATTGAGCCGTCGTGGGTTTTTTCAAAATTTTTAATTTTGCTTTTTATTTTAAACTTTTTAAAGTGAATAGATACACATTATATATTATTACATAAATCGAAATACTTTATATTAATCTTCATGCAAATCCAAAAGATTAAGGCTACATGTGTATGTAATACCCAATGCTTTCTGGTTATCAAATGCTTATTGCAGCGCCTCCTGGCAGATTATTAGCAGAGCAGTAACATTTCCACGAAACTTAAGTCTAACCAAATCAGTGAAAAACATTTGTGTTTTTATCATACCCACTAGTAGTTTTGATTTTGAACAAACTAATATATATGTGGCCAGTCGTGGCCCAGTGACACAAGCGTGAGACTGTAAACGACTGGTTGTGGGTTCGATTCCCACTCGAGGAGTGGAAATGATATTTCCATTTTCTTCGCTCTGGTGTCGAGGTAAAGCGCGGCGTTAAGTTCCGCCACTTAACCCGCAAGCCTCCGAATTCGGCGGAAAGTAGGGAACGGAATGTCTTAACACTAGGTTCCCTCTGCCTACCCTGCTGTGTGCGGGATACAGCGTGAACTAAGCTTTTAGCTTTGCATAATTAAATGTTTAATGCAGCACCCCCTGGTGAGTTCTTGACGTAAGAAAAACCTAAAAACTTACACCAAGTAAGTTAACTCTAATACTAAAAACTCTGCCCAATCGGACTAGTAGTTGTGCTTTTGCATAAAATATTACAAACAAATGTTTACTGCAGCGCCCCCTGGTGAGTTAACACGATAAAACGTATCCAAGAACATGCACTAATTAAACTTGAGCTTATCATTGAAACTGCATCCAAATGAAATTCGTCATTTTATCTTTGCATAAACAATATTTTACTGCAGCGCCCCCTGGTGACTTGTCACCGTAATATAAATTTAAAAATATGCTCAAAGCAAAGCGGAATCTAATACTGAAAACTCTTTCCAATCGTACTAGTCATTTTGGTTTTACACAAAAAAATAGAAGCAGCTTCTTACTGCAGCGCCCCCTAGAGAGTTGATACATACATGAAAATATGCACTAAGTAAACATACATGACACATATATGAAAATATGCACTAAGTAAACTTGAATCTATCATTGAAAACTGAATTTAAATCGGACTCGTAGTTTTAGTTTTACACAAACAAATGTACTTACTGCAGCGCCCCCTAGCGAGTGGTCACCGTAACGTATATATGAAAAGAAGCACCAATTAAACCTGAACCTATCCTTGGAAGTTTCATCTAAATCGGACTAGTAGTTTTTGCTCTGCATAAACAAATGTTTACTGCAGCGCCCCCTGGTGAATTTTCACCGTAAAAAAAAAACAAAAATCTTAAAATATGCATAAAGCAAATTTGAATCTAGTTCTGAAAACTCTACCCAATCGGATAAGTAATTTCGGTTTTAAACAAATAAATACAAGAAAAATTTTGGTTTTGCACAAAAAAATACAAGCAAATGCTTACTACAGCGCCCCCTGATGAGTGGTCACTATAACATATATATGAAAAGACGCACCAAATAAGCCTGAACCTACCCTTGAAGGTTACATCTAAATTGGACTAGTAGTTTTTGATTTGCATAAACAAATGTTTACTGCAACGCCCCCTGGTGAGTTTTCCCCATAACAAAAAAAGAAAAATATTAAAATATGCATCAAGCAAAGCTGAATCTTTTCCAGAAAACTCTTTTCAATCAGATCAGTAGTTTCGGTTTTAGACAAATAAATACAAAAAAAGTACAAACAAATGGTTACTGCAGCGCCCCCTGGTGGCTTGACACGATAAAACATATCTAAGAACATCCACCAATTAAACCTGAATCTATCACTGAAAATCTATCGAAATCAGACTACTATTTTTTGAGATAATTGAAAACATTCGTTTTCACGTAAAATGCTTACTGCAGCGCCCCCTGGTGAGTTAAGGCAATAAGCCATATCTAAGAACATACGCCAATTGAACCTTAACCTATTATAGAAAACCGTATCAAAATCGGACTTATAGTTTTGGAAATAATTGACATAGTAATTTGCACAAACACACAAACAAACAAACAAACAAACAAACAAACAAACAAACAAACAAACAAACAAACAAACAAACAACCTCTCACCCCAAACACATATACAGTCGCCGTTCCGTCGCGGGTAAAAAAGGAGGATAAAAATATTTGAGGATAAAAAAAGGAATACAAAAATAATCCATTCTCATTATACCATTACTTTCTTATAAATCTACACAGCCTAGTCTATTCTAGACTGGAAACGTTTAATCTAGGTTTCTATGTGGGGCGATATCGAATGAAGCGTGACAATTTAACGAGCACACACTAATAGCCCCCGTCTAGGATACAACGCTTAATGACATAATATTATATAGTCCGTACTGTATAACCGTTGAACTGGTAAATTGTACCTATTTTATAACTATTAGAAAGTCTAGATTTTGTGGAACGAAGTCTGTTATTTACTTTATTTTTTAGCTTCACGCTGTATCCCGCACACAGCAGGGGCCTACCCTAGGAAGGAGCCTACTAAGTTAAGACACTCCGTTTCCCATTATACTTTTAATATTAGAAAGAAATTATTGATACACTTTTAATATTAGAAAGAAATAAAGGAAATAACAAAAATAACTTGAAATAAGCGTATGAGAATTTTAGCTGGTAGCAGAACGTATGGCTTAGCGTCACGGCAACGGTAAGAGGCGCGGGTTCGATAGGTGCTATTTTTTATACGTTTTATAGAAATAGTTTTTTTCAAGGTCTGCTGTTATTGGGCAAATTGTGTGTTTATGGAGCCGTCTCTGTAAACACAATGCAGATCTCTTGTCACCAGGTGGGGTATTCCCATGACAAGACATTCAACATTCCATATCTCGAATTCAGGCAGAAAGTGGTGAACGGAGTGTATTGACACTAGGCTCCCTTGTGTCCTGTTATGTGGAAGCGTGAAAAGTGGGACGCTATTGTTCACTTAAATCCAATTTCCTTTTATCAATATCCTAATATCATTTTATCAATAGCTTCAAGACTTTTATATTTACTTTTGAGTGGACTTCTTCAATATTCCTATTCATAAAGTCAAAGTCAAATAAACTTGATTAAAATAAGAAGTTACATGTTTCATTTTTTGATGTACATTTACATACATATATCTTGCAAGATTCGACTACCAATTGTAAAACTTTAAATTTGCTTTGCGCCAAGCCTCAGCACCAGTAGCCATTACGTTGTATAACAGTAATTTTACTAAACTACCCTCTAGTAACAAAATAAAGTATATATTTTAATTGATTATCAATAATAATACATTTACATTTTAATAGCAACGTGAACATATAAAGATTTTTAATAAGTAAATATATTTAAGTGAGGATATTCAAACAATAAGCGCTCGGCGGCGCGGCATCGGCTAACAGGCAGTATGTCGGACAAATCGTCGAATTAACCCGAACTACGTACTGCCGCTTCTGCCAAGTCACTTTGCTTGAAACTTACTTTAGTTAAGGGTGCGCTGGTTTTGTAATAATATATAGGGATATATTTTTTATAATATTATTAAAATTGGTATATTTTTTTGTAATATTTTATTATTAAATCCATTTAACGTATTTAGGTTCATTTTTTTTAGGTTCACTTTCCTTTTTTTTAACTTCATGCTGTATCCCGCACATAGCTGGATAGGCGGAGGGAACTCACTGTTAAAACATTCCATTTCGGATTTTCCACAATTCTGGCATTACGTGTTACGTGGCGGAACATCACCCCGTGTTTCCCCTTTACACCTAAAATGGAAATCGAACCCACACCCAGTTGCGTTTACAGTCACACTTCGTGCCCCAGTACCACGACTGACCGACACAAAGGCAGGGGCGCAAGATGTTAAGCCAACATGGCGAAATATACAAAATGGTGGAACACTTATTTTTAATGCTCTCCAATAATATGCATATAAAAAAAAGAACTTTGTTTTAAGTATTAGAGTGGAGAAATAAAAATAAGTATTCATAATCAATCCCCTGATTAGGAATTGAACCCATAACCAATTGCGTTTACAGTCACACGCTTTAACACCTCACCACGAAATCTTCACTTTTCTTTTCCTAGTTTAGAAAAATGAGAATAACTTAAATATTTTATTTCTAGATACTATTCCACTACGCGGCATTGGCATCAAATATGAATATGGCACATGTAAATAAATACCAAAATATACTACCAATCTTTTTTTTTAGCTTCACGCTGTATCCTGCTCACAGCAGGGTAGTCAGAGGGAACCTAGTGCTATGACACTCCGTTCCCCACTTTCCGCCGAATTCGCAGGCATGATGTGTTAAGTGGCGGAACTTAACGCCGCGCTTTACCTCGACACCAGAGCGAAGAAAATGGAAATATTAAATATACTCTTTGAGTGGGAATCGAACCCACAACCAGTCGCTTTACAGTCACACTTTGTACCACTGGGCCACGACTGGCCCCAATATGGCTACACTATCATAATTATATTAATTAAACAACCACACAATTCAACCATACAACAAATACTAATATGTATCTTCCCCTTAACAGTTATGGATACGGCAATAATAATAACAGTTTTACAATATTGAAAACCGCAATTTGCTGAGCGCGCTTTCGGGGCATTAGAGATACCAATAAAATGGATGATCCCAAAACTAATATGTTCCATTTAATTGACTTTGTCTATGTAATTACTCGTATAGTTGATCTACTTTGAAGTTAATATATTTAGTGTAATATTGGTTATGCCTTTTCGATGTTCTGATGTTTAAATAGCTATGGAGAGATGTTCGTGTTATACGTAGCAGTCTATACTGTAATAAACAAGTGGAAAAATTATGCCTGTATAATAAAAATATTTAAGAAAAGTAGTTTTGGGTTTCTTAACAGAATATAAATGTATGACTTACTACTACAAATTTTTCTTTGTTTGTTTGTCTGTTTGTACGCGCACATCTATACAACTACTCTTAATTCTAGACCAGGCTTATTGTGAAATTGATTAGAAGTTTCTTCTGCTGTAGAATAGCATAACCTTAACAAAGTTTGTTTAGCGTCTTACACATTTTCCGTTGAAATATAAAACGTACAGATTTGGAACATCAGATGAAGAATCATCAAAGTACAGTCTGTGATAGGCATTTTCCATTGACATAGACAAACAATTAAATATTTGGAAAATCTCATGAGAAACCATTAAAAACCATTAAAGCCTATCATAGACTGGACTTTAATGATCTGAAGTTTATAAAATAAATGCATCGTAAATAAAAATTGAGGCGGTCGCGGCGCAGTGGTACAGCGGCTGACTCTAAGCGCGGTGGTTGTGGGTTCCATTCCCTCTTCGGGGAGTAAGTATGCTACAAATACGTAATGACTCAATTGCGAAAGGGTTGTGGAAAACGGAGAATCATGACTCTAGGTTATTTCTAATTCCTTTGGTATGCGAGAATAGCATGAATTAGTCTTTAATAAAAGTTAGGAAATAGTGGAGTAGTGGTATAGTGTCTGACTATTAGCAGCCATGGTAGCGAGTTTGGTTCCCACTTGAACGAATGGTTACATTTTTTTCTTTTTTTTATTATTCTATTTCATCACTCTACCTATTAACATGATTCTTGTTTTATCATATGCAATATATTTTTTTTGTTTACAATTTCAGTACTTAAAATTAAGGACTTAAAGAATATACCCTAAGAGAGATCAGAATGGATACATTTATATTAGTCATTTTTTTGACAAGACGAACTGACTGGCTGACTTTCAGCATTAACTAGTCAATTTTTTCATAACTCTTAGTCATACAAATAAAAGAAAATTAACAGAACATAATATTTATTTTATTATTATAAAACATCTGTAACAACTATACAATGCTCAAATACAATAAATACACTTGTTAATACGAGAATATGTACTTGTTACATTCACCCTCGTAATTATTTTGCATTTCCGAGTAGAAGAAGTTGCCAGCGATGGGGTCTCCCAAGGAATTCTGCATTGCGAATTCTTTAACCGAGAATCGAACCCGCTCTATCAAAGGACTGAAACACAAAAGAGGTTATTTACTAATTTTTATAAAACAAAAAATTAAATGGGTAATTTAGTTGTGGCCAGTCGTGGCCCACTGGCACAAGCGTGGTTCGATTCACACTCGAGGAGAGGAAATATTTAATATTTCCGTTTTCTTCGCTCTGGTATCGAGGCAAAGCGCGGCGTTAGGTTCCGCCACTTAACACGCAATGCCTCCATAATTCGGAAAGTGGGGAACGGAGTGTCTTTACACTAGGTTGCCTCTGCTTATCCTGCTGTGTGCGGGAAACAGCGTGAAGCTAAAAGAAAAAAATCCTAAATACGTAAATAACATTTTAAGCATGTTTCACACTCAAACACTAGACACCTGGTCTCGTATCCTTGTTTTCCTTAATTCTTTTTATTTGATTACAATTCTTAAATTACATTGACATGCTACACAAAACTAAAATGACGTCTTAAATTACCTAAGCGAGTATTAACATTTACTATACTTATTTCTACATTTAAATTAACTCTTAATTAAGATTATATAAAACCTTAAACATACTATTTTTTGTATTCTTTTTACAGCTACATACGTATTTGTATTATTATATCATATCATAAAATTATTATTATATCATAAAATATCTAAGTCTAGGTTTTTGTCTAAGGAATTTGTTGACGGGAAAAGGGCATGACCGCTAATTTTAACCATGTTAGAAATAGATGTTTACTCACGGTGTTATCAAAGACTTATTATAAATGTCTATGCGACCGCTCTGCTCGTAGACCAGGGCGACACAGCGGTGACGGCCCGACCCCGGCACAGGTATGGGGGGTACGTAGCTGGCGAGAGGGAAACCACTGCTCAGTTCTGTGCTCTCCATGTTCACGTACAACGCTAGAAGACGATTGCGAACGGTGGGAGCAGCTCTCGATGGTAGATCGGGATCTGGAAATTTAAGATGTTTAAAAAAACAATTTCAAGCTAGTTTCTGTTAGTGAAAAAAAAATTCAGAAATATTAAGTTAACAAAATATTAGTGAGGAAGTCTTAACACTAGGTTCCATCTGCCTACCCTGCTGTGTGCGGGATACAGTGGGATTAGTATAGACTGGCGTCGCAGAAAATTTCACACGCATTGTCTTAATTTCTGAAAGTGGAAAACGAAGTGTGTTGACACTACTTTCTTCATACCCTGCTTCGCAAGAATAAGTGTCAAGCTGTTTTTTTGGTATAAAGTTTAGTGAAAAAAGAAAACGTATTATTTATTGTGTATTAAGTTGCGTCATAAGCACCTCTTCACTAGTTGGAGAAGATAACGATGTCAAGACATCCTGTATTGACATCGCAATCGAGACATTAAGGTGTGTTAAGTGCCGGAACTCGACGGAAAATAGTTAAATTATGATCATTTCACCTAGTGTGAAACCCACAACAATTCTACTGAGTGAGAATCGAATTCACGATTGCAGTCAGACGTTATCCTACTGCGACATAATGATTTTTTTTACTAAAGTGGATTTTTTTCCTTCACGTTGTATCCCGCACACAGCAGGGTAGGCAGAGGGAACCTAGTGTTAAGACACTCCGTTCCGTACTTTATAATCTGAAGTTATATAATTTACTAACTCTTCTACCAAAAACAACTTTCTTACCAAGTAAGCAGAATTTTCTTACCAATAAAGACAAATGTATAGTAGGATCCAGATTTCACGTTAAAGGATATGACTGGCGGCAGTATTGATCTTAAAGGGCACACGTTGTTCCCAAGCTTGGCTGAAGCTGTCTCATATGTGACCTGTTGATATTAAAGCTGGCATAAAGCTAATGTCGATAATTATCTTCCTAAGAAGTATATATATATATATATAAATGTTTAAAATTTTCGACGAGGTTGGATGTAGAACGCATGGCTTAAAGATCAGAGTGCTTGGACGGTGTTCAAGAGGCGTAGGTTCAAATTTCGCTGCGTTTAATTCTTTATATACGTCTTCTAAAATTGCTTCTTAAGTTCCTAAGTTTGAATAATACTTTAAAACCGTTAAACATATTTAGTGCCTTAAAGAAAAAATCACAGGTCGGTCTAAAGATCAGTAAAAAAATATAATTTCAAAATTTCTTTTGCTAATTTCAATGAAAGATAGTCTAGTGATACAACAAACTGTTTTCTAAGATGTTTATAATAATATGTCAGAGAAGACTTGCAATTAAGGTTCCTTGGAACGGAAATTGAACTTGCAGTTGTCCATTTCAATAGAGCAACAATGGATCTCCTGATAATCCGTATATCTATATTTATATAAAACGTTTAACTTGTCGCCAGCCGTGGCCCAGTGGCTCAAGCGTGTCGTTTACAATCAAACGACTGGTTGTGGGTTCGATTCCCCATCGAGGCGTGGAAGTATTTACTATTTCCATTTTCTTCGCTCTAGTGTAGAGGTAAAGCGCGGCGTTAAGTTAAGCCACTTAGCACGCAATGCCTCCGAATTCGGCGGAAAGTAGAGAACGGAAGTGTCTTAACACTAGGTTCCCTCCGCCTACCCTGTTATTTGCGGGAGGAAGCGTGAAGCTACAAAAATAAAGAAAAAACGTTAACATTACGTTATTCAACGATTAACAGATAATGCATAGTCACAATTACTTAGTGTAGAAGTTCAAAATTTAACATATAAGTGTACTTGGACAGAAAAGAAAGTTTAGGAAATATTTGAACGTTCAAACAAGACCATATACTAGTATGTTATAAAAAAGTATAAATTTATTTTTGTTAACATTGAGCCTGATTCAAGTGAATAGCAATGTCTTTTTAAAACTTATTTATTATCGTTATACAATAACTGACTGTTTTCCTGGTAACTATTACTTCTTCCCTCATGACTTATTACACAATTGTTAGTTTAATAAAATGACTGGCCACAGACTACTGATGATGTTTTTTTTTTAGCTTCACGCTGTTTCCCGCACATAATAGGGTAGGCAGAAGGAACCTAGTGTTAAGGCACTCCGTTCCCCATTTTCCACCAAATTCGAAGGCATTGCGTGTTAAAGA
This sequence comes from Dryas iulia moderata, assembly GCA_019049465.1. Classification (NCBI taxonomy): domain Eukaryota; kingdom Metazoa; phylum Arthropoda; class Insecta; order Lepidoptera; family Nymphalidae; genus Dryas; species Dryas iulia. Next base: position 2,443,888 of record CM032430.1, on the reverse strand, counting down.
GCGGAACTTAACGCCGCGCTTTGCCTCGACACCAGAGCGAAGAAAATGGAAATATTAAATATTTCCACTACTCGAGTGGAAATCGAACCCACAACCAGTTGCTTTACAGTCACACTTTGTGCCACTGCGCCACAACTGGCCCCAACCGCTGATGACGATAATGACTACATAAATATTCAAAAAACTTACTTCAAGCAGTTCAGGGGGTGGCTTACTAATGATGCCTGGTACAATAGCTTTGTCTTCGAACGACTTAGGGACAGACGAACCATGTGGTGTTTTCGAGGAATTGATCTTTACCGCCAGAAACACCAGGACCATCGTTATAAAGTGGACTCTCATCTTGAATGCTTCTGAAATCATTAAAATTATTATATAATATACATATATGTTAATTTTTAAGGTATATTTATTTTATATTTTTGAAATGGCAGGCAGGTGGTGAAGATATTAAATCTTAATACCCTTTGTCTATTTCCGCAAAGCTTTAAGTCAATGAAGCCGTAGGTAGTGTCAAAACACTCCGTTTTCTACTTTCCAATCGAAACCGAAACACTAAACTAAACAGGAGGAAATTAGTGTTACTCGTAAATTTGTTTTTAAAATTAAATTAAAAAAAAACATTTCTCGCTTTTTCGCCCATAGGCAGGGTAGTCGACATAATCTAGTGACAAGAGTCTGTTCTCAGTGTATAAAATAATTAGAACAAAGAATGGGGCCAGTCGTGGCGCAGTGGCACAAGCGTGTGACTGTAAACGACTGGTTGTGGGTTCGATTCCCATTCGAGGAATGGAAATCTTTATTATTTTCATTTTCTTCGCTATGAAGTCGAGGCAATGCGCGGCGTTAAGTTCCACCACTTAACACGCAATGCCTCCGAATTCGGCGGAAAGTGGGGAACGAAGTGTCTTAACACTAGGTTCCCTCTGCCTACCCTGGCTTATGCGGGATACGGCGTGAAGCTAAAAAAAAGATAAAAAGAAGAAAAAAAACATCAAAAGAATAAAGTTTAAATACTGTTTTTTTTTAATATATTAATTTCTAATATTACTTACACAATTTGTTACCTCGCTCCTTTACTATACTTTACCTCTAAGTATTACAATATATGTATATACGCTTATATAGTATTTACCTGTATACACAAGTACAACTACTTGATATACAATTAAACTGGTTTCAAAAAAGGCATTTCTTATCAAAAAAAAAGTAAAATATACATAATTTTTATGAATATAGTATGATAAGTAAATTGGCTGAGCTATCAACCTTAAAATTGAATAAATTCATATGCATGTTATCATAATAAGTTGTTTTGGCAATTTAGGGTACCCTACAGTTTCTTAGGGTAAGATTAGAAAGACTAGAAGATGGGAAGATTGTGGTTTCAAAACCTAGGTTTTTTGGTTCATATCTAAGCTTTTTAGGAGCTTTTTCGTGGTTAAAGCTGCGTACAAATTAACCGCGGCAATCCATCGAACATTGGCGTGCGCGGACGTGCCGCGTGGCGAACCATTCGCTGTCGGTTTTTCAGACCGCATCAAAGGAGTCGTGAATTGGCTCGCGCAGCGAATTCTGAAAAATATAAATACTAATTTAATTATATGGCGCTAATTACTTGTTGTGGAATAGCAAATCCTCATACTACCACAATAAATCGTTGAGGCATGATGCGGAGGTACAAAATTGGATATACCTATTCCTGACTTGAAAAGGAAAATGAAAATTACTACACTTTTGGCGTCATATAGAAGAGAATATCCAGAATAGGTATTCTAGATTTTTCTCTTCTATATGGGTCTCTTCTATATGACTCTCTTCTATAAGGGTCTCTTCTAAATGGTCTGGCTCTCCGCCGCGTGGTGTTCGAACTAAATGGCCTGCCTCGCGAGTCAGCCGCGCTAGTTACCATGGCGTAATATACTACAGCGCCGACTCCCACACTTTCCGCTGACACCGCATTTAAGAAGACAATGGGCTGCATCGTTTACAAATTTACTAATATATTATAATAATTAATTCAGTCTTAATCCAGTTTTCAATCAATAAAGTTATGTTTTTTATATAATTAATTGTAATAAATAAATAAATAAATCTTTTTAAAAAGACTTTCTCCGGTCGTCATATCATAACTGGCGCAGTCGGTAGTAGTTGCGGCAATTGAGAAAATAGAATCTTTGATCAATTGAACGATTTTTGACCGTTTAAACCGCAACTTTCTTCTCAACGAATCTACAACGGCGGCATCGGAAGAGTCTACTGGAAACTGGAAGACCCGGAAAGGAGATGCAGAGGATATTTTGGTGAGTACTCTCGCTATTCCAAGTTCCTGTGCTCTATTTCCTTCCGTATAGAATTAGTGTTTTAGAGGTGTTTTGTCTAAAAGCTAAAATCGCTATAGGCTTTCACTTCGAGAAAAAAAATATATAAAACAAGATATATAATTTTAAATAAAATACATAAAATATTTTTATATTATTATATTTGCTATATACTTTGAAATTCAAGTATATAAATTTAAAAAAAAGAAAATGTCTTTTGAAAATTGCGATTCTTCTAGTTTTAAGCTAATTTCTGAATTTATGCCAAAATATGATGGCAATACAAAATTATTAAACTATTATATTAGAGAAGTAGAAAATATTTTAAATTTACTAGAAGCCACAGCCAGGAACCATCCCGCTATTTTATGTTTAATTAAGAGTAGATTAAGCGGCGTCGCTATCGAGGCCATAGCATATGAAGATTCCCTTACTTCATGGGAAGCCATAAAAGCGGCTCTTGTTCAGAGACTACGAGAACCGAGAAATGAAATCCAGGTTATGCAGGAATTAAGTAGAATGCGACGTAATAAAAGCGAAGATGCGGAGAGTTTTGGCAGACGTTTAAGAGACATATTAGATACACTTTTTTCGGTAGGTACACATTCAAATAAATCATATTACGAAAATATGGTAATAGAACAATACACCAACCAGTTAGAATTTCAAGTTTCGATAGGCGTAAGAATAGCGCAGCCTCTTACACTCGAATCAGCAATAGTAATAGCTAGGCAAGAGGAGGCGAAACTTGCTTATAACCGGACAAATAGTAATAGTTTTAATATACCTCAAGCAAAGGTTAAGGAACCAATTAAAAGTTTTAATCAATTCCCGACCCCTGCACCTTTTAAATTTCATAATCCAGTCCCTAGATTTAATCAACCAAATAATATTTTTGTCCCTCAAAAAAATAATTTAACCCCGGAACAGCGTCAGCAATGGGTACAATCCATGCTACCATGGAAGAACCGCCCAGTAACAGGTAATTATAAACCTTCTTACGGTAACTTTAGAAATAACGTATCCCAACAGCAATTTAATCCCCAAAAAGTTTCGGATGTGACCATGAGATCCATATCTAAGCCACCGAAGCCACAGTTTGCAGCTGAGGAACTGTTCTACACTAATGAACCCTTATCGTATGAACAACCCGGTGATGATGGAGTGGACCTCGGTTATCAGCAAGGTCAGTATGAATATTTTGATAGTTGCGACCCCAACCAGCACGACTACCAGTCTCATAATGAGGAGACCTATACCCAGCAGGATTTTTCCCCGGATCCAGACCAAGTGGGATCGAGTTTGTGAAACTTAATAACCACGATAAAGATCACCTTCCATATATAGAACTACAAGAATTTCAAGGTAAGTTTCTCATAGATACGGGAGCATCACGCTCTATGATATCCCCTTCAGTCATTCGAAATACAATTTTTCAAAATTTTGTCGAATATGAACCTTTTGAAGTAAAAACAGCACATGCTACTACGCGGCACGAAGAAGTAGTTTATTTACCCCTTCCCCCAATTTTTAATAGCGATATTATTCATAAATTTTTAATTTTTGACTTTGACCCGAAATACAAAGGACTTATAGGTTTAGATCTATTGAAGACTTTAGACTGTAACATAGACATAAAAAACAAGCTATTACATACTTTTACCGCAGAGATACCCATTTACTTTGATTACCCCACACAAAAAATCACTATAGAACCCAGGTGTGAGAAAGTTATAACCGTAAAAACAAACTATACTGACGGTCAATACATCCATGACGAATTTATTTGGTCTAATGGTTTAAAATCACCTGCAGCAATAGTCCAAGTTAATAAAGGAAAATTTAAAACATCAATAATTAATTTTAATACTGTGAAGAAAATAATTTCTAACTCAGTAAATATCCCATTAGAAAACTTTCATAATAACTCGTACATAGATAAATGTAAATTAAATTCAATTAAAGTAAACACAGAGATAGATAAGGAATTGTGTGAAAATTTACGTAAAATAAGAACAGACCACATGAATGACGAAGAGCGTCGTGAAATTAATAAGATTTGTTATAGATATAGAGACATCTTTTATTCTGAAAAAATCCCACTTTCTTTTACACACGCTGTTAAGCACAAACTGAGACTGACAGACCAGACCCCAATATTTGTTAGGAGTTACAGACAACCCCCTCAACAAAGAATAGAAATACAAAAACAAGTAGATAACTTATTAAAACAAGGTATCATTCGTGAGAGTATATCCCCATGGTCTTGCCCCGTTCATATCGTCCCTATAAAATCAGACGCATCGGGAAAGGTTAAGTGGAGACTAGTCATAGACTATCGACGACTTAATGACCGACTCATAGAAGACAAATACCCTCTTCCTAACATAAATGACATTCTAGACAGACTAGGACGAGCTCAATACTTTACCACGTTAGATCTCGCTAGTGGTTATCATCAAGTGGAAATGCACCCTGATGATATAGAGAAAACGGCCTTTACTACAGAGAGAGGACACTATGAATTTCTTAGGATGCCATTTGGTTTGAAAAATGCACCTAGCACTTTTCAAAGACTAATGGATCATATACTCAGAGGTATTGACAACGTTTTTACGTACCTAGACGACGTTATAATAATATCGACTTCCTTACAAGAACATATTTACAAACTAAAACAAGTTTTTGACAGATTTAAAACCCATAACTTGAAAATACAACTCGACAAATCCGAATTTTTGAAAAAACACGTTAAATTTTTAGGACATGAACTAACAGAGCGAGGACTTGTACCGAATCAAGACAAGATCAAAGCTGTTTTGAATTTCCCACTACCAAAAACCCATAAAGACATTAAAAGCTTTTTAGGACTTGTTGGTTATTACAGAAAATTTATTAAAGACTTTGCCAAATTGACTAAACCCATGACCTTATGCCTTAAGAAACATAGAAAAGTAATACATTCCCCAGAATTTTTAGAATCCTTTAAGAAATGCAAGCAGATTTTGACTAATGCACCCATTTTACAGTATCCAAATTTTGACGAGACTTTTATACTGACAACAGACGCATCAGACATAGCCCTTGGTGCTGTATTATCTCAAGGCCCCGTAGGCGCGGATAAACCTGTAGCTTACGCTTCAAGAACCCTTTCCGATACTGAGACCCGCTACTCTACTATAGAAAAAGAATTATTAGCTATAGTATGGGCAGTTAAATATTTTAGACCATATCTCTATGGTCGTAAATTTATCATCTACACCGATCACAGGCCCCTGACTTGGTTAATGTCACTAAAAGACACAAACTCTAAACTAACTAGATGGAAACTGAAACTGGCCGAGTATGACTACAAAGTTGTTTATAAAAAAGGACAACAGAATACAAACGCAGACGCTCTCTCCCGTGTGAAAATTTTCCACAAAAGCATAGATTCCCTAGCAGTAAATTTAGACGACAATGACGACGATGACATAATCAACAGAATATTCGAAAATGTAAGACAGGAAGTAGAGACGGATACGGTTACAGTACAAGAACCCCCTACAATAGACGACAATTTTAATAATGACAATGACGCAACACTTAGACCTGACATACAACCACCCAGTATAGGAACAGAATCTGTCAGCCTTGACCCCGACAATTTAATTTCGACTAACCACACACAACCCGACAATGAGAATCAAGGGATACCAATATTAGAAGACGCTATAGATAGACAACTTAAGCAATTTCATATAAGGTCAACTCCTGGTTCACATTATAGAGTTGAAAACAGATCAACAAATTCGCGCACGGTTATCAAAGACGTATTTATCCCAGTCAATAACACGGAAAAAGAAATAATACAGTTTTTAAAGGAGCACACTATCGCCGATCGTGTATTCCACTGTTACTTCTATAATGACGAATTATATCCAGCATTTGCTAGAGTATACACGACGATATTTAATGATAGAGGTCCAAAGCTTTTTACGTGTACAAAACGCGTTACTTTAGTCGAAAATAAGACAGAACAACAGGAAATAATTAAAAAATATCACGAAGGTAAAAGAATCCATCGTGGCATTCAGGAAACTTACAAGCAAATTCATAGAAATTATCATTGGCCCAATATGCTATTAACTATTCAAGCGTTTGTAAACATGTAGTACACTTATTTACAAGCTAAATATGAAAGAAATCCCCTGAGACCCCCATTAGCTCTAACCGAAACCCCCAGTAAGCCCATGGAACATTTATTCATGGATTTGTATTCTGCAGGAGGAGCAACATTCCTCACAATCATGGATAACTTTTCAAAATATGCTCAAGCAGTCCCTTTAAATGCAACTAGTAGCGTACACATAGCTGAAGCTTTATTTGATATTTTTTCAATATTAGGAACCCCTTTGAAAATTACAACCGACTCTGACAGTAAGTTTGATAACGAAGTTATAAAGGAGATGTGTGCCCTACACGACATTAACATTCACTTTACAACCCCTTATAACCCGAATTCAAATTCACCCATAGAACGATTTCACTCAACTATAGGAGAAATTATTAGGATACAGAGGATGACGAATAAAGATGACCCTATACAAATTATCATGAAATTTGCTATTATCGCATATAACAACACTATTCATTCGGCAACAGAATATACCCCTCACGAGCTACTTTTTGGACATACTGCATCCAGAAACCCTTTAGAACTTCATTACACCAAGCAATTTTACTAAGATTATGTTCTTAAGCATAGAAGGAACGCTGAAGCCGTACAAGAATGTGTGGCAGCGCACGTGTCTAAGAACAAAGAACAGGTAATAGCGAAGCGTAACCAGACAGCAGAAGATATAACGTTTAAGGTAGGTGAAACAGTTTTTAAACAGGTGGCCAAAACAGCGAGAAACGACAAAACGAAGCCGGTGTTTAAAGGTCCGTACAAGATAATTCACCTTCATCCTAATAATATAGCAGAGATAATAGGTAGCCACCCTAACTCTAAGTCAATCAGAGTTCACTTCAAACTTTTACGGCGACCTCATCTTGTTCCAGGACCCTCATCTTCGGATCCCTCGTGTTCCAGTCAAATCAGACGTAACATTTCAACCCGTAGATAATAATAATGGAATCCTTTTACTTAAACAAGGACGTATCCTTAAACAAGTTGATTCATTTAACCTTGCTTGTACATATAATATAACTCATTTACATTTAATTTCCATTAAACTAATGTCCTTATATGCAAGTACAAAAGCAGCTGAAAACAATACTGCATCAGAAAATCTGCATAAGACATATAGAGATCAAATAGAACATAATTTAGATTTAATTGATAAAAAGTTAATGTTTATAGCACCTAGAAATAGAGTTAAACGTGGTATCATTAATGGCTTAGGCTCAGTTGTTAAATTAATTACAGGCAACTTAGATAACGAAGATGCAATCCGTTTTGAAAATGAAATTAATAAAATTCGCAGTTCAGTTTCATATATTCAAACATCTCAAAAGCGAACATTATCTTTGGCAGAAAATACAATTAATGAATTTTCTAACCAATTAAATAAAATAAACGAGAATCAAAACAGATTAGCATCTCTATTACATAATATTACAGTTAATTCAAATACTATTTCAAACCAATTACACTTTTTAGAGATTTATGTACAAATAAGTTTTAGTTTACAGCTTTTATTAGATAAGTTAATGATATTAGAAGATGCTATGTCATTTTCGCAGTTAAGTATAATACACCCTAGTATTATTAATCCTCGTAATTTAGTTACAGAAATTAGAAATTTAGAGAAATTTTCTTTTTTAAAACCAGTTGCTGAAATTAATATGGAAAACATTCATAAAATAGAAAAGTCTATAAGCGTGAAAGCGTATAGTACAAGACACTCTTTAACATTTATATTAGTAATCCCGTCCATTGACTTTAATATCTATGATCATATACATATATATTCTATCCCAAATAAAAAAAACCTAACCATTATACCTAAGTCCAAATTCCTTGTCCTTGGAAGCGAAGAGTACGCATACTCAGAAGAACCCTGCAAGAGAATCTCTGAAGACACTTTGCTCTGCAACTCGTTAGACTTAAGAACAACTGAAAAATCTGAAGATTGCACCATCGCCTTAATAAAGAAACAAAAAGGAAACTGCACTCATGCTCGCATGAATTTTAACAAAGGAAAACTCCAGAAGATCAACGAAAATACCTGGTTAGGAATTTTGCCAGAACCAGAAGTAATCAGAACTCAGTGTGGACGCAAAACAAATTACAGAAAAACATCAAACATTTTTCTCGTAACTATCACAGAAGATTGCCAAATTAATATCATGAATAGAACGATAAGAACACACAGCAACATCATCACGATGAATGAAATAATTCCGCTACCAGATCAAAATCTCATACATCAAGAAGAGGTCCATTATGAACTGCACCTAGAAGACATCTCGCTAGACAGCATCCATGAACTTATGAATACAGTTGAAGAAATTCAAGAAGCAGATGATTTTCACTGGGTTAACTTAATGACAATCCCTAGTTGGCCCACGTTAATCCTGTACATAGTAATTGGGACCCTAATTTTTTGGAAGTTTTTTTGGAATAAACACAAGAAACAATCCAAACATAAGGACACAAGTCGCGAGGACGCTCCTGAAAGCTGCAGGACCAGCTTCCATCTTAAGGAGGGAGGAGTTACCATGGCGTAATATACACACTACAGCGCCGACTCCCACACTTTCCGCTGACACCGCATTTAAGAAGACAATGGGCTGCATCGTTTACAAATTTACAGAATAATATATTATAATAATTAATTCAGTCTTAATCCAGTTTTCAATCAATAAAGTTATGTTTTTTATATAATTAATTGTAATAAATAAATAAATAAATCTTTTTAAAAAGACTTTCTCCGGTCGTCATATCATAACTCGCTCTACGAAATTTTATTTCTACATATTGGCTCGAGCGCCAATGCTCGTCTACTCTGCTTGAATATTGGCTCGCGTGGCTTCCGCGGTTAATTTGTACGGAGCTTAAGGAATGATTTAATTTAAAATTTACTGTGCACGAGATCTGGTCCGCGTTTTAAAAAACAATCATAATTCAAGAATAAAATTGCCTTTGTCATTCTTTATTACATCCCCAATCTGTCAGTAAAAATTCCATTAAAATTGGTTCAGCCGTCCAAAAGATAAAGTCTATAATAATAATGCAAGACTAAAATTTTACAGAAAAACAAATGGTATGAAATCCCACAATATTAATAATTTCCGCCATTTTCACTTATCAATTTTACTTAACATTTAACCGTTTAATAATTAAAAATTTATTTACCATAACTAAATATTGAATTAACATATAAATTTTAATTATTTTATGATAATGGAACAAGAATTTTTATACGTTGAACATGAATACCTGATAAGAGGGTTACAGCAGTTGGTGAAAATTGTAATTTGGTTAATCGTTAATGTATTGTTTTGATAAAGTAATAAAGCTTTTTTATCAAGACTCAAGTAAATGCAATAAACAATATATATTTTTTACAGCCGTTGATTACATTACGTGATAGCAAAAGTGAAAGTGTGTAATTTCAATCTATAAAAAATTATAGCCTAGTGAAAATAAGTCAGATAATATTTTTTTTTAGCTTCACGCTGTATCCCGCACACAGCAGGGTAGGCAGAGGGAACCTAGTGTTAAGACACTCCGTTCCCCACTTTCCGCCGAATTCGGAGGCATTGCGTGTTGAGTGGAGGAACTTAACGCCGCGCTTTGCCTCGACACCAGAGCGAAGAAAATGGAAATATTAAATATTTCCACCCATCGAGTGGGAATCGAACCCACAACCAGTCGCTTTATAGTCACACTTTGTGCCACTGTGCCACGACTGGCCACAGAGATAATGGCACCATAATATCATTATCAGTTATTTGATTAAATTTGAATTTAAGAATAATTAATAAATACTTGTTTTAGAAATAAAAATTTACATATCTCTCGTTTTTTATTATATAAACTTAATTTTCGTTAAATCACTAACATTTCATAGCGTTTAACTGTATAAGGAGAATGATACTGAGTATATAAGAAGTTATCAGTTTGTATTCTTAATATTATTAGTAAGTATTTTTTTTATTCTTTTTTCGTTACTTTAAACTTATTCCAATATAGCACGATAGTTAGAAAGAATCTGGTGTCAACACTTCATTCTTCACTATTTCCCCGAAATTGTGAAATTTTGTTAAGTGGTTGAACTCAACGCCGCGATTTGTCTTAAGTGCCAGAATGAAGAATTTTTTTTAGCTTCACGCTGTATCCCGCACACAGCAGGGTAGGCAGAGGGAACCTAGTGTTAAGACACTCCGTTCTCCACTTTCCGCCGAATTCGGAGGCATTGCGTGTTAAGTGGCGGAACTTAATGCCGCGCTTTGCCTCGATACCAGAGCGAAGAAAATGGAAATATTAAATATTTCCACTCCTCAAGTGGGAGTCGAACCCACAAGCAGTCGTTTTCAGTCACACGCTTGTGCTACTCCGCCACGACTGGCCCCGAGGAAGAAAAATAATAAATATAATTATTTAAACACACATTCCACCAAGGAATTGAATCCACTACAGGTTTACTTACTGTATATATATTCTTTTGTAAAAAAAACAACTTACGTCAGTTATGTTATAATTTTGTTATAACTTTTAAAATACAGTTACTGAGTAAATATAGATAGTAACTAAGTACAGAAAGGAGAGATGCTCCAACGATGTTAAGGATTAGTAGAAAGTGGAGAACGGAGTGTCTTAACACTAGGTTCTCTCTGCCTATGTCAGGCATACGAGAAAAACGTAAAGCCGATTTCTTCTGATGATTCATACCATTTCTAATAATATTTAAAACGTATATTTTTAATTCACAGGACTATTTAGAAATCAACATGAAGTTGACAGCATATATCGTGACCATTTTGATGGTGTTCGTGGTCAGTGGCAACTCCACCCCGGATATAGGGGACAACATCTATCAGTCATCTTGCTCACCAATTTCTATGAGTACTACTTCAGAAACTGATGAAGCTGAACAGGTTCTCAAAGCTTTTGAATTCTATTCAATTGTACCGCAAACTATTCCAGTTGCTCCCGCTACAAAATTGGATGTAAGTACTTCTTTTTAGCTTCACGTTATATCCTGCATACGGTAGGGTAGGCAGTCGGAACCCAGTGTTAAGACACTCCGTTCCCCACTTCCGAATTCACACCGCCGAATCGGAGGCCTTGCGTTAAGTGCCGGAGCTTAGCACCGCGCTTACCCCGACACCAGAGCGAAGAAAATGGAAATATTAAATATTTGTACTCCATAAATAGAGCGAAGAAAATGGAAACATTAAATATTTATACTCCATAAATGAGAATCGAACCCACAACCAGTCGCTTTACAGTCACACATGCGTCTACGCCACGACTGGCCTCGTAAGTATATGTATTGGTAATTTGACAGGATGCTGTTATGACTTTAGATAATTAATTTATTCAATGAGGTACAATAGGACAGCGTCTCATTGTAAACGCCATGGTTGTGGAAAGTGGAGAATGGAATGTCTTGGCCCTAGGTTTTTTGTCTCTATGATAAAAGCGTAAAGCTGTATACAATTAATTAAAATTAAGTGGCGGAAGTCAACGACACGCTTTGTCTTACCACTGGAAAGTAATCAAAGAAGAGAAGAAACTCTTCAGCAATAATTGCATTGCGAAAAGAGAGGCCCGGAGCAGTGATTGAGATTGCTATCCAAGTGTAGCCTTAGCCACTTGGGTAGCTCCTCTCCCTACCTAATCTACTCGTATATAATTAAAATTAATTTTGTAAGTTATTATTAGAATTATAAAAATTATATTAATTTTTCAAGTGTTATTTCAGCTTAGGTACCACGAAAATGCGATCGTAGATTTAGGCAATTACATATTTCCATTTAAAATTGGGTATAAGCCGTTCGTGTATTGGAACTACAATGCAGACTCCTTGTACACTCTCCTTTGTATAAGTAAGTATATTTATATAGTCAATAGTTAGATTTTTTCTGTTTTCATGTTTTTTGCGCATATCATAATAGAGGCAGACAAAACTTAGTACCTTCTCTCCACTTTCTACCCAAAATTGCGATATTGCGTGTTTTTTTAATTTTGTTTTTACAATTTAATTTATACCAGTACGGACATAAGGTCTGTATCCTTTTTATTAAAATAATATTTTTTTTATATATGTATAAATTCCTTTTGTCATTACCAATATCAGAGCTTAAAAGATATTGCGTGTTAAGTGATTTGTGAGTGATTTTAATGAGGCCCTCGTGGCACAGCGGGACAGAGTCTGACTGTAAAGCAATGGTTTAAGAGTTGGGTTCTCACTCGCTTATTGATTATAATGAAATTTTCATTTTTTTTGCTCTGGTACTAAATACTTTACCGTTGATTTTCGCCACTTAACACAAAATGCCTTCAAAATTCAGCGGAAAGTGAGGACTGAGTGTTTTAATATGGGAACCTAATGTTTGCCTCCTCTGCTGTGTGCGGGATGCAGGGTGAAAAAAAAAGAAAATAATTAGAGACCATATACCAAACATATATATAACAGCTTATTACTATTGTATTGTACCTCTTATTTAATAAAACATTATTTTTTTCTTATCTTACAGACCCTGATCTAGTCGGTGTGCAAACCGGAGACTTCAAGCACCCGTTTCTAAGCGGTCTTGAGGTTAACATACCAGGGGATAATTACCTATCTGGACAATTATTAGCTGCTTACGCACCTTACTTACCCCCACCTTGCGTTAAACCAAATCGTAACATATTCCTCGTATATGAACAGAAGCATGCCATAAATGTCACCGTGGAAATGCAAATCAAGTAATTATTGCTTATTAATATATATTTTTGTGGCCAGTCGTGGCGCAGTGGCACAAAGTGTGACTGTAAAGCGACTGGTTGTGGGTTCGATTCCCACTCGAGGAGTGGATTATAGGATAATTCCATTTTCTTCGCTCTGGTGTCGAGGTAGAGCGCGGCGTTAAGTTCCGCCACTTAATACGCAATGCCTCCGAATCCAGCGGAAGGTAGGGAACGGAGAGTCTTCACACTAGGTTCCCTCTGCCTCTGTATGCGGGATACAGCATGAAGCTAAAAACAATTCCTAGCCTATTGTCAAGACACTCACTCACTTGTGTGTTCAATTGTGAAACTCAACACCGCGTATTGCCGACAATTCAAATATATATATATATATATATATATATATATATATATATATATATATATATATATATATATATATATATATATATATATATATATATATATATATATATATATATCTATATATATATATATATATATATATATATATATATATATAATGATTCCTCCGAGTAGGAATAGAACCCACGACCATTGCGTTTACAGTCAGACGCTGTCCCAATGCTCCTCGACTGCCTCAAACTACTAATATGGAAGCTACTAAAATACTAACAACTTTTTTTTACATTGCAGCGTATTAAGAAACGTAAGTTATTTCGATATCAACGCGTTCGTCGATGAACACGACTTGGGCGATCCGGTCGCTGGTAACTTCTTCACAACCTATCTCTTCTTCTGTGCTGAATAATAATAATATTGTATTATTTAAATAAATGTTTGTTATAATTTGAGTACTTTTAAGAAGAGAACTTGATTTTGTTAAATAAAAATTATTGTATTTTTATTTTTTGTTTTTATTCTATTTTGAGCTTCACACTGTATCCCGCACACAGCAGGGTAGGCAGAGGGAACCTAGTGTAAAGACACTCCGTTCTCCACTTTCCGCCGAATTCGGAGGCTTGCGTGTTAAGTGACGGAACTTAACGCCGCGCTATACCTCGAAACCAGAGCGAAGGAAATGGAAATATAATTTCCACTCTTTGCGTGGGAATCGAATCCACAACCAGTCGTTTACAGTCACACGCTTGTGCCACTGGGCCACGACTGGCCACTTCTATTTTGAGTTTGGGAGAGATTGTAATACATTTCTATGCATGTAATCATAATAGATTGTTTTGGCAATTTATCGCCCCTTAAAGTTTTGCAAGGTTCAAAGGGAAGCTTGTGGGTTCAATACCTAGGTCTTTTGGTTCACCCAGCCTTTATTTAAAATTTACTGTGCACGAGACCTGGTCCGCGTTTGTCAAAACAGTCATAATTCTAGAAAAAAAATGTCTTTGTCATTCTTCATTACATCCTCTATCTGTCAGTAAAAAGTCCCTCAAAATCGGTTCAACCGTCCCAGATATTAGCCAGAACAGCCAGAGACAAAAATATTAAAAAGTCTATAATTACAAAGCAATATTCCATTTTTTCTGAAAAAAAAAGAAATGAAACGGAACCCCACAATATTAACAATATCCGCCATTTTTACTTATCAATTTTATTTATTATTCTCTTATGTTATAATTAAAAATTTATTTACCATAACTAAATATTGAATTAACATATAAATTTTAATTATTTCATGATAATAGAACAAGAATTTTTATACGTTGGACAATGAATGCCTGATAAGAGGGTTACAGCAGTTGGTGAAAATTTTAATTTGGTTAATCGTTAATGTATTGTTTTGATAAAGTAATAAAGCTTTTTGACTAGTGCCTAGCTATCATTAATTGACTAGCTATTCCCGCGACTTCGTCTGCGTAGAATTTAATAAATAAGTTTTAGTTCTAAAATAAGTGGCCAGTCGTAGCCCAGTGGCACAAATTGCGACTGTAAAGCGACTGGTTGTGGGTTCGATTCCCACTCAAGGAGTGAAAATATTTAATATTTCCATTTCCTTCGCTCTGGTGTTGAGGCAAAGCGCGGCATTAAGTTCCGCCACTTAACACACAATGCCTCCGAATTCGGCAGAAAGTGGGGAACGGAGTGCCTTAGCACAAGGTTCCCTCTGCCTACCCGGCTGTTTGCGGGATACAGTGTGAAGCTGAAAAAAAAGTTCTAAAATAAAAACGCTCCTGAATACTTTACCTATCTGCCGGTAAAAGTCTCATCTAAATGGGACCATTCGTTCCAGAGTAATTCAGCTAATGCTGAAACAAATAAATATACTAAAACGGAAAAATGTTGGTATACAAACAGACACGCCAAATTTATATGTATTGATAGATTGAGGAGCACTTAAGAGCTCCCAATGGATATGAGTTCAATATCAGTTTGGAAGAATATTTTAATTAATATTGTATCTAAGTTTTGGTTTGAAAAAGCATGGCACTTGGTGTCGCTATGAATATAAAATAAGTCTTGAAATGGAAAATGGGGAACGGAGTGTCTTAACACTAGTTTCTCCCTTATTTACTGTATTACTGTATGTAGAAGGCGCAAAACTTATAACTGAAACAAAAAAAAATCAGTATAACATGGATGACTGCAAAAGGAATTGGTTATGGGTACGTTCCCCAAACGGATTAGATAGTATTCAAACTATTTTTAACTCTCCGCTCCGATATCTAAGTCAGTCAAAGAGCGATATTGAGTTCTGCTGCCCTGATTTAAGGCGGAAAGTGGAGTTTAAATTGTCCTAGTAGGTAGGTACAAGGTTTTCTTTGACCATCCAGCTATGCGGAATAAAAACGTGAAGCTGTTCTTTCCTGTTTTCTAATATTTTTATTTCTGGTACCGGTAAGAGAAATCGTTACCTTCTGCAACTCGATACCAAATGCCTAGATTTCACGCGGAAATTGGAGAACGAAGTGTCACTTGGTCCGTAAAAAGCGTGTATTTATTTAACTTTTTTTCACAGTGGGATTCGAACCCACAGCCTTTGTTCACATCCATTCGCTCTACATGGTAGTAGAAGTGAAAGTGTGTAATTTTAATCTATAAAAAAATATTGCCTAGTGAAAATAAGTTTGGGATAATGACACCATTATATAGACTTTTATTTTGTGTGAAATAGAATAAATTCAAATTATATTTTTTTAAATAAACAAAAACTGTGTGTCCATTTGTAAAATAATGAAAGACATACATTTACTAAAATTCAATATCAAAATACAAAAATTATTGGAACCCAGCGATGTCTATTCGTAGACCACGCGGCGTCGTTGACCGCGCGAGGTGCACCCGTGGACCACCTGTCGACAACGAGTGGATGCCGGGTGGCTCTAACGAGCCATGACCTTTGCAGTGGGATTCGAACCCACAGCCGTTTAGTACATCACGTGATAGCAGAAGTGAAAATGTGTAATTTCAGTCTATAAAAAAATATTGCCCAGTGAAAATAAGTCACCATAATATTATTATCAGTTATTTGAGTAAATTTGAATTTAAGAATAATAAATAAATACTTGTTTTAGAAATAAAAATTTACATATCTCTCGTTTTTTATTATATAAACTTAATTTTCGTTAGAACACTAACATTTCATATCGTTTAACTGTATAAGGAGAATGCTTCTGAGTATATAAGAAGTTATCATTTTATATTAATAGTAAGTATTTTTTTTGCTTTTTTTCGTTACTTTACGCTTTTTTGCATAGCAGGGTAGTCAAAGAGAGCCTAGTACCTGACATTCTGTTCTCCACTTTTGCCCGAAGTTGTGATATTGCGTGTTACGTTGCTGAACTCAACGCCGCGATTTGTCTCAGGTATTAGAGTGTAAAAACGAAAATATAATCAATAAAATTATTTAAATAAACACTCCAACAAGGAATGAAACCAATCGTTTACAGTCATTTGGTTTATATTATAAAAAGAAACAATCTACTTCAATTACGTAATAATATATAATTTTTTATAACATTTTAAATACAGTTATTAAGTAAAATAGGTGGAAATTAGATTGGTAAAGGAAAGATGCTCGAACGGTGCAAAGGATTCAGGCAGAACGTGAAGAATGGACTGTTAACACTAGGTTCTTTCTGCCTACTCTGATATGAGTTAGAAATCATGAATACAATTTCTACCATAACCATTTCTAATAATATTTTAAAAATATATATTTAATTCACAGGACTAAATAAATTTCAACATGAAATTGACAGTGTATTTCGTGACCATTGTGATGGTGTTCGTGGTCAGCGGCAACTCCACTCCGGATATAGGGCACAACATCTATCAGTCATCCTGCTCGCCAATTACTTCTATGAGCGTTATTTCAGAATCTGATGAAGCTGAACAGGTTCTCAAAGCTTTCCAATTGTATTCAATTGTACCACAATTGATAGAAAATGCTCCCGCTAGCAAGGTGCATGTAAGTATATGCATTTTCAATTTAATAGAGAACCATTAATTAACTAGCACCATTAATTAACTAATTAACTTGTGGCCAGTCGTGGCCCAGTAGCACAAGCGTGTGACTGTTAACGACTAGTTGTGGATTCGATTCCTCCTTGAGGAGTGGAAATATTTAATATTTCCATTTTCTGCGCTCTGGTGTCGAGGTAAAGCGCGGCGTTAAGTTCCGCCACTTTACACGCAATGCCTCCGAATTCGGCGGAATGTGGGGAACGGAGTGTCTTAACACTAGGTTCCCTCTGCCTACCCTGCTACGTGCGGGATACAGCGTGAAGCAAAAAAAAAAGAAAAAGAAAGAAAAATCTCCTTAGCAATCGATGGATTCACGTTGCGAAAGAAAGACTCGAAACAGTGCTTGGGAGTTACTGCCCAAGTATAGTCTCTGAGCTCCTTTAGCTCCTCTCCTTACCTAGCCTATTTAATTAAATTTATTTTTTAACTTATACTGTGGCCAGTCGTGGCCCAGTGGCACAAGCGTGTGACTGGAAGCGACTGGTGCTGGGTTCGATTCCCACTCGAGGAGTGGAAATTATATTTCCATTTTCTTCGCTCTGGTGTCGATGTAAAACTCGGCCTCCGGATTCTGCGGAAAGTGGGGAACGGAGTGTCTTAACACTAGGTTCCCTCTGCATACCCTGCTGTGTGCGGGATACAGCGTGAAGCTAAAAAAAAAAAGAAAAACTTATCCTTAGAATTGCAAAAGTAAAATTTTGGAACTGTATTTTTATTTCAGCTAAGGTACTATGAAAATGCCATCGTAGACTTAGGCAATTACATATTCGCATTTAAAATTGGGTATAAGCCGTTTATTTACTGGAACTACAATGCAGACTCCTTGTACACTCTCGTATATATAAGTAAGTATATTTATATCGTAAGTAGTTTGATTTTTTCCTATTACATGTTTTTCCCACGTGTCCTTATTTGGTCTCAGTTCACGTTATTTCCATTTCCTCCCTTTGATAAAATAGTTGAGTGACGAAACACTGCTGCTTTATTGAGGCTATCGTGGTATTGGGACAGCGTATAACTGTAAAGCGATGGTTGTGGGTTTCGATTCCCACTTGGTTAATGATTGAATTAAAATTTTCACTTCTATGCTCTGGTACCAAGCAAGCCAAACACGTGATGCCTCTAGAATTCAGACGACAGTGGGGAACGGAGTGTCTTAATATTAGGTTCCCTCTGCCTTCCCTGCTGTGTGCGGAATACAGAGAGTGAAACTAAAGAAAAAGAAAAAATGAAAACAACTAGAGACCATATACCTACATATATACAGCTTCCTGCTCCAATAACCTCTTATTTAATAAAAAAATTATTTTCTTTTATTACAGACCCTGATCTAGGCCCTGATGTAGTCGGAGTACACGGTGACCCCAGACGCGCATTTCTAAGCGGTCTCGAAGTCAACATACCAGGGGATGATTACCTATCTGGGCAGTTATTAGCTGCTTACGTACCTTACTTACCCCCCCCTTGTGCTAAACCAAATCGTAACATAGTCCTCGTATATGAACAAAATCATGTCATAAATGTCACTGTGGAAATGCAAATCAAGTAATAATTTTTTATTATTATATAATTTTAATTTTTTTTAAATGTCGGAAGCCATCGTGGCCCCGTCGGTTTTTGTTTATATGTAATGAAGATTGCTTGAGTTCTTGTTATTTTTGGTGTAATTATCATAATTTGGTTATTTTTATAGCTGCACGCTGTATCCCGCACATAGCAGGGTAGGCAGAGGGAGCCTAGTGTTAAGACACTCCGTTCCCCACTTTCCGCCGAATTCGGATACATTGCGTGTTAAGTGGTGGAACTTAACGGCGCGCTTTGCCTCTGGTACCAGAGCGAAGGAAATGGAAATATTAAATATTTTCACTCGAGTGGAAATCGAACCCACAACCAGCCGTGTACAGTCACACGTCCGTGCCACTGCGCCACGACTGACCCCATTTTATATTTCTGTGCTCTGGTAGTATGACATTGTGTGTTGAGTTTCGCCAATCAACGCGTAATGTCTTGATTTCGGGACAAAAGTGGCTAGCGGAGTGTATTGACCTAAGTCTTTCTAAAGTTCTTCTAAGTTTTTAAACAGGATGAAGTTGAAAATAAACATTTCTTCCAATGTGAAAAGTCGCGCTCTGCCTTTGTCACCAGAACGACAATTTAAATATAATCATTCCCCCGAGAGGGAATCAAACCCACGACCATTGCGTTTACAGTCAGGTGCTGTCCCAATGCGCCACGACTGCCTCAAACTACTATTACTACTTTTTTTTTAAATTTTTTTTTTAGCTTCACGCTGTATCCCGCACACAGCAGGGTAGGCAGAGGGAACCTAGTGTTAAGACACTCCGTTCCTCACTCTCCGCCGAATTGGAGGCTTGCGTGTTAAGTGGCGGAACTTAACGCCGCGCTTTACCTCGACACCAGAGCGAAGAAAATAGAAATATAATTTCCACTCCTCGAGTGGGAATCGAACCCACAACCAGTCGTTTACAGTCACACGCTTGTGCGACTGGGCCACGAATGGCCACATTATTACTACTAGTGTGTAAATTAACTATGATTTTATGTACATTGCAGCGTATTAAGAAACGTAAGTAGTTTCGATATCAACGCGTTCGTCGATGAACACGACTTGGGCGATCCGGTCGCTGGTAACTTCTTCACAACCTATCTCTTCTTCTGTAATGAACAATAATAATATTGTATTATTTATATAAATGTTTGTTCTAACTTGAATACTTTTAAGTGGAGAACTTGATTTTTTGAAATAAAAATTGTTGTTTTTAATTTTTTTTGTTGTTATTTTATTATGAGTTTGGAAAAAACGGGAACTTAGAGAACCTAGAGAGCCTAGTGTCAAGACACTCTTGTCCTTGATCACTTTCTGAGAGAAATCAAGACATTGGGAGTTGAGTGGTAAAACTCAATACCGCACTTTGGCTTTTGTACCAGACCGTAAAAATAAAAATAATATATATTCCTTCTCTCGAGTGGGAATCGAACCAACGACTAAACGTGTATCCAATCGGGGATATTGAAATAGTAGTGGTCTAAAATCATGTTCTAAAATATATTTGTATGTAAAGGTCCATTTATGCTCATATTGAATATTTACTATTTAATAATTGAGTAAACATTGAAAGATATTTTAGAAATTAAAAGGATTTAAGCCAGGTTCTTTTTCCGATTGTCAAAATAAAAAAATCCGATCTTCAGTTTTTTATTTATTTATTTTTTATCTTCACGCTGTATCCCGCACACAGCAGGGTAGGCAGAGGGAACCAAGTATTAAGACACTCCGTTCCCCACTTTCCGCCAAATTCGGAGGCATTTCGTGTTAAGTGGCGGCACTTAACGCCGCGCTTTGCCGCGACACTAGAGCGAAGAAAATGGAAATATCAAACATTTCCACTCCTCAAGTGGGAATCGAACCCACAACCAGTCGTTTACAGTCACACGCTTGTGCCACTGCGCCACGACTGGCCCCTTTATTTAAATATTTTGTATTCAATGCCTGTGCAATATTAAAAAATATAACTTAAAAAAATCCTAAGGATATTTTCCATTAAATATTAGATATTTTATCACATTACGTTTTAACGATATAATATGATAAAACGTTAAAATCGCTTCGAGGCAAACATAATTAGCAAGTGTTGGTAACGAGGAAATCGCTTATTCTACAGCAGTATATACACTTGAACACGTAAATATTTTGTTTATAATATTAAAAAAAACCACAGTTTTACACTTTTCCCGTATGGAAAGGTAGTCCAGAGAGAAGCTAGTGCCGTGACACAAGGGGATGAAAGTTTATTTGAAAAATCTAAACCGCTTGACCGAATGTAACTAATGTTTTTTTTTTTAGCTTTACGCTGTATCCCGCACACAGCAGGGTAGACAGAGGGAATCTAGTGTTAAGACACTCCGTTCCCCACTTTCCGCCGAATTCGGAGGCTTGCGTGTTAAATGGCGGAACTTAACGCCACGCTTTACCTCGACACCAGAGTGAAGAAAATGGAAACATAATTTCCACTCCTCGAGTGGGAATCGAACCCACAACCAGTCGTTTACAGTCACACGCTTGTGCCACTGGGCCACGTCTGTGTACGATGTGGGCCACGATTGTAATTAATTTTGGCATAAATTTAGTTTATAATCCAAGGTACTTAATTTTTCAAAAATCCAACCGGAGGGTTGCAATGTAACGCAACAACAGTTATGTAGTTCACGAAGCGAAGCCGCGAGCGGGACGCTAGTTTTGAGTAAAATTAACTTTGACTTACCACAAGTGACGAGGTCGCCTAACAAACGACATATTAATGTATCAAATTAGCACGAAAAAACACCCAAATTGGAATGACTACCAGTAGTCGTAAGAAAAAAAAATACCACGAGCCTATTAATTCTTGTTCGCGGTGGAATCTTTATGGCGGCAGTTTGCGGCTCCTGAGAAGTCTCGGGGGAAATTAGAGAAGACGTTGCAGCAGACACTACAAAATACCCAATTTTGAAGTTTTAAACAACCAACGAATGGCCGGCCGGTGTATGCTTTCTTTTTAATGGTGGAATGAAAAATAAAAACTATGTACCTTGGAATTACTTGCACGGTACTTTCGAGTGTTTATTGTTCTACGATAAAGATTGGGACGATTGGGTAAGTTGTAGTTGAGAATATATATTATATTCACATTTTTTCTGTATGTGAAGCTAAATAAAAATTAGAGCTGCAGCGTGAAGGTAAGAAAGCAAATTAAATAAATATAATACATATCTAATATTTAGTAAAACTAAAAGAAAGCAGCTTCACGTTATTTTCTGCGTAGCAGTCAGAGAACCTAGTGACAAGGTATTTCGTTCTCTACTCTGAGATGTTGCGCGTTGAGTGCGAAATGCAACACAGTGTTTTACCTTTTTACCAGAAAAATACGTCGCTTATTATTAAAAGTTTCTTTACGATACTCTCTCTCTTCCCCTTTTATAAAGGCAACTTATATACTCATATATGATGTTATTATCATTATTACAATATAATATTTACAAGTATTTATATTATTGGGCCATTATTAGTTAATTTCATATCTTTAATTTATTTGAATTTATTGATTATAGTGGAGCGATCCTGCGATGCGATAAAAAGCAAGAAGCTACGTTTTTTCATTATATCATAATTATATATGGATATAATCAGTCGTGGCGCAGGGGCACGTAAGTGTAACTGTAAATGCGACTGATTGTGGGTCCGATTCCCACTCGAAGGGAGGAAATATTGAATATTTCCATTTTCTTCGCTCTGGTGTCGAGGCAAAGCGCGGCGTTAAGTTCCGCTACTTAACACGCAATGCCCCGAGTTCGGCGGAAAGTAGGGAATTTAGTGTCTTAACACTAGGTACTCTCTGCCTGCCTGGATACAGCGTGAAGCTAGAAAAAAATATATGGATATTCCTCTATTGCACGTGATGTTTATTTTTAAGTGATATTGTATTAGTTATTAACAACCCGCTCACGGTCTCGCTTGCTTAAATTGTGCAACTGTAACTCGGTATCTCGTTTTCCCGCCTACCCGCGATATAACTTTAATTTTGTAACTGTTTTATTTCAGAATTGCTTGACATATAATAAGCACAAAATGTTAAGGAAAGTCTATCAAAATACAAGAGTAAAAACTGCACTTGGACCGTTTCGTAGATTAGCACACAAATACACAAAAAGAAGGAAGAAAATAAAAAATCCATCCCAAAAATGGGTTCCATTACATTTATAAATAGCCCAAAAAATATCAATATTCATATATCTTCCATGTACAGACGAAGATCAGTTATATTATTATTATACTAGCCGTTACCCGCGACTTCGTCCGCGTGAACCAAGAAACATCTTCAATGAGTTCCGATCCGGTTTTCCCATCTTCGAGTAATCTGAGGAACATTCGTATTAACAACCTCCTCCTTTCTTGCAGTCGTTTAATAAAATGAGATGATAGTCAGATACAGATTTCCCAATTGCGTTATTATACGTAAAAACCGCATCTGTGCCTTTCAAATTTGAGGGTTGCCATCGATTTCTCCAGGATTCCATCATCAGATCCTGATCTCCTTACCATGGGACCAATAGTGAAATATAACCTCTCGAACAAAAAAAGAATTTTGAAATCGGTCCACCCATCTTCGAGAAATGGGGGAACACACATATGAACCTCTTTTTTTATGTCGGTTAAAAATCCCTATAAATTTTATCTTATTATGTTATTCTGATACCAAACCTATATTACTGCAAAGTTTCATGAAAATCCGTTCAGTAGTTTTTGCGTGAAAGAGTAACAAACTCACACACATCCGTACAAACTTTCGCATTTATAATAAATGTAAGATAACATGTAACAACTGTTGGTAATTTTAATAAAACAAAATAAAATTTCCGCTCTTTGATTTCCTTTCAATTCCTAAGAATAAAATAGAAAACTAAAGTCAACATTTCACAATGTTAGAACGTTTGTCGTTGTAAGACGTGAAGTATTATCAGCGAATCCTTTACCGTCGGCCGCTTATAGCGAATACATTTGAAACGCCTACCTTCCTTAATATACCTACCGCAACTATCTCACTGCTACAGTTTTAAGTCATAAGAGATGAATATAAACATCAATTAGCGGAACTTAACACCGCACTTGCACACAGCAAGTGAGTATTTGTGTTAAGATCGTCATTAAAATAGCAAAAACTATTTAGCTTGAATACTTTTTTTAAAAAAAATTTTAAGTGTTATTCCACACTTAGGAAAATTGAAAAAGACATTTAAAGAAAACGTATAAAAGTGTTTTGAACGCAGCGGGATTCAAACCCGCGCCTCCTGAATACCGTTCAGGCGCTCTCACCACTGAGCCATGCGTTCTACTATCCGCTGCGTCGAAATTCTTATACGCTTTATTACAACTTATTTTTGTTGTTAGCAACTCTGTAGAGAGATTTTTACAAATTTCTGCTACCCAAAGACTATTCTACGAACAATCATTTGGCAAGAGAGAATGCTATATATATTAAATACTTTTTTTTAACATTTTTAAAGTGTTATTCCACACTCAGGAAAATTGAAAAAGACATTTAAAGAAAACGTTACAATCAAGACCTAACGTCACGTTTTGTCTAAAGTAATAATTTAAATGATCTCCCGAGCGGGAATTGAACCCACATACAATGCATGACGATGGCTTCTAAAACAAATAATGTTTTTTTAATAAAAATCTCTTATCTTTCATCACTTGAACCACACACACAAGATGTAGAGTGAGCAACGGATATGAACTGGGGACGGATATTGCACTCGCAGGTACATTCGGTCTAGTGTAAACTACCCACATTTGGTTATGAATGTTGCTTGGATGTTGCTACTGCTATAGAGTATCGCTTTTAAGAGGCGTATTTTACGTTCATTTTCATATTTTTTGTTTTATGATGTTTGTTTGGATTGGTTGTAACGCAGTGGACAGCGTCTGACTTTAAAAGCGACGATTGTGGATTCGATTCCCACTCGCGGAATGATTATATCGAATTTTAGGCGTAAAGTCGAGGACAGTGTGTTTTGACACTGTATTTGGTTATACCGCTATTCGAGAAAACATGAAGCTGTTTGGAGTGATTCAGCCTTTATTTGGGTTGTTGTCTTAGTGAAGGTTTTAACCTAAATACTCACTTGCAGTGTTGAGCTCCGCAATTTCATATGCAATGATTTGTTGCCTACCCTGCTAAGTAACGAAGATTAGTCAAAATTATGTCTTTTTCTAACAAGAACAATAAACTCTGGGCTTAAAATATATAAGTAACTTACTGCGTTTAAATACTCTAAATGCGTGACTAATACTTAAAAAATGTTAATGTAAGAAATAAGTAAGTTAAAAAGTATATAATAATTTAAATATAACAATCATAACCCTCCGTTGAAATCCCAATAAAATTAAAACTTCATACAATCCATACTTATATTATAAATGGGAAAGTCTGTGTGTTTGTCTGTCACGCTTTCACGGCTAATCTACCGGTCCGATTTGGATGAAATTTAGAATGAAAGTAGTAAAAGTGACTGGGTCTAACATAGGCTACTTACTTTTTCAAAAATCAACCTCTAAAGGGTTGAAATAGGGGATGAAAGTTTATATGAAAAATCTAAACCGCTTGACCAATTGTAATGAATTTTGGCATAAATATAGTTGATAATCTAGGCTTAAATATAGGCTACTTTATTTTTTTTAAAAATGCGCCCCCAAGGGTTGCAATATAGCGAAATATTTCACGCGGCAAAGCCGCAAGCGGGCCGCTAGTATTAATATAAAAAAAAAAACTAAATATATCAATACAAACATAACCCAATCGGACAATTCCAAAATTCGCCCAGTTCGATGTTCTAAGTCAACATTCAGAAACCTAAACAAGGGCATTACTTTGAAATATGGCGATAGACGCATTCCGTACCGTACAGCCCGTTTTCAAATTTATAACCTCATAAATCAGCTTTATTCATAGGTGTTTTGTACATCTGAAACTCATATTGCGGCTGTGGTCATTATGGAGGGTGAATGTTGTATTAAGGAGTGCCCATTTAAAAATATTATGACACTAACGCTTTTTGTTGCGTCTTTTATTTGGATTTTTTATATTTTTTTGAATGTTATAAGTTATGGTTATATTAAATTTCTTTCTATTTTACAGCATCTTTTTTTAAATTTGTTTAATTTTTTGATATTATATGTTACTAGCGGCCCGCTCGCGGCTTCGCTACGTGTATTACATGACTGCTTCGTTATATAGCAAGCCTCGGGGATGGATTTTTGAAAAATAAAGTTGCTATATTTAACTTTGGATTATCAATTATGTTTACGCCAAAATTCATTACATCGGTCAAGTGGTTTAGACTTTCCCAACCCCATTTCAATCCTTTATAGGTTGTTTTTTAAAAAAATAAGTAGCCTATCTTTGGCCCTGGTCCTGGCCCTGGTTTGACTTTGATATGACTTTGACTCTTAACACTAGGTTCCCTCTGCCTACCCTGCTGTGTGCGGGATATAGCGTGAAGCTATTTAATTTTAATTTAATTTTTCATTCTAAATTTTTCGGGCCTATAGATTATCCGTGAAAGCGTGACAGACAAACAGACAGATTTTCGCATTTATAATACAAGTATGGCTTGTTATAGTAATTCTTTTTTTCAGATTCAAGCTTTTTCCCACACAGCGGGGCCAGAGAGAGTGTAGTGTCAAAATTTCGTTTCCCACTTTTTATCCGAAATCAGGACATAGCGTATTAAATAGTGGAACTCGATGCGCTTTATCATGGATACTAGAGGGGAGATGTGTAAATATTTTGAATATTATTGAACCTTTGAGTGCAGATCGAACCCAAAACCGAACGCTGTTCTACGGCCCTAAGGCGGCAGGTATTTTAAATTTAAAAATATTAGGTTGGAAATTATTAAAGTTTATATTAAAATTATCCTGTCTTAAGCACTTTTTGATAGCTTTATAGTAAATAATTATTTGTATTTTGCTTTTAAATTTTATATTATTACATCAGATGCCATATTTTTTTTAGATTTCTTATTCGGATATCTTAAAAGTTTGTATATTCATACAAATACACATTTCAAAAGTATATGGGTTACATAATTTAAAAAATGCGTTTTCCAGCCGCTAGTGTGCTAATTTTAGGAAATGAAACGCAAATCGATGATTAGACTGTCAGCTGTGTGCCATTTCTTTTTTTTCTGCTTTTTATATTTGTCATCTGTCACGATGACAGTTTAATTAACGTTATCTGTGGTTTTTCGGAGTAGCCATAGCGTCATGTTTTTGGGTATTAAAACATATTTTATGAGGAATGTCGAGATTTCTACTGTTATTACCACATTAAGATATATCTTGGTATATATATGCTAGTAAATAAAGTAGTAAGTGTAGAAGTAACGTAACCTAGTTTGCGAATTATACAAGATGGTCTTGTATTCAATATTAATTATTGAAAATGTTACTTTCGTTTTCCGTTTTAATATTCCCTCAATAACATCTTTTTTTGTTGCAAGACACAATAATTTTATTGTTATTTTATATATATATATTAATAAGTATTGTAGTTTAATATTTGAATCTTAATTTCATTTAACGTTAATAACTTAAATAAATATGAAAAATAGACTTGCACGAAATATTTTTTTTTATGTTTTCCAATAGAGAAGGGTAGACAGATATAACCATATTCGTATTCATAAACATATTCGTAAACATTCCGTTTTTCACTTTCCGTGCGAATCCAAGACACCGCAACATGTTGAGGGGCGGAACTAGTCAACGCACTTGTTCTTGTCTGCCTACCCTTGTGTTAAGACACTCCGTTACCCACTTTCCGCCGAATTTGGAGGCATTGCGTGTTAAGTGGCGGAACTTAACCTCGACACCAGAGCGAAGAAAATGGAAATAATAAATATTTCCACTCCTCGAATGGGAATCGAAGCCACAACCAGTCGCTTTACAGGCACACTTTGTGCTTCTGCGCCACAACTGGTCCCTAATAACATAATAATTAAGACGAATTTAATATTCAATAAACCCACAACCTTTGCAAATACAGGCAAACAATATCATTACATCAAGATAACCTCAAAATTTACACTTTAAAAAAACCTACCACAGCACAGCCAATACAACGTCATACACAAACTCACTTTCCATACAAAACCATTCACAATGACTTTATTAATAAAATATCCGGAACATATCAGCTGTGGAACAAAAAATGTAACTTTTATAACGCACCACTAAAAGTTTTTATGGTTGGTAACGTCGTAAATGGTATAATATATACCGGCAACTGACGTGCGGAGTGCGCCATAATTTTCACATTTTTAGCGATTCGAAAGGTTGCTTTTTCGATTATAATTTATGGGTTTGAACGAGGTCTTGTATCTGTATGTGTATGTGTAGTATAATAAAATAGAATGTATGTTTGTTTATGTTTTATGTGTTTGTGACTTTTTGTAGTGGAGAGTGGAGTGTTTTGACACTGGTTCTCTCTGATTAACTTGCGATGCGGGGAAATGTGTGAAGGGACTAAGTTTTATGTTATTTGCAGATTATTAAGGAAGTTGATATGGTTTTCGTCAATTTGTTCTTAAATCATTTTTATATTTTCAATTATATTATTTTAACTTGGAAAATGCCTATATTAAACTTTCAAGCTTTTTCAGAGAGAACAATACATCAAGTACAATTGATTACAATTTGAGTAATTATAATTCTTCCGTGCAAACATAAAACTTACGTCTATGTCTATATTCCCTGTAGACATACATACATTTTCTGTTTAATAAGAATTTAATTCACACAAAGTTTAAAATTGCATTATGTTAATTGCATGAATGCCAGTTACTGAATCAGATTTACAATTATGTTCTACATTTAGCAATATTAAAATTACTACGAATGCTTTTTTTGTTTTGTGGAGGTTTTCCGTTTCCCCCAAAAAACCGAGCATCTACAAAATTTTGTTCAAATTCTATAGAATACTATAAATGCTGTTTTCAGCACGTTATTTTAAAGAAACCTGTCAAGATAAGACTCTATTCTCTACTTTCCACTCGATAAGACGTTGCGTGTCGAGTGGCGGAGCTCAATGCCTCACTTTATATTTTTACCATAAAAAAGAAACCTCTGGTGTCGAGGTAAAGCGCGGCGTTAAGTTCCGCCACTTAACACGAAATTCCTCCGAATTCGGCGGAAAGTAGGGAACGGAGTGTCTTAACACTAGGTTCCCTCTGCCTACCCTGCTGTGTGCGGGATATAGCGTGAAGCTATTTAATTTTTTTTAAGAAATTAAAAAACGCATTTCACCCAAACCGGGAATGGAACAAGTAATCATCACGTAATCCGCCAAATATAGTCGCTGTGCCACCGTGCCCAGCCTTAAACTGTGTTACCATAACAATAATTCAATAACAAAAACAAAAGATTTAATTAAAGATTAACATCAGTAGTAATTCAAGGAAAACCGTATTCGTATCCAGTATACGTACGAGCATACTATGTATGTAGTAATAACTATGCGATACGTATAAAGTCATAAATGGCATCGTAAAATTGTTGGCCAAACCGAACGTAATCTGCTCACGTCTTGACAAAAACAGTTGTAACAGCCTCTGATAAAGAAGGCATCGTCAAAGTAGGATTTATTTAATTGTTGATAATAAAAATGGTAATAAAATCTATTTTATGTATGTATGTATGTATGTATGTCACTTTACTTATATCATGTTGTGTAAAGTGTTTGGTTTGACGTATGAATATGATTTTTGTGGTTGAAATCTTTGGTGTGTATTTGAATATATGTGACGAATGCAATTTTAAAGTCTTTTAGAAGAAATAATCACATTAAATATAAATGTTTCTTGGTCAAATTATATAAAACGCGGTGTTAAACTCCGCTATCTATCATTCAATGTCTTTAAAGTAATACACTTTTAAAATAATGTGTAAACTTGTTTGTATAAAATATATTAAGTAATTTCTTTTGTGGCGTAGCACTGAATAAATAATATAATCAAATTTCATTTTGATAAATTTAAAATGTGTTGAAAATGAAACTTAATATATTTAAATTTAATGGTAATTAGACCTATTAGTAAGTCATTTTAATAGCTTCACGCTATATCCCGCACACAGCAGGGTAGGCAGAGGGAACCTAGTGTTAAGACACTCCGTTCCCCACTTTCCGCCGAATTCGGAGGCTTGCGTGTTAAGTGGCGGAACTTAACGCCGCGCTTTACCTCGACACCAGATCGAAGAAAATGGAAATATAATTTCCACTGCTCGTGTGGGAATCGAACCCACAACCAGTCGTTTTACAGTCACACTCTAGTGCCACTGGGCCACGACTGGCCACTTATTAGTAAGTCATTCTGTTCATTAAACGGAATATGAATGAAATATGTGTTGATATTCTATTCATTCTTTTTTATTTCCCCCATTGATAAGAATAAAGGCTGTATTTAACAAAGAAATTAGCCAGATAATTATTTTCTTAAATTATAGGACAAAAGTACGAGGTATTTATTTTTATCATATTTTGTCATGTAATATAAATAAATATCGATATTTGTTATATGCTTGTGAAAACGAGAACATTTTCAACATATTCATCCCCGTATTTCGAAATTGTACTTAAAACTAACAACCATACATATATAAATTGTGGCCAGTCGTGGCCCAGTGACACAAGCGTGTGACTGTAAACGACTGGTTGTGGGTTCGGTTCCCACTCGAGGAGTGGAAATTATATTCCCATTTTCTTCGCTCTGGTGTCGAGGTAAAGCGCGGCGTTAAGTTCTGCGACTTAACGAACGGAGTGCCTTAGCACTAGGTTCCCTCTGCCTACCCTGCTGTGTGTGGGATACAGCGTGAACCTAAAAAAATTAAGGACAAACCGTTTTTTTTTCATATTATATCGTGTAGTATAAATCAATATCGATATTTGTCATATAAAACGAAAATTTGAACGTATTCATCCCCGTATTTCGAAATTGTACTTAAAACTATCAACCATCCACATTCTTTACCAATTCCACCCAAAAAAGAGAATCGTTCATAAAAAAGAAATAGGTTAAGTCCAAAACTGGTTGCACTACGATCTATGATTTTCTGAATCTAAAGTGGACTAAAGTGGACTCAGTACGGCCGTAATGAGGTACGGAACCCTTTGCCGCTAAAAGCTGGGAGTTGCCCTTCGGTCCTTATAAACGATGGATAAAGAATGCTTTTGTGGATTTCAGTTCTCTTCGTGAGCAAGAGCAAAATGTAAGGTGCATTTTTTTGGAAAGTTATTAGAAATTTTTTGTTGGTAGGAAGAACTTTATTTACTTTTAAACATTTTTAAAGTGTTATTCCACACTTGTGGCCAGTCGTGGCCCAGTGGCACAAGAGTGTGACTGTAAACGACTGGTTGTGGGTTCGATTCCCACTCGAGGAGTGGAAATTATATTTCCATTTTCTTCGCTCTGGTGTCGAGGTAAAGCGCGGCGTTAAGTTCCGCCACTTAACACGCAAGCCTCCGATTTCGGTAGAAAGTGGGGAACGGAGTGTCTTAACACTAGGTTCCCTCTGCCTACCCTGCTGTGTGCGGGATATAGCGTGAAGCTATTATTCCACACTTAGGAAAATTGAAAAAGACATTTAAAGAAAACGTATGACTGAGCAAGCTCAGTGGTGAGAGCGCCTGAACGGTATTCAGGAGGCGTGGGTTCAAATCGCGCTGCGTTCAAATTTTTATACGTTTTCTTTAAAATAACTTTATTTAATTTAGTATAGTAATGAGGCATTTCGTCGTGTAATGAAACAGAGTTTAAATGTAAATGCGATTGCTTATGAGTTCGATTTCTACTTATGACATGATTACTTTTAAAATTGTTTTCGTTTGTCTGCTTTATAACTTAAGACCAACACGCAATGTCTTAAGTTCTATTCACTTTATAAAGTGGCAAAACGGAGTGTCTTGTCACTAGGTTTTCCGTAATTATCCTTCTATGCAAGAGAGAGAGAGAGAGGGAAACTGCTACTAATTACTTATATTACTCTAATTACTCTAAGAATAATCGATCAAAGTCCTGGATTAGAGAGAATATGCAGATTTAACTCATATATTATCCAAAATGTATGCCAATTTCTAATATAATGACTAGTGAATTACATTATAACAATTATAATTGACATAATTTTTTACATTAATATTTATTTATTAACTAAATATCGAACCTGCGACCAAAAAAAGCAAATACAATCCTTTAAAAACACTCGCATCACAGTAATGGCATACGAACCATCATTATATGCTTCTGAAAGCCAAAGCCTAGCTCCAGTCCAGTCAAAAATAAACGTTTTAGCGCAAAGGTAAGGTAAAAAGAGCGCTAACGAGTTGGGAAGTGAGTACATTCGATCTTATGTTCAAAGGCATTTGCTTCCGATCAGCAAATTGCTACCAGATGCGACTCGCAAGAGATATCCTAGTGAGTTTAATATTTGTTAGCTTTAAGAGGATTTATTTTGGTTTATTTTGTTATATACATACTAGTCATTCAAGTCAGTTGGGGCCAGTTGTAGAGCAGTGACACAAGCGTGTGACTGAAAACGACTGGTTGTGGGTTCGATTCCCACTCGAGGAGTGGAAATATTTTATATTTCCATTTTTTCGCTCTGGTGTCGAGGCAAAGCGCCGTGTTAATATCCGCCACTTAACACTCAATTCCTGCATATTCGGCGGACAGTGGGAAACGGAGTGTTTTGACACTGAGTACCCTCTGCCTATCCTGCTGTGTGAGGGATACAGCGTGAAGCTGAAGATATTTACGTAAATATCTTTGTTTATTTTACTATATTACACGAGTACGTCGTAGTGACGCAGTAGCGTAGCAGCGTTTGATTTAAATAATTATATTAAGATTATTTACGATCAGTATTTAAGACAAGGTACGGCATTATGTTCCACCATTCAACACGCAATGACTCCATTTCGGACGAAAAGTTGAAAACGTAGTGGTCTTGTCAAAAGGTTCTCTCTGACCTTTATAGAATTCCTAGCAACTACATGCTTTTTACCGCTTGGTAGGGTAGTTAGAGAGAACTTTAAAACATTTTTTAAAGTGTTATTCCACACTTAGGAAAACAATAAAAAAGTAAATTGTAATAAAAAGCATATAAGATTTTCGACGCAGCTGGTAGTAAAACGCATGGCTTAGCGGTGACAGCGCCTGAACGGTATTTAGGGTGCGCGGGTTCGAATCCCGCTCAGTTCTAATTTTTATACGTTTTCTAAATATCTTTTTAGTTATAGAGAACCTATTTTCATGACATTCCGTTCTTACTTTTCACCCCAAATTGATATAATATGTGCTAAGTGGCGGAACTTAACGCCGAATCATACTCGTATACATACTTTAATTATACATACCTATGCAAAATTTAAATGGAATCTCTGGGGCAATAAAGACTACTTATGAGCCCGGCTATTGTATTAAATTAATAATTATACGTTTATATTTTATAGAAATATGATAATATTTTTACAGGTAAGTTAAAAATATTTGAAAGTTTTAAAAAGTAACATTGTAGATACTTAGTAGGGGTTGTTGGTAGCTTCAAGACTTAGGATACGCGACGGTCTCAGATTCGGTCGAAGCTCAGCGATAATTCTTTCTTAGGGTTGAAATTTTTAATTTATTTTTTATTTTTGCGAAAAATATTTTAAGGGTAAGTTCATAAGGAAGGGGGTTGTAATGAAAAACTTCTTTGTATCTTTTTTATGATATGCGGTTATTTGAATGTATTTTTTACTTCAATACGTGTAAAGGGACGTTATGCGATGGTTGCGGGCTCGGTTACCATTCGTGGAAATTACTCATATATTTAAATTATTTTAATTTTTTGGCTCTTGTGACAAGATGAAGTATGATGTTCAGTTCCGCCAATCGACAGACAGTGTTTTAAATTTGAGCGGAAAGTGGAGAAAAGAGTGTGTGTTGACAATAGCTTTTCTCTGCCATGCTATGTGGGAAAATGCATAACAGTGAAAAAATGTAAAGAGACATTTTCAGGGGCCGAAGGGTAAACTTCTTTCAAGCTCAATACAACACAAGTTTTCATTATAAAGCTTGAAATATTTTTATTTCTGTTTATGCTTTTCGCCACATAGCAGGGTTCCCAGAGAAAACTTAATGTCAAAATATTCCGTTCTCAACTTACCCACCGAAATCCGGACATTGTGTTTTGATCACAATCAGACTCAGATTCTGAGAAGAGAAAGTAATTAATTTACAACCATTTTCTAATTAAGAATCAAATCTACAACCATTGCCATTTACAGGCAGATACTTTCCCACTACGCTAAGGTAAAACATAAGGAACTTCACGTTCTTTCCCACTGAACAAGACTGCCAGAGAGAACTTGCGAGAAGCAGAGAGAACCTCAAGACACTCCGTTCTCTACTTTCCATTCTAAATCGAGACATTACATATTATACAACGGAACTTAACCCCGCATAACAAAATATATTCTACTAAATTGTAATAAAATACCAGCCCTAACGGATCTAGCGCATTAAAAAGGCGTGTTGACTCAACAAGTCTGGTCTAAGGAGGCGCTGATCGCTGCATGCTTTGAAACCGATATCTATACTATGATATACTACTGTGCGACGTCGAACACATTCTCAAAGGCAAGGAAATAATGGTAAACGCCATTAAAATTTGAATGGAAAATATTGAGAGATCTTTGTTACTTTAAGCTTTTGATTTCGTTACTTTTTTATGAGTTTTTCGTTCTATTTATTTATTCGACTTAACAGTGGCAATTATGTATATATTATATATAAAATATTATTGAAAATAATTGTGGCCAGTCGTGGCCCAGTGGCACAAGCGTGTGACTGTAAACGACAGGTTGTGGGTTTGATTCCCACTCAAGAGCGGCATTAAATTCCGACACGGAGTGTCTTAACACTAGGTTCCCTCTGCCAACCCTGCTGTGTGCGGGATACAGCGTGAAGCTAAAAAAAAAACGACTGGCCACTATAAAAAAAAATTAAAAATAAATAAATATATCTAAATGTAACTTTTAATGTGATAATTTATACGTAAATACGTACACTTTAAGACAAAGAGTGAGTGTTCTAGAGTGAATATAGTGTTAAATCACTATTATCGTATTTTTTTCAGACATTTTACATTAAAATGAAACAAAATAATTGAAATATTTTTCCTCCTTCTGCTTCTAGTGGGTATCGAACGAATAACCAATTGCGTTTACAGTCAGACGCTGTCCCTTAATATTACAATCAAGGCCAGTCATTGTACAAAGGCATAAAGTGTGACTGTAAGGCGACTGGTTGTGGGGTCGATTCCCACTCGGCTAGTGGAAACATTTAATATTTCCATTTTCTTCGCTCTGGTGTCGAGGCAAAGCGCGGCGTTAAGTTCCGCTACTTAACACGCGATGCCTCCGACTTCGGCGGAAAGTGGGGAACGGAGTGCCTTAACACTGGGTTCCCTCTGCCTAACTTGCTGTGTGCGGCATACAGCGTGAAGCTGAACAATAACAATAAAAAAAGATGTTTAACTATATCTTATCAAACCTTAAAAAAAAAAGACTTTAATAAACACAAAAACTATGCAACTAATTTGCAACCGTAACATAAACTTTGTATTGTCTAATCACAAAGTTATACTAAAATTTGCTCAACCAAAATAGTCTTTGCAGTATCAAAATAAGGGTGGAAGGATAAGAAAAAGGGGGTGGGAGGGATAGTTTATGACCGTGTTTGAGGGCAGTACGAGAGGTCCTTACACGCGTCCCTGCGTTTTACTGTCGTAAGTCAATTAAGTCCTGTCCTATCCTGTTTTTATTATAGCTTCCGGTGGTTTGGGTAATCATGGGATATTCCTTAAATTAACTTGTCTTTGTATGTATGTGGTTATTTTTTGTATGTTGTTTGTTTATGTTTGTTTAGGTTGAAGGCGCGGTATTGAGTTCCACCATTGAATACCCAATGTTTCGAATTCGGACGCAAAATGAAGAAAAGGTTGACTTGATCCTCGGTTATCTCTGCTATATGCTGTTTAGGAATAAATGTGAAATTGAAAATAATTATAAGCGGATGAATAATGTATTTATAATGTAGCTATTTGGTTTTTAAGCGTCGCAGAGTAGGCAAAGAGAATCTAATATTAAGAAATTCTGCTCTCCACTTTTCGGCCGAATCTGTGATACTGTGTGTTGAATGGCAGAAGCACACAAGCAGCACAATTAAAAAATAACCATTTCAGTGGCCAGTCGTGGCCCAGTGGCATAAGAGTGTGACTGTAAATGACTGGTTGTGGGTTCGATTCCCACTCGAGGGGTGGAAATTATATTTCCATTTTCTTCGTTCTGGTGTCGATGTAAAGCGCGGCGTTAAGTTCCGCCACTTAACACGCAAGCCTCCGAATTTGGTGGAAAGTGGGGAACGGAGTGTCTTAACACTAGGTTCCCTCTGCCTACCCTGCTGTGTGCGGGATACAGCGTGAAGCTATTTATTTTTTTAACCATTTCACCGACTAGGAATCAAACCCACGACCATATCATACACAGTCAAACACTGCCACTATGCCACGTTAACTTCAAATATAATTTTAAAAACGCTATCATAAAATCCGGTAAAGATTCTCAACGAACTCGGGCAAGTTTTAATTGCTCGTTAATTATATACCGCGCTTGGGCTCCGCGGCCATCGGTGCAAGTAATCAATTACATTAAAAAAATACTTTTACAACAAAATTACAGTGAAAGCCAGTTCACCCTACTTCTTCTCTATACTTCAATGATTTTTGGGGCAAAGTTTTAATAAAAATTGTTTTATCAAAGCTATGTTTCATTGCGTCTTTTAGTTAGTTTAATTGGTTTTTATAAGACAAAGCAGAGCGTTAAGTTTTGCTACTCATAGAATAGTGTCTCAGATTCGAACGTATAAGGAAAAGTAGTGTCTCGACATTACGTTCACTACGCAGTATCTTGGCACTATGTTGTCTCTGATTATTTAGCTAAATGGTAAAAAAATAATTTTAATACAAGTAGGTATTTCTCAAGAAATGTTTCACATTATTATTATTAACTAAAGAACCAAAATCGGCCCAACCAAGAACCGACATCATTTCATGGTATCCCTTTGAATTGATTGCAGGTTTGGGTGGCGAAACTTAAAGCTTTTTGAGTAACCGGAGCGAAGAAATATTTTTTTTTGTATAATTGTTGCCACAAAGGGGGGATTGGATCCATAATCATTTGCGGTACCACATGTCTCATTAGGCTACTATGGTCTTCGACCAATATCTTATAGCTTGCGGTTCCCACATAGCGGGGTACTCTGAGTGGACCAGTAGTGTCAAGACACTTCGTTCTCAACTTTCCGCCTGAAACCGAGATTTTGCGTGTGCTCAACTCAGCGTTGAGCTTTTAAGCTTAGATACCAGAGCGAAGAAACGAATATTTAATATAATCATTCCTCCGAGTAGGAATCAAACTCACAACCATCGCGTTACGGTCAGACACTGTCCCACTATGCCACGATGGTTCTAAAACATTACACATACATATGTATATATTTGTTTTATTTCCAACTAACCGAAGCGTGTATCAAAACGTGAGAGAAGTTAGTCCGGTCACGTGAGAGGCCTTACAAATGCAGTTTGTTGAAGTTTAAAATAAAGTATTTCGGTTTGTGATTTTAACGGATATATTCTGTTTTGTTGTTTATCACCTCACTGAGTATTTTAAAAATGGAATAAATGTATTATTTGATATAATATGTTTATTTATTTTTGTTTCACGCTTTAAGCTTGATATTAGGGGAGGCAAGGAGAATCTAAAACGATGTTATGATTGTAGGATCACGTTTCAGGCTTTCTACGTTCTGAGAGCGGAGCTCAACGCTGCGCTTTGCCTTTCTAAAGCAAGGAAATGTTAATAGTTCAAATATATGAACCCACAATGATTGTTACAGTCAAGTT
Organism: Dryas iulia moderata; assembly: GCA_019049465.1. Lineage (NCBI taxonomy): Eukaryota > Metazoa > Arthropoda > Insecta > Lepidoptera > Nymphalidae > Dryas > Dryas iulia. Next base: position 2,405,676 of record CM032430.1, on the reverse strand, counting down.
TTTCCCGTGGGGGGACGGGTTAAGAATACAATTCCCCCCCACCGCTGGGTAGCGTCCCGTAAAAGGCGGGTAACCCAGTAGTTTGGTGGTAGGAGATTCGTTCTCCGACTGGCTCGCGACCACTATCGTGTCAAAGACGAACCGCCAAATATCATATGATGTGTTCCGGTTCCCACCATTCCCATCCTTCCTACCTCCTTCTGTCCTACATTCCCAAGGCTGGCAACGCATCCATAACTTGACTGTTGTGGATGTCTATGGGCGAAGGTAACCACTTACCACCAGGTGGGCCTTCAGCTCGTTTGCCTTCTTTATTCCATAAAAAAAAAAAAACTGACTACTGTGCCACGAGGACCTAATATTTATTATTGTTATTTACATTATTTTATTGTCATAAGTCCATTAGAATTATTGTCAACGCAACCCCACTTATATTTGCTCCCCATTTGAGTGGAGTCTACATATATTATGATGTATTGCGAAACCTAACGCCGCGCTGTATCTTACCAGAACAACTTAGCATTTTAGTAAGTGGACAATAATACGACTGACTTGTATTTTAAAAATATATATAGAAATATAAATAAATTGAATTGTCCAAGATATATAGAATTGACCGTAGTTGTGATTTTTCAAAAAGCAATGTCATCGCCATACATTTTGCTGTTATCCGGTTCCGTTAACTTAGCGGAAATGCAGTTTTCTTTTTGAATAAAAATAGTTATTATTATTTGGCCATTAAAAAAGCTTCATTGTTTTCCCCATATTTCAGGATAGTATGTCAGAGAGAAGCTAGTGTCAAGACACTCCTTCTTCACGTTTCTCCCGTATACGAGACATTGCGTGTTGAGTGGCGGAACTGAACGCCTCAATTTGTTTTGTCGTCAAAGCGAAGAGACGAGGATAATTTAAATTTAGTCAGTCCCCCGTGTGGGAATCGAATCCACAACAAATCTGTTTACAGTAAGAAGTAGAGAAATACGAATAAAGAATAAGTAGGAAATGTAGGGCTCATTAAAAGGATCTCTTTCAGGTAACTTAATAAATAAGATTGTAAACTCAAATTCCACTGAATGAATGTTTATGTTTATTTTTTTTCCATTTCTCGACTTTAGAAAGATAAACTTTAATTTTTATATTTATAAACTGATTGAATCAAAATAAATAATAACATTTAAGGAAAGTTTACTTCAACAAAATAGTCAAAACTGCATTTAAATCGGTCTGAGATTAGCGATAAACAGACAAAAAGAAAAACAAACAAGATATTAAAAATGTTTTTTTGGTCTCCTTTTATATTCACTTATAAATGCTCCTTATTTTCTCATATTGATTTTTTTTAACTTCACGCTGTATCCCGCACATAGTAGGCAGAGGGAACCTAGTGTTAAGACACTCCGTTCCCCACTTTACGTCGAATTCGAAGGCATTGCGTGTTAAGTGGCGGAACTCAATGCCGCCCTTTATCTCGACACAAGGGCAAAGAAAATGGAAATATTAAACATTTTTATCCCCGAGTGGGAATCGAACCCACAACCAAACCACACAAGCGTGTGACTGTAAACGGTTTGGTTAAGCCACTGCGCACGACTGGCCCCATATATTTTCCCCGTATACAAATATAGATACATATATATAGATTTTAATTACCTGAAGATTTCTTTACCGATCTAATCTAATTAGGTAAATGTCATAAATAATATTATTATATGACAGTTTTATACTTCTTACAATTACTTAGCACATTGTTCTCGTAGATGTGACGATAAGAATTGATTAAATAAGTTTTTATTATATCGTAAAACCAATGAAATCGTCATGTTTTTCATTTTTATATTACACTAGTGATATGCCCTGGTGTTGTCTGTAAGAAATTGTATTTTAATTCTGACAATACACGACTGATATAATAATTTTTTTTTTTTAATAGCTTCACGCTATATCCCGCACACAGCAGGGTAGGCAGAGGGAACCTAGTGTTAAGACACTCCGTTCCCCACTTTCCGCCGAATTCGGAGGCATTGCGTGTTAAGTGGCGGAACTTAACGCCGCGCTTTACCTCGACACCAGAGCGAAGAAAATGGAAATATTAAATATTTCCACTCCTCGAGTGGGAATCGAACCCACAACCAGTCGTTTACAGTCACACGCTTGGGCCACGACTGGCCACCATATAATTGCATGAAATGTAAAACTTTTATATATTTAGCAGGGTAGCCGGAGAGAGTCTAGTGTCATGACACTCCTTTTTCAACTTAACACTTAATTTTCTTTATCTATTTTTTAAAGAGGAGGAGAATTGGTGATTTTAAAAATTATCTTCACTTATTATGTGTCTTTAGAGATAGGCTAAGATAAACGTTACTATGACAACGCGTATTTTACCCGACAATTATAAATATAGGCACTATATAAAAACAATCTCGAATGATAAACATTTACATTTTTAAAGTGTTATTCACACACTTACGAAGTTGAAAATCACTTTTAGAAAATGTATAAAAAATTAAACGCAGCAGTATTTGAACCCATGTCTTTTGGAAACCCTTCAAGCGCTGTAACCGCTAAGCCATTCGTACAATGCGTCTAAATTTCATATATTTTCTAAAAATGTCAATTTTTAATCCACAATTATCACACTTAACCAGAAGTTCGCGATTTTACTATAACGATTTCAAAATAAACACAAAAAAACATTCACAAATAACTAATATTATTTGTTTTTAAAATAATTTATTTATCATGAAACCAATGAAATCAATTCATGAAAAAAATTAAGAAAAATTGTCATATGAAGTCTTTCATATATTTTACCCGGCAATATTTTCAACATTTTTAAAGTGTTATTTACAAACTTACGAAGTTCAAAATCATTTTTTGAAAATGGATAAAAATTTAAACGGAGCAGTATTCGAACCCGTGTCTTTTGGAAACCCTTCAAGCGCTGTAACCGCTAAGCCATTCGTACAATGCGTCAAAATTTCATATATTTTCTAAAAATGTCAATTTTTAATCCACCATTATCACATATAACCAGAAGTTCGCGATTTTACTATAACGATTTCAAAATAAACACAAAAAAACATTCACAAATAACTAATACTATTTATTTTTAAAATAATTTACTTATCATGACATAAACAATGAAATCGTCATGTTTTTCATTTTCATATGACACTAGCTATATATCCTGGCTTTAATTCTGACGATACATGATGAATTTTATTAGACGAACTGTAAAATTTTTGTGAAGCTACATTTAGCTATCTTATTTATGTAAAAAAGGAGAAAAAAATTAAGAAAAATTGTCATATGAAGTCTTTCATATATTTTACCCGGCAATATAGAGGGTTTCATTTTTAAAGTGTTATTTACAAACTTACAAAGTTGAAAATCACTTTTTGAAAATGTATAAACAATTAAACGCATTCGAACCCAAGTCTTTTGGAAACCGCCTTATAACCGCTAAGCCAATTGTACAATGCGTCAAAATTTCATATATTTTCTAAAAATGACAATTTTTAATCCACAATTATCACACTTAACCAGAAGTTCGCGATTTTACTATAACGATTTCAAAATAAACACAAAAAAACATTCGCAAATAACTAATATTATTTATTTTGTAAAATAAATTGAGCAAATAGTCAAATTTAAGAGGAATTTTTAAAATTTTTTTGTACCGCGTTATTATATTTTGTTTACAGCTACCATCCTTATTGACACGCACCGGAAATGCAGACATGTTTGTACTGCGCCGGAAATAATATATCTCTAGTGTTATCTGTCGAGCTTTTTTTTTCATATAAAAAATATCATTTTTTTGTATCACGTAGGTACAATTAGATTTAAACTGTATATAAAAATGTATAAAAATTGAAATAAAAGGTTTTTGTGGAACATTTTTTCTGTATGTCGGATAGAATAAAGCATAGATAGGTAAATGTAACAAAAAAAAATCCAGTTAAAAATTTTCAAGTAAATATACTTAATATCAACACAATTGTCACGCTGTATCCCGCAGATAGCAGGGTAGGTAGAGGAAACTTAATGTTAGGACACTCCGTTACCCACTTTCCGCCCAATTCTGAAGGTATTACGTGTTAAGTGGCGGAACTCAACGCCATGCTTGACCTATCGAGGTCAAGCACGATACCAGAGCGAAGAAAATGAAACAAAAGTTTCAATTACCGACACACATATTACCACTCAGACTCTTGAATTTCTGCTCAATTTCCCACCGAATTCAAAACCTTACTAAGTAACTATGGCCATGAAAATATTAAAATTATATTACATTGAGTTAATATTTAAATTATATTAAATTCTCCGTTTTGGTTACCTAATAAAAGCGTGGCGTTAAACCCCACTCAATACGCGGTGTCTCAATTTCGGGCGGAAGTCTTGACATTACGTGTACTATCACTACCTTGTTATGGGTGAAAAAAATGTATACTAAAGATATATCAATAATGTCTAAATTTGGAACAGTTAGTGGAGGACGGAGTATCTAGACCGTTTAGATTCTCTGTAACTATCTTGATATGCGTGAAAAAGCGTAAAATTGCAAAAATATAATAAATAAATGTTTATATATCTTCATATATGGATATGTTAAACAAGCTAAAGTATTAACGAAAGTCAAAGTCCAATAATTTTATTCAAAATAAGAAGTTGCATGATTCATTTTATTTTATGAACGTCAAATAGTTTACCTCCGGTTTACTAAAGTTAATGACTCAGACTTGACACGTGCAATGTCTCCATTTCGGATGCAATATTTCGGATTTTTGTGAAGACCGGAGGGTCTAGACACTTAATCCATTCTAATTACCTCGCTATACCTAAAAAAGCGTACAAATTCAATAAGAAAAAATTATATAACTCATATACCTTCACATATACATACATACATACATACATTCATATGTTAGACAAGAACAATAATATCATTTAGTACGGGGATAGCTAATGACGCTGTCTAATGTGCCGTACACATAGCCATGACAACCGCTTATTATATTAATGCGTCGTTGAGTCCAAACAAACTTTGTCTGGTTTGTTTTTCTTCACGAAATTAGGAAAAGAAAATATCGTAAAATACCCTCGTATACGTAGTATGAGAATTCAGTTGCTAATACTTGTAGATTTTTTTGTATGTATATATATATGAGAAATGTTATGTCCGTCCGTTCTTAGTGTAGTTAAGGGTTGATTAGTTCTGAAAGTTAATATATTTATATATTTCAAGTTTTATCCTTTTTTTCTCCATGGTATGGTGGTTAGAGAGATTCTAGTGTTAAGACACTCCGTTCTGCGCTTTCCATCCGAAATTTAGACATCGCGTGTTAAGTGGAGGAACTTAACGTCGCGCTTTGTCTTAAGATTTTTTTTTTATTTAATAAAGGAGGCAAACGAGCAGAAGGCCCACCTGGTGTTAAATGGTTACCTTCACACATGGACATCCACATCATAAGAGTTATGGATGCGTTGCCAGCCTCGGGGATGTAGGACAGAAGGAGGGAGGAAGGATGGGAATGGTGGGAATAGGGAGAACTGGCTTACATGCCATCGAACCGGAACACATCATAAGATATTTGGCGGTTCGTCTTTGACATGATAGTGGTCGCGAGCCAGTCAGAGAACGAATCTCCTATCACGAAACTAAACTACTGG